>JARWLC010000005.1:104215228-105415228 GCA_033318265.1 Phyllotis vaccarum
ATAGCTTATTTTGCATTAATTAAAACATCAAAGCTCCAAATAATGGATGACAATAGTAACTGTTCAGTGATTTACTTTCCTAAAAGATGAATTTTTAATAAGAAGCTACCCAACTTATTATATGTACAGACAATACATAGTATCAAACAATGCAATTTATAAATTCTATATTTTTATTATAACTAACTACATGGTAAATACTTTTAGCTAAGAGGTAGGACTTGTAGAGAAGATAACTACCCCTAAGTTTTTTTAAAAAATGATCGTGTATTCACAATTTAAATTCATTTAAAGTCATATTTTTAAAGGTGAAATGTTCAGCAGGCCATTCAAAATAGAAAGGCATTTGCTTAATTTAACCTGTAACTGATATTTTGTCTACTCAATAAAGTGCATCTCAATGGTTAATAATTAAACCCTCTTCTGAATCTGGTGAGAAATTACAAATAATCCGAGAGATCAGTATGTTATGGAAATGGGGAAAGAAGGAGGCAGGAAAGCTGACATGAGGCTGATATACTGTTAAGCTACCATAGGCTAGAGAGTTGCTTTTCCAGAGGTTCTGAGCTTAGTTACTGGAAAACACAACTATCTATAATGAGATCTGATGCCCTCTTCTGGCAGGCAGGGATACATGCAGACAGAACACTGTATACACAATAAATAAATCTTGGGGTGGGGGGGGGAGTTAAGCAACCTTGTACAAATCACTTCGAGTCTTGATTTTTCTCATAAATAAACTCCAGATAGTAGTTCCCAAAGGAATAATGTTCAGATGACCTACTAATTGAGGGAACTAATGAGCTGACAAATTTTTATTTTAATTCCATTTCCCATTTGGCTTAATGATTCCATAAATTCCAAATCCTTAAAAGTAAGTTATATTTTATTGTTTTTGAAACTTCATAATTATAAAAATATGTCTTAATTTACTGTGTACAAGTGTTTTGCCTGCATCTGTGTATGTACATTATGTATTTTTTTGATGCCTATAAAAAGGAGGACTTCAAATCCTCTGCAACTAAAGGACTTCTTATAACAATTAAATAAAAGGTTATTTTTCTTATTACTTAGTTACCAGCCAGAGCTGCTTGTATATTTTTGATACTCTTTATCAGATATATTAGTTTTAGGCTACTTCTTTATTGGTGATTTATTTTGCTATGCAGGAACTTTTTAGTTAGATATACTACCATTTGTCTGTTTGGAAATTTGTTTGCCTTTGCTTTTGAAAAGGTCCCATCCAACGAAATAATTGTCCAGACAAATTTCATAGAGCTTTTCAAGCACATGTTATTAAGTTTATGCTTTTATAAAGTTTTTATTGAGTTATAATTTCATATCAGGATGGTCAGAAAATATTCTTGGTGTGATTTTTATCTTGTTTGCCTAGACTGTTTGGTGGACAAATAATATATTATCTTCTATGAAGTATTTAAAGGCAAGAAAAATGTGTATCTCCAGCTATGGGGCAGCATGTAAATATGTTAGTCCTATTTGGTATAGAATTGTAGCTTAAATCTGTCAGATTTTGGTAATTTTTGTCTGGAGAACCAGGACACTGACAAGACTGGGGTGTCACATTGCAATCACTGTCCTCTTCACAACTATCTGCTTTATATACTTAGACCCCCTGATGTAAACATACGCAATTATATCTCATTTAGTGCTGGAAATAGTCTGCTAATGTCACATTAGGTAATGTCATCATTGTACAGAGACTATATATTTATACAGGTATAGGTAGCGTATATACCAGCAGGGGGTATGATATGGTCCATAACTGAATGTGGATGTATGGTATATATTATACTGATAAACTGTCCGGTGTCATTTGTGCCTGTTGAAAGTGGACTCAGGGACCAGAGAAGGCTCTCTCTTGTCACACTAAAGCATATTTATATCAAGTGTCCTCTGAGACTGTGTCCTAGAGAAGCTGCAACAGAGAAGAAGCAGAGCAGCAAAGAGTGGAGAGGACAACCAGCAGGAAAACACAACAGGGGTCACTTCTTATTCTGTGATAAAAGGTGCAATGGGAACACGAAATCAGCCTCTCATTTGACAAGAGGATGCCCTACCAGACATCCTCAGTATGTCTGCTCCTCAATGATGTGGGAATGTCTTTCTGCATGCTTTGAATATGAATCTTTAAATAAAGGAGCTGTTTTGATCCTTGGTGAACACCATAGCCAGAGACAGGAGCATAGGTATGAGAAGGAGGACAGAGTCAGACAGAGGTCAAGCCAGAAGCCCAAAGAAGCAACATGTAAGGAACACAGGTGAGCCACTGGCCATGTGGCAGACAGATTAATGAAAATGGGTTGAGTTAAGATGAAGGAACTAACTAGCAATGTACCTTAGCCATAGGTTAAAAAGCATGAAGTTAATATAAATGTCTGTGTGTTTCTTTGGGACTTTGGGATTGTTGGTCCAGACAAGCAGAGGTAGGCAGGTCTGGACAGTTGGGGATAGTGGGCCAAAAACCTCAGTGTTACACCTCAGGGCTACCCAGCCATTTTTGCTGGATATTGTCAAGTGCTTGACTTAATGATCTTTTCCTATTTATCTTCACATTTTTTTCTCTTATTGGGAAACTCACTGAGAGGAAACACTGTCCCACTTGGGGACATCTGACCTGATGATGTTTATCTACCTGCTGCTTGCTATTTGGTCCTTTTCTTGCTGTCTTGATCAGGATACTCCATTAATTCTACTAGATGTTGTAAGTGCCTGGTTTCTGATTGTTTTCTGTCTGACACTTGCTGCCTGTTCTACCTTTACTTGCTATGTGTTTCATAGACTCATTCAAAACCAAAATCCTGCCATAGTTTATTCTCAAACACTTGGCAACGGTAAAAGATTTCTGGTTACAAAATTGTAAAATAATTCAATAAATAAAACAAATGTACAATGAATTAAAAGTGTTTCTGGCACTGCCCACCCATGTTGCTTCATTTGACTTCACACAAAACATGCTCACTTTTCACACAAAACAATTCCTTTACCATATCTATCTGTCTCCTCTCCAACAGCATCAACCGTGCCATCTGGGTGCAGACGGACAAATCCTCCGGTAAGCTTGTTGTAGAACTGAAGAGTATTTCCTTTCATGAACTTCCAGCTCTCAGCAGCCCACTAAAAGACAAACAAAGCAGAGACCATCTGAGAGAAACTACCAATCAATAGTCCCCGCAAAGATGGGTACTGTTTATTGTTTGACACGTCAAACACACAGCTATTCGAAATTATTTGTACTAAGTCATTTGAAATAAATCTTACTGTTTCTTTTCTCTTAAGTTCTAGCTTCTTCCCTAGAAATAAAAAGAAGCTGATTAATTTCCAGAGTACTGTGCTTTCTTTCATCATCATAAAACATGATTTTTCATATGTATTTATTTGTATTTATGACACTCACTCACAGAGAAGATAGTGTTATCCCTAGCATACATTTCTCTGACAATTTTACCATCATCTTCTCCTTCATCCAGCCATCTGTGGGGGGGAAAATGAGTCAGTTATTTTCAAGCTTTTTATTTTCCCAATCCATTGGCACTTATCTTTTCAAGTCAGAAATAATGGAAATTGGGAATGGGGGAAAATGCATGGGCACCGAGTTAATGAAGGACACTGACTACAGATGGAGAAGAAAATCCTTAACTGACAGTACGAGTGTGGGAGGAGGAAGAGCCATTGGCTGAAGAGCAAATGTTTACTTCAGTCCCCAGGTAAGTCTGTCAGTTTTACTTCTGCTAATGCCATACATTTTATAGCCACTGAACTCGTAACTTTATCCTGTGCTTTGGCCGCAGCTATAATTCAATCTCCACTCAGTTTAGACAATGGTTACTAATGGTTCTGTAAGGAAGGGGAAGAAGAATGCTTAAGGAAACAGGAAATCTGTCACTGCTGCTAGAGAAATGAGTGAGCAGTCACTGCCCATTAGCAATGGGCCAATGGTTTCATAAAGGTTACAATTAACATTTATTATACAAATTGATTATTTTTGAAGATAAGTTGGAACCTCATCAAAGAGATCACATTTTCACATCACCAATTCTTACTTTCCTACCAATATACTAGGGAAAAATCAGGCTCAAAGCTCTACCAAACTTTTTTGAAGTATTCAGTTTCAGTCACAAGAAATGATTGTACATAAAATTGATAATATTTTTCCATAGAAGAAGTGGCCCTAAGTACTAAAGTCATTAGACTTGATCAAGGGAGCTTCACTTTGCAGTCACTGGTGGTAAATGCAGAGACTTGTATCTAGTCAATGTATTGAGAGCAAGTAACTGTTGAGTATTCATCCTTAAACAGAACACCTATATTACCTCCTCCCAGGCTCAAAAACATTGTAGAAGAGTGGATTGAAAGAATGTAATAACTGGATGATAGGGAAGGCCATAAAGATATAATAGATATGACATGATCAAGACTTTCATGACTTCACAACTGCTGTACTTGCCTGTATGAGACTGAGTCTTTAAGAATGCAGCCATGCCCAAAGATCTGCCAGGAGGGAGTCATTGTAAATAGCTCCACATACTTGTGAAGGTGTGCCTGGTTAAATTTAGTGGGACCCAAAGCAAAAACAGAACAACCAAACAAACAAACAAAAAACTCATGAAAATAGGATGGCAACTCATGGGAGGAGCATGGGATTGAAAAAGACAATAAAAAGGGCAACAGATGATTAGGATAATATATTAAATATAAACATAAAACTGTAAAAAATAAATTAAAAGGAATAATTGATAAGCTATCTAGTTATCACCAATATGTGAACCTAGAACTATCTCTAATATGAACTGACTTTTCAATCTAAACGAACCTGTGGCAGAAGAAGGCATACTCATTGTTGGTAGTGCGATCCCTGACCACAACATCCTCAAGAAACCAGCCATTTCCTACAAAAAGATTTAAGAATATAAAATATATTCATGAATATGTAAAGTGTGTGGATTATTGCATGCTTTGGATAACAGGTCTCAATTCTAAAATTTTTTGCAACATAAATCTCTACTACTTCTAATAGCTATTTGTAACAGAAGGATAATGATAAACACTTAACATAGTTAAAGAAAAGTTCAACATTGCTTTAAGAATTTTTATGACATATATTTCAATATGATTTCCAAATAATATAAGTATTCCCTTGATTTAAGGAATTATATTTACAATCCTAGACCTAACATCTTCAAGCATATATATTTTATGAATTAGTAATACTTTATATTTCCACAAAATACAAAGGTTTTCCAAATATCATGTTAGTCTATATAAACAAAATATACATTTTTAAATATAAAATAAATAGTTACTCGTAGTATATCTAAGAACTCAGACAAGTAAATATTCGTACATATAAAAACTATAATTGGCAACAACTGGAGACCCAAAGGCCACTGGCCCACAACCAACTAAGAGGTGAGTGTCAGCCTTGACTCCCAGGCCAAGTGGAAACCTAGTCTCTGAAGCCCAGCTCAAGGACACATCCCCAGGAACCCCACCCACACCCAGCTCTGCCCTTAACCAAAACCAGTAGAGAGACCCCTGCAAGCCCAACCCCCAGCAAACCCAGCCAATGGGACAACCTATGGCCAAACCCCTCCCCAACCCCAAACTGCATCATAACACAGTTATCCCAGTTACCCCGGTGACAACTGGAGACCCACTGCCCCCTGGCCCACAACTGACTAAGAGCCAATTAAGAACTGACTAAGAATGAACTAAAGAAGCAATGGAAAGACGCCAGTAAGAGTACATATAACAGCATAAAGAACAACAAGGTACTACCAGAAGAAGCTGGTAGTTCTATATCAGCACCTGAGCATGGCAATGAAGAGGAAGCAGAAGGAAATGACTTTAAAAACAACTTTATGAAGATAATAGAAGACTTAAAAGAGGCTATTAAAAAATCCCCTTGAAGAAATAGAAGACAATGCAAACAAAAAATTGGAAGAGATGAACATATCCCTAAAAGAAAATAAAGAAAACAAAAAAAGAAAAAAAAAACAGTGAAGGAAACATTCCAGGAATTAAAAATTGAAATAGAAGCAATAAAGGCACAAACTGAAGCAAAGCTGGAAATAGAAAACCTACAGAAATGAACCAGAGCTACAGATGCAAGCATAACCAACAGAATGCAAGAGATGGAAGAGAGAATCTCTGGAGTGGAAGATTCAATAGTGGAAATAGAAATGTCAATTAAAGAAAACACTAAAACCAAAATAGTCGTAAGACAAAATGTCCAGGAAATCTGGGATACAATGAAAAGACCAAACCTTAGAATAACTGAAATAAAAAAAGAATTCCAGCTCAAAGGCACAGAAATATATTTAACAAAATTATAGAAGAAAACTTTCCGAACCTAAAGAAGGAAGAGCCTATAAAGATACAAGAAGCTTCCAGAACACCAAATAGACAAGACCCCCACACACAAAAAAATTACCCCCCCACACAAAAAATTCTGCTCACCACATAATAATCAAGCCACTAAACCTACAGAACAAAGAAAAAATATTAAGAGTTGCAAAGAAAAAAGGCCAAGTTACCTATAAAGGCAGACTCATCAGAATAACATCAGATTACTCAGTGGAAACAATGAAAGCAAGAATGTACTGATCAGATGTTATACTAAAAGAGCATAACTGCCAATCCAGACTACTATACCCAGCAAAACTATAAATCACCATAGAGTAAACAAGATATTTTATGACAAAACCAGATTCAAACAACATATGTCCACAAATTTGGCCCTACAGAAAGCACTAGATGGAAAAATCCAAATAAGGAAACAAGATACAACCATGAAATCACAAGCAGTCAATAATCTCAAAAGAAAAACCCAAAGAAGGAAACACACACACACACTACCACCAAAAATAGCAGGAAAGAGCAGTCACTGGCTATTAATATACCTTAATATCAATGGACTCAATAAACCTATAAAAAGACACACCCTAACACAATAGATATAAAAACAAAAGCCATCCTTCTGCTACATCAAGAGACACACCTCAACTCCAAAGACAAACACTGGCTCAGAATTAACGGTTGGGAAAAGACTTTCTAATCAAATGGTCCTAAAAAACAAGCTGGTGTAGCTATCTTAATATCTAACAAAATGGACTTCAAACTAAAATGAATCAAAAGAGACCAGGATGAACATTACTTATTCATCTCAGGAAAAATGAAGTCTCAATCCTGAACATTTATGCCCCCAACACAAGGGCATCTACATATGTAAAAGAAACACTACTAAAGCTTAAACATCACATCAAACCCCACACACTAATTGAGTGAGACTTCAAAACCCCACTTTCACCCTTGGATAGGTCAACCAGACAGAAACTCAACAGAGAAATAAAAGATCTAACAGATGCTATGACCCAAATTGACTTAATAAACATATACAGAATTTTCTACCCAAACACAAAGGAATATACATATTTGTCAGCACCCCACGGAACTTTCTCTAAACTTGACCACATACTGGGTCATAAAGCAAATATCAATAGATATAAAAATGAGAATAACTCCTTGTATCCTATTAGACCACCATGGTCTAAAGTTAGAGTTCAACAACAACAAAAATCACAGAAAGCCTACAAATTCATGGAAACTGAGCATCTCTCAATTGAACCACCTTTAGGTCAAGGAAGAAGTTAAGAAAGAAATCAAAGACTTTCTAGAATTCAATGAAAATTAATCTACAACATACCAAAATTTATGGGACATAAAGCAGTGTTAAGAGGAAAACTTATAGCACTAGATGCCTATATGGAAAACCTGGAGAAATCTCATACAAGAGACTTAACAGTATAGCTGAAGACTTTTGAGCAATTTGATGCAAACTTACCTAAAAGGAGTAGAAGGCAGGAAATAATCAAACTTAGGGTGGAAATCAATACAATTGAAGCAAAAAGAAGAATACAAAGAATTAACAGATCAAAGAGTTGGTTCATTGGGAAAGTCAACAAGATAGATAAACTGTTGCAATGTGGTTTTCAGCTGAGGACTGTAGCAGGGTATACGATTAACTCAAAAATCAACAGGGTTCAAATACACAAATGATAAAATGGCTAAAAAAGAAATAAGGGAAATATTACCCTTTATAATAGCGGCAATTAGCATTAAATATCTTGGAATAACTCTAAGCAAAGAAGTAGCAGACCTGTTTAACAAAAACCTTAAATCACTGAAGAAAGAAATTGAAGAGGATATCAGAAAATGGAAAGATCTCCCATGCTCCTGGATAGGTAGGATCAACATAGTAAAAATGCCAATTTTACCAAAAGCAATCTACAGATTCAATGCAATCCTCATCAAAATCCCAAGTTTTTTACAGACCTTGAAAGAACAATACTCAACTTCATATGAAATAACAAGAAACCCAGGATTGCTAAAAACAATTCTGTTCAATAAAAGAACTTCATTAGGCATCACTATCCCTGATTTTAAGTTATGCTATAGAGCTATAGTAATAAAAGACAACCTGATACCAGCATAAAAACAGACTTTGGGATCAATGGAATCAAATCAAAGACCCCAACCTTAACCCACACACCTGTAAATACCTAATTTTTGACAAAGAGACCAAAAATATTCAATGGAAAAAAAGACAGTATCTTCTACAAATGGTGCTGACATGACTGGATGGTAGTATGTAGAAGAATGCAAATAGATCCATATCTATCACCCTACACAAAACTCAGATCCAAGTATATCAAAGACCTCAGCATAAACCCAGCTACATTGAAGTTGATAAAAAAGAAAGTGGAAAATACCCTTCAATGCATTGGCATAGGTGACCACTTCCTAAATATAATACCAGAAACACAGATACTAAGAACAACAATTAATAAGTGGGATCTCCTGAAACTGAGAAGCTTCTATAAGGCAAAGGACACGTTCACAGTCAATAAGACAAAATGACAGCCTACAGAATGGGAAAAGATCTTCATCAACCCTACATCTGACAAAGGACTGATCTCTAAAATATATGGGAAACTCAAGAAACTAGAGCTCCTAAACCCAAATAACCCAATTAAAACTGGGGTTCAGAGCTAAAAAGGGAATTCTCAACAGAAGAATTACAAATGACTGAAAGGCACTTAAAAAATTGCTCAAGCATCTTTAGCCATCAAAGAAATGCAAATCAAAACAACTTTGAGATACCACCTTACACCTGTCAGAATGGCTAAGACCAAAAACACACACGAGAGCCTATGTTAGAAAGGAACACTCCTCCACTGTTGGGAGTGTAAAGCTATACAGCCACTTTGGAATGCACATGGTGGATCCTCAGAAATGGGAATTAATCTCTGCAATGATCCAGCAATATGACTATTGGGCATAAACTCAAAGGATGCATATTCATACCCCAAAGGCATTATCTCAACTTTGTTCATAGCAGCAGTATTTGTAATAGCAGAACCTGGAAACAACCTAGATGCCCCTCAACTAAAGAATGGATTAAGAAACTGTGGTATATCTACACAATGGAGTACTACTCAGCAGTAAAAAAAAAAATGACATTCTAAAATTTGTAGGCAATCCTCCTGAGTGAGGTAACAACACAGACCCAGAAAGATAGGCATAGAATGTACTCACTAATAAGTAGATTTTAGACAAAAAGCAAATAATACGTAAGCTGCAAACCACAGCCGCTGATCAGAAGGAACTTAAGAGAGACATCCAGAGATTCCCCTGGAAGGAGAAAATAGAAAAGATCACCTTAGCAAATTGAGATCATAACAGGTGGTGACCAAGGAGAAGGGGGAGCAAATGACAAGAGAGGGAGATGGTTGAGTGAGAGGAGCAACAAAGAGGTTGAAGGAAGAGATGGATATTTTGATAGAAGAAGCCAATGTGAGGTTGGAAAGAGACCAGGTACTAGGGAAACCTCCAGGAACTCACAGGAATACCCTGGCTATGTCTCCAAGTAATAGTGGAGGAAGTGCCTAGACAGTTTTCCCCCTATACTAAGATGAATGATCACTGTAGAGCCTACATCCAGCAATGGATAGAGGCAGAAGCAGAATTCCACAGATAAGCACCAGGTCAAGCTTTTGGTCCAGCTAGAGAGAGAGATAAGAGTCTATATGAGCAAAGGAATAGGAATTATGGGGAGGAGTCCCACAAAGAAGCTAGCTGGAGCGCTAGGGAGCTCACTAAATCATAAACAGCCACTGGGGAACCAACAGGAAGGGCAACTAGGCCCTCCAAAGGTAGATGACTGTTGATTGCCATGGGCAGTATGTGGAGCCTCATGGAATAGGATCAGACTATGTTCCTGTACAAACACTGGAGCCGATTGCCTATAGAGGAACACCTCTCTCTTAATACTGAGATGAGAGAATCAGATCTACCTCAAATGGATATGCCTGACTGAACTGGCCCACCTTGAGACTCCTTGCCCTCCTTGGGGAGGGGATGGGGAGATAAAGTGGGAGAAGCTGAAGGAGGCCTGGGAGAGACTGGGCAGGAGGGTGGGGGAGCGGAAGGGAGGGCAAGCAGGGAGATACATGGAAAAAAACTTTAAATAAAAAAGCTTTAAATAAAAAAGCTATAATCTCTTTTTAAATGCTTATATTCATATAAACTTGCAAACTAATGTTGGATAAAACACAATTTTATTATTGGAAATAATAGAATACTTTAACTACCAATGGCATTTTTTCTTTGCACAAAGAGCCATCTCCAAATAGCCATTCCAAATTAAAATTCCTTAAGTTGATACACTACAGCTGAACAGCTTCAGAACCAAACAAAGTCAGGGGTGGCTTCCCTTGCCTGGTCTCTCTCTTGCTCCATGGCTCATTCCTCACTGCCAGGCAGTGACAAGCTCCCACAGTTCCCAAGACCACTGGTTCTCAAGCTTCAGTGAGCATTTGAGTCACCATGGCCAATAATGATAATGGGCAGTGCTGGCCCATACTGGGTTTCTGGGTCAGGATGGTGGGGAAGCAACAGCCCATGAAGATCAAACATTCCAGTCTGTGCAAGGAGGAGGTTCCCAGGACATGAAATTTTCTGTACTAAAACATAGCAAAGCCATGCAAGCCAACATGGTTGGCTACCTAGGAATTTAATTTTCAGCAAGTTCCCAGCTTACTTCAGAAATGATTATTACGTGATATGTTGTACAATCCATTGGGCCATTGCTAGCTGTTACTCTCTCAAAAATAAAAAATGTTATTTTAATTTTACTCTGAAGTACTATTAAAAAAAAATCCTTTCCTTTAAGTAAGCCAGATTACTAGAATTCTGAAGCATGTTTAAGAAGCAACTGAGCAACCAAAGTTGTAACTTTTTAAAAGTTAAACTTTAAATTTTGTGTTTTATTAAGTTATTTTAAATTATTTTATTAAATTATTTTCATACAGTATATTTTGGTCATGTTTCTCTTTTCCCAACTCTTCTAGGTCCATCCCATCCAACTTAATGTTCTTTCTCTCTTTCTAAAGAGCAAAACCAAAAAATAAATAAATAAACAAACAAACAAAAAAGTAAGACAAAAGTTTCAAAACAAAACAAAAGTCTATAAAATAACATGGAGTTTATTTTATGTTGGCCAACTACTTTTAGGCCTGGGACCTGCCCTAGAATGTAGTTGATATACCTACTTGTTGGTGTTGCCTATGGTTTGGGCCTGCTGGTTCCCTTTTGGGAGGGAGGGGAAGACAATGACTTTGTTGAAGTAACTAGTTGAAATAAACAAGTTTAATTTATTGAGGAAGGGGTTAGCCTTTTTTATACCCTCCACCTAGCTTTACTGGCATCTGCTGCTGATCCAGGTAATTTTACATCAGGACTATGCCTCTGTTGACAAGGCCCCAGGCAGACCCCAGGTTGGTTTATGAGGAAGTGCCCACTCAAGGGGCACTCATGGTTGCATGAATAAGTGAGACTCAGGGATAGATCTCTGAGAAAGTCACAGATATTAGAGAGAATAAACACCACAGTCAGATCTTACCCAGCTGTCTTCCAGCTTCCTCAGCCTGGCTTCTCTTGGCTGCTTCTCCTCTTTCTATGCCCGCCTTAAGCCTTAAATACTCTCCTGGTAAATTAAGGGGTGGCCCCACCACTGTCTGCCTGAGAGCCTAGAATTCCTTCTGAAATCTAAAATGACCTCCAACTCAGTTGAGATTAAGGCTGTAGGTCACCACTCCCAGGATACTCCCTGTGCTGGGATTAAAGGTGTGAATCACCATTCTCTGATCTTCCTAGACTGACTGTGGTTAAATCATGAAACTTATGGAGCTTTTATTAAATCCCCACACCTCATGGCTATGAGGAAGTGCTAGGAGCACATGTTTTAAGGCATCAGTTATAATCAGTTTGAACTGGCTAAGGCCAGTCTGGCCCCAAGGCCCTTAAAAGCCTATAGATCCCACATATCTGTTACCAAGGCCCCCAGGAAAACCCTAAATTTGCTTATAAAAAAGTGCCTACTCAAAGGGCCCTTAGGCTATTTTAAAAAGCACTATAAGCACATGTTTTAAGGCATCAGTCATAATCAATTTAAACTGGGTAAGGCCACATTGGCTCCTAGGCCCTTAAAAGCCTTACAGTCCACACCTATTGACACTCCATTGGAGAAAATTCATTTTGACTTCCCAGCAGGTATCAATTGCGAATAGCTTCTTGGTTAGGGGTAGGACTTTGTGTCCACTTCCCCTTCTCAGTGCTGGGATTTTTGCCACACTTGAACCTATGCAGGTCTTCAGCATGCTGGCAGTCTCTGTAAATTCATATGTACATCAGTACTGTTGTATCTGGAAGACACAGTCCCTTGAAGTGATACACCACCTCAACCTCTTTTTCCACACACATACCTGGTCCTTAAGAGGAAGAATTTGATGAAGACATCATTTAGAACTAAATGATCCAAAGTCTCTCATTCTCTACACACTGTATAACCAACAGTCTTTGGTTTGAATCCTGTTTATTGCAAGAAATTTCTCTGATAAAGGCTGAAAGATGCCTAAGTAGTAACTCTTGAAAGGAAATGAGGAACTGATCTTACAATACCAACTTGACAAGATACAAATTGACAAGATGACACAAAGCTATTCACATGAAAATTTTCTCATTTTTTAGAAAACTCAAGACTAGAAATACTAATGACAGTAGTAAGCATTGGAGTGTTTATGGAGTACTGTATCCTAGAGCCTCCACCCTCGTGACTGCAGTAATGACCTTACAAAGGGCTCAATGGGACTCTTTGGCTCTTTGTGCCCTTCAGACATGTGGTGACTGAAACTTTCACCAGAATCAAAAGTGTGTGTGTGAGTGTGTGTGTTATGTTGTATGTGTGTGTTTATGTGTATGTGAGTGTGTGTGTTATGTGTGTGTTTGTGTGTATGTATTATATGTGAGAGGGTGTATGTGTGTGTGTGTGTGTGTGTGTGTGTGTGTGTGTGTGTGTGTGTGTGTGTGTGTGTGTGTTTCCTCAGTACTAGGGACTGGACCTTGCCTTCTCTGTATACTAGGAACACTCTTCATTTTGATGGTGAACTTCCCAGTTACTACAACAACAAGAAGTAAATTTGTGATCTTTATAAACTACCAACTTTAGGCTATTTTCAAACAGACTATAATAGATGTTGAGAACATCTACAAGAAATCAGAGAGCAAAGACACCACTGTAACACTTATTAGATTATAATTAGAGTAAGGATTTGCACTTGGCTTCAGAATTGCAAGAAAACTAAAAGCGCAAAAGTGACTGATTTTTTAAAGCTTTTATTTTTTTTATTAAAATTTGGATTTTATTACATTGTAACTAGAAAATGTGGCCTTTGAGTAAAAAATTACTGAGGTATTTTTTATTAGTATTTTTATAAAGAAAAGAGTTATTTGTCTCATAATTTTACAAAATAAAATTTCAGCAAAAGGTTCCAGCTTTCATATCACCCACAGAGATTTCATCTGGGGCCAGATGAACTATCAAACAAACGATCATAGATTTAAGGGAAGGTGCCAGTGTCCTCAGAGCTCACAGACTTGAAGGGATTACTAAGTACCTGGCTAACCTTCCAAATTTTGAAACATAGTAAAATTTTTCTGTGTGTGTATATATTTTTATTTCATCTTGACTCTTCATATATTTGTTTGAATGCTATTTGTTAAATAAAGTATCACTAGTATTAAAGCCTCATTGGGAATCATAAATGTTAACAGAAATATGAACAGAAATTTTCTTTGCTATACCTTTTAATGATTGTCACCTTGAATTTTACTCTATCATATAAGATTATGAATAAACTCACTTCATTTTATTTACATGTTCATATTATATTATACTCACATAATAATTGGAACTGTAATGTTTAATATTTAATGTCTCCTGAGTATAACCTATGCTTTAAAGTGGAAATTTTCCAGGTTGAGAATTTCTACCCTTGTTTAGAAAGGTTAACTCTAAAATAAGGCAAAATATGACTATATGACTGTTCAAATGCTATATTAGGGCACTATTGTAAAAGCTACATCAAAGTGCTCTGACTCCTGGAGAAGTGAATCATTACTATTAAACCAGCTGACAACTAGCAAAATGACAATATGCAAATGATTGATATCCAATTCAACTATAAATAAACTATATCCGAGAGAAAAGAGGTATACATTTACAGTCTATGGAAAACTGATCTTATTTTATTTACTTTATGGATCTTATTTGTTGCAATTTCTAATCTCTCTAATTGTCTGTTTATAGTTTGGAGGCTTTTGTAACCACTTTAAGCCAGCTTTGTTAACTTATCAGTCCTCCCTTTTATTATGTGAGATCTTTGTTCCTAATATGGAAATTAAATTGACACACTCTAGTAAATCTCTGTTCTTATGCATTATAGCTTTGTTTTTCAGTATGTGTCCTTCAGCTGAATGGCATTTCTTCGTATTATGGCTGTTTATATAATAACATGAAATAAGTTCATTAGAAATGTTTGGATTATCTCACAGAGTGAATGGAAAAACTGGGAAGACACATAACAAAATGGAAGCAGGAAGCACAGTCAATTCCCTGCTGCCGAGACAGGTGTCTCAACCCATCACTGTTGGAGAAATATAGTTGAAATGTATAGTCTTTCAAGAAATACAGTTGTGAAGAGACAATATTATTGCCTTTATCATGGTGGGCATGCTCCAACATTCACATGCCAAATATCTCTTTATAACATTCTTTCTGTCATCCCAAGCCTATCATGTGGCATCTATTCAGTTGGCTTATACCATTTTGAAGAAAAAATACATCAATTTAATAGATTTGGAAAATATTTTATTTCGATAGTAATAGGATCCTTCTTTCCTTCCTTGCTTGGTCCCTTTCTTCTCCAAAGATCATCTTTGTATGAATTTTTCTGACTGTTTACTAGATTCATGCAGAGTTTCATATAGATGGAGAAGAAGACATCCATTAGAGCTCTGTGAACGAGACTTACCTGGGCCAAGTCCATCATGGCCTATTACAATCTTGCACAAATTTCCAAGGTTTACAGCTTCTAGGAAGAAGGTATCAATCTGCAGCCAGTAAGAAAAAGAAAGCTCTCATTAGTTGTAGATTATAATTTTGATTATACCACAACCATAAATTCAGATGTGGCAAAAATCAATTGTAAAATGTAGGTTCATTAAGGATATATACAAATTCCATCTTGATAGAAGGAGTTTAGAAAGAAATCTGGTGCTAAGGAAACCTCCAGGAACCCATAAAATGTCCCTGGCTAGGATTCCAAGCAATAGTGGAAAGGGTACCAAAACAAGACTCTCCCTATAATCAAATGAATGACCACCCTAACTGTCATTATAGGACATTCATCCAGCAATGGCTGGAGGCAAAAGCAGAGATCCATAGCTAAGCACCAGGTTGAACTTCTGGCCCAGCTGAAGAGAGAGAAAGATGAGAGAGTATACGAGCAAAGGGATCAGGATCATGAGGAGGAGACCCACTGAGATGGCTGACCAGAGCTATTGGGAGCTCACTGACTCTGAAATAACCACTGAGGAACCTTCATGAAAAGGAACTAAATCCTCTGAAGGTGGATGACAGTCAAATGGCAAGGGCAGTTTGTGGAGCCCCTTGTAGTAGGATCAGATTATATTCCTGGTGCATGGACTGACATCTCAGAGCCCATTCCCTACAGAGGAACACCCAACCCAGCCTTGATACTGGGATGAGGGATCTCAACTTGATATGCCAGACTAAACTGACCCATCTTGGGACTCCTTACCCTCCTTGGGAAACGAATGGGGGGATGTGATGGGGAGGAGGCTGAGGGAGGACTGGGATGGGAGGGGAGGGAGGGAGTAGTGGTAGATATGGGAAAAAAAACTTTTTAAATAAATAAAAAGAAAGAAAATATACAAATATGTCTATAGTAAGAATGTAAAGACAAGCTGTGAGAGTGACCTGACTGTGACACTTGTCACCTGATTGACAGCCATGGTTAATTCAGCTGATCTGGCTGTGATTATAAATACAGTTGACAATAACATCCTGAAACAAGACGTAGCAATATACTTAATGCCCCAGCTTCCAGGAACTGTCAACTGTCAAGCATTTTTGCTCCATATAAGAGTCCACAGCACAGGTAATTGGGACTAACATGTGGGCACTTCATATGGCTCTCCCCTGGGGTTTATTTATATTGGAATCAGCCCCCACCTAAATGTCTGCCTTTTGAGTTGATGGGATCTCAAGGCCCTGGTTGCAATAAGGAACATAACAAAAGAGTTGAAAGTGTGCATTTTGAACAGGAGTATTAGCATTTACCATACTTTCTCCTGGGTGTTATTAAGACAATGAGAGGGAACCCATAGCTCCCAGGTTCTCTGATTAGAAAAAAAAAAAAAAGAAAGAAAGAAAAAAACTAGATTATTTAAATCACATCTAGTTACTTCTCAAAGACCGGCTTCCATTCTGCCTATTCAGGCATTGGAACATAAATTAATAAGTTAGTGTTCTGTAGGAAGTAAAACAGACAACAGTTAGACATAAATAAAATTGTAAACTCTCCTGGGAGATGCAGACCCATAATGCTCTAACAGAGAAATTAAGGCAAAAGCATTTCAAATTCAAGGCCAGTCTCTTTGGCTACTTCCTAGACAAACTAATTGAGAATGAGTCTGAAAAAAAATTAGCAAAAAGTGGTCAGACATTATATCTAAATGATATAGCACTTGTCTCTCAGGCACAAAGTCATAGATTTAATATCAATTACTAAAAAGAATTAAGCAATGATAAATAAACAAGAATCTAGACTAACACTAAGTCTGGGGCTGGCAGGTTTACTTCCTATGCAAAGACAGACTGACAACATGGAGTATGTGGTTCTTACTTAGGGTTTGAACCAATAACACATAAGATCCAGAGAAATGAAGACACATGGTGATGTGTTCTAAACAAAATGACAAAATAAATCTTAAATTAATCCTAATAAAATGGAGATAGGTAAGTTAGTCAACAGAGAAAAGTAGCAGTCATAAGGAATTTAGGTAAGAAGGAGCAGTGAATGAGCAAAGTGAGGGTCTCAATAATGACGAAGTACAAAGAAAGGCTCAGATCCAGAGACACAAATAACTTTCTTTTTTGCCACTGTTTAGCTTTTGTGTTTTTCTTTCTGAGATTATAATTATATTTCCTCCCCCTCTTTCTTTTACACCATCCTAAATATCTGCCTACTCCCCTTCAAATCTTGACCTCTTTTTTCAATAATTATTATTGTATGTGTATATGAATATGTATATGTACGTATACTATATATTCCTAAATATAACCTGTTGAGTCTATATAATTTTCCTTGTATGTATATTTTCAGAGATGACCATTTGGACTGGACTATTTGGACTATGTTCTTCTCTGGAGAATGCTACCTTTCCCATTCTCAGCTTTACCTTGGTTGCCTATAGTTCTTTGTGTGGGCTTCAAGCTTTGTGAACTTTCGCCTGTCCATTTTGGAATGTCTAATGGTGTCATCCTTATTCAGCTCACCCATAGCAGTTTTATCAGTGAGACATGAAAGATGTAGCTTCTGAGGTTGCTAGGAGACACAATCTAACAGCAAGCTCCCTGTCTGTCTGGGTCTTGCAACCTCTCTGTCCCCTCTTCTGCAAAGTTCCCTGAGTCTTAGTCACAAAGAACTTTTATGATTCAACAATAAAAAGCAAAATTAACCCACTTCAAAATTATTAGCAATTCTTTCTATGCACATAGGCAATAAGCATATAAGAAATGTTGAACATCACTAATATAGAAGTGTAAATTAAAATTAATATGATCTATATCCTATGCCCACAAGAATAACTCTTGCTTAAGAAAGAAAGAAACCAGGAATCTTGACATTATCTATCATTGATAAAACTGTAAAATATTATAACAACTATTGGAAACAAATGATAGTTTCTCTAAGATAAAAATAAACTACCATATAGCCTAGTACTTCCCTATTTAAGGTAACTGATGAAATTATCTCAAGAATATTTGTAATTCTATATATTAGTTACAAAGCTCACAAAGTGGAGGCAAGCTAAATATCTATCCATGAGTGAATTTATATACAGTATTATGTTGTATACAACAATTTAATACAGTACTTAAAAGAAGAAAATCCTATCAGATATGACTTCATAGATGCAATTTAAAGACATTCCACTAAGTGAAAAAGTCAGTCATAAAATTACTGTAATTCAATTTTAAGTAATTTTGGTATTTAAAATAATCAAATTAAATAAACAGAATATAAAGAGTAATTTTTGCCAAATAATTACAGATTTATAGCTTTAGAAAATAAAAACTTTTTAGAAAACATGTACATGTGACTATAGATGTTTCCTGGTTTATAATGGGATTACATTCCAATAAATCCATTATAAGTTAAAAATGCATTTAATATATTGAATCTGTTTAACACTAGAGCTCAGCAGTATGAATCCTGAAAAGCCTTATGTGTTGCCTCCACAAATATATGGCTGGGTAGGTACTATGGCTATGGCTGCCCCTCAGCTTTGCTTAAGTGTCCCACTGTATACCTTGATGTTACAAAAGTAAAGAAAAAGTGAATAAAAGTTAAAAATTTAAGAACTGATTTCAACTCAGTGCATGTGACTTTCACCTCCATCTTTTTTATCTTATTAGAAATTTTTAAGTCAAACTATCTAAGTGGAATTATCATCTTCACATTTAAAGTACCGTCCTACTTACTTTCTATTAGAACATTAGAACACTCAGACCAAAATCAACATATAGAAGAAAGTGTTTGCTTGGCTTCTACATCTCCATTGCCTTATATCATTGAGGAAAGTCTGGGCAGGAACTCAAGTAGGAGCAGAGGCTTAAACCATGGATGAAAGCTGCTTTCTGGCTTGCTGTTTTTGCATACAAGCCAAGACCACCTACCCTGGGGCTGCACCACCCACCGTGAGCCACGGCCCTCACATCAAACATTAATCATGAAAATGTCCCACAGATATGCACACAGTCCAGTTTGTTAGGGGCAATGCCACGGTTCAGGTCCCCTCTGGCAGGGTGCCTTTAGTTTGTTTTGTCTGGCCAAAAACTGACCAGCATGTATGTGTTTCAAATGCGCATGTAGCAAATTTCACATGCTTTTATCACAATAATACTTTTCAAATGAGACAAAGTAATTTTTGTTTACTTACTTGTCCTCTTAAAAACTTCAAAGCGTTCTTTGATCTAAAGAGTTTCCTAGATCCTGTATCTCCTTTCTCCCCATAGATAGAAAGGTAGACATTTGCTACTGTTCCAGCATTCCAGAGCTCGCCTGTTGTAACATACACCTCATATGTGGTCACTGACAACAAAAGAGAATAAATTTAAGTTTTGAGTGCCATGAATTACTGACATAATTGAAAATTAAGGTCATAAATATAGTACAGAACCCAAACTTTAGGTAAGATATAGCAAAAAGTGCCGCCTAGGCATCGCCATGCAGTGCAGCCAAGAAGCTCAACAGAAAACGTAAGCATTCTGACATGACCTGCTGCAGAAGTATGTGGGGAGAAGACCAGAGGTTAAAGTAACAGCAAGAAGAACTTTAACATTGCTCTTTCTTTATAATTCCCCAGTGCACAGGAAACCTGGAGGTAGGCAGGAGAGCTTAGATTCATAGTATTCAGAAGTCTTGTGTTTTGGCTTAGAAAGCAAGAGATATAACTGCTAATATAAACACAAAGTAAAGACATCCTACCCTCTCCCCATAATCCCAGTGCCTGTGCCCAGAAGCCAAGAGCCCACGTTTTGAAAGAGAGGAAGCTTCCCTTCTGTTCAATGGAGCTAGACTGCAATAAATTAAGCCATCAACCCCCAATACCTATTTTATTTTTCTTCTCTAGACACAGGAAGACGGGAAGTACATAGGACAATACAATTAAACCCTAGCTTTTCAACCACAGGAACAAAAAGATCAAGGGACTATAAAGGCTCTGCAGATTGAATAAATATTTGAACCACAGTCCACAAAAGAGAGATGGGAACTTGTAACCAGGAACTAACCAATGTAGTCAACCGCATTCTAAAGCAAAACTATTAACATTGTTTATAAAATTTATTAAGTAGAAACTCATATCTCCAGCATCCAAGGTACAATATGAAATTACTCAAGACAATTAACAATCATAAAAAGTGCAGTTCACATGGGAAAGACTCTAAAGAGACATGACCAGAGAGATTTGAGCACCATTAGCTCACAGCTGACAGCATCTAGATGACACTAGTGTTATATAGGGAGGATTTTAAAGCATCTACCATACAAATACCCCCCAGTGATTGAGAAGTCTCTTCAAACAAACAGACCAGAAAGTCTCAGCTGCAGAGTAGCAGAAAATTTAAAGAAGATCCAGTTAAAATCTTCAGAACTGCCAAAACCTTCCAAAGTGAAATTATAAATTCACTCAACAGTCTCATTAGCAGAGTAGAAAGGAAGGGAGAAAAGTAACCAGTGTCCCCTGAACCTGTGGAAGAGCAGAGTAGCTAATATTCACGTGCTGTGCTCCAGAGACAAAGAAGAATTTGAGGCCAGAGTTCTGCGTGCTCTGCGACACCATCTTCTTCCCATGTGAGTTCCATCTTTGGTATTTGAACATCAATGACCTTTCCCATATGCCATTCATATAAAAGTGGGATGTGTAAAGAGGAAACACTAAGAGCTATATTTATTTTGGAGTACAGCTACTTTGGCAAACATCCTCTGAAGGTTAAAAACATTTCTTCATTAACGTTATACTTCAGAGTTATGAGTGGTCTGGCTCTAGACCACTGCATTAAAGGCACACACTTTTCTTTTCCTAGTACATATAAAAGTTACATTCACAGTGACCAGGACCAGTGCCACAAATCTATTATCCCAGATAATCAGGAGACTAAGAGAGGAAATCAATTAAATACTGATAGTTAAGGTCAATCTGTGCAACATAACATATTTTTAGAGTAAATTTCATTTTAAATGCTATTTTCATACTATATTGTGTTTATTTGATACAGTTTTATGAAATTTAGCTTAAAATATGTGTGATAATTTTAAAATACATCACTGGAAAAAATAAAAAGCTAAAAACCATGAGAATCATCTATCTTGCCTTATGTTAATGGTGGTCATCTGGTCATGGCAGCTTAGCTATGGTGATGTCTTAAAACAAAATAATCACACTGACTGATCATCCTTCTGAGGAAGACTTTGTAGCACACAATACCATCTGACAGAATTCTCCCACACTGGATTTTCTTTCAAAATTACAGTTACTATTCTCAAATCATGATGTTGCTATATCAAATATATCAATGTAGTATTCTAAATCTATTGTTGCTATTTCAACAAAGTTTATAAATTCTTCACCAAGAAAACCATTTGTTCATTCTTTAAGGTTTTGTTTTGAGATTGCATCAACCAATTCAGTCACAACTAATGTCTTAGTTAGGGTTTCTAGTTTCGTGATGACACACCATGACCAAAAAGCAACTTGGGAAGAAATGGTTTGTTTGGCTTACACTTCCACAGCACTGTTCATCATCAAAGAAAGTCAGGACAGGAACTCAAGCAGGGCAGAACTTACAAGTCAAGGGATGCTGCTTACTGGTTTGTTCTCAGTGGCTCGAGCAGTCTGCTTTCTTGTAAAGCCCAGGGATGGCACCATCCACAGAGATGGCCTTCCCCACAATCACTAGTTAAGAAAATTCCCTACAGCCAGATCTTATGGAATTATTTTCTCAACTGAGGTTCCCTTCTTTCAGATAACAGTAGCTTGTGTCAAGTTGGCATAAGACTACCCAGGACATCTACTTTGAATTATGTAACTAATCCTACAATATCTGCTTTGATGTCTCCAACTTCTGAAAATCATCCTTGAGGATTACAATAAACTTCTCCAAACTACTATAACATATAATTTTAATCTCTTCCCATTAATAATGAATATTCATACTGGTATACTGAGTGGTGACTGCTATTGTTTATTGTTTTTACTATTTTGTTCTTTTAGCTCATGGCTATCATCCAGCTCCCAAATAATTCATACACGGAGGCTTCTTCTTACTTTAAATGCTTGGTCTTAGCATTGTTTATTTCTTGCCAGCTTTTCTTAACTTAAATTATCTTTTCTGTTTTAGGCCTCTGAACATCTCTTATCATTCTCTTACTTCTGTAAACATTACTCTTACTCCATGGCTGGCTAGGTGACTGAGTGGCTGGCCATTAGCATCCCTCTCTGATCTCACTCCTAGATCTTTTTTTCCTTCCCAGATTTCTCTGTCATTTCTGCCTGCCAGCCCCACCTACCCTTTTTCCTGCCCTGCTATTGGCCATTTAGCTCTTTATTAGACCATCAGGTATTTTAGACAGGCAAAGTAATACAGCTTTACAGAGTTAAATGTGACATAAAAAGAATAAAACACATTTTTTTGCATCATTAAAACAGATGTTCCACAGCATAAACAAATACAATGCACCTTAAAAATAACATTCCACAAACAGACTCCTTTTTAGAAGTTTTGCCAAGATCTACCAGAAAAATCAATATGTATGGTATGGTGGAATTCAGGTGTTAGCTGACAAAGCTGATAGGCATGTCTCTTGAGTTCTGGGAGCTTGAACAGGGTGTGGCTAGCCCTGTTGAAGAGGCTGCTGAAAACTTAAGCCAACCCTGTTTTGTCCTGCTTTCTTGGAGACCAGATCAGCAACCCCATTGTGTGACAATCTTAACTAAGGTTCAATCTGTATCCATGAGTGTTAAAATACCTTTTAATAAATATTAATACTTTGTATGGTATATTGCAAGTGAGAATTACTGCAATAGCTGGCACCCCATGTTGGGTGCCATGTGTTACAATGAGGATTTTTGGCCCCATCTAGCCAGAGGTCTAGACCTACAGACTTGCAGTCCCAGACCACTGAGCCACTCACAACTGCTTAGCCCCCTCCCCCAAAATAACTCAGACACTTATATTAACTTCAAGCTGTTTGGCCTATGGCTTAGGCACATTGCTAGCTAGCTCTTTCATCTTAACTCAACCCATTTTCATTAATCTGTCTGTCACATGGCCCGTGGCTCACCTGTGTTCCTTACATGCTTCTTCTTTTGGCATCTGGCTCGATCTGTCCGTGACTCTGCCCTCCTACTACCTATTGTGATTCTCCCACCTACTTTTTCTATGGTGCCTGTCATGGGCCAAAACAGTCCTTTATTTAAAGATTGATATTCATAGCATACAGAAAGACATTCTCACATCACTATGACAAATACATGAATTGTATTTTTAAATATTATGACTTAAAGTAGAAATGATTCTTTGGTCCATGGGCTACCTGTTGTGTTAAGGGCATGAAAACATTAGTCTTATTGTATATCTTCATCAGAGCTATTGGCTGACCAATAGCATTGTCTGATCATCTAGGCTTTGCGGTTTTCATTTGTAGAAAAACAGGTACAGTAGACTTGAGTATCACCCACAGTAGTTATAGAATTTTCAGAATATTAAATGACCCCAGACTTCAAAGTAAAGTGACCAAATGAATCCCCTAGCAAGAGACTCAATCTGTTTTTTGATGATTTGAAGACAGATAATGACTTTTTTTCTAGGTAAGAAAGACAGGCTGATTTACCTGCATTCCTGATTTTCCATAACAATGTAACTGACACTACTCATCACTTATCTTAGCTGATCTCCCAGAGAACTAGTGAAGGCTTCTGCATCAGTGCTAACAGCTTCACTACACCTTCATGTTGAGGAGATACTTTCTCTTATTAAACCCAATGAAACAATCCAATGAAAAATTAGCTTCCAAACTTTCTTCAGAAGTTTCTTCCTTCAGCATTTACAGAATTCAATATAGTGAAGCTCTTGGTCAGGAATAAGCTATGACTTAAGAAAATATTGTAGCTGGTTTGATTTTCTAAGGGGAACACTAACACTTTATAAATATATATAGTCGCTTCTAGCTTTTTAATTTAAAATTACTCATGAAATTTTTCTTCATACAACACTTAGGGACAACTATAGCAATATGAATTAACTTAACTCCAATGATGCTATACCTCAGGCAATAGAGAAGCTTAAAGAGAGGGAGATAAGAAAATAGCTTGATCCATAGTTAAATACCAAGCTGATCTACTGGACCAGTTGAAGAAAGAGGAGAGATTGCATGAGTGGAGGAATCAGGATCATAATGGGGAGACCCATGGAGTAGGCTATCCCGTGCTGTTGGAAGTTTGCAGATTCTGAAATAACAGCTGACAAACCTTCATAAAACAGATCTGGACCCTCTGAATGTAGATGACAGTCAGAAAGCATGGGTGGTTTCTGGAGCCTCTTGCAATTGGACCAGAGACTACCCTGGGTCCGTGAACTAGATTCTTAGAGCCCATGCTGAGTGGGAAACATATTTCTCAGTCTTGATACTTGGGAGAGGGACTCGGTCCTACCTCAAATGGGTATGACAAACCAAATTGACTCATCTTGAGATTTCTTGCCTTCTCTGGGGAATGAAAGGGAGGAGGAATTTATGGGGGAAGGGGAGAGGCTGGGGAGTACTGGGAGAAGGGGCGGGAGAGACAGCAATAATGGTATGGAAAAAAATTTAAATAAATTAAAAAAAAAAGATGGCTTGGGAACTGAACAGTGAAAACACACACACAAACTTGTCCACTAATTTTTTTTATTATGAACATAGTTTGTGGTGTCTTGAAACAATTATAATAATAGCATCAAAGATCACTAGTCACAGATGACATAACATGATAAACAAACATGAAAATATTTGGAATAGTCTGAAAACTTCCAAGCAATGTGACACATAGGAAAACACAGTACTAGAAACATGGCAACTACAAAACAGGTTCACTAGAGCTATCTAAACCTTCAATTAAAACAAAAACAATACATCAATAAAATAAAATTGCTTGTATTTTATGCTTCAAATTTCCTTAAAAAATTAAAAAGTAACTAGCATCTATTGCTAACATGGAGAGTAGGAAATATAAGAAAGAGGTTACCTTCTGATCAAAAGTGGTTTTTATTTTGCACACAAAAATGAAGAAAACATATAAAGGTGAACTAGAGATGTTCTCATCAATTGATATATTCACTTAGGAGTCAATTTTAGAAACTAAAACACAAAGTGGTTGGTTCATTTTTAAAAGCCCACAGGTCATCAGAGATTGCACAAAAGCAAGCCTAGATCTACATTCCCCTAGAGATACCATCATAATGAAACTTAGAACAGACAGCTTTATGATAATCACAAAAACTAGGCAAACTGTTCCTGTGTCCAGTTCACCTCAAATACCAGAAGATACTCACTGAATCTCATGGGAATGTGTGGCTTATTTCCATGGCTGAGCTCCTCTCCAAGCCTAGTATATACTGTGACATATATAAGTTTACACCTGGATATTCAAGGGTTATTTAACATCAATAAAATAAAATTTATTAGCATAATTAGGGACAAACATTGTATAATTAGCCCATTCATGAAGGAAATGTTTGTTTCAGGTGTCATTTTTTTCTTTAAAAAGCAAAGAAAAAAAAAAAAAAGCTTTCAACATTAAAAAAAAAAAAAAAAAAAATCCTTCAGCATAACTGTGGAAATAGACCATGCCTGGGTCTATGACCCTACTGCAGCCAAGAGTCTGTGTTGGTATCAGTCACTCCTGTTACCATCAAAAGCTGAGTGGACACCTGAGGCCTGGGCTGCCATCTGGAGACATGTTGGTATTTGGGCGATCATTACCAGGATCTGGGCCTCCATCTGTGGAGGTGATTCCAAGGGCTATGCTATTTGCAGGCCTATCTAGACCTATGTAACATGAGCTGCCACTCACAGCAAGGGCATCATATGGGCCTGAACTGCAGCTAGGGACTTGTATGGGTCCGTGGCCCTGCCTCAGACAGGACCTCACTGATGTCTGAGGCTCCTAGTACCATAGAAGGCAGTAGAGATGCCCCATCTGGATCTGGGCCCACACCTGGGGACATGTGCAGTTTGAGGGCTGCACTGTCATTGGATCCATGCTGATCTAAGCAACCTGTGCTGCCACCCAGGACCAGAGTGTAATCTGGGCCTGGGCTGCTGCCAGGGGCCATGTCTGGCCCTGAATTTGTGACAGTGAAAAAGCATCCCACGGTCTGACATGTGTCGGGCAAGAAAGAGATACCCTCCTTTCTCCTCACCCTTACCCCTTCCTTACCACCTACTACAGGCCAGAAAATCTGGTCTCAGGCTTACGAGAGTGAGAGAATTAATCATGCTCCTCTCCGGCTGCCATACTCAGGACAGTGGGCCCTGCACCTAGAGCTGACCCTGCTGGAGCAGGCACCAGTGAGGGTGTGGGGTGTGAAAGGAGAAGTACTGACCCCACCACACCCATCTGCCATGTGCTGGCATTGCTCTCCCTCCCCTCACCTGAGCCACCTGCAGCAGGTGAGAGCCATGATGTGACCCTGCCTCTCAGCAACACTTTGCCTGGGAAGCACACTAGAGCTGACCCTGTTGGCAAGGCAGAAGTGAGCTGGGATTGCAGGCATGAGAACAAGAGAGCTGTCCCTACTCCCTCCCTGGTATGCGACTGGATGACAAGGGTAGGGAAAATATGTCCTTCCTCCCCCACACCCCTTGCCACCTACAGCTGGGAGAGACAACCTCAGAAGCTTAAGCACAGAAGAGCTGGCCCTGTTTCTCACCAAGTGCAGCAGCATTCAGGAGAGTAGGCCATACACCTCACCTGGTCAAAACAGTAGAGCTAACCCTGGTGGAGTGAGGGTGGGTGAGCCAGATCTGAGAGTGTGAGCGGAACAGGCCCCACTCCTTGTTTCACTGGGTGAGCTAACAGGGGCTGTGCTAGAGAGGTGAGTGATGACAATAAGGGAAATCTGGTGGACTGTCCAACCCAGCTACCTCCCAGGCCCAGAACCAGGACTACAAGGTAGGTTACCACATCACCCATCACTGCTGGGACATGGGAAGAGGCCCAAACTGCAGATCCAAAGCTACAGGATCTGTATAACACAAAGCAACAAGAGGATGTCCAGGAAAAGCCCCAGTGAGGGCCCAGTATCAATAGTGTAGTGGACTCGAATCAGAACAATGACTCACTACAATAAACACAAGTAAAGAGGTATGCCTAAAGGCTATACAGTGTGGCTAACAATGTCAAACTACAGCCGAGATTTTTTATCTAATTTTTATTTGTTTTGTGCAGTCTGAAGTTTCTGGCTTCATCTAGCCCCGGAGGCCCAGACTCATAGCCCCACAGTCACTTAGTCCCAAATAATCAAATGAAAGCTTATATTAATTACAAGTTGTTTGGTCTACAGCTCAGGCTTATTACTTCCTAACTCTTAGACTTTAAGTTAATCCATATTTCTGTTTAGGTTTAGGCACATGACTTGGTACCTTTTCACTCAGTGCAGCACCTCATCCTGCTCCCTCTGCATTTTGCTGTCATCTCTTCTCTCTCTTCCACTTCCCAGAATTCTCCTAGTCTGGTTGCCCTGCCCCTACTTCATGTCTAGCTACTGGACCAATTAGCATTTTATTAAACCAATATTTACAATAACAAATATTTACAGAATATAAAATCATAGTCCTACAACAGTTTTGTTTTTTTAGTTTCAGGGGTTTAAATTTACTTTGGGAGAGAGGTTGCAAAGGCAGAGAGTGGAAGCAAGAAGTTGGGGAGATGAGTGGGATCGAGTCACATGATGTGAATCCATCAAAGAATTACATAGAATCAGTAGAAGCACAAAGACCCAATAAGACATTTTTTAACAGAGGGAAGAAGGGAGGGAGGGAAGAGGGAGGGAGAAAGGGAGGGAGGGAGGGAGAGAGGGAGGAAGGGAGGGAAACTTGTCAGCTAACATGATGTCCTGACTGAAGGATGGGAAGCAGAAAGATTTCCTCAGAAATCAGAAACAAGATAAATGTGTCCATTGTCCATTTCCATTCAATGCATCAATGGAAGTTACAGCTAAAATAATGAGGCTAAATACATGGGAAAATACACAGGAGGCACTTGTGCCAGAAGAAAATACATAGTCGCATACATATAAATCCTAAAAGGTTGCACACAGTAAAATCTGGTAAAACAACAAACTACATTCAAAAGTAGTTTGTACTATTCACTAACAATGAGTAATTCAAAAAGGAAATAAAGAATATAGTCATATTTGTCCAAATTTTGTATTAAATATTTTATTTAAAATTATGCATACATATAATGTATTTGGACTTAACCCACCCCATATTTCCTCTGATCCAACTCCTCCTCTATCTTCTCCTGCTTTTCCCTAGCAACTTTATGTGTATTCTCTCTTTTTAAATGCTATGGGGTTCATTTACTGCTGTATTCATTTAGTGAATGAGTGTGGGGCCATCAACTGAAGCATAGTAACCTCTCAAGACCTGCATAACTCAAAAGAAGTGATTTTCCTTCCAGTAGCCATTAATTGCCAACAGCCCCTCAAAAAAAGATGA
This sequence comes from Phyllotis vaccarum, assembly GCA_033318265.1. Lineage (NCBI taxonomy): Eukaryota > Metazoa > Chordata > Mammalia > Rodentia > Cricetidae > Phyllotis > Phyllotis vaccarum. Next base: position 104,244,217 of record JARWLC010000005.1, read on the forward strand.
GATTTCATGAGTCAATTCCTCACCTACGATGGAGCTTTGGCTGTCTTGATCTTATGCTGTTCTTATGCATACAATGATAGCCATTTCAAGTTCATCTAATTACTGAGCTATCACATCCAGCAAATACTCTATTTTGCTACGGGCATTCACTCCCTCTAACTTTTACAAACTTCCTACATCTTCTTCCAAAATAATCTCTGAGCCTTGGGTGTAATGGGATGTGATATGGACATCCCATTTAGAGATGTAATCTCTTATTCTCTTCATGTTGACCACCATTGATCACTTTATTATCATCTACTGAAAAAGAAACTTTCTGATAAGGGTTTCTGATAAGAAATACACTAATCTACATGTATGTTTTTAGGAACTTAGGGGCAGCTTATTATTATATCCAGTCAGCAAAATAATAGTACAGGTTCTAAGTTTTCTCATAAGGTCTATGACCTAACCAGCCACTGGTTTTGACCAAGTTAATGGTAATAGATGTTCCATCTCATGAAGCAGACTTAAAATGCAATCAGAAGTGCTTGGTTATTTACATAACGTTCGTGCCAGAATGTTATGTTGTATTGTATGAAGTTTCTGGCCTAGACTTGTCCCAGGATCCTGGACCAGCAGTCACAAATAATCACACAAAATCTTGTATTAATTTTATACTGATTAGCCTATGGCTCTGGCATATTGCTAGCTAGCTCTGCTCTTAAAAACTAACCTATGATTCTTATCTTGTTCAGCCATGTGGCTGGGTACCTTTTCTCAGAGCAGCAAATTGTCCTCTGTATCTGCTGGTTTCTCTGGTGTCTCTGTCTCTACTCTTTCTTGTAGGGAGATTATGTTGTTCCATTGTAAATAATTGTCCCTGCCTATGAGTTTAATAAAAAGCGCTGATTGGCCAAAGGCAGACAGGAAGTGTGGGTGGGGCTACCAGACTAAAAAAACTCTAGGAACAGGCAGAACAGAGCAGGATGCCAGAGAAAAGCCAGAAGAAGCAGAGGACAACTATGCTGCATGGCTGAACAAGATAAGAGTCATGGGTTAGATTAAGGGTAAAGAGTTAGGAGATTTTTGCCTAGGCCTTAGACTGATCAGCCTAATACTACTGAAAGCATCTGTGTGTCTCTGTGGGTCTGTGGGTCTGCAGGCCTAAACCTAGAGGCTAGGCCCAGAAGTCCAGGCCAGAAACCTCATACTACACTTCCTGTTCCCAGAGTTTCCTTAGTCTGGTAGCCCCACCCACACTTCCTGTCTCCCAATCAGAGTTTTTATTTAACCAATAGGGGGAACAATTATTTACAATGGAACAGAACACAATCCCACTACAGTATTGCACCTGTAGGTATGTATTTCCAGGCCAGTAGGTATAATATGATAATATATAAGATATAATAAAATACATTATGACATTTCTTCCCTGATAATAAGCATAGAATCTTCCAGCAGTATGAAAAGCTATTTTGTAGAAATTACACTTTCATCTTGAGTTCCCCAAACCCTATGGCTCAGGTATTTAATGTCTTCAGCAACATGGTCTAATCATCAAGTTCTGTAGGTAACCAAGAGCAATAGCCTGTATGTAACACCTGGGGTTGTATATGAGCTCTTAATGATCAACAGCTCAAAAAGAAGTAGTACATACCTGGCAATGGGCTTTTATTTGACAAACAATGGTATCTGGGGGAGACATTGTCCTCCATTATAGAATAACTCTATTTAAACCTCATTGATATGTATATGTGACTATTTTATGAAGCTTATATAGAAGATTTTCATATGACACAGCCAAAGTCTTTAGTATTAGTCATTCTTCGCCATACTTTCTTCCTAACCTGCCCTCCCATCTCCCACCCCACATATCTCTTTGTTCCATTGCCTCTATTTCCCTTATTACATCTTGCATTGTATCCCTCTTCTAGGAAATCCCACACCCCAAGGTCCCTTCCTAGTTTCCTGACTTCTAGAGACACTCCAATTTAAGCACACATGTATCTAAAGATTCAAAGCTGAAATCACTGCATTTATAAAATATCTCAAAGAGAACAAAATACTTAAAACTAAATTCAACCAAGGCAACAAAATATTTGTCACTGGAAACGACAAAATATTCTTGAAATAATTAAACAACATAAGAAGAAACAGAAAGATAGTCCATGCCTATAAATGAAAGAATTAATATTGTTTAAATGTCTATATTACCAGAGAAATATATATAATACCAAAGAATACAGTGTTATCAATATAAAAATTCAGCATGAATTTTTATTGAAATAAAAAGCACTATTATTTAGGTGCTCCCTAGATAATTAAACTACCTAATAGAGGAACAAAGTTCTCTCACTACTTCCTTCTTCTTGATTTTAAAACATACTATAGAAAAAAGTAATATAGCATGCAACAGATGATAGAATAGAAATATAGCACAGAAACAGTGCTTAGATTCAAAGTCAAGCCATTTCAACAAGTATTAAAAAACTATACAACAGGGGATGGCAATCAGTTCAGTAAAAGGTACTGGTAGGTAGCTATCTACATGACAAATAATGGGCTAGCCCCTTATATTATACACAGAAAATAACTCACAATGCATTGAGGGCCTACACACAAGATCTAAGATAATAAACTGCAATAAAAGAGAAATGGCCAGTATATCAAATTGAACACTGATTTCTCAGGAATGGGATCAAAATAATAGACAGCATAAACAAAAGCAGAGATGTGTGTACTATATCAAACTTAAAATATTACACACTGTGTAAGAAACAATCATGGATAAGCAGCCATGATATTGAGAAATAATTGCAAATTGTATAGTTATTAAGGAGTTAATAAAAATAGAAGAAACTGTGAAACTCGACAAAAATAGCAATAAGACAAAAATTCACAATTTGAAAAGAAAAAGTACAGACAACTCTCCAAATAAAATACGTAAATGGTCATAAAGCTATTAAAACTCAGCATCACTATAGGACCAATTCAAATTTAAAACACTGTATAGAACACTGTGCCACCATTAGGACAGTAAATATAAACAGAAAAACACGTGCTGCAAAAAATAAGTGGAAAAATAACTAAAGAGAAACAGTAGTTTCAACACTTGTGCACTGGTGTTAAAATGTAACATTCTGACATTACCATGTAAAATACTATAAAATTTCCCCCAAAATATGAAATAATATTCTCACATAATGCTTCAGTCACACAAAGACTACAGGTGTTCATCAAATCATAGCAAGGTTGCCTTCCTTTTGGTATTCCATACTGCTTTATTTTGCTGGTGCACAACTTTAATCCCAGCACACAGGAAGAAGAAATAGACGGATCTGTATGAGTTTGAGGCCAGCCTGGTGTGAGTTCCAGGACAGTCAAGGATGTTACAGAGAGAAACCCTGTTTTGTTTTTGTTTTTGTTTTTTTTTTTTTTTTTAAAAAAAAAAAAGGAGAGAAAGATCCCTATCACAAAAATGACAAATATTATAATGAGTTATCTAAAATAATTAAAAGCGTAAAAGTGACAATAGCTCCCGGGGCTTGGGTGAGAGATGGAAGAATTGCTCTCACATAGGTACAGAGATTCACTTTCAGAGTTCTAGAGAATTGGTGCTCAACAACATGTACAGAACTGATAATATTAAAGCTTTATTTTTAAGAATAGTTGTGGTGATAAAGCTAATGTTCAAATGTTACAACAATTAAAACTAAAAATTGAAAATGTATTTTACAAAATTCGAGTGCACATCATTCTCAGTTTTCATCAGAACACCTACTCGCTAAAAGGGAACAAATTCATAATAACAAATACTTCTTCAGGTACATGTAATAGCACACTGAAAAATAAATATTTTTTACTTCCTTCTACCTAAGTGACATACTTTCATAACTACGGGGATTGTGGACCTAACTCAGAGATAACCCTGGTTAAGTCCAAGAGTTCAAGGGAACTTCTCTCTGTCCTGAGATCAGTGTGGTCAAAGGTACCAGAGACTTTTCACCGGCTGTGAGAAAGTTTGGTTCTGTCCAGCCTACCATTCAATTAGCTAAGAGTTCTGAGGACCTTCCACTGGCCCAGTGGTTTCCTAAGCCAGGAATTGTAAGAGTCTGGAATTAATCCCCCTACTTTCCAGGTACTTTGGTCACATTAGTTGGGTCTGTTTTTACCTTGGTTCCCACCCACCATAGGTTTCACTGAGGTCCCCTCCGCCACAAAAATCTAAGTTTCCCAGCTTGTCTCAGATTGAAAACTACTTGGGTTCCTTCTCAGCCAGCTCCTATGAAGAGTCTCATTTTTTACCCAGTCCTTTGACTGACTTGCCATAATCTCTATATGTCGATGCCCCTTACCACTACCCCATGTAAATGGGAACATATTTGGATTGACACACAGGTTCACATGGATGAAACCACAGTTAAACAGTTCCAATCTGAGACTGTTGTGGATCTTAGAGTCCCAACTGGAACTTTCACACTCTATTCACATGGAAGGCAGCCCAGATTCTTCCTGGGAAGGCAGCTGGGATGATTATTTGCATTCTCACAGGCTTTCAGAAAGCTTTTCATAAGGTGGTTAATTGTTACAGACTCTAGACCATAACTCAAAAGGCTGACTAAAGCTCAGCTTAATTCATTGGCTGATTACCCAAAGCCCTAATCCAGCACACTCATCTAGAACCCAACTCTCAAGAGGGCATCTTGGTCCTTAATACTCATTTCCTTTTGCAGGCCACCCTGACATCTCTAAGAACTTTAAAAGGTTAGAAAAGGCCCACAAGATCCTCAGGGAGACATATTAGAAATGGCATTTAAGGCTTTTTAATAGCCAAGAGAAACAGAAATCAATGAATTGGCTTGAGACAAATATAAATACCAGCGTCTGGCTGCAGCCTTGCAGACTCCTTCAAAGATGATGGGGTCACAATGTGTGCCACCAGCTTGCGATGAGGAAACACAAGACACTAAGCCAAAGCTGTCTGTCACCTCACCCTCCACCAAAGCCATGTCCACAATGCAGACATGAGGGTCATTGGAAGGTTGGCTAGATAAGGTAAGCCACCCCCTTCCCAAAATCCCTCACAGGATACTTTGGATAATCTAAGCCTAGCAACTAAAGATTGATGATGCCCTGGGGTCTTCAGCCCCAGACCCCAGCCATGTACTTCTGATCACAATGGAAGAGCTCCAGGTCACAGTCTTGGCAGCAGGTAAGTCAGTCCTGCCTTCCTACTCTAGAAAAACTTAGCTTTCACAGGTCTCTGTAGTAAGGCTTGGCTGTTGACCTCCCAGCACAACAGTTTCGCTATCGGGCATAATCAGTAACTTTCTCTTCTCCTCTTCTCACCCTGCCCCTTCATTAGAAGACCTGATGCAGTCTCTCCATTTCCTCTCTCCCCTCATAGCCAAATACTCTCCAACATTTCCTCAAAACCAAAACCTGTACCTCTCTACCCTCCATTATAAGTCCCATGTATTGGACATCTCTACCCGTGTAACTACCTCCCATCGCATTCACATATACCTCAGCCTTTTCCTTGCTATTCTCAATGCCCATCCCTCTTAAACACTGACTAGACCTAAATCCCACCATCACTATGGACTCACTCTTCCTGACATACCCCCATCTTTCCAGTAGAGCCAGATGACTCCTACCACCTGGTCCAGGACTCTGCCTCATTAACACTGCAGTTCAATTTGTCCTGTCTTCCTAACACATGCATGGTTCTGCCTCATATCCTGTGATGTCCCACTCATTTCTCTGTCCTAGACTTAAAGGATGCTTTGTTTTCTATGCTTATCCACCCTGACTCTTATGACTCCTCTACTGATCCAAATCTTTAGGAAAATATGGAATGAGCTAATTCCATCATTAAACCACAAACAAACACAAGAGCTACATTTACCTGGGTCCACCACTGCTCTCTTATTCTAATCAGGATAAGATACACACTATACACTACACACACACACACACACACACACACACACACACACACACACACACACCCTATTTTCTTAGCCCATTTGAGCTCATGTATGGACATCCCTTCTTGCTGGGCAATCTTCTTCCCCTAGTCTACATCATTACATGACTACTTTTACCCTCAGGCATCTTCTCACCCAGCTCATTCAACTAATCTATCTCTCATTCCTGGAGAACAGGTATACATAGCCTAATAAACGATCTTATTTTCAGAACTCCCTGCTCCTCTAGACTAGATCTCATCTGGTCACTCTGAAAGTAACTAACTTCCAAGGTGTTATCAGAGTTTACCACTCAACTTAAATGGGCCAGGCCAGCACAAGCAAACTACCTCACTTGAAGATAAGTATGCTTCCTCTCTCACAGGACCTCTTAAGATTTTCTGTGTACCCACACCTCTTTAAATACAAAACCGCTCACTTTAACATTGTTACCATCCTTCTCCACTATCCCCCTTCTACACATCATTATGTTCTACCCTCCCATGTACTTGGCATTTTGATGTTTTAGTCACTGAAAATAACAACAATGAGGGTAAAGTCCTCACCTCCTCTTCTGCCCTCTCTGGCTGCTCTAAGTCAATTACTCAACCTTCTCTTTCTATGAGCCAACTGATTATAACAGATGGTATCCAGCCTCACTAAACAATGGCATAGAACCTAACAAAATACCTCTGTCTCACAAAAGGCCAAATACAACCATGGTTTATCATATGTTGACCACACTGAGGTGGGTGGTTCTTCCTGGAGGTGCCAGTACCAAAGAACCATAAAGGGAGGGAGGAGACTCCTACCCTCCTGGGTAACTGAAAACAAAGTATATGTCACCTTCATCATCAGAGACACTAAGATCTCCAGTTGATGGTAGATATAAGAGGCATTGTGTCTAAGCCTCACTAAGTTGGTAAACATAAAGATTCTTAGATCTCTCCAGCCCTTTACAGACTTACAGAAGTCAGTCCCCTAACTGAAGTGCTTGGGGGATGGGGGATGGGGGGCATAGAAGCTGCTAGAAACCAGTTACAATAAAAGCCTCTCAGATCATCCTTGAGGAAACATCCTGGAAGGAAACCCTCAGTGCCACTTTGGGACCCCCTCAAATCACTCAACTGCTTCTTCTGTTTCTCTCTCTAAAATATACTAATGATAGCAGTGCCCCTCATTGGGATCTTCCTCCTTTTCCTCGGCCCATGTCTCTGCAATGCATCTCAAACCAGGCAACCAAATGACCCATCAGTCATAACTAACTCCTCCTAACCTGTTCAACTTCTTCCCCGAATCAGTCCCTCCACTCTCCTGAAGCAGAGGCCACCCAATAACTTAGACAAGCCCCTGTCTAGCAGAAAGTGGATAAAGGAGACTAGCAACACCCTCTGCAATCAATAAAAAGCTAGTATGATAGGCTGTCCCAAGTCTTTGGCCAAGAGGGAACCAGCCCTTTCTGGGAAATAAAAACTGCACATTCTGCATGTCTCAGGGGTCTGATCCAAGACAACAGCATCCTGTTATCTTAACTCCCACAGCGTCCTGTTATGACCAGGGTCCCTTCATAAAAATTTCTACTCACAATGCTTTCTTTGTTTTCTGCAGTTTCCTTCTCTTTAATGCTCTCCAGCCACTCTCCCACCAAACTTAAACCATCCCATCAAACACCAAACTCTATTTTGCTGGGGCTCTTCTCTGTTCTCTAAGAGACAGCCCAGCAGTGTGTATATAACTGAAACATCATCCTCTGGCTTCACTACTCTTCTGGTGCTCTCACTGTCCCTTAAACCTTCTTTTAGGGAAAACTAGAGTCACACAATGACTTTTAGACATGAGGGACCACTGCACTCATTAGCTCACAGTATCTGGAAGTGCATGTGTAAGACCTACTCAAGATTAAAGCATGGAGAGTAGCCAGGGCTCAAAAGCCCCAGTCCCTAGCAGAAGATTTATTTATAGCTGATGGCTTCTGTGGGATGGAGAGTCAGGTTTCTTTTAGGATGTGGCCCTGGCTCGTCAATTAGGCTCCAGTGGATAGCCCGACACATATGAAGAAAGATAAAAGAAAGGACAAGAAGTTGAGAGAAGTTGGGTTAGAGGGATAGAGAAAGATTTGAGAGAAGTTAAGTGAGGAACAAATTTCATCAAAATATGTAAAATTCTCAGAATTCATAAAAATATTAAGAAGATGGAAAAAGATATGCAAAAAAATAGAAACTCAAAACTTGAAGTAGCAGTGATAGTTACATCTATACAGGGAGCTTCCCACTGAAACCAGTCAAAAGAGCTGAGGAAGGGCACTGAATTTAAAGCAGGCAATTATTAATAAAGCAACTACTCACTGGGAAGACACAGTAACCCTAATGTATGGAAACCAATGTACTTGATTTCATAGAACAAACACTAATGAATAAGAAGGCAAAGATATGCCAATGAAGCTTGTCTGCAATGTCCACTCTGATTAATGGATACATACACAGATGGAAAAATGAATCCGAATACCTCATTCTATATTTGTTGAAGAAAATACTTCAAAATAGCTGTTTCTTTTGTACTGTTGTGACAACCTGATAAACAAAGGTGGACGTGGGTGCTTGGTTATGGACCAGTGAGATTGCTTAGCAGGTAAAAGATGACTGCTGTCAAGCCTCATGATCTGAGTTTGATCCCCAGGTCCCACATGATAGAATAAGAGAACTGACTCTTAAAAGCTGTCTTCTAACCTGCACACACACACACAGACACACACAGAGACACACACACTGTTGCACACCCATATCTGTGAATATATGGACACACAACAAATAAAATTTAAATGTGTGATAAAGGAGTTTATTTTGTTCACACTGTGAAAATAGAAAAATCCTGTAACTCTCTCCCCCTCAGCCCCTTCCTGAGGTTCCTGAAACTAGCCAAGGTCGAGATGGCTGCTTGGGACATACCCAGTAGCCTGAGCCTGATACTTCCTGAATTCCTAAGACCCGCCTGGTAGAGCAGCTTGGTCTTCCAAGATAAGGCTCTAAGACCACATTCCTGATCTAGCAACCTAGGTGGGGTCACCCAGGAAAACCCTACCATGAGAATTGTTAACTGTTAACTGTTTTGAAGCTTGCACAATGTGTCCTGCTCCAGGAAATGAATGTCTTCAGGTGGTCCTTATCGTTTCACAGGAAATAGCTTGCTACCTGCATTCCTAAACTCTGTCCTAAGCTGACCGTTGGCCCCACCTTGTTAGCGCCCGCCCATACCCCCTCCCCTACCCAGAGTAGGGTATAAGAATTCTGCCCCAAAAATATTCGGGGCTTCAGGCTTTTCTGCAGTGCCTGGGGCCCACACATGTGTGTGTGTGTACCGGTCATATTCATTAAACTCTCTTTTTCTTTAATGTTAACAGTGGTCATTAGCCGTGGTCTTGGGGTATCTTGGGGTGTCTTGGGGTGCCCTAGGGGCACCCGCCTATTACAACACTTTGTTTTAATCAGTGTTCTATTACTGTGAGGAGACACCATGAAAATGGCAACTCTCTAAGGGAAAGCACTTAATTGGGGCTGGCTTACTGTTTCAGCAGTTTAGTCCATTAGCATCACAGTGAGAAGCAAGGCACCCAGTTAGTAGGCCTAGCACAGGAGAGAGTTCTACATCCGGGCATACAGGCACTTGGCCTGGCTTGAGCATTTGAAACACCAATGTCCACCCCACCCACATACTTCCAATTTAGCCACATCCACTCTGATAAGGCCATACTTCATAATCCCTGTCCTGTAGTGCCACTCCCTAATGACCAAGCATTCAAATATGTAAACCTATGGAGACCATTCTTATTTAAAGCACCACATTCCACTGTTGTTGGTTTGTTTTTGCTTTTTGTGGAGGCCCTACCACCCAGCTCCAAAACAAACCACTCACAGAGGCTTTAGCTTGGCTTGTTTCTAACCAGCTTTTCTTAACTTTAAATTATTCCTTTTACCTTTTCTATCTGGGCTTTTCCTTTTTTCTTCCTGTGTACCTCTTTTTGTTTCTTACTCTGTGGCTTGCAGTTATCTGAGTGGCTGGCCCCTGGAGTCCTCTTCCTTCTCTGGTTACTCCCTTCTCTCCCTCCAGCCTGCCTATTAGCCATTCTGTTCTTTATTAGACAATCGGGTGTTTTAGACAGGCACAGTAACACAGCTTCACAGAGCTAAACAAATGCAACATAAACAAAAGTAACACACCTTACAATAATATTCTACAATATTTCACTCCCCAGCCCCCACTGGCTTATAGACCTCATAATACAAAAATTCATTCAGTACAACTTCAAAAGTCCCCATAGTTTCTTACAGTCTCAACACTACTTAAAAGTCCAAAAGTGCAAAGTTTCTTTGGAGACTCCTAAAAATCTCTTAACTATAATCCCCTATAAAAATTGAAATGAAAAATCAGATCACATATTTCCATCATACAAGGCAGAGGTCACACTGAAAGAGAGAAAGGAGATCATGGTGAAGAAATACTGAGCCAAAGCAAGATCTAAAACCAGCATGGCTAATTCCGCACTCTGTATCCCTACGTCTGACATCACAGACTCTTCAAATCTCCATTCCTTTCAACTTTGTTGACTGCAACATACTCCTCTCTCTTGAGCTGGTTCCACATTTGGTTTGCAGCTTTCCTCTGCAGGAACTCCACAGCTCTGGCATCTCCAACATCTTGGGGTCTCCAAGGCAGTCCAGATTTCACTATCACAGCTGCACACGATGGTTTCTCTAGGCCTCCATGCATGGACATCCATGACACATGCCTGGCCTCAGTGGTTCCTTAGTCATGGAGGGAGATGCTATAACCCCTTTTTTGTATTCTTAAGGTTAAAGCCAGAACTATGTGGCCTAAGTTGACAAGTTTTCTTGCTTGCTGGGGCTGGAACACAGCCCCCTCTTTTAGTTACATTCATCAGCTTTCTGTTTCTGACAGTTTCCTTCACTGCTTAGAACTTCTTTAATTCCTTTTCATAAATTAGAAGCTTAAATGGGTAAAGTCTTGGCCTGAGGTCACCACCCACTTTGTTCTATTTAGCATCAGGTTTTGCTTTAATCTGTTGCCTCCTTCAGCACAGGACTTAGCTCCATTACTCTCCCTCTTTTCTTCTCAAACTGTATTTTCTTTGCTGCTGCTGCTGCTTCTTCTTCTCTTCCTCTCCCTCCTCCTTCTGTAGATCTCCCTAAGACTGGTCACTCATAACCATGTGACAAGCTGTCTTTAAATCCTTTCTGCCAACACCATTAATCCAAACCCTTCAAATTATCCTCAGGTGGACTTTTCAGACAAGAACAAAGAGAAGCTAGATTCTTCACCAAAATATCACAAAAAAATTATATCTAAGCCACTTACAAATATTCGCCTCCTTTGAAACCTCTTGAACCAGGCCAGCATAATCTGTGAGTACGGCCCAGTAATTCCCACTCAAAGTGTTCATCTTCTTTCTCAACCCAAAGGTCAAAACTCACATTCCACACACACCCCTCACAGAAATTCCATGCTCCCTAGTCCAAATTTCTGTCTTAGCGTTCTATTACACTGAAAAGATGTCATGTCATCACAAGTTGACAATTAAGTCAATCAAGATTGACTAAAATAAACCTATTCCTTGACCAAATGCGTCACTTTGAAACAAGTTCCAGTCCTGGCTCTTAAATCTTGTTTTCATCTCATAATACAGAATTAACTTAATTCATCTGTAAAAGACTTCAAAGTCATAAAAATCCACAAATTTCTCAATTTATTATGTGTAAGTATAGATTCTCTTCTTAGACTCATACAAACTATTGACTATGATAACTTATAAAATAAAAATATATACTTTTATTACACACTGGCACAGAACAAACATTTCTATTCCAAAAGAAAGAACCGTGTCAAAACAAGGAATTTATCGGGTCAAAGAAGGATCAAAACTCAGTACAAGTAGCAGGTAAAAGGGGCAAGAACACACTATTCGATGTTGGCTTCTAGCTAGGCAAAGCAAGATAATATGATCTATGAAGGCTGCTGGAGATTGAGAGATGTGTGGCAGCCCCACAGAAGTGTTCCACAAAGATGAAGCTGGATTCTTAAAGGAGAATTACTGTGTATTGTGGAGTGATAGACAGGACTGTATAAATCATTCTATTGTGCCAAATATTAACTTTGGGATGGAATGACAAATATAAATGAGATCTTTTCATTCTACATAGAATCTGGATAACTTCTATTTATTTCTCTAGCTGTTGAATTCCCAAGACAAAGTAACAGGTGCTTGAAGCAGATGGCAGTGAGCTTTCAGAAATCCTGCCCACCCTCTACAAAATGACTAGCTTATATATGTTGACACTTGAGCATCTTGTAGATTTGCAAAAGCATCTTCAAGCATGGTAAAAAATAGCACTTAAAGAGCTGGAACAAAGATTCTCAGCATGGTTTTTAAAAGCCACTCCCAGGAGCTGAATTGGTATTGAGCAAGATCTTATTGCCTACAAGTTGCTAGCTAGAAATACCCCAAAATGATAGTTATTATAACTTTTGTTAGTTAAATGAGAGAAGTACATGGTAAAATTTATTGAAGAAGAGAGTCCATGGTTTTGATTATAGAGAACCAGGAAAGAAAAAGATGGGGATAGTCACCCAAATACAAATACATATACACATATAGTAACAATTGAATAAACAGAGGCCATTAATTTGAAGGAAAGCAGGAAGAGGGTTATGGGAAGTAAAAGGGAGAAATGTAATTAAAGCACAATCTCAAAAATAAATAAGTTTGCTAATAATTTACTAATATACAATATAATTTAATAATAATAGTTTGTTAATACTTGAACTAGCCAACAATATTTTTTTAAGAATAAAAAATCTCAGACTGAATTAGAAGTTCTCTACTTGATAGCTAGCACCTATGAGTACCAGAGTATACCATGCAGACTTTGGGGTAGAATTGGTGCTGAGAGTCATTCTCTGTAACATATACTTTATACTATATTACTGTGTTTATTGGTACAATAGTAGTACACTTGTCATAAATGCAACCAATGAGTTTCTTAATATAGTTAAGGCCTGTTGTACTGAAGGAAACTTATATCTGGTGCTATAAATTAGGGCAAAAACCTAGGACTAGGAAGGCCACTGTTGGTAGTTTGTTTAGCTGATGTGATTTGCCAATCAAATTGTTTACACACTTTTGCATTAATGCTTATAGATTAGTGTATCATCCACTGTGGATTAATTTTATTTGTTGTAGTCAGCTATGGTTAATATGGAGATGTATAACCAGTCTAACTGATGAGAATAAATGACTATCATGGCATAGAATGCTCATATTATATTGGACCTTGTCCTAAGCTAGGAAAACAATATCTACCCCAAGTATACCTCCATTAATCATTAGTTTTGGTTAACTCTCTTCCATATTATTTTTCTCTAATACTCATAATAATCAAACATCTATATTACTTACTCCAAGGTTCATAGAACATTGAAGCAAAAGAGGTAAAAGAATTTAATATCCATAAGAAGTGGTTGAGTGTTGAATGGCTATTTCTTCAAAATCAATTTGGAGACAGAAGAGAAACTCACAAGACTCAGAAAGTTCATGAAATGCATAAGACTTGTGACAAAATGCAAGTGGTAAATAATTGCTGTGGAAGAAGAAATTCTTCTATGGCCCTGCATACACATTGTGAGGGAAACTCCAGGAATGCAGGCTTCATGTCTTTTTTCAGTGATCCGACTGCTTTTGCATCATCCACGTTCTTAGAGGTAGCAACATCAAGCTCTGTTTGGGTGGAATTGTTTCTTTTGTTTGCCATTAATACCATATGTGGAGTGATTCATTTGTGTATATCTCTCCAAGAAAGAGCATCATTCACAAAAATTCATATATATATATATATATATATATATATATATGTTGACTATTATCTTCTATGAATTAATCTTATTTCATTAAGTAGCACTTCAGTCAACCTTCCAATAGATCTAATTATACAAAGAACATATTACTGAACACTGACATATAAAAAAATTAAAACCATTTGTATGCATTTGTCATAAGAGCAACAGTAATTGATTTAAATATTGCCCATTTTAGCCAATTTGTTCAGTTACTTATTCAAAGTGCATTTATACAGTTCCTTGTTCTTCTGTGTTTGGGCAAGCTGGTTTTATATGCAGTACCTGAATCTTCCTCACCTGGAAGGACAGGTTGTCCTGTACTTAAAATTGGGAATTCCCGGCAAGTTTCTCCATCCTCCTGTTCTTCTGCCAGCCATCGTTGAATGGGAATATAAAACTTCTCTCCAGAATTAATGTTTTGCAATTCTATCTGTAATAGCAAAAAAAAAAAAAAAGTATTAAAGAATAAAGTAGATTTTCTTCAAGCATGATACTTAGATCACAGTTTAAAAGTATAAACTACAGAGAATTTAACAAAATGGTAATAAGCCATTATCTAGGATCTTATTTAGCCAAAACAATAAATTGTATTAGGCCTTTTTATATTTGGAATAAGATTCTGAATAAAGAACATTGTGCCATCTTGAAATTTGCAGGCAAATGGATGAAACTAGAAAAAAAAAATCATCCTGAGTGAGGTAACCCAAACCTAGAAAGACAAGCATGTTTTGTACTCACTCATAAGTGGATAGTAAATGCAAAGTAAAGGATGAATAGGCTAGATTCCACAACCCAGGGAAGCTAGGTAGAGAGTAAGACCTTAAGGATTGCTCCAGGAAGGGGAAATGGTTAAAGTCTCCTGGGTAAACTTGGAGGGGTATATAGAGGGGAGAGGATAGAGGGTGGGAACATCAGGGTTCGGGAAGGCTGAGTTGGGGGAAGGACAGAGAAGGTGAGCAAAGAAAGTGATGTTTTGACAGAGTGAGGTCCCCCCCTAAGACTCCTAGCAATGCTGGAAAGGGAGCAAGAACTAGCCTTTCCTTATAGTCTGACTGGTGACTACCCTAATTAATTGTCATCATAGACTCCACATTCAGTGACTGATGGAAGCAGATGAAGACACCCACAGCCAAGCTTGGCTGAACTTCTGGAATTCAGTTGAAGAGAGGGAGGAGCCACTAGAGGAGCGAGGGCGGGGAGGGGGGAAGAATCAAGGAAACAACAAAACCACAGATGTAAGGATTCCTAGCATGTAGCAGCTACATGGTAAACATGCTAGCCCAATAACCTAACATAGCGCCAGGTGAGATAAGAATTCCTGGCACGAAGCAGGACACATGGCAAACCCAACATGGCACTAGCAGAACGTGTCACATTCGGAGGGCACCCCCCCCAGGCGTGGCTATGTAAATCTGTGCCCACCCATTCTCTTAAAAGGAGACTGCTTCTCTCTCTCTACCTGCTCGGCAATTGTCCTGAAAGAACTCTATCGTGGCATCTGGTGGTGTGTGTGAGATCTCAGTAGAGTGAAACCAATAACAAGAACCAGTGGCCCAAGCTCATGGACTCTGGATTGACAGCTGGAGAGCCTGCATGGGACTGAACTAGGCCCTCTAACCGAGGGTGACAACTGAATTGATCAAGCTGTTAGTGGACACCCTGGCTATGGAGCCAGGAACTATCCTGGTTATATAAACTCGCTTTTAGAGACCACTCCTACGGTGGGATGCCTTCCTCAGCCTTGATACAAAGAGGAAGGGATGGGTCCTGCCTCAGCTTGGTATGTTGGTCTGTGCTGAGTACTCAAGGAAGGCTTGACCCACTTTGAGGAGTGTATGGGGGGGGGGGGGGTAGGGGGATCAGTAGAAGGGAAGGGAGGAAGGACAGTAGAGGGTTTGTAAAAGGACTTTTATTAAAAATTAAAAAAGAATGTGTCTTGGAGTTGTGTCTCAGGAACCAGAGGTAGCTCAGAAGTGAATGTAAGTTTATCATGCACAAAGCTCTGAGTTAATCCCACCACCTCCCCTCCTTGTAACAGAAAGTTCTCCTTTCTTCACGGACTCTAAGGCAAAAAAGTTGTCTTTCAATGAGAATGTGTTAGGGTTAGAGAGAAACAGAAGAGAGTATTTCACTCTGTGGTATTTTTCCATTGCAATCTTACATAATCTTTTCAAATCATTTAACAAGTGTCCCAGCACCTTGGCTTTATAGGTAATACAGTATTTACTTAGTTATTAGTTAGTAACTAAATGAGAGGGCAAATGTATTTATGATATACTTTTATAGATTTATTAACAATAAAAATAAAAATAGTATATAATTATTGAAGTATCAACTTTAATATACTTTGAGAGGCCTAAAAAGCAAAAAAAAAAAAAAACCAACATTATTTTATACAAAAATTATGGAGCTTGACCTCTAACCACTACTTTCTGTATTTTTCACAAAGTAAACTTAACTTTTTCATTCTGCTTCAAGAATCTTTATGACTTTAAGGTAAAGTTATGGGGTTACTAACAATTATTCATCACTAATACCACAGTAAAAATGTATTGTAGATAATGATTCACCTTCCATAAACTTTACAATAATTTTCTCTCATATTATAAAACTGCAAGTGAGAAAATTTACCAAGTGTTACAGTAACTTTCCTCTTGCTGTGATAAAAACACCATGACCAAGGCCACTTATATAAGAAAGTATTAAATTAACTATTGGTTTCGGAGGGTTAGCATTTGTGATAGCAGAGCAAAGAAATGGTGAAAGGAATAACTGAGGGCTAACATCTTGATCCACAAGCAAGAGGCAGAGAGGGGCACACTGGGTATGGCTCCATTATTTTGAAACCTCAAAGCCTATCTATCCCCAGTGACACACCTCTACCATTAAGGCCGAAGCTCCCAATCATTTTTATACAAACCATCACATGCTACTCCCTGGCTTGTGGCTATATCATAAGGCAAAATGTATGTAGTTCAACTTCAGATGTCTCTATAGCCTTTCATAGTCTCATTTAAAAAATTATAAGTAATTTTTACAAATAAATGCATACATAAAAACAAATATAATAAACTAATTACAAATAATTTCTAATACATCGTTAGTCATTGTACTGACTGGTTTTATGTGTCAACTTGACAGATACAAGCTGCAATCATAAAAGAAGGAGTCTCAGTAGAGGAAATGCCTCCATGAGATCCATCTGTAAGGCATTTTCTCAATTAGTGATCAATGGGGGTTGGACAAGCCAAAGGAGAGAGGAAGCCTACCTACCTGGGCTGGTGGTCCTAGGTTCTATAAGAACACAGGCTGAGCAAGGCAGGTGAATCAGTAAGCAGTCCCCTCTGTGGCCTCTGCATCAGCTTCTCCCTCCAGGAGGCTGCCCTGTTTAAGTTTCTGTCCTGACTTCTTCAGTAATGAACAGCAATGCTGAAATGTTAGCCAAATAAGTCCTTTCCTCCCCAACCTGCTCTTTGGTCATGATGTATCATGACAGCAATAGAAACCCTAAGACAAATTGGTAGCAGAAGTGGGGTATTGATAAGGCAGACATGACCATGTTTTAGGAAGGATTTGGGAAGATTTTGACTTTTGGGCTAGAAAAGCCATTGAGTATTAAGAGCTTTGTGGGATATTCTGTGAGAGCTTGGAAGATAGGAATGTTGAGAGCAGTGTTGAAGATAGAGGCCTTACTTGTGAAGTTTCAAGTGGAAGTTTAAAGATTCTGAGTCTGGCCATTGTTATTATGAACTAAGATTCTGTGGTCCTGATTAGCTGGGGCTGAAGAATCCTGTGATTACAGGATACCTGAACTACTAAAGCAAAACTTTGCTTTGCTAGAATACTTGATGCTGGTCAGCTAGAGTTAAGAAATTATTCGTGATTAAGAAGAGACCAGCATTACTGAGGTGAGATCTTCTGGGAAGTGTTTCCTGGGCACACAGAGAAGCTGTTTCAGAGTCAGATGAGGTTGTACCACATGCTGGCAGCTGGACTTGATAATGCGTAAGCATTACGCAGGTGGCACTGGTTTCAAAGACTTGAAAGAATCACGGAGAGCAGGTGAGGTTTGGCACTGTAAGAGGCCAGGAGAGGCCATTAGTAAAGGTGCAGCCTGGCAATTGGAAGTCCAGGACTGTAGAGGTCATGTGAAGAAGTTGAGGCTTGACTATAAAGAGAGCCCATGAGAGAGAGGCTGTTGGTAAAAGTGCATTGCAGTTGCTGCAGAAGACCCCAGCATTTTGGAGGTGCCTGTACCATGGGATAACTACCAAAACCAGCAGCAACTATGGCAGTGGAGCTATCCAGAGCCTAGAAGACAAGCTCCATGTGATGCAGAGGGTAGAACCAGAGAAAGGACTAAACCCTTTGGCAGAGCCCAGAAGGTCATGAGTATAAATCCCAGTGATGGTTGAAATCGGCTTTGCTTTGATTTGATTGTGACTGTGCCCTAATTGTCCCCACTTGAAGTAAGAAAGTATTTTATTACAACCCACAGTTGGAAGGCTGAATTTTAAAAGACTTTATATTTTAGAAGAGATTGGCTATTTTAAGGGAAATAAAATTTTAATATGTTTAAATTTGTAAGGACTGTGGGACTTCTAAAGTTATTTATGCTTTTAATGTGTGTTGTGTAATATAGTTTAAGATGTGTTACATTTGTTTGACCCCAGGGGCAGCCACCCAGCTATACCAGCAGCCACAGAGTAAGAAGGAAAGAAGGAATAGAGAATAGAGAAAGGAAAAGCCCAGAGATAAAGGGTAAATGGGATAATTTAGGTTAAGGAAAGCTGGCCAGAAATAAGGGAAGCTAAGGCTGGAAATTCATAAGTAAGAATAAGTCTCTGTGTTTATTTGGAAGCTGGGTACCATGTCCCCGAAGAGCATAGAGTAAAGGAAAAAAAAATCAACTACAAACTTAAGTTCTTGGGAAGGAATAAGAAAGGAAGGGCTTTGGGTTAACAGTGTTTGTGTGTTAAGGTGACAAGGGGTCATTTGTTCTGGCTGGTTTTGTGTGTCAACTTGACACAAGCTAGAGTCCTCAGAGAGGAAGGAGCCTCAGTTGAGAAAATACCTCCATGAGATCCTAATGTAGGCATTTGCTCAATTAGTGATCAATAAAGGAGGGTATAGCCCATTGTGGGTGGTGTCATCCCTCCGCTGCTGGTTCTAGGTTCTATAAGAAGACAGACTGAGGAAGCCAGGGGAAGCAAACCAGGAAGCAGCACTCCTCTGTGGCCTCTGCATCAGCTTCTTCCCCCAGGATCCTTCCCTGTTGGAGTTCCTGTCCTACTTTCAGTGATGATCCCTCCCAAGTTACTTTGGTTGTGGTGTTTAATTACAGCAATGTAAATCAAAGACTTGGAGTCACCTGCAGTGGACACTAAAATCTTCATTACTGCTAAGCTCTGTCCTTTTCTATCATCATTTCTCATGTATTTGCTAACCCACAGTTCACCCACTTTAGCATTCAAAATCCTTTTTCATTGTTTTGATATATTTCAAAGCAATCTAACTCTTTTTGTTGAATTATTATATGAACTAGTCCTATAAGCCACCTTTCACAATATTACTTCATGCATGAGGTACATCCCTTTACATACAAAATAAATGTTTTGTAAGTATTGCTCAATGAAAGATTGTGATCCAACTGTATTTTGTCTATAAGACATTCATTTCAGATAGAATTATGTCTGCAGTTTTAAAATAGATTTCATCAGGATATCTTCATAGTGTTTATCATTACACCTTCTTCTTATTGGTTCTGTTTGCCCCACTGACACCAGCACTTACCCCTCCCTTCCACTTACCCCCTCCCAGTAGTGCCAACTTTTCAATGATACATTTTTTCATATAATATATTCTGATCATGTTTTCTTCTCCCCCACCTCCTCCCAGGTCCTCCCTATATCCCCAATCTACAGTCTGTCTTTCTCCTCCTCTCTTTAAAAAAATAAACAGACAAATAAATTTAAAAGAAAACATTTAAATTTAAAATGAAATAAATATACACACATCAATCCCCCTAATATAACCCTCAAACTCACAATATTAGAAACCAAAATATACAACCAAAAGAACAGTAAGTCTTAATACTATATAAACATATAGTATTTTTTATACAAAAAGTCTACAAAAGTCTGAAACACATACTGAGTTCATTTTATGTGGTCAATCTATTGTTGATCGTGGAACTCACCCTTAAGTGTGGTAAATGTACCCAGTGAGACTCCATTAGATGAAGATAATTTTTTTGTGGGTGTCAACACAAGGTAGCTTTTAGGTTAGCAATGGAGGCCTGTGTCCACTTCTCCCTGTCAGCACTGAAATCTCGTGTACTTGAGCCTGTGTGGTCTTGTGTATGCTGCCAAACAAAGTCTCTGTGAGTTCATGTGTGCATCAGTCCTATTGTGTCTGGAAGACACTGTTTCCTTAAAGTCACTTTCTCTGCCTCTTACAGTGTTTCCTTCTCTTCTTATGCATGGTTCCCAGAGCCTTGAAGGGATAAGTTTGATGAAGATATTTCCCGCAGGGCAGAGTATTCCAAAATCTCTAATTCTCTATACATTGCCCAATATGGGTTTTTATGTTATTTTCCATCTACTAAAAGAAGGAATCTTATCTATGGGTAAAGCAGAATGTCAATAGGAGGCATCTTGTTACTATATTAACTTAGCAGAAACGATTTGGCTTTCCTCTAAGCCTGTCATCAAGTTCAAGGCTACCCAAACAGTGCTACTATATCTTATGAAGTGAGACTTAGATCCAGTCAGAAGGTGGTTGGTTACTCACACGTTTGTGCCACTACTGAATCAATATGTCATGCAGACAGGTCATTTTTGTATATAGCAGGACTTGTAGCTGGGTTGATGGTTACTCTTATCCTTTTGTATCTTGCAGAGTACCTTCAGTACCATGAACACTAGTCAGTGTAAGTGAAAGTTCTCATTATGTACCAGCTGGACTTCACCAAGTTAAATGAGGTATGTAAGTGTTATCTTAAGCAGTAGGGCCTTATCATCACTTTAAAGCGAAACCAATATCCTTGGCAACAGCCCCTTTGACCAGTGATTCAACTAGATGTAACCCATCTAGGTGGCAAAAGATGTCTAGTAGGGGCATTATCTCCCTATTACTTAGTAACTCCATTTATATTGCTTTAATTATGTTTATGGTTGAGGAGGATTCTACAGTAGTAGGTTTCCATATGATCCTAAATTGTCCTTAAGGTTACCTATCTTTTCTTTTACTCTTTTCCATTCCCCTCCCCATTTAGTCCTATCATTCTAGTCTCTCCATAACTATATATTCTATTTCTTCTTTCCTGGAAGATCCTTCTCCCCCTGCCCAATACCTTGTTCTATACCTAACCTCCCTGATTATACAGATTTTAGCACACATATTGAAGGTTTAAAAGCTAACATTCACATAGAAGAGAAAACATAATCACTCAGGGTGATTTTTTTTTCTCTAGCCCAAACAATATACCTCTGAATTTCTTAATTTTTATAAACATCTGAATAATATTTTGTTGTATAAATGTACCATATTTTAATTATCCTTTCACTAGATGATGGACATCTAGGCTGTTTCCAATTTTGAGCTATTTATTACTAATAGAACAGCAATGAACATGAATGAGCAGGTGTCTCTGTAACACAATGTAGAGTTATTTTGGTATATGTTATATATACCAACTATTGAAGACGCTATTTTCTAGTGTGGATTTTTGGCTATATGTTAAAAACAAGGTGTATAAATTTATGACTACATCTTCAATTTTATTCCATTAATGAACATGTTTGCTTTATGCCAATACCATTCTGGTTTTATTACTATATCTCTGTAATACAACTTGAAATCAGAATGTGTGATAATTTTCAGCAGTGATTTTATTATTCAGAACCTCTTAACTATTTTGGATTTTGTGTATCTATATCCAATTCAGAGAATAAAAATTGTCCATTTGATTTCTTTTTTAAAATGTGTTGAAATTTTGATGAGGATTAATTATATTGAATCTGCTTTTTAAGGATAGCCATATAGGATTCTCTATATTAATTCTTCTGATCCATAAGCATGCAAAATTTTTGTATTATCTGGTATCTTCTATTTCTTCTTTAATACATTTAAGTTTTTATTATACAAGTCATTCACTTGATTAGTTAGAGCTATTCCAAGCTATTTTAAAGGTTATTGTAAAAAGGTACTGTTTCCTTGGTTGCTTTCTCAGTTTATTTAATCACTTGTATTCAGGAAGACTACTGGCTTTGTGAGTTAATTTGGTATCCCGCTACTCTTCTGAAAGTCTTTATCAGCTGTAGAAGTTCCCTGATGGAGTCTCTAGGGTCTTTTATGTATAAAATACTACCATCTACAAATGAGGATACTTTGAGTGAATCCTTTCTTATTTGTATCCCTTCATGAACTTCAGTTCTCTCATTGCTCTAGCTAAGACTTCAAGAACTATATTGAATAGATATGAAAAAAATGGACATCCTTGACTTGTTCCTAAATTTCTCTCTATTAGATGTTGGCTATAGGTTTGCTGCATATTGTCATTAAGTTGAGATATGTTCCTTGTATTCCTAGTCTCTCTAGGACTTTTATCATGAAGTGACATTGGCTTTTGGGCATCTAAGGAGATGATCATGTGGGGTTTGCTGTCTTTCATTTGGTTTATGTGATGTACTATTTATAAATTCACATACACTGAGTCATCTCTGCATCTCTGGAATAAAGCCAGCTTGATCACAGTAAGTGATTTTTTTTTATGTGTTCTTGAATTCAATTTGCAAATATTTGGTTGAGAATTTTTTCATTTTGCTTATAAGGCAAATTGGTCTGTAATTTTCTTTCTTTGCTTGGTCTTTGCGTGGATTATGTATCAATGTAATTTGAACCTCATACAAAGAATTAGAAAATGTTCTTTCAGCTTTAACTTTGCAGGATAATATGAGGAGTGTTTGTGGTAATCTCATGAAGGTCTGAATCCATGTACTCCTGGGCTTTCTTGCTTGCTTGCTTTTCTTGTTTGGGAGACTTTTAATTACAGCTCCTATTTAATAATTTGTGCAACTATAGAGTATAAAAAGTGTAGCCTTCTCTCACTAGAAGCCTCCAGTAGACATCACTGTATCAGGGTGATCTATTTCTCTCCTTCTGACACTAGAGCCCCCTATTTAGGTCAGATGGAGTTATAGGGACCCACATATTCTTGTTCTCATATTGTTAGTGTTGGGTTTCAGTTTTACTAGCCTCATCAAATCCCATCAAATTATTACTCATACTCAATACCCCCCCCCCCTCTCTCTCTCTCTCTCTCTCTCTCTCTCTCTCTCTCTCTCTCTCTCTCTCTCTCTCTCTCTCTCTCCATAGCCTCAGTGGATTTAAGCCTTTTATCTCTGATCTTTTAAGAGAGAATCTCCTGTGCCCTATGGGCTGCCAACCACTTAGGCATTCTCTTTGCAGTGCCCTTCAGGTTCCCATCATATGTGCAATTCTACTTACTAAGACACCTGCACTGCTCCAGCTATTTTCTCCTCTATGTCCTCTAACCACTTGTCTCTCCCCTTCTACTGGGTAAACGTCATTATGGAGCCACATGCTTTGTTTACCTTTACTATGAAAGTCACACAGGTGTACCAGGATACCTTTCCCTTCAGAACTGTAAGTATAGCGTGGCTTCTGACACCAAGGAAACCTGTCCTTCTGAGCTGTAGTATAGCTTGGCTTTTGAAGGCCACAATATCCTTTGTTAGGATTTTGTGTGTATCTGGCGAATTCGAATTATCCAGTTATCTGGTGTTGGATTTCTGTGAATGTAAAGGCCTCATGGGGACACTGCGGGAGCAGCAGCTTTATTATGGATTAACTGAGGAACAGAAGAGAGAGGGGGAAGAAGGAGGGAAGAGAGGAGGGGGGAGTGCTCCTGAGAGAACAAAGGAAGAGAAGGATTCTCAGGCAGGAATCTTTCTTTAAATGGGGCTTGATGTCAGAACTCCGAGGAGGGCGTGGATCTGTAACACTTACAGTTTGGTGCCAAAACTCAGGACCTCCCTAGCTATTCGCCATGAGTTTTCCTCTCAGTTCATTCAACAAGAGGCTCAGACCATCCTGACCCTCCAGGGACAAATAGATTTGCATAAGTAAAGCAAAATTGGCACGAATTAGATTCACTAACAGAACAGAAGAGGTGTCTCTTCCTCGGAGGACTGTGGTTTCTATGTCAGCCAGTCAGATATAGTAAAAGACAAGATCTGACAGCTCCAGATGGGTCTCCCAAATGTAACAGCTCGATGCCTCTGGCTAGTGGCTTACTGACAGTCCAATGTGCACTTGTTACTACCTTTCTCCTGTTTTTCTTAATCTTACTAATTGTACCCTGCCTTATAAACTTCCTATCCAGATTGTTTCAACAACAGTTCAAGAGATCTCTAGCCAGACTTTTAATTAGTTGCTACTGCAGGATTACCAGCCCCTAGATACAGAGCCAGAGGCCAGTGAGTCCTGATTATAACCCCAACTGTCAAGATCAAGTTTAACCTAAGAACCTTGATGCCCTGATACAGCAGGGAGTAATTTAATGATAACATTGCCCCCTTTCCTATGACCTGATTGTTTATGAATAGGAGGAATGTAAGCCCCTCAAGTCACAGGAGTGGCCAAGGCCCTCCCCCAAGGACCTCTAACTGCCAGGCTCCACCCACAGAATCCTCAAACTGCCCTAAGTGCTGGATCCTGCCCCCATCCAACAGACTAAAAAATGCATCTTTGGGCACAAAATCCCACCAACATTCACGCTGGAAAGCTCCACCATGAGAAGCTCCACCCCTTCTCAACAACCTCTACATCAGCCCTCTATCCTGCTGAGTCTGCTGTGGTTTCTTGCCCAAGCAGAGGCAGCTATACTCCTGATTTTTGCCCTTCCAATAAATTTCTTGTGTGAGGTGTGTTGTAAGGTGTGACTTTGTGGTGATCCCTGGCTCCTTGCTGCCAGGATACCTTTCCATATGAGCGATAATACTTATATTAGTGACTTCACCAGTTCACATAGAGTTTACAAAATGTCTCACTGAAATATGATTCCTAAAGAAAAATTGTAGAAAATTTTGTGTAAATTGAGAATGAAATGATATCCTTACCCCCTTACAGTGCCAGGAAGGGGAACATCCAGAATTAGTGTGGCCAATACGAATTTTAAATGGCTTTCCTATATCTCCAACTGTGATCTATAAAAGAGTAAAAAGAAATCATGTTTTAGTTATACTTTTTAATACATCTTAGACAAGAACATTGCATACTGATAAAGAGATCAAATCATAAAGAGATCAGAACGACAAACACGTACACCAACCACAGAGCACTGAAACATACAGAGTCAAAAATGTGGTGCTGTAAAGATTGAACCAGGTTCTCGCATATGCTGAAAACATGCTGTGTCACTATGGTGTATACTTATCCCAAGGAAGCAAACTTTTACAAGATTGTATAATAAAATTCACAGCCCACTATAAACTGTAGAAATGTACCATAGATAATAGATAAAATAAACAGAATAAGAAAAAAGAAGAACACAACTTGGCCTAACATCTGTCCAACATTTGTTCAATAGAAAATATATAATTTTCTCCAGTATGCACAGAACATTCCTTAGTATAAATGATGTGTTATATAAAACTAATTTTTGAAATTTTAAAAAAAAGATTATGAATGGACATGGTGACACACACCTACACTTCCAGCACTCAGAAGGAAAAGGATTGAAAATTTGAGGTCAGCCAGGTTTTATGCAGTAAATTGAAAGCACATACTATATATTAATATACTGGCAAAAGCATGGAGAGAGAAAACTTTTAGAACAAACAGACAGACATATGTATTTATATAATATAAAGTGAGTTTATATCTTACGTATATTATCTAAATACAATAGAATAAAACTTGAAATAAATATTAGAAGGAAAATTGGGAAAATTAAATGTAAATTAAACAGCATATTCCTAATGAGTTGGCCAAACAAAAAGTTCCACAGCGATTATAAATTACATGAGGATAAACTTAACCAAAGCACAACATATAGAAGACAGTGTAAGCCAAGCTCAGAAGGAAATTTATAATTATAACTACACACACACACACACACACACACACACACACACACGTATGGAAGAAACATCTTAAATATGTAGCCCAGCTTTCTACCTTAAAATAAAATTCAGAGAAAATGAAACCCTAATATAGCATAGAAAAAATGATAAAAATTAAACTAATGAATACATATTAGAAAAATAAAACAATTTAACAAACAAGGGTGGTTCTTTAGAAAAGTTCTCAACAAAATTTATAATCCTTTGGATACTGCAACTATTAAGAAAAGAAAAAGATTTAAATTGGTAAAACCAGAAATTTAGTATGAGATGTTATTTGAAAACTTCACAAAACTAAAAAGGGTTAAGGAAGTATAGAATAGGGATGGAGGGATGGTTCAGTGGTTAAGAGCCCTGACTGCTCTTCCAAAGGTCCTTCAATTTCAGCAACCACATGGTGGCTCACAACCATTTATAGTGGGACCTGATGCCCTCTTCTGGCATGAAAGTGTGCATGCAGACAGAGCACTCACATATATAAAATAAATAAAAGCTTACAAAATAAAAATATAGCAGATACTTATAAAATATTGTGTATAATGTCAGAAAATTAAATTTACTAAGAATTAAATTTATTAAAAACTAAATTTACTAAAAAATTTATAAGAGCATTTAAACCACAAAAACTTATACAATAGAAAAAAAGTCTATAGCAGGATATTCATTCATAATTTAAATACAGCAACTAAGAGAAGCATAGAGCACAATTTTATTTTTACACATTTGAAAGAAGGTTAATAATCTAAAAATATATAAAGAGCTCAAAACATTGGACATTAAGAAAGCAAATTACTCAATTAAAAATGGGCATAAAATAACCCGATCTTTCCCAAAAGATGAAATACAAATAATTTAGAAACAAAGAAATATTCAACATCTTTAGTCTTCAGGGAAACCCAAATCAAAGATTTTTTTTTATTTTACCTCACACTAGTAAGAATGACCAAGATGAATAAAACAAAAGACAGCTTATGCCAGCTAACATATAGGGAAAGGGGAATACCTATTCATTGTTGTGGAAGCGTGTACTTTTACAGCCTCTATGATGATCAGTGTGGTTGTTTTCCAAAAATATGAGAATAGATCAACCTCCCAATCCAGATATATTACACTTGGTCAAATACCTCAAATCTCCCCACTAGAGAGAAACTTTGTCATCCATGGTCATTATTACTCTATTAATAATGGCCAAAGATTGGAAACAACCATGACCATGGAAACTTTATAAAGGAAAACATTTAATTGGGGTGGCTCACTTACAGTTTCAGAGGTTCAGTGTATTATCATTGTGGTAGGACATGGTGGCATACAGACAGAGATGGTACTGGACAAGTGGCTGAGAGTCCTATATCTTGCAAATAACAGGAATTGGCCTCTGACACTTAGAGTACAGGAGACTTCAAAGCCTGCCTTAATAATGACACTCTCTCCAGCAAGGCCACACAACTCCAATGAAGCCACATCTCCCAATAATATCACTCCCCGTGAGTATATGGGGAATAATTACATTCAAACTACTACAGTATCTAACCACCTTTTGATTGGATTTAATTCCTACTCTACAAAATGGAATGCATGCCTGACACTTCTTGGGTGGTTCAGAAGTTGAAACTGGATGGACCATAGGTCTAGGGGAAAACAAAATACTATATTACTGCTATAGGAACATAGTAATAAAATGACTCTCAATGACATTCTGCTATACCTATAGATCAATACTTGGCTCAGCCATCATCAGACAAGATTCCTCTTGAAATAGATGGAAACTACCACAGAGGCCCACAACTAGACAGTGTTCTGAGAATGAGAGATCTTGGAACACACAGTCCTAAATGGAATGTCTTCCTTGAACCCTTCCCCCAGGGGTCAGGGAATTATGCAGAAGAGGAGGCAGTAAGAGTGTACATGCCAGTGAATATAGAAACCACAGGCCGGCTCCGTGCCCCGCAACAGAAGGCAAGAAGGCAAACACATGAACTCAATGGTATTTTGATTTTTTTTTAAACCATACTTGTGTTTTGTTTGTATATTATGGTTTCTGGTTTTATTTTGTTGTGTGTGTGTGTGTGTGTGTGTGTGTGTGTGTGTGTGTGCACATGTGTGTGTGTATGTGTGTGTGATTTTCATGCCTTTTCTTAGATTTATTTTTCTGTTTATTTTTCTAAAGAGAAAAAGAAGGCATGGAGTTAGGCAGGTGAGAGGGATGAGATGAGAAAAGGAAAACCATAATCAGCATACATTGTATGAAAAAAACCTATATTTTCAATAAAAAAGAAAAAGGAAGTCTTTCATTATTTTTCATATAGAAGAAATAATTTTAGAATTTACTATAATGAAAAAAGTATTGGAATGTTGGTATTGCTTTCCTACTGTTTTGCTCATGTTTAAATCAGATTACACATTTATACAATTTATAGAACTGGATAGTTTTCTATTTTATATGAAGGGAATCTCTCAATTTTTGGCATTTGTTCTGTTATTCTCTATGTTATTTCTATGTTTAATCAACATCTATTATAGGATGGATCCTAGTTTGTTACAATACAGAGCACTTCTGTGTGTCCCCCTGGATTCTGCTAGCCAGCATTGCAGACTTTTATGCCTGTGCTTATTAGTGTGTTAGGTTGTAGCTTTCTTCCTTAGTCAAAGCTCTTTATGGCTGACCCCAGTATAATGATGACTTTGTAGAAGCCATTAGGAAACTACCTCACCATTTTTGCTGTTTGGAAGAGTTTGAAAAAAAAATGGTGTTATTTCACCATTAAATATATAAAATAAAATACAAAACAGAATAAAAAGAGCCCAAAAAGGCAGGAGAAATACATATACATGTAAAGAAATACACATTCACACATACAGAAGTCATATTAAACATAAAACTAGAAGCCATAATATATACATGTTACACACACACACACACACACACACACACACACACACACACACACATATATACAGGCAAAGGAAAGTTTTAAAAAATGTCTTGGCACAACAATATGAGACAAAGAAGATCCAAAAGTACCATTACATTTACATTTGTTTGATGTGGCCATCTCCGAAGGGCATGAGGCCTATTCTTAAGAGTGGTTTCTCACAAGTGGTTATGTATTTAAGATAGCCTCAGGGTAAAGTGTTGCGGCATGCATGCACTTTTCTCAGTCCTTAGGGACCTGTCTGACACAGACCAGGGCCGGCCCACTGTGCTGCCACAGTCTCTGTGGGTTCATACAAGAGCTCAACAGTTTTTACATGCAAGCACGTAGCGCTATAAATTTCTCTTTTAAAATTTGTAATGCCTTTTCCCATCTCTTCTGATTAGTTTTTGTTTGAGGTCTATTTTGTCAGATATTAAAATATGTCTACATTGACTTGCTTATTGGGTCCATTTGTTTAGAATATCTTTTTTCCAACTTTTTAACCCATGGTGATGTTTATCCTTGATGGAATGGTTTATTTCTTGGATGCAGTAGAAAGATAGATCCTGTTTTCAAATCCAATCTGTTACCCTGTATCATTTAATTGGAGAATTGAGACCATTGATACTGATAGTTAGTAATGAGCAGCATTTAATGATTCCTGCTATTTTTGTTGTTATAGTGTGAGTTTTTCTTCCTCTTAATTTACTATTCTGGCATTATTTATTCCCTGTGTTTTTGGGGTGTTGTTAACCTCTTTAGACTAAAGTTTCATTTCTAGTGCCTTCCTTAGAGCTGGATTTGGAATAGATACTGCTTAAATTTTGTTTTATTATGAAATATTTTTCTTTCTATGTATACTGTGGTTGATAACCTGGGCAGGCAGCTGGTGTCTGTAGAACACACATCTAGGACCTTCTGGCTTTTAGAGTCTCTACTAAGAAATCAGGTGTTATCTAATGGGTCTGTCTTTATGCGTTACTTGGTCTTTTTCCAATAATAATAATCTTTGTTCTATACATTTATTATTTGATTGTTGTGTGCCCTGGGGAATTTATTTTCTAATTATGTTTATTTGGTGCTCTGTATGCTTCTTGTACCTCTTTCTTTAGGGTTAAAAAAGTTTTTCTCTAAGTTTTTTAAAAACATCTTCTGTGCCTTTATCCTAGGTTTTATTTTTTTTACTTCCTCTATTTCTAGTATTCATAGATTTACTCTTTTACTAGCGTCTCTGATTTCTTAGATGTTTTGTACCTGATTCCATTATGTTATTCTTTATTTTTATTTATTTTATTGATATCCTATTTTTTATTTTCAGTTGAATTTTAGTGTGGGTTTTCTATAGTGATTCTCTTCCTACTTTCATATCTTGAATTGTTTTCATCATTTCATTCCACTGTCTGTTTTTTTTTTATAGACTTCGTTAAGGGATTTATTCATATCCTCTTTAAGGTCCTGAGATAACCATAATTGCTATTTGGAAGGTTTTGTCTGAGGCTTTAGCTATAGTGCCTTTCTCAAGTCTACTGAAGTGGATTGTCTGAGTTCTGGTGGAAGGGCCCTGTCATACTGTTAATATTTGTGTTTTTATGCTAGTATCTAGGCATCTGGTTTGGGATTGTTGAGAGGATTATAGCTCATGATAGCTGGTCTTGCCTTTCTTGGGTTGGTATTTCTTTCCTTGGTTTCGGTTGCCCTCTCTCGATCTTAAAATATTATGGTGGGTGTGGGTTTCTTGGTGGAGACTGCTTCTTCCGGTTTCTGGGTAGCAGAGAGGATAGAAGTGAGCTAGGAGAAAAGCTGAGAAGCACTTCAGGAATGTGCTCAGGAGATCCTGTCCACACCATGAGGCAGGGTCTTCAGGGAGCTGAAAGCAAGTGGGAAGAGGAGTTTCTACAAGGAGAATACAGAAAGGCAAAGAATAATCTGAAGAGACAGAAATGAAGGTGCTAGGCATTCCCTGCATCTGAGGCAAGAGTTGGTGTCTCCAGTGGATGGATTTGAGGTGGGAGGAGGGTTACCCACAAGCAGATTGCTATCAGACTAAGGGTAAGAGAAGAGAGATCATACTGGAAAATAGGAAGCATAGTGGGAACCATCTACCTAAGTCTTTATCAAGTCTGGTCAATGAAGGTCCCAGGTAAAAAGTGTTTCTAGGTGTTAGGGGCTGACACAAAGCTACAGAGACACACTAGAAAAAGATGCTCAAAGGGGCCATTGGAAGGAGGAAATCTTAGGTCCAGTCCAAGGTATGATGGAGTCCACAAGGAATAGAGGTGGGATGAGAGAATGGGGTTTCTGAAAGAAACCTGCTACAGGACTCTGGTAAGACTGAAGAGATGAAAATGGAAGAGAGGAAAGAAGATGAAAATTGCCTTTTTATGTCCCAGCCTGGCATGGGCAAGACCATATAAAAACAATGACTATTAAACATTAAGTATTTCTCTCTAGTTATTGTTTCTTCCCATGTGGTGGATTTACTTGTGTTAAATTTGCTAGAACAAAGACAGCCATGATTTTTTTTTTAAGTTATCATCTACAAGATGATGTTTACTAGGAAGAGCCTATTGACAGCTTCACTGATTCCAAAGCTGCCTCTAGCTGTATCACTTTACTAATAGGTTTAACTACATTTTATAACTTACAGTAAAGATGTCTTTTTGTCCATCCTGAAACCGAGCCCCATCTCTTCCGTAAAGATATATAGGCACTGAGCTTCTACATTGTCCATATAATACAATATAAACCTGTGAGCTGGTCCCTGCATTTGGAAAGTCACTGGTGATTACTGACACCTTCCAGTTTCCACCTAGAGAAGCACAAACAGCATACAGTGTCATGGCAGGTCATTATAAAGAGAGGGTTCAAGACAAATAAAATTTCTCTTGTTCAACTCATCTGAAAAACCATCATAACACTAAGTTTTAAATTTGATTATATAAAGCCTCAATATAATTTCCACAACTAGACTGTGGTTGAAAATATTTCCCCAAATAAATATTAAAACAAGGGTAGAGACCTATTGTTCTTAGCAATGCCTGACCTCTGAGAGTCAATTAAAGAACTTCCATGGGATTCCCAATATTTTTATGAAATTTCTTTAATATTCTGATATCTGGCATGAAATATGTATGTACAGATTTGGGCATTTTAAATTTTCATATATATATGTGTGTGTATATATACTTATATATTCTAAATAGAAAGAATTTGAGACATCTTACATCCATTGTTTTAATTGTTCCAGATAAATAGATAATGCTGAGGTCCATAAAGATGAGAAAAATTATGTATCACCCGCAATACAAAAGTGGTACTATAAAAATGACTCATTGTGAATACAATGAAGTTCACAATATTTTGTTACTACAGCTTCACTTTAATTGTGCCAGGTATTTTGGGTGGTAAACATATGAAATGTCACCTACATGTTAATTAATGAGAAATTAGAAAGCACCCTCACAATTCTACAAAAGTAAACAAATTCAAAGACTTAAATGGCATTCAGTTCATTAGACAATATTTTTAAATTTGAAGAATAGTATATTTTGTATTTGATTCTTATAATAAACAATTAAATTATAGATTTAAATTTTATTTATGACACAGTAATATGTCAAATAAATGCTACATTTGTAAATGTCTACTTTAAAACTCAAAACTTTATTTTATTAGTCCAACACAGGATAAGAAGCAATGCCAGTCAAACACAGCATCCTGGTAGAAGCTCCTTTTATATGTACTTTAGTTAGCAGAAAATAACAACTCGGCTTTGTTGTTGCTTTACATTTAAAAAAAAAATCATCTATTTATTTTACATCCTGGATACAGCCTCCCCATCCCATCTTACCATTCCAGTCCCTCTCTCTTATTTTCCCCCTCCAGCACCCATCCCCTCCTCTTCAGTCTGCATTCAGGAAAGGGCAGGTTTCCTATGATTATTTAAGGCTGGGCAAGGCAACCCAGAATGAGAAATAGGGTCTCAAAAGCCAGGAAAAGAGAATCGGTTTCTGGAGTCCCTTAAGAGAACCAAGCTACACAACTGTAACATATATGCATAGGGTCTAGGTCAGTCTCATGCAGGCTCCCTGGTTGTCTGTTCTGTCTCTGCAAGCCCAGATGAGCCCAGGTTAATTGACTGTGTGAGCCTTCCTTTGATGTCCTTGGCCGTCTGGCTCCTACACTTCTTTCTCCTTCTCTGCAGGATTCCCGAACTCTGCCTAATGTCTGGTGGTAGGCCTCTACATCTGTTTTATCCGTTATTGGATGCCTCTCTGATGACAATTAGACTAGGCACAATCTGGTCATAGAAGGTGGCCAGTTCAGGCTACATATATGTTATTGCCAGGAGGCTAGACTGGGTCCTACCCACAGACTCCAGGGAAATTCCCCTGAACAATGCTTCCACCCAGCCCTGAAAGCCCCCATGCCTTCCCCATCAGCACTCTCCTCCTCTGTACCCCCCCCCAACCTGATCACTCATGTTCCTATCCCCACCTGTCCTCACTCCACTCACAAAATCTGTTTCCCTTTTGAGGGGAGATCTGGGTGCACCCCCCCCCACACACACACACATGCATCATGAACTTTCCTTGTTACCTAGTCTCTCTGGGTCTTTGGATTGTAGCATAGTTATTCTTCATTTTACAGCTAATATCTATTTACCAGTGAGCAATACCATGTTTGTCTTTATTGGTCCGGGCTACCTCACTCAGGTTCCATTTACTTGCCCTGAAATTTCCTGCCATTCATTTTCTTATCCACTGTGTAATACTCCACTGTTTAAATAAACCACATTTTCTTTATCCTTTGGGGCATCGAGGTTGTTTCCAGGTTTGGGCTATTATAAATAAAGCTGCTCTGAACATAGTTGAGTAAGTGTTGAGTATATTCTCAAGAGCAATGTAGCTGGGTCTTGTGGTAGATTGATTCCCAGTTTTGAAGAAGCAACACACTGGCTCCCAAAGTGACTGTACAAGTTTGTACTCCCACCAGTAACAAAGCTGTGGCCCCCTTGTTTCACATCCTTTCCATCATGAGCTGTCACTTGAGGTGTTTCTTTTTTTTTAAATCTTAACCATTCTAACTGGTATAAGATGGAATCTCAGTCATTTTGACTTGCATTTCCCTCATGGATAAGGATGCTGAACATCTCCTTAAGTGTTTCTCAGCCATTTGAGATTCTTCTGTTGAGAATTCTCTGCTTAGATCTGTACCCCATTGCTGTGGGACTGTGCTCTTGTACACTGTCAATATCTGTTACCGTAAATATTGGTTTAATAAAATGCTGATTGGTCAAGTAGTAGATAGACAGGAAGTAGAGTCAGGGAAACCAGACTAGGAGAATTCTGGGAAGCAGAAGAGGAGAGCGGAGAAGACAGTGAGATGAGGAGGAAGTGAGAGGAGAACACAGCACCAAGCAGAGGTACCAAACCACATGACTGAACATAAATAGGAAATATGGGTTAACTTAAAGTAAAAGGGCACAATATGCCTGAGCCATAAACCAAATACCTTGTAATTAATATGTCCCTTTTTTTGATTCTTTGGGACTAAGGGACTGTGGGTCGGGACTTTGGGGCTAGGCCAGGCCAGAAACTTCTGACTATATCCTATTTTTAAATTTGGTTATTTGATTTGTTGATATCTAGTTTTTTAAGATCTTTATATATTTTGGAAATGAGCATCTGTAAGATGTTGGGTTGGTGAAGTTCTTTTCCCAGTCTGTAAGCTGCTGTTTTGTCCTATTAATGATGTCTTTTGCTTTCAGGAACCTTGCAGTTTCATGAGATTCCGTTTATTAATTGTCTATCTTAATGTCTGTGCTATTGTTGTCCTGTTCAAGATGTTGTCTCCTGTGCCATTGTGTTTGAGATTATTCCCACTTTCTTTTCTATGAGGTTTAGTATATCTGGTTTCATGTTGAGGTCTCTGATCCACTTGGACTTGAGTTTTGTAGTTTTGTACAGGCTGATAGATATGGATCTATTTGCATTCTTCTACATGCTAACATCCACTTAGACCAGCTGTCTTTTTCCCATGGAATAGTTTTGGCTTCTTTGTTGAAAATCAGTTGTTCATAAGTGTGTGGGTTTACATCTGGGTCTTTGATTTGATTTCATTGATCCATGTGTCTGTTTTGTGTCAATACCATTGCTTTTTATTACTGTAGCTCTGTAGTAGAGCTCAAAATTAGAATTGTACCAATTCACTTTAACAACATCATAAATAATTAAATTTTAAGAAATTAGA
The DNA here is from genome assembly GCA_033318265.1 of Phyllotis vaccarum. Lineage (NCBI taxonomy): Eukaryota > Metazoa > Chordata > Mammalia > Rodentia > Cricetidae > Phyllotis > Phyllotis vaccarum. The sequence goes on from JARWLC010000005.1 coordinate 104,279,389, forward strand.
GCTGGGGGACTCGAACTGTTCTAGTAGATTCCAAGGGTGTTAGTGCTTGATGGAGTAAAGCTTTCTAGCCACTACCACCTTAGCAATGTAACAAGAGTCTCACAGAGAATTGACTGCTAAATGTGCAAAGGCCAGATTAATAGGGAAAGAAATTACATTTCCAATAACTAAGGTGGAAGGGGATAAAAGGTATAAAATGGAAATTTTAAAAATACTAAAACATGGTGTCTGTTTACTAAAAAGTAGTTGCACTTCTATAATTATGAAAATCTTATCCTTGAAACAGAATACTATAAAAATGCAACCAAATCCAAAGATTATGAACCAAGATTCTTATTTTAGTTTAAAATATAAATCCATTCAATCATAAGGCAACAGACCATTGAGTTATTGCTAGAAATCCAATGCCTCAGAAGATGGGTTAAGGCCACAGAAAATGTCCTTATTCTTAATTTGCTTATAATCAACATAAAACAACATACTAAAAAACAGAAAAAATAATGCAAAACTTTCTTATTATAAGATTTTGGTGAGGTAAGAGCAGATCACAGACAAGCTAAGTAAACCAAACATTAAAGAGAAAAGAAACCAAAGTGGGCGGGGGGGAGGGCAGTCATGCAACCCACAACAATACAAATTTTTAAAAGTACAAAAGTTATCCATAACATTTATAAACTATACACTCGGACATGAATAAACAGAAAGCTTGAAGGATTTATATGGTATCTAACATATATAAATGTCTCAAAAATATGGAAAAAGAAAGTAAAGAAGTTATAAATATGTTTCTAATATTCATATTCTCCATCAGGTCAATAGATTTAAAAAAGTGTGTTGAAGGGGTGACTAAGAAGATTAGAATAAATCATAATGAAAGCGTTGGGTAAATACCTTGATGAAATCCTGAAATAATGATTTCATATACAAAAATTAATTTAAAAAACAAAGTAGTGCTATATTTTCTAAAAAAGATCTATAATATAAAATAGTAAAAAAAATTAAAACTCAATTACTTCACAGGGAATCAATCTCCTTCCATTTATTAAAACAAATACCAGTTCCAAACCAACCGTTCGAAATAGTTCCAAAATTATTATATAAGCACACTACTCTGATACCAAACTGCACAAAAAGAATTATTAGAAAATCAAAATATATAAAAAAGGTATAATAAAAATTATTACTTATAAACATGAAACTTGTGATAACTTTACAAAAAAACCCATAAAACTTTTGAGAAATATTAGGAAGTCAACTTAACCTCCAAGTTTATGCCATGATTATACAAAATTTTTACTATTCTGAAATTCATCAATGCAGTTCATCATGTGGACAGAATAAAAGAATACATAAAACATTATCCTGCATCATTGCTCATTTTAGGAGATGAAAATTAAAAGCACAGAGAGACACAGCAGTGCCTCAGAGCACAGAGCTGAAGGAGGAAGGAAGCCTCCTAAGAAAGAGAGTAATTGGATATGCCAACATGATGTATCAGGGAACAATTTCTTACAATGTTAAACAAATACATCCATGCAATTCTATTTTAGTGACTTATCCAAAATAAGAGAATGTGGTTTTCCATAAATTTTTCTAACAGGTTTGCTCACAAAATCCAAATGAATGAACCCTATCAACAGATGCTAAATAGTGTTTCTAATCCCTGCTACTTGTAAAGATGGCCTTATTTCATAATAGTCGTTGCAAATGTAATTGAAATGTAAATCCAAATAAAATTATACTAAAACTTCCCAGAAGGATGAAAGACTAGAAGTTGCTTTTGTCTGAACTAGTTATAGAGACAAATCTGAATAAGAATAGATTCCATTGAAAAATGAAAAGGCTTCTAGGTCATGTTTTCAACCACGTTCCAGGTCATGTTACATCCATACTCTGGGAAGCATCGAAGGGCAAGGATAATAGCCTAAAATAGTGTTTTGGGGGCTGTTTAGAAACCTGCAGATTATCGTAGTGATGGAACCACCTTACAGTCACAAGAGCAATGAATGAGTGTTCAAATGTTCGCCTTTCCATGCCAACAAATGGTTATTATTTTCCTTCAATTTTAATCATTCTTACTGTAGAAATACAACTTCCCAAAGTAATTGTAAGTTACATTTTCATCATAACAGAATGTTGCATATCTTTAAATATTTCTCAGTCGTCTGTATTTCATCTCTTGAGAATTTTTTGTTTAGATGAATGCTTATTTTTTTATGTATGTAGTATTCTTCCTGCCTGTAAAACTCAATGCCATAAGAGAGCATCAGATTTCATTAGTGGCTGTAAGCCACTATGCAGTTGCTGGGAATTGAACTCAGAACCTCTGGAAGAACAACTGTGCTCTTGACCTCTGAATGATCACTCCAGCCCCCTCAATGCTCATTTTTAATTGACTTTTTTGTGTTCAGCTTTTAGAATTATTTTTATTGTCTAGACATTAACCCTCTGTCAGATACATAGCTGATAAACACCACCATTCTAATGATGTTGTTGTCTAGAAGCTTTTTAGTTTCGGGTGGTGCCATTTACTAATTGTTGGTCTTAACTCCTTTGTTTTCAGGACCTTGTTCATAAAGTCCTTTCCTACTATCTCTTCTATCAAATTTAGTGTGTTGAGTTTTGTACTGTTCTTGACCCACTGGGAGGTAAGTTTGCATAGGGTTAGAAGTAAGAATTCATTTTCATTTCTATCCATGCAGTCATCTAGTTTAATAAGCAACACCTATTGGAGACGCTGTCCTTTCTTTTATGTGTATTGTTGGCTACTTGTCAAAACTAAAGTGACCTAGGTTGGTGTGATAACTCAGTGGTTGAAGGCACATTCTGCCAACATAATAAACTGTGATGTCAAGAACCTGCATTGTAGAAAGAGAGAACCAAGTAACACAAGTTGTCCTCTGATTTGCAACCATGATGCAAAACACACACACACATACACACACACACACACACACACACACACACACACACACACACACACCATGAATAAATAAAATGTAATAATAAGCTTTGTAAATCAGGTAGCTGCAGGTGTGCGAACCTATATCTGGGTCTTTAATTCTATCACACTAGTAAATGAGTCTGGTTTAATCCAGTACTCCTTGTTTTAAGTTCTATAGCTCTGTAATATATCTTGAAATGTGGGATGTGGATAGCTCCACCAGCTTTTTTATTGTTAAAAATTACAATAGTCACCCTGGGCCTTTTGTTTGCCTATATGAAGATTATTTTGTCAATTCCTGGGAAGAATTGCATTGGAACTTTGATATAGAGTCTGTATATTGGTTTTTGTAGGATGATATTTATCACAATAATCCTACAAATCCTTGATCATAGATAGCACCTATATTTTCTAGTATCTTCTTCAATTACTTTTGTTTAGTATCTTAAATTTTCATTGTACAATTTTTTTATTTACTTAATTAGATTTATTACAATATTTTTTGAAGCTACTATTAATTAGGTATTGTTTTCTTTCTCGGTGTATACAGAAGTATATAATATATGTGGTATTGTATATAAATAGCATATATATGCTATAGTACTGTGTATATAATGTAGAAAGCTCCTGGGTATTATGTGTTGGTACTCTGTCATGCTACTTTGCTGAATGTGTTTGTTGGCTTAGGTGTTTTCTGGTAAGATCTTTAGGGTCTTTTATGTCTATAAAAATATCACCTATAAATAAAGATAATTTATCTGCTTCTTTTCCTATGTGTAGCACGTTCATCTCCTTCACTTGTCTTATCAATAGTAACTAAGACTTCAAGTGCTTACGTTGAACAGGTGTAGGAATAGTGGACATCCTCATCTTTGTCCTGACTTTAGTATAAATGCTTTGATTTTCCTCACAATTTTTGATTATTTTGGCTGTGGGCTATCTGTTCTCTGATCACAGACAATACTACATCCAAGTAGTTCAGAGATTTTTAAATTATTAATCCTATATTCTTAACCATTGTAGCTCTATTTAAATTATTTATGTCATCTTGATTTAGCATTAGTAAATTGCATATATCAAAAATCCATCTGTTTCCTCAGGTTTTTCAAGTTCAGTGAACTATAAATGTTTTACCTACACCTTACAAATCTTTTAGTTTCACCAGTGTTTATTGTTATGTCTTTTGACCTGTAACTTTTAATTAATTTTGTTGAAGGTTTATCAATCTTGTTAGTATTTTCAAAAATCAACTCATTTTATTAGTTGTTTTTGTTTTTTATTGCTTTGTATCTTTTATTCCTATTTCACTAGTTTAATCCCTGATTCTGATGATATCCTTTTGTCTTCTTTGGAATGGTGTTATCTGTTCTTGTTTTCCTAAAGCCTTCATGAGCATCATTAGGTCATTAATTTTAGATTTTTTTGATATTTATATAAGCATATAGTATAACTCTTCTTCTTGGGGCTGTCTTTATTTATCTCATATATTTTGGGTTGTTGTATCTTATTTCATTCATTCATTTCCTTCTAGAAATTTTCTAAGTTCTTTCTTGATGTATTTCTTCATCCAACTGTCGTTCGGTTGTATACTATTTAGTTTCCATAATTTGTGTAATATCTATGGTTTTAATTACTGATTTCTCAGTTTTACTCTATGGTGGTCAGATGGAATGTAGGACAGGATTTCAGTTTTCCTATATTCACTAAAATCTGATTTGTGCCTTAATGTGATCTGTTTTGAAGAAAGTTCTCTGGGCTGCTGAGAAGAATGTGCATTCTTTGATATTTTGGTGCAATGTTTGTGTAGCTCTGTTATGTCCAGTAAGTCTTTGATATCCTTGCAGTTTGAGCTGGAATCTGTAGTTTTTCTGAATTTGTAGAACATTGGTTCAAGCTATTTTGGCATTTGTAGATAAATATTTTGTAGAAACGCCACCTGTTATTCAAATGGACTTGCTTTTTATGCTTTTATTCTTTCTCTTGTAGCTTTTAATATCTTTTCTTTGTCCTGTAAACTTAGTATTTAGACTGTTATATGACATGTAGAAGTTCTTTTATGGTTCTGTCTACTTGGTGTTCTGTATTCCTCTTAGATTTTGATAATCATCTTTTTCCTTAGCTTAGGATGGTTTACTCTTATGGTTTTGTTAAAAATATCTTCTATGCCTTTGACATAGGTCTCTTATTCTACCCCTATTTTATAGCTTTGAATTTTTATAGTTTCCCATATTCATTTCTTTGTTTTTCCTTCAGATTTGAATTTTTCTTTCATTTGGTAATTCAGCTTATCCATCTGGTCTTTAAGATGCGATGCTTTCGTTTTCCACTTCATACAATCTATTGGTGAAGTTTTTTCTTTTTTTTTTTGAATTTCTAAATTGTTCGTTTTTCATTTTATTTAACTTTGGCCTTTCTTCAGAAATTCTGTCTCCTTTGTATTCCATGATCATTAAGCTTGAAATTTTTCATTCCTTCTTTCAAGTGTTTGTGTTTTGTGGTCTTCATTATGACATGTACTCTTATACTCTGAGTTCTTTGATAATGGTTACTATTGTTGTCTTGAAACTACTGTCTTGTATATCATCTAAGTCACTTTCCTTGAAGAACATTATTATGAGATTTTGGCAGAGATTTTTTGTCTTTATTACTTATGTTTGTGTTTTTCTAAAGGACATAGGCATCTGGAGGTTATATCATTGGTAATGTTTCTTATTGTGGAACTATCTCTGCTTTGTCAAGGGATTGTTTGAAGTCTGCTTTCCTGGTGCCTCAGCTGAATGGGGTTTGGGATGGGGTTCAGGGCAAGTCAGTGCTGATGTTCAAAAAGGTATTAGTTGTAGGGACAGCTCAGCTTAAACTAAGGTTCTAAGCTCAAGAGCAGACCTGAAATGTTACAATATTCTCATTCTCTTCAGGTCAGAGAGGTTGTGAAGTACTGCACGTCTAGAGTCCCTCCCTAATGGAAGGGGAAGAAGGGAAACTCAAGGCAGAGCACGGTCCTCAGGCAGGTCACAGGGGTGGGGGGAGTTTTGGGCATGTATCAATGGCCTCCATCTGGAGAAGAGTGGTCTTAGATCACAAGGATGGGCAGAGTGAGCAGTGAAAGTCTACATTCCTCCTTAAAAAAAGGAAGCCAATGGCATGTGGCAGGGCTGAGTGGAACTGGCTGGATAAATATGAGGTCCTTAGATGAACATGGGGACATAGACAAGGTAAGGATGGCAGGAAAAAGACATGTGGTTCTCAGATATGTCAAGGGGATATGTTTTACATGTATAAGGTGCTTTACAGTCATGTCAGCTGTTCTTCCAGGCATACTATAAGCAATTTTTATACAAAAAAAATACTTATAACTTTCAAGAAATACTGAATAGGAAGATATCAAACATTCCTAAAACCCAACATTTTTGGAGCTATTAATACCACAATGAACTGTTTGCCACTCATCACAAAATGATTCTACTCTCCTTGAGTATTAGTACTTTCACTGTAAGGAGTGAAGAAAAGGATCTTTGAAGTCACACAGCTACTCTGAGAATGAGACTTTAACATTTTGTTTTAGCTAGTTCATTTGTAAATTAGATTATGTGAAAGCTGAAGAAGAGACGGTACTGTATCTGGCAGATAATTGCCATTCAACAAAGAAAGGTTACTATGTCTACAATTGTTCTATCTGAGCTTGCATCACAGCAGATGCTATATTACTCCAAAGGACAAAACTGGTTCTTACACACACACAAAAAAAAAAATCATAAATGTTGTAAGAACTTGTAGTTCTCTAAACCATAAAGCTATTTGACAAAATATATAGTATTTAATTACTCTCATAAACAAAGGCAATGGTGATGTTTAGTAATTAATTTATTTAAATTAAACATAGAGTAGTATCACTGGGATATAGCTGGTTGGTTAGCAAACATAAGACCAAAAATTCAATCTCCAAAACCAACAAAAAATGAACAAAAAGACAATGCCAACTTTATAAAGCTCAAAAAAAAATATTACCAAACTTAATCTACAGAAGCATAAATGTGCCTGTTGGCATACTTGAATGATTGCGACTTATTTATACAACAATAAAAAGTCCTAAGTAAGGATTGTGAGCTCAGCCCTAAACTTCATGTTTATTTTATTACCTCCAAGGTCACTGAAGAGGGAGAGAAACAATGTAAGAGCCTAAAGGCAGAGAAAGTCTTCAAAATGTCATCTTCTAGCCAATAGATGGTTACTGCATTACAAACTCTCAAGAACATGGGGGTCTATAAGAATGAGCCAATCAATGTCCCGCCAAGAATGGAAAGGGGATCCAGGAGTTGCGATGCTCATGGTGAATTATTTCTTTTGGACAGAAAGAGGGAGGGAGTGGCAATAAAAAGCAAAGTCTTTAGTTGTGTACTCACTGGTGATCCCACCAGGCTTCAGTGGCTAGTACCAAGTCAGTGGTCACATATATAGCCCTGACTAAGATACATAGGTTGATTAACAGAACTAAAAGTTATGAATCTTGGAGAGGAACAAATAGAGAGAAAGGGGAACTGACAGCCCCTTTTTGAATGGGGTTGGCCACTCCCCCTTCAGGAACCCGGGACCCTGGTTGGGCGGCTTCTGACCTAATCAGCTGACACCTGAATCCTACCACAGAACTGCTGGGAGAAGATAAGAGAAACCAGAAGAACATCGTAGTTAGAATGCTTTGTATACATGTATGAAATGAAAAGAACTAACTTAATTTCTAAAAACACCACTATTATTTTGAATGTTAAATAGCTGGCAGTTTCTGCCTGCTAAAGCACTCTGTAATTATATTGAACAATAAACAAGAAAAATTGCTTCTTAATAATAAAATAAAATGTTCATAGTTCTTTTTTTCAGGGTGAAGCTGTAAGATCAGAGAGGCAGAGGAGCAGCCATAATCACTTTTTATTTCTATAAACCCTTAAATCAAATGCGGAGGACCCAACCCCCCAAATCCTGTTTCCACCCTCCTTATGTTCCTGTCTCCACCTCCCTAATGCTAGGTTAAAATTGTGCACCACAACTGCCCACTCTGCTTCTCTTCTAGACTGGTTCAATCTCATGTAGTCTAGAATGGTTTTGAACTCTTGAGCTTCCTGTTTCCTTCTCCCAAGTACTGGGATTGACGATGTGTGTCACCACTGCCTCACCTCTATGGTTAACTGGTGGCTATCTCTACCCTCTGATCGCCAGGCAAACTTTATTTGTGAGAACACACACAAAAATATCATATAACACCTTATGTATATTTATACATCATACAGAAATAACACTAATATGTGCAAGATATAGGCATTAATTGAAGAGAAAAGGGAAGTTTTAAAAAAAAGTCAGGGAGACAACTCTGTTCTTTAAGATCAGGGTTAAAACCAAAATGTCAGAAAATATTAGAAAATTTATACCAATAAATTTGACAATTTAGATGAAATGGTCAAATTCCCTGAAAGATAAGTATTGTCAGTGAGTAGTACTTATGTTTCAGCAGTGAACAACAGTCTAATTGGACTCAAGATCCACCTAGCAGGAGGGAAATCATGCCAGGTACTGGAAACCTTGCTAACTACATGTGGCTAATGAGGTCATGGGTCATAAGGAAACCTACTATTGCCAGTTTTCTAAGCCAGTATGATTCCTAACTTCATTCTAAAATACTTATCCCTATGCCCATTGATCAGTGCAGCCCTCACCCCTCAGCAGATGAACTTCTTGTTGTAGCAAAAAAACCATTACAGAAAAACACACCTAGTGAGAACAGAGAACAATGAACCATGAGGTGCCCATCCCCAGTGGAACATTTCCAACACAAGTACTGCAGTAAGGCTTATAGACCAATTTGGAGAAGGGAGTGGAAAGATTGTATAAGCTAGAGGAATAGGAAGTCTGCTGTGAGATTGTGCCTTCTGCCTATAACACGAAAGCCACACCCACAAAATCTCAACAACATAGCTGCCTTAACAAAACCTGAAATGTTCACAATTTAAAAAGCAAACATTGACCAAATGAACTATTCTAGCTTTGCTCAGGAACTATATTTTCATAATGCATACATGGTATACTTCAAAAAACTTTTGCCTGGACTAGCCTCATAGCCCAGACCCACAGACCCACAGTCTCATAGTCCCACTAAAACACACAGATGCTTATGTTAATTGTAGGCTGATTGACCTGGGGCCCAGACATACAACTTGCTAACTCTTTACTCTTAAACTAACCCATGGTTCTTATCCTGTTCAGCCATGTGGCTCAGTACCTTTTCTCAGAGCAACATAGTTGTCCTCTGCATCTGCTGCCTTGTCTGGTGTGTCTGTGGCATTTCTGCTCTGTTCTTCCTGTTCCCATAGTTTTGGTAGCTCCGCCCACACTTCCTGTCTGCCTATGGCCAATCAGCATTTTTATTAAACCAGTAGGCAGGACAATTATTTACAGTGTAACATAATCCCACTACAAGAAACAGAATATTTGACTGTATAATGTACAGAAAATATAATGAAAATTTATGACTAAATATTATATGCTTTTTAATTAGCTGGCTTCAAAATATGGGGTGAAGACATGCCCGTAATTCTGCCATGAAGAAATAGAAGCAAAGGGAACAGATTTTGAGTTCAATGTTATCTTCAACTACAAAGCAGTTTTGAGCCTAACCCAGGCTGTATTAAACCATCTAAAAATAAACAAATAAACAAGCAAAAGACCACCAAAATTTGCCCATGTCGGCCAAGCTCCAGAGCAGATAGGTAAGAGCTTCCCGTGCCCTGACCACTCAGTAAAAACTTCCTGTCAACCTCATTCCTGACATTCAGACCTGGGATCCCAGAAACTGAAGCCCTGTCCACATGTGCACTCCATCAGCTACCTACAACCTCACAAAGCCCAATGAAAAGTTAGCATGAAAATCTAAAACATGTCTCCCCCCAAAATTCTTAGCCCCATAATAATAGACTCCAATGACAGTGAGCTTCTAGACCAAATAAATCAAAAGAATGATTATAGGTATACTCAAACACATCAAAGAAGAAAACAATTAATAAAATAAATAAGTCAATACAAAAATGTCAAAACAATTCAGTAATATGATAGAATTTCTGAGGTAAAGTTAAATTGAGATGAAGCTGGAAATGAAAAACAATAAACAAATAAAAACCTGAGTGGATGAGTCCTCTTGTGATATGAGGGGGTTGCTTAGTCTGATAGCAACTTGACATGCCATGTTTGGTTGATATAGCTTGAAGGCCTGCCCTGTTCTGAAGGGAAATGGAGGAGGAGTGGATGGGGGAAGGGACTGGGAGGAGAGGAGGGAGAGAAACTATGGCTAGCACATAATATATGAGAGAAGAATAAATTTTTAAAATGCCTAAGTAGAAATCTTCATCAGTAAAATGGATTCTGTGGAAAACAGAGTATTCAGGATGGAAGACAAGAATTGGATTATTTGATAAAGGAGAATTAAAAAGTATAAAAAGTCCATTAGAAAATCATAGTGGAGCTTTGGGATACCATGAAAGGATCCAACTTTTAGATTATGGGCATGAAAGAAGGAAAAATACCATAGAAAAGGCACAGGATATATTTTTAGTGAAAGCACAAAAGAAAATTTTCAACAGCTAAAGAAAGAGATGTCCATTTAGGAACAAGAGGCCTGCAGATCTCTAAATCAATAGAAGCAGAGAAAAAATAACTACAACACGTTATAGTTAAAACACTAAGAAATATAAACTATACAAACAATGAAGCAGAAATCCCAGGGCCCATAGAGACCTACAATAGGTTCCCAGCATATATATTACAGCTGGAAGTTTAATATTTTCATGGGAATCCTGACATGTGAATGTGCAGGTCTTTAATTTTTGTGCCTGCTCTTGGGGTTCTTTTATTTTTCTGTTGGCTCAGCTCGTCCAACTATAATATGAAAGGTTTTGTTATATTCTATTCTATTTTATTTATTTTGTAAAATAAAATAAAATAAAATAGAAAACTTAAAAAAAACACAGAAACTAAAAAAAAAAAAAAGACATTGAAAGATGCAAAAATAAAAAGTCTTCACTTACAAAGGTGGGCTCATCAGAATAATTCTGATCACTCAACAGAAACATTTAAAGCCAGAAAAGCCTGGAAAGATTTACTCCATGTTCTGAAAGATTACAACTGTCAACTCAGACTATAACACCCACAAAACTTGTAATAAAGTTGGATGGAAAAAAAAAACTTTCTATGGTTTCAAAAAGATTAAAGAAAGTTAAGACCACTAAGACCATTGAGCCTTCTCTTCTTAGGATAACAGAGGTGCTTTTGTCTAAAGACAAAGAAAAGACACCCAAAAGCCACAGGGCATAAATAAACACCAGGACAGATAATAAAAAGAGGCCTATGAAAACACAAAAATATAGCAAAATAATAAGAATTAAAACACAGCTATTTTTATAATGCTGAATAGTAAAAATTTTAAATCTTCATAACAAAAATCCAAACCACTAGCAGACTGGATCAGAAAACAAGGTACACTTCTTCTGCCTCCAGAAAATATACCTTACCCTCAACCACACACATGACCTTAGGGCAAAAGGATGGAAACACATATTCAAAGCAGAGGGATGTTGGAAACAAGCACGTGTAGCTCTTCTGGTATTTGTAAAAATAGACTTCAAATTAATATTAATCAAAAGAGATAAAGTAGGTTACTTCAAACACATCAAGAGAACAATACACCCGGAGAATATTATAAGCCAAAACATGCATATACCAAGATCAAGTACATCCAATTTCATATTTTTAAAATATTGTTAAATGTAAAAACCACAGATTAATCTCAATACAGTGGTAAGGGGTGATTCCAATACCTCTTTATCACTAATAATAGGTCACGTGAACAAAAACTAGACAGAAAAACTATAATGTTAAATGTATCATAAATCAAAAGACCTATTAGATATCTATAACATATTATGCTTAAACATTCAATTACTCAGAAGCTTCTATAAAAAAATAATCACATATTAGGACACAAAGCAAGTTTAAACCAATAAGGGAAAATTGAAACATCCCTTGTTGTATCACAATAGGAAAAAGTTAAATGGTAACCGCAATGTTAACTACAGAAAGGATATGAACTTATCAATCCCATATGATATATGACTGCAAAATCGGCTCAAGGAAGAAATCAAGAAGGAAATTTTAAAATCTAAGAATTAAATGAAAATGAAAATCAATATAACAAAACCTATTTGGCACAAGTTTGCAGCACTATGCATTTACTTAAGAATATTGAAAGATTACCAGGTTAATAATCTAGTGATTCATCTAACAGCCTTTGAAACACAAGAAAAATCCAAAAACAGGCAGGAAGTAAGTATCAAAATCAAAGTTGATTTTGGAGAAAATTCCATGAGGTGGTAAAAAGGATTGCTGAATCCTAACTGGTATTATTAAAAACCCAGAGCCAGATATTGGGGTAAATGAAAAAAAAATCAGAGAGACAGAGGAACAAGCCACATCTGCTTCTCACTACTATGAATCCTCAGGCCAAAAAAGGATAATTTCTGTCTCCACAAATCCTCAGAATAAATAGGTGAAGCAAAGGGAAACACAGGCCAAAATGGAATGGGGCCAAACTCTCTCTCCTCCTGCCTTATATTCCATTCTCAGACCAGCTATATCATGTCCTGTTTTATACTTCCTTGTGCTGGGATTAAAGGTGTGTGATGCCCAATGCTGGTATTAAAGAAAAATGTGTTTCCCAAGTACTGGGAGAAGAGCCGTGGGATCCCAAGAGCTGGGATTAATGGTGCATAAGACCACCTGGCTCTGTTTGGCCTTGAACTCACAGAGATCCAAACACCTCTGCCTCTTCTTCCTGAATGGTAGAACTGAAGGTGTGTATCACCACTGCCTGACATCTATGGCTGGCCCTGTCCTCTGATCTTCAGGCAAATTTTATTTGATTATGAACAGTGTATCACCTCAAAGAAGATATATGCTTTTGTATTTGGATAAAATATTCTGTAAATACCTGTTCGGTCCATTTGCTTTATAACATCTGTTAGCTCCAGTATTTTTGTTTAGTTTTGTATGAATGACCTATCCATTGGTAAGCATGGAGTATTAAAGTCTCCCACTATTAGTGTATGAGGGCCGTATGTGATTGTAGTTGTGTCTTTTACAAAAGTGAATCCCCTTCTGTTTGGAACATAGTTGGTAAAAATTGAAATGTCATCTTGGTGGAGTTTCTCTTTGTTGACTATGAAGCGTCCTTCCATATTTCTTTTGATTAATTTTGGTTTGAAGTCTATTATATTACATATTAAAATGACTATACCAGCTTACTTCTTAGATCGTTTCTTGGAATATAGTTTTCCAACTTTTACCCTGACTATTTTTGATGTTGAGGTATGTTTCTTGGATACAGCGAAAAGATAAATCCTGTTTTCAGATGCATTCTGTTAACCTGTGTCTATTGGGGCATGGAGACCGTTGATATTGAGAGATATCATCAATGACCAATGATGGTTGATTATTTTGTTGCTGCTGCTGCTGCTGTATGTGGTGGTAGTGGCTGTAGTGGTGGCTGTGTGTGTGTTGGAGGTGCTTCCTTTCTTTAGGTTTTGGTGAGAGATATTCATTTTCTGTGTTTTCTTAACCTCCTTACGTTGGCATTTTCCTTCTAACACCTGCTGGGGGCAGGATTTGTAGTGTTTAAATTTCAGTTACCCAAACTCAGACACAAAGCAAGTCTCAACAGATTCAAGAAAACTGAAGTAACACCCTGCATCCTATCAGACCACCATGAATTAAAGCTAGTTAACAACAAAAGAAATAAGAGAAAGCCTACAAACTCATGGAAACTGAACAACTTTCTACTGAGTGAAAAGTGGGTTAAGACAGAAATCAAGAAAGAAATTAAAGACTTTCTAGAATTCAATGAAAAGGATTACACAGCATACCCTAACATGGAACACAATGAAGGCAGTGCTAAGAGGAAAGTTCATAGAACTCGAGGCCTACATAAAGAATTAGAGAGACCTCATACTATCAACATAATAGCACAACTTAAAGCTCTTTAACAAAAAAGAAGTGCACCCAAGAGAAGTAGACAGCAGGAAATAATCAAAGTGAGGGCTGAAATCAATAAGATGGAAACAGAGAACAATACAAAGAACCAATGAAACCAAGAGTTGCTTCTCTAGAAAATCAACGGTATAAACAAACCTTTATAAAACTAACTACAATACAAGGAAAGGATGTCTCAACAAACAAAACCACAAACAAAATAGAGCACATAACCACATACACTGAGGAAGTCCAAAGAATCCCAATGACATACTTAAAAACCTGTATCCCACCAAATTGGAAAGTCTGATAGAAGTGAATACTTTTCTTGATAGATACCACTTATCTGTAGTAGGACTATGTTACATTGTAAATAATTGTTCTGCCTACTGGTTTAATAAAGATGCTGATTGGCAGAAGGTAGACAGAAATTGTGGGCAGGGCTCCCAGACTAAGAAAACTCTGGGAACAGGAGGAGCAGAGCAGAGATGTCAGAGAGAAGCCAGAGAGACATCACTGAGACACCACGATGAGATACCAGCAGACCCAAAGGAAAGAAGCCAGGATGCTACTCTGAGAAAAGGTACCAAGCCACATGGGTTAGTTTAAGCACTAGAGCTAGTTAGCAATATGACAGAGCTATAGGCTTATCAGCATAAAATTAATGTAAGCATCTGTGTGTTTCTGTGGGTCTGCCAGTCAGAACCTCAGGGCTAGACTGTAAAGACCAGGACAGAAACCTCATACTACAAATGGTACCCAATGTGGATTACTCACATCCACATAAAGCCTGAGAAAGCTTTACAAGAGTTCTAGATCACAGAAACAGGGCCAAAAGCAGCTTCCAAGCTGTGTCTCTCATGTGGGCCATGGTACAAAGACTGAGTGGCACATGGGTTTGAACTACAATATGATGGGCCTTTGGAGTGTAGCTTAAGCTGAAAAATGGCAGATTCCTGAAGTCTCACAGGAGCTTAGATGTAAGCAACAAGCTATAAATGATGGATTTAAGCTTTCTATTTATATAGATAAAAAAGAAACAGAGTCAAAGATGGCTTCTTAGTAGCAGCAGCACTTTCTTAGGAAAGCCCTGTTTGTTGGAGTCAAGCAGAGGCTCAGCTTTTTAATTCAGCCTTATAGGCAAAACACCTGTGAGTCTTTTAAGAGGTCCTGCTGCCAAATATTTAAATGGAGTTCATGAGCAACAGATGGCAGTGATTTACTTGATGGTTATATGGACCCTGAAATTCCCTAGAGTGGAAATTGTGGGTCCTAGGGTACCTTGGCTAAAAAGTTAAATTTCATGAAGCTAGACTAGGTGCTGGATGGAGCCATCCAGCCATCCTAGAAAAGCCTTTAATCCTTAGCCACACCTTGGCAGATTAAAGGTGTGGTCAGAAACAGAAAAAGATAAGAAATAAGAGATATACAGTAAAAAAAAAAAAAAAAACAGATTAAAAAAAAAAACAGATTAAAAAAAAAACCTAAATGGTTTAAAGTGTTAAAAAATATACATAGGATTGAGAGACAAAGAAAAAGGATAAAGTCCTTTAAAAAAAGAACCCCAAATCTAATTTTCTTTGTATAGTTTTTTTCCAACATTATAACAACTTGTAGCCAACACTCTAAACAAAGACAAACATCCATAACCCATTGGGGGGGGGGGGGGGAATATGGGCATAGTTGTCTAGGCTACTTCCTGCTGAGTGGGGCACTGAAAATCTAATGGAGACCCAAAGAAAATTTTAGGATTATGGACAAGTCTTTAGTGGAGTAGTCTGTACGTCTGAATCATCTCAACCGGTCTTCTCGGTTGTTTTGGATGCAGAGCTCCAGGGGAAACTGCAATGGAGGGGCTCTGAAATGCTGGATAATATGGGACATCCGTTTTCACTGGAGACTTCTCAAGAGGGCTTCCTCAATCAAACTTTGTTTTCTTTAACCAGGAGTAAATCCACTACCTCTCATTTTCTGCAAAAATAAAAAATAAGCCTCTTCTCCGAAGTAGCCTATCTTTTGATTTCAACTTTAACGTCAACTGATTTACAAAATACATACGTAGGATTAATCCAGCAGCATTTATAATCAAATGGCTTTTAGCAGCTTTTACTACTTCATTTTCATTCAAAAAACTTACAGACAAGACAATAACATACAGTATCCAGACACTCTTTGTATTTTCCATCTTTACATGGCTTATTTTTTATTCCATTTCTTTTTAAAGCAGTTCTTCAATCTTTTTTTCTTCTCTCTCTCAAACCAACATGTATTTCTTTAAACACACTCTAAACCATTTAGAGTATTTCTAAATCTGTCCTTTTAAGTATTTGGCAGCAGGGCCTCTTAAAAGACTCATAATTGTTTTGCCTCTAAGGCTGAATCGGGAAACTTTTCCTTAAAAAGCCAAGCCTCTGCTTGCCTCCAGCAAAGAGAGCTGATCCAAGACAATGCTGCTGCTACTGAGAAGCATTATTTGACTTTGTTTCCTTTTTTGTCTGTATAAAAAGAAAACTTAAATCCATCATTTACAGTTTGTTATTATATCTAGGCTCCTGTAGAACTTCAGGAGCCAGACATGTTAAACTGTACTCCAAAGCCCACATATCTCACCAGGGTGTCTCTGTACCACAGCTCATGTGAGAGACATAACTCAGAAGCTGTTTTTGGCTTCAATTCTGTGCTCTAAAACCCTTTTTACTTTATGTGGGTGTATATAACCATGCAGGGCTGCCATTTGTGGTATTAAGTTTCTGGCCTTTCTGGCCTGTGGTCCAGACCCATTGACCCACAGTCCTGCAGTTCCACAGTCCCGTAGTCCCACAGAAACACACAGACACATATATTACACAGACACTTATATTAATTTTATGCTGATTGACCTAGGGCCCAGGCATATAACTTGCTAACTCTTTACTCTTAAACTAACCCATGATTTGTATCTTGTTTAACCATGCGGCATCCTGGCTTCTTTCCTCTGGGTCTGCTGCTGTCTCATCATGGTGTCTCAGTGATGTCTCTCTGGCATTTCTGCTCTGCTCTTCCTATTCCCGGAGTTTTCTTAGTCTGGTAGCCCTGCCTACATGCCATTTATAGTATGAGGTTTCTGGCCTGGCCTTTCCAGTCTAGCCCTGAGGGTCTGACCAGCAGACCCGAAGTCCCACAGACACACACAGACACTTATATTAATTACACTTTGTTTGCTGGGGCCCAAGCATAAAACTTTCTAACTCTTACTCTTAAATGAACATATGACTCTTACCTTATTCAGCCATGCAGCTCAGTACCTTTTCTTAGCAGCATTTCAATGTCTCTTGTCTCTGTGTCTCTCTGGCATCTCTCCCCAGAGTTATCTTAATCTGATAGCCCCACCCATACTTCTTGTCTGCCTCTGACCAATTAGCATTCTTATTAAACCAGTAGGCAGGACAATTATTTACAATGTAACATAATTCTACTACAATCAGGGATACAAAGAACAAACCTAAGCATAGTAAAGGCAGCTTACTGCAAGCCTATAAGCAATATCGATTTCAAGGAAGAGAAACACAAAGTAATTCCATTAAAAGAAGGAATAAGACAATGCTGTCCATTCTCTCCATATCTATTCAATGCAGTACTTGAAGATTTTGCTGAGAATTAGAATGGCTGAAGGAATTCAAGGGGATACAATTTAGAAAGGAAGAAAAAGTATTCTTACTTTAAGATAGTATGATATTATAAGTGACCATAAAAATTCTACCAGGGAACTGCTACAAGTGATAAATACTTTCAGTGAAGTGGCTGGATACAAGATTAACTCAAAAAAAAAATAGTAACCCTTCTATATACAAATAATAAATGGACTGATAAAATATCATGACACAATTCATTTCACAATAGCCATAAATAATATAAAATATCTTTGGGTAATTCTAACCATGCAAGTGAAAGACTTTTGTGATAAAAACCTCAAGTTCTTGAAGAAGGAAATTGAGCAGCCTATCAAAAATAAAAAGATCTCCCATGCTCATGAATCTAACATAATAAAAATTGCTACCCTACCAAAAGAAAGCTGCAGATTAGTACAATCTCCATGAAAATTTCAAAACAATTCGTTATAGAACTTGAAAAAATAATTCTTAACTTCATATGGAAACGTAAAACACCCATGATAGATAAAAACCATCCTGAACAATAAAAGAACTTCAAGTATCAACATCTCTGATTAACAGCATGGTAATGGCATAAAAACAGATGTGTTAATCGATGGAGCCAAACTGAAGACTCAAACAAAAATTTGTATACCTATGGACACCTGTTTTTTGTTAAACAAGTTAAAAATAGACAATGGAAAAAAGACAGCACCTTTAACAAATTGTGCTGGTCAAACTAAATATCTGTACATAGAAGCATGTGAATAAATTCATATTTATCATCCCTCAGAAAATTCAAGCCTAACAGGATCACAGACTTCAACATAAAACCAGACACACTGAACCTGATAGAAAATTAAAAGAGAAATAGCCTTGAATACATTGGCACAGGAAATGAATTTCTGAACAGAACACCAATAGCTCAGGCATCAGGATCAGCAATTAATAAATAGGGCTTCACGAAACTAAAAAGTTTCTATAAGGCAAAAAATACCATAGATAGGGCAAAACATCAGCCTACAGTATTGGAAAAGATTCCCACCCTTTCCATGTCTGATAGAGGGCTAATATCCAAAATATATAAAGAACTCAAGAAACTAGACATCAAAAAAATCTAATTTAAAAATAAGATACCAGATCTAAACAGAATTTTCAATAAAGGAATCTCAAATGGCTGAGAAACACATAAAGAAATGTTCAACATCCTTAACCACCAGGAAAATATAAATCAAAACTACTTTGAGATTCTATCTTACATGTTATACTTAACATGTCAGAATGACTAAAATAAATAACACAAGTAAGAGTTTAGGCTGGCAAAGATGTAGAATAAAGAGAAAAGTGCTCCACTGTTGGTGTGATTGTAAACCCTTGCAGCCACCGTGGAAATCAATATGGTGGTTCCTCAGTAATTGGGAATAAATTTATTTTAAAATACAGTTATATTACTCTTGGGCATATACCCAAAGGATTCACCATCCTACTACAAGGATACTTGCTCAACTATATTCATTGTGGCTTTATTGGGAATATCCAGAAATTGGAAACAATCAGTTCTGTTTCTTAGCAGAAGAATGCATAAAGAAAATGTGATGTATCTACAAAATGGAGTATTACTCAGCTTTTTAAAAAGTAATAGTGCAATAAAAATTTGTAGGCAGATGGAACTAGAAAAAAATGGAATTCTGATTGAGGTACCCCAGACTCAGATAGACAAACATTGGTGTGAATTTACTTACAAGTGGAAATTAACCATTAAGGAAATGTAACCAATCCATAGACCCAGAGAGCAGGGCTCTAAGGAGAATGCAGAGAAGGAAATATAGGAAAGATTTTTGTCAGAAGACTGAGGAAAGGTGGAAATAAGAATGGGATCAGGTGAGGGAGGAGATGAGATGGAGGGAGAGAGCTGGGGAGAGATATCTGGAATGGGAAGATTGGCATTAGCGGTGTGGTGCGGAAACCTAATGCAGTTGAAAGTTTCTGGAATCTATAAAAGTAATCCTAGGGAAACCTTCTAATATTGTGGGGTATAAAATGTGAACTGGCCATCTTTTGTAGGCAGGCAAGGCTCCCAGTGGTAGGACTGGGGTAAATTGTTGGCCAAGGGGGTTCCATAGAGATCCCCAAACAACCCAGGCTGATGCTAGGACAGATGGTTGCTCTCTGAAAATGGACAGTAGGGGCTCTATCTCCTAGGACAATGTCCATGCAGCTCACTAAATGTAAACCTCAAGCTTGTGTTGTCTTGGAACCTTAACCCTGTGTTCTAGTATCTTTGGTGAAGGAAGGTACTCTGAAGGCTACCAAGAAAGAAACCTAGACACTAGCCCAGCCACAAAATTTTGGCCTACAATTCTCTCCTGCCTACAAATTATGCTAGGGCAATTGGGACACAAAACCTGTGGGAATGGTCTGATTTAACATGAGGTCTATTGCAAGAGAGGGAACCCATGCCCAACATTGCCTGGATGGCTAGGAACCAGAGACTAGATTGCCCAGAGATCTAGGGTAAAATCAAATTACACTGGACAAGGAAAAATGAAAGAGAGATGGGGGAGGATGGAGGGAGGGAGGGAAGGAGAGGGAGAGAGAGAAAAAAAGAGAGAAGAGAGAAATGATTTGTATTAATATTCTGTTGTGATATACTCATAGATTAGTACCTTGTCTAGTCATCATTACAGGGACTTCCTCTGGTAGCTGTTGAGAGTTGATGCAGAGACCCACAGACAGACATTACATGGAGGAAAAGTCAAATTAAAGGTTTCTATCAAATCGTTCCCTTTGGACTTGGGGAATCCCATGAAAGAGAGGTGGAAAACTGTAGAGGTCAGAAGGGTTGAAGGGAACCAGGAGAACATGGCCCACTGATCAAATAAGGAGGGTGCATGTGGATTCACAGATACTGAGCAGCAAGTACAGGGCATGCAGGGGTCAGCACCAGGTCCTCTATGTTTATATGTTATAGCTCTTAGCTTGGCAGTTCTGGGACTCCCAACTGTGGGAGTAGATGTATCTTGAACTCTGTTCCTCCTGTCTGATTGCCTTGTCGACAGCCTCGGTGGGTGTGAGGACCTTTTCCTCATCTTAGTGCATGATGTTGTGTTTGTTTGACTGATGTTTCTTGGAGGCCTATTCTCTTCTGAGGGGAGACAGAGAAAGTGGATCCAGGAAAGAGGGAAAGCTGGAAGGATTGGAGAAGGGCAAACTGCATCTAGTGATGTATTGTATGAGAGATGAGGCTATTTTCAAATTTAAAAAAAAAAATCAGGGCTTAAATTAATGAAATAGAGACAAAAATACAAAGAATCAATTAAATTAAGAGTTGATTCCTTGAAAAAATAAATAAGATTGACTAATATTTTACCAAATTAACCAAAAAAGAAACACCTAAATTACTAAAATTAAAAATAAAATGAAGACCTTATAACAGATATCAAAAACATTTCAGAAAAATCATAAAGACAGACTTGAAAAATCTATGATCCATTAAATTTGAAAACCTAAAGGAAATAGAATTCCCGGGTGCATATAATATACCAAACTTAAAGCAAGATAAAGTAAATAATTTAAATAGTAAATTTAAAGAGAAACCAGAAATGTGTTTGAAGTGGTAATTAAAAGTCTCCCAATTTTAAAAAGCCCAGAGTAAGCTGAATTTACTGAAGAATTATACTGATATTTCAAAAAAGATTAACTCCAATACTTCCCAAATTACCCTGAAAATTAGGCTTATATCAAAAAGATAGTTCACGGACACAATATTAAAACACCTCGCAATGACTCATTGCCTTTTTCAGGGCTCTTCAAATAAGCTTCTTACAGTAGGCGGCAGTTAATACAAAGATGGCCAACTGATCAACGAAAAAACAGTAAGAGACCACAGAGTGCTCAGCCATAAGTGGGGCATCTGTGTCACATCCTTCCTGCCAAGGAAGAGACGGAGAAAGATTCTAAGAGCTCAGTTGTATAGATGGCTGTATAGAAGGAAACTCTTTTCTGACTACAATAGGGTAGATTTCTATATGAGCTCACAATACTTAGGACAACACGCAGGCATGTACAGGCTCAAAACAGACAAAATCTCAGTGTGGGGGAGGTGCACAAAGTCCCACATCAGCTGAGGGAACGGTGACATTTGATAGCTACTATGAAAGGAAAAGTCAATTTTCTTTAAGGGTGTGACCCTTCCTCCAGGGTCACACTCCAGGGCAGACAGCACACCTAAGACTGATTGATCAACACTAGTTGGACTTGATGAGTTTTTAAAAGAGGGCATGATGTTGCATAGAGAGTAGTGTCTGAGAGAAATTAGGAAGAGTAAATACGATCAAAGTACCTTAATGAAATTTTCAAGAATTAAAATGCTATTATGTCTAAAGAGCACTGTCCATCACATAAAGACATCCAAACTACAGAAATCAGGTGATCATCTCATTAGATACAGAAAAAAAATATTTTGACAAAATTCAATATCCTTTTATGATAAAAGTCACAGAGAGGTTTGTGGTGACGGAAACATACCTCAACGTAACAGAAGGCCATATGAAGCATACCTATAGCCAACACTAAGCCCCCTCCAAAAATAAGCTCTCTAAATTTAATCCATAGCTCATGAACATGGCAAGGATATCCATTAGTATCACCATACCTAATTTCAAATTTTATTACATAACCTCATATCTTTTATTTTAAAAGGATATAAAAGGGATATAAATAGGAAAAGAAATAGAGTATCCATTATTTGCAAATGATATGATTCTTTACGTAAGAGACACTAAAAATTACACCAAGAATTAATACAGCTGATAAATAACTTAATCAGAATAGCAAGAAGTTAAAGTAACACACAAAAATCATTAGCTTTCCTACATACAAATGACAGACCAAAAAAAATAAATTATGGAGACAATCAAATTCACAGTATCCAGAAAACAAAGGGGAGGGAAGAGAAGAGAGGGAAGGCAAGATGAAGAAAAACCATCCTGGGATTAAACCTAACCTAGGAAATAAAGCCCCCACACACACAAAATTCTAAGATGCTGAAGAAAGACAGAGGAAGACACTAGAAGATGGACAGACACACTGGGCTCATAGACTGATAACTGACCGTCATACTGAGAGTTTCATCTACAGATTTAGTGTAATCTTAATAAAAATGTCAACACTATTATTCACAGAAACAGAAATGTTTGAAAAGTTCTGTGGAGACACAAAAGAGCAAGTGTAACCAAAGCAATCTAGAACCAAAAAATATGCTATCAGAAGAACCATCATATCTGATTACAATTGTATTACAGAACCAGAATAATAAAAAAGCTTGATACTGACAAAACAAAAAACACACACACACACACACACATAGACCAATGGAATAGAATTGAGAACCACAACTACAGTTACAGATTTTTTTTAAAGATGCCCAAAATATACACCTGAAAAATAAAAAGGGGGAAAAAAGGTATCTTTAACCAATGTACTGGGAAAGCTGGAGTTCAACATGCAGAAAAAATGAAACTAGATTCTTCTGTCTCACCTTACACAAACTCAATTTCAAAGGATCAAGGACGGGAATATAAACTGTCTGCCCTGAATCTTATAGAAAAGAAAATGGAGACTATGCTTAAATTCATTGGCACAGGAAAGGACTTTCCGAATACAATTCCAATAGCACAGGAACAAAGCACAACTGACAAATAGTCTCTCATGACAAAGGAAATTGTTATGTAAATGAAAAGCCAGTCCACAAAACAAAACACTATTGTTACCAGCTATTCATCCAGTAGATTAATGTCTACAATATATTTTTTAAAAACTTCAAGTCAGGCATTGATGGTGCACAGCTTTGATCCCAGCACTTTGGAGGCAGTAGCAGGTTAATCTCTGTGAGTTCGAGGCCATGCTGGTCTACAGTGCAAATTCCAAGACAGATGGAATTACACAAAGAGAAAAGTTGTCTAAAAATATCAATCTCAGCTGCTTCCTGAGACTCAGCCTCTGAAGAGCCCCATGACAAGAGATGAGTTTGCCCTTCTCCCAGCTGGCCAGCCAGGCCAGACCAGCTAGAACAGTCCCTAGGTCTGAACAATGGACACAAACTGTGGCCTCCAAAATTATCACAACTCCAGCTCCAAGTAAGCAAGCAGAACCCCTGCATGTATGTCTCACTATCTCCACCCCTAATCAAACCCTCTAGCCCATAAGCCTCACTCCATTCCCCAAACTCACCCATCCTCCAACCTTAGCTGCTTCCTGAGACAGAGCCTCTGGAGAATTCCATCACAGGAGCTCCAGCTGCCAATCTCATCTGCTCCCTGAGACACAGACTCCACTGGCTGCAATTTCTCCAAGAGTTCCAACTTTACCAAGAGCACCTACTGGGCCGAAAACAGCTCCCTGGAACATAGATAATAACTGCACCAACTGGAGAAAGACCTGCCTGTGCAAAATATATTCAAAAACATAAAGAACAATATGACACCACTAGAACCTAATGGTTTCTAGTCTTGCAAGAGCAAGACCTGAACATTCCAATACAGAAAAAAGCAGAGATGATAGAAGTCATTAAAGAGAAAATTCAAGAAGAAATTAAGAACTCCCTTAAGAAAATAGAGGGAATGACAAAAATTGGAAGTAATCAATAAATCCCGTAAAAAAAAAAAAAAAAAAAAAATCCAAGAAAAAAAAAATCAAACAGGTAAAGGAAACAGTTCAAGACTTAAAAGCTCAAATGGAAGGAATAAAAGACACAAACCCGGGGGAATACTGGAAATGGAAAATATGAGTAAATGAACAGGAACTACAGATGCAAGAATAACTAACAGAATGCAAGAGATAAAAGAGGGAATCTCTGGTGTGGAAGATACAATAGAGGAAATAGATTCATCAGTTAAATAAAACCCACTAAAGTTTAAAAAAAAATGATGAGACAAAATGACACCATGGCAAAAGCAAACCTAAGAATAATAGAAATAGAAGAACAGATCAAAGGCACAAAGAATATATTCAACAAAATCATAGAAGAAAACTTTTCTAATCTAAAAAAGAAGAAGCCTATGAGGATACAAAATAGACTTCAAACTAAAATCAATCAAAAGATATCTAGAAGGTCATTACTTATTCATCTCAGGAAATGTCTATCAAGATGAAGTCTCAATCCTGAACATTTATGTCCCCAATACAAGGGCACCCACATATGTAAAAGAAAGATTACTAAAGCTTAAATCTCACTCCAAAGCACACATTAATAGTGGGAGACTTCAATATCCCACTCTTACCAATGGACAGGTCAATCAGACAGAAACTTTAAAATATAATAAGGGATCTAACAGATGTTATGACCCAAATGGACTTAACAAATATATACAGAACATTCCACCCAAAACCAAATAGCATACTTTTTCTCAACACCCCATAATACTTTCTCTAAAATTGATCACATGCTCTCTCATAAAAATATATGAACAGATACAGAATAAAGGGAATAACCCCTTGCTTCCTATCAGATCACCATGGACTAAAACTAGAGTTCAACAACACAAACCACAGAAAGCCTATAAATTCATGGAAACCGAACATCTCTCAATTGAACCACCTCTGGATCAAGAAAGAAGTAAAGAAGGAAATTAAAGACTTCTTAAACTTCAATGACAATGAATCCACAACATACCCAAACATATGGGACACAATGAAAGCAGTGCTAAGTGGAAAGATCATAGCACTAGGTGCCTACATTAAAAAAAAATTGGAGCATTCTCACACAAGAGATTAACAGTACATCTGAAAGCTCTAGAACAAATAGAAGCCAACTCACCCAGAAGTAGATGGCAGGAAATAATCAAAGTCAGGGCCAAAATCAATAAAATTGAAACAATATAAAGAAAGAAAGAGTTGGTTATTTGAGAAAGTCAGTAAGATAGACAAACCTTATCCAAACTAACCAAAAGAGAGAGAGAATATCCAAATTAACAAAAATCACAAATGAAAAGGGGGACATAATAGACACAAAGTAAATCTAGAGAATCATTTAAAAACCTGTACTCCATTAAATTGGAAAACTTAAAAACAAAGGTCAGCTTTCTGACAAGTGTCACTTACCAAAATTAAATCAAGACCAGATAAATGATGTAAATATACTTATAACCCCTAAGGAAATAGAAGTTATTAAAAGACTCCCAAGCAAAATATTCCAGGGTCATATGACTTCAGTGCAGAATTCTACCAGAATTTCAGAGAAGAACTAATAATACTAACACTCCTCAAATTGTTCCACACAACAGAAACAGAAGGAACATTGCCAAACTCTTTATATGAAGATACTGTTACCCTTATACCCAAATCACACAAAGACACAACAAAAAAGAAAATTACAAACCAATATCCATCAGGAATATTGATGCAAAAATATTCAATAAAATACTGGCAAACAGAATTCAGAAACATCATCCACCACAATCAAGTAGACTTTATCCCAGAGATACACAGGTGGTTAACATAGGAAAAACTGTGAATGTAATCCATCATATAAACAACCCGAAAGAAAAAAAACTACATTATCCTCTCTTTAGTTGCTAAAAATTCCTTTGACAAAATCCAATGAAGGTCTTAGAGAGATCAGGGATATAGGGAAAATACCTAAACATAATAAAGGCAACTGACAGCAAGCTGACATCAAACTAAATAGAGAGAAACTCAAAGCAATCCCACTAAAATCAGGAACAATACAAGACTGTCCACTCTCCCCATATCTATTCAATACAGGTCTGAATGTTTTAGCTAGAGCAATAAGACAACAAAAAAGGGGAAGGGTATACAAATTGGGAAGGAAGAAGCCAAACTATCTCTATTTACAGATGATATGATAGTGTACGTAAGTGACTCCCAAAATTCTACCAGGGAACTCCTACAGCTGATAACTCTTACACCTTCAGCAATGTGGCATAATATAAGATTAACTCAAAAAAATTAGTAACTAAAAATATTAATAACGTGATAAAATAGCTGAAAAAGAAATCAAGTAAAATTACCCTTTATAATAGCTGTAAATAACATCAAATATCTTGGGGTAAAGCTAACCTAAAGAGGTAAAAAAAAATCTGTATGACAAGAACTTGAAGTCACTGAAGAAAAAAAATTAAATAATATATCAGCAAATGGAAAAATCTCCTATGTTCCTGGATACGTAGAATCAATATAAGAAAAATGACAATCTTACCAAAAGCAATCTACAGATTCAATGCAATCGACATTAAAATGTCAGCACAATTCTTCACAGATCTCAAAAGAGCAATACTCAACTTCATACAAAATAACAACAACAAAAAAAAGACAGGATCACCAAAACAATATGATTAATAATAGAACTTCTGGGACATCATCATCTCTGACTTCAGGCTCTACTATAGAGCTATAGTAATAAAAACAGCTCTTTACTGGCACACAAACAGACTTGTGGATCAATGAAATTGAATTAAAACCCCAAAATTAATCCACAGAATGAACCATGAATATCTGATTCTTTTTATAAAGAGGTCAAAACTATATGATGGAAAAAGACAGCATCTTCAACAAATGGTGCTGGCATTACTGGATACCTGTATACAGAAGAATGCAAATAGGTCCACGTCTATCACCTTGCCCAAAACACAAGTCCAATTCAGTCAAAGACTTCAACACAAAGCCAGTTACACTGAACCTAAAAAGAGTGAGAAATATCCTTGAATGCATTGCCACAGGAGACCACTTTCTAAATATAAAACCAGTAGCACAGACACTGAGAATAACAATTAATAAATGGGACCTTATGAAGCTGAGAAGCTTCGGTAAAAAAAAAAAAAGGATAGGATATGGTCAATAAAATAAAGTGAAAGTCTACAGAATGGAAAAACTTCTTCACCAACTTTATACATCTGATACAGAACTGATCTCTAAAATATATAGAGAACTCAAGAGAAGTAAAAAAAAGAAAAACTAACTCAAATAATGAAATAAAAATAGGGTATAGAGCTAAATAGGGATTTCTCAACAGAAGAATTTTAAATGCTGAAAGACACTTAAAGAATTGTTCAACATCCTTAACCATCAGAGAAATGCAAATCAAAACAACTCTGAGATACCATTTTACACCTGTCAGAATGGCTAAGATCAAAAACACAGATGACGGACTATGTTGCAGGGGATGTGGAGTAAGGGGAACACTCCTCCATTGTTGGTAGGAATGTAAACTTGTACAGCCACTTTGGAAATCAGTATGGGAGTTCCTCATAAAACTGGGAACCAATCTCCCCAATGATCCAGCAATATCACTCGAGCATATACCCAAAGGATGCACATTCTTACCCCAACAGCTCAACTATGTTCATAGCAGCATTATTCAAAATAGCCAAAACCTGGAAACAACCTAGATGCCCCTCAGCTGAAGAATGGATTTTTAAAATGTAGTACATTTACACAATGGAGTACTACTCAGCAGAAAAAAAAACTGAAAACCTAAAATTTTCAGACAAATGGATAGATCTGTAAAGTATCATTCTGAGTAAGGTAACACAGACCAAGACAGTCAGTCATGGTGTGTACTCACTAGTAAGTAGATTTTAGACATAAAGCAAAGGATAAGCAGGTTACAACCCACAACCCCTGAGCAGCTAGGTAACAGGAGGACCTTAGGAGAGACAACTATAGATCCCCTATGGAAGGAGAAATAAAGAAGATCTCCTGAGTAAATTGGCATCATATGGGGGGGGGGCAAGTGAAGGTAAGAAGTGAGCATGAGAAAATGGGATGATTAAGTGGGGGGAACAACAGAGAGGGAGAACAAATAAATGGATACTTGATATAGGGAGCCATTGTGGGTTAGAGAGAGACCTGGTGCTAGGGAAACACTCAGGAACCCACAAGATGACCCCAGTTAAGACTCCAAGCAATAGTGGAGAGGGTGCCTAAACTGGACTTCACCTTTAATCAAATGAATGACCACCATAATTGCCATTATAGAACCTTCATCAGCAACTAATGGAGGTAGATGAAGATATCCATAGCTACAAAGTGGTCACGGTCATGATTCAGCTAAAGAGGAGGAGAGAGTATATGAGCAAATGGATCAGGATCATGAGGAGGAGACCCACAAAGATGGTTGATTTGAGTTATTGGGAGCTCACTGACTCTGAAATGACAGCTGAGGAAACTTCAGGGAACAGAGTTAAACCCTAAATGTAGATAACAGTCAAATGCCATGGGCAGTTTGTGGGGCCTCTTGCAGTTGGGCCATAATTTATTTCTGGTGCATGAACTGGCTTCTCGGAGCCCATTCCTTACAGAGAAACACCTTACTTAGCCTTGATACGGAGGGGAAGGGACTTGGACCTACTAAACTGGATATGCCAGACTGAATTGACTCACCTTGGGAGTCCTTGCCTTCCCAATGGTGGAGGGGAATGGTATTGAGTGAAGGTTAGGAAGGACTGGAAGAAGGGAAGGGAGAAGGGGCAGTGGTGGGTATGGAAAAAATTAAATAATAAGCAAGAAAAGAAACAAAAAGGAAAAAGAAAAAAGAGAACTTCATGGTTAAACATTAAGAAAATAAATATGCCAATTAAAAATGAGCTATGAAGAGGCTAGAGAGATGGGTCAGCAGGATAGACCACTTATTGCCCTTGCAGAAGATGCAGGTTCAGTTTCCAGCACCCACAGGATGATTCACAACCATCCATAACTCCCATTTCAGAATGCCATTCTTCTGAACTCCCAGGGCACCTGGTATGCATGTTATATGCATACATACACACAGGAAAACACTCATAAACATAAAGGTAATTAATTTAAAATTAGTTATTAAGCTATGGAACTACAAAATTCTCAAAAGAATAAATGCAAATAGATAGTAAATATTTTTAAATGTGAACAACATCCTTACCCATCAGGTAACTGAAAATTAATATTACCATAAGATTCCAGTCAGAATGGCCAACACCAGGAATATAAATGGCAAGAAACACTAGCAAGAAAGTGTGCTGAAAGGGAATTCTTATTTGCTGTTAGTGAGTGCAGACTAGAGCAACTTTTGAAATCAGTCTGGAAGTTTCTCAAAAAAAGGCAGCAATAGAACTCCCATATGGTCCAGTTATGTCACTTCTGTGGGTATTCTTACGGACCTTGTATCCTATTACTGAGACATTGGTACATCCACGTTAACTACTGCTCTTTTCACAATGACTAGAATGTTGACTCAACCTAAATGGCCTTCAACAGATGAGCTGATGTTGTAATAAGATTAATCCAAAAATCAGCTATTAATCTCAAAATATTCTTTACATTAATATAGATTTTAGTTTATTAATACAAATTTAAGGTCAATTTTGTTATGCTGTATATATTTTTCTACTCTTGTTTAAAATATAATGTTCATATAACTAATTTAAAATTATAACATATAATTAAAAAATACAAATTAATAGTCACCTATAATAACCAAACCTATAGTTATGTTAGTTAAGTTTTTTTAGAAATACAAAGATATATTTCAATTAGATAAATAATCTTCAAACACTTCTAAGACCTACAAAATATAACATTTAAAATTATTTTAATTCTTTTCTAGACAGTAAAACAGATCTGTTCCTGACAACACCAATCTACTTCAAAAAAAAAATAGACATCAAAAAAAGTCACATAGAGTTTACTTTTTTTATGACAAGAGCCTGTTCTTATATTAACTGCTTGACAATATGCCATTTAAACTAGATATACAAGTTTCATAAAAAAAATAACCTCTAAACTTTGACAAAACAAGATAGTCATTCAAGATCCTACTTTACAAAAAAAAAAAAACTTTCAAACATTCTTCAAGACTTAAAAAAAAACAACTAATAAATTATACCAAAGTAGACAAAACAAATTTCCTGCCTCACTAAAATAAAAAAAAAATCTATAAGCCTATAAGCTAAAAATAAATGCTCCAACTTTATAAAAAAAACTTGAAGTGACTGTCAAATAGATAAGTTATCTCTGTCATTTCTTGATTTTAAAAATTACTTACACTTTCTGTTTATTCAAATAATATAATATATCCTTCTATGATCTTTGATATAATTGATGATTAAATAATTATAAATATAGTTTTTCTTAGTTATTTTAAATATATTAAATATAAAACTTTAAATTTACAAAGTAAAATAAATAATAAAATATTTTCTTTAATTTTATTAATACAAATAAACTAAATATTATAACTCTAATTCTTACTTAACAACTGTTTTGTTATATATAATTTTACTGTATTAAAATTAAAAGCATCTTTTTTAATTAAACAAAAAGGTGATGGGGAAATGTCTTTTTGTATGCTGTGAATATCAATCTTTAAATAAAGAAAACTATTTTATCCCATAACAGACACCTTAAAAAATAAATAAATAAAACAAAATCAAAAACAAATCAATTCAGTCACCAATATATATATATATATATATATATATATATATATATATATATATAAAACAAAAATAAGCCACAGGACACATAACAAAACAGATTAATAAAAGTAAATTAAAATTTATAAACTAACTTACAATGTGCCTAAGCCATAGGCCAAATAACATAAAGCTAATAGAAATGTCTAAGTTATTTCTAAAAACCTAAACAACGACAAACAACCAAACACTCTAAGACAGCAAGTCTATAAGTCTAACCCTCTAGCCAAATAAGACCAGAGACCTCATTACAACAAGTGGACAAGGAAAATGAGCCACATATGCACAGTGGGATATTAGTCAATTGTAAAGAAAACTGAAAATCACAAAATTTGAACATAAATTAATGAAACTGGAGAAAATATACTTAGATAACTCAGGTCCAGAAAGACAAAAGCCACACATTCCATCTCACATTTGTTATGTATTTTAAACTTGGAGCACAAGTGAAAGCCAAGAAATTAGAATGGGGCCATGGGGCCCTGTTGTGGGATTCAGGTGTCAGCTGATGGGGTCCAAGGAAGCTTATCCATGGCCCCGGGCTCCTGGAGGGGGTGTGGCCGAACCCATTGATAAGGGGCTGCTGGGACGCTGGGAGGCTCTCTTCCTGGTTCCTGGCTGCTGGAGGGAGGATCCCATCGTCCGTCCGTCTGCAGACTCCGGTTCCTATTCAGGTGCCACTGTAATCTGTTACCTGTACCGTGAGTGTTGGTTTATATTTTAATAAATATCTATCTGATATTGGTGTCCTTGTGGGTAAACTCCGCCTACAGGGCCCATAGGAGGATAGTGGGTTATAGGAAAAAATAAAAGTAGTAAAGTAGGATACCAATGGCTTAAGCAAGAAGGGGTATCAGAATATTGGAGAAATTGGGGCATAAAGAGGAGGGGTCCCAAAGGAAGGAGTTATAAAAAGCTGTGTGGATGCATACTATCTCATGATTCAAGTAAATTGAAAACTAGTATAATACATGTGATTAGAAAGCAAAGGGAGGAAACTGGGGGCTAAAGGACGAATCCAGGATGTAGCTGAGAGGATGCAGGTGATAAGGATGCAGTAGATGGGTCAACCAAAACTAATGATAGATGAGAGACTTTTTAAAAACCTACAGCTAGTAAACTAATTTCAGAATATAACTTTAAAAAAGGAGTTCAAACAGAACAACCCATTAAGAGTGAACAAATGAGAAAAATACAATATAAAGCATGACAGACTACCTTACACGTTATAGGCCATGGGGGCATGGAGGTCTCCAAAACAACATGGACTATTGTCATTGCCCTTGAATTACATGGTGAAACCCTAGTTTTTAAAGATATAACACACTTTGTCTGATAATGTAGAGACATAAACCTCAAATTTACCTGGAAATTTCCACACACACACACACCCCGCTACTTACTGGCTATATTTCATAGGACCAGAAGGTGTTATATAGGCTGCAAAGGGGGGGGGGGCGAGATAGTCATTAATGGTACCCAATGCTGGGCTCTGCGTGCTACAAGCCAGCCAGGCAAGCTATGTCCTGTGCAGTAGTGGCATGACAACTAACTGCTTATTCTGACTGTGAAGTTCCCTTAACAAATTACCATAAAAGCAATTGAAAGATTAAAATTCTTTACAGAGAAAATTATAAAATTCCTAATTGGACCAAAAATTATATTCTATTATAAGCATAATTTTAGTAGTTAATTTTGATTTTTCATTTTCTTTAAATTACTTTATAATCATATAGATTATAAAAAGATGGTGAAGCACTATAGGAATAAATTAATGTATATAGTGAAATGCAACTAATCATTGTTCTAGATAGACCCATATCCATCTCTTATCAGGTTACTATTGCTGATACTTTGAACTCTCCTTTCAACCCATTTCAATATGCTAATGAACTGTTCAATTAATTTGTAAGTTAAATTGGTGGCATATATCTGTGGAGAATCATGAAGCTGTCCTGGTCTAGCTGCCTTGAGTAGCATGCATCATAGGACTTTCAGGTTACAATTTATGTTTCCTGTAGCACTGTGTGCCTTTCTGTTCCTGAAAAACTGAAGCACTACCTCAGACAATGAAGTGTTCAGGCTGTTTGACAGGACAATTGGTCTTAGACACGAATCTTGTGTACACCCTGTATAGCTTGAAAATGTCATTGTATCCTGGCAACTACCATTGTATTGATTTTGGCACCACCATTATTTTCTGTGTCTGATAAGGGGATAAAAAGTCTGATTGCTTGCAATAAACATGTCACATCCACAGTCTTCCTCTGATCCCCTCCAACACTGCCTGATTAAGATTCATTTCTCATTGGCCATATCAGGAAATCTTGGCCAGGTAAGTATGTGCTGGCACTTGCATATATTCACACTACACCTCTCAACTTCAACATACAGGATATAAAAAGTAACCACAATCTTCTGTGAATCACTCAGGTGACCCATGAAAATAGTTCACTCCTTTCTTGGTTCAGAAATCCTACAAAATCATGGATATCAAGAAGTTCAAATAGTTCTGTTCACCTTAATAACACCCATTGAACTGCCCAGGCTATCAATGGAAAAAGTCCTCAAGTACTTATAAGATATCTCTTTTTAAAAAAGAAAAGTGTGTGGGTGGGCCCAAGCCAAACAGTATTATTGGACACAGGGTTGGTGGCCCCAAGGAGTGCTGAATTATTGCTGCATGTGCTTTGAAATACATAGAGTAATGCTGACTATCAGGGTTTAGATGAAGATTCTCTATAATCATTGAACTCTCCAGATCTCACAGCTGCCACCTGGTGGGCAAGTGTGTAAAACCACCATTTCACTTTTAGATAACAGTTCCTAATCTCAGATAAGCGCCCATCAGAACCTAGTCATCTGCAGGGTAGTAGTTTATCGAGATGTGTCTCATCATGTATTTAAAAACATTTGGACTCTACTGGATACAAACAAATACAAAATTTAAACTACGTACCATTTTCTAAACTTTCAGTTGTTATGACTCAGTCATGGACCTAATCAAACACTTTTCCAAATCAGTGTTTGTGCACATAAATTTCTCTAAGAGATACTGTCTGTAAACATTTTTTGCTTCCTCTGGTGAAGAAAACTATCAGTAAAGAACAAAACATTGATTTGCAAGCATAAAAGTCTAGGTTCAAATCCTGATATAGTAACTACTAAATACCAACAATGAAGTAATTCACCTCTTGATTTCCAAGTTCTGATATACTGAAAAACCTTCACTTCCAAGTTCTAACATATGGAATGATATAGGTATAATGGAGCCAATCTAATACATATAAATTTACATGTAATGAGGATAACAGAATAAATCTATTATCTGTCATAACCCCTGGCATAGAATAGGCACAAACTTTTGTCAATTCTTATTATTTTTCCAAAACTTATATCTTTTCATTTCATTTCAGTTTCTCACTGCTCACCACAATAGCTTATACAACGCTATGACTTCCACACATCAGGTAGCAGAGGGCATTGCTTCAATGTACAAATAGCCAGCGAGTGTCATATAGAGGCCTTCAACTGAAGTAGATATTTCTCCAACATTTGTGGATGTAAGAGTTGTGCCGAAGGGAAACCAAGGTTACCCCTTTTGTATTTTTTTATAGTTCAATGCCAAACTTAGGTTATGCTAGAAGCACCATGTGTTTCTCTTAGCACATTACTCATTTTATTTTTCAGTCACTTCTAGGCAACAGATTTATAAAATTTCTTCCTATAATATCACTGGTAGGTTTTCCTGACTGATCCGCAGGAAATGCACTATAATTATTTTTAAAATGTTGTTCATACTCAAGTGAATTTGCGCATCTACATGGTTTGTTCTTACTTACATGTCATTGTTTCCATTAAGCAAGTAAACATATAAAAGTGTTAATATCTTCATAGCAATTCTCTTTTGGTTTGAAGAGAAGTTCAAACCCTCCTCCAGGTTAAATCATTCCAGCTTCTTTAATTTTCATTTATACAATATTTGTTTCCCTCAGCAGTTTGCAAAATTTTTAAGGTTACATTTTCCTCCAACCTTGTTCAAAAGCCACTTTTTCTGGGTATTTAACATCTTTTTTTCCCATAACGCCCTCTTCACCTGTGGCCATTCCTATATCCATAGACAGCTCCAAACCTGCATTGCTTGTGAGCCACCTGTGACTGCTCAATTGCTCCTTCCCTCCCCTTTGTTTCCCACTGTCTGCTATGTCTGTACCCACAGGCCTAACTCAAACCCATGGTTAGGGAGCCATCTTTGCCTGGCCTAATTGACCAACTTATCCACTGGTCAAACTCCCATCACATATCTCCTGTACTAGCCCAACCTACAGCAGGCCATATTCTCACATCAGACACACACCTAAAAGAAGGTCACATGTTCAGATCAAATTGCAAAAAACAGAACATGAATGGCCAAAATAGCATGTCTCCCATCAAGCTCACTAGTCTTATAGAAGGGTTTTCGGGTAACAATTCCCTAGATGAACCCCAGGACACAGTTTAAAAAAATTTATAAACCTTACAATTAACCTAAAGACAACATGGACAAACAGACCCATAATTGAACTCTAGAGAATAACAATGAATGTCTCAGTGATGTTCAAAACTACAAACAAACAGCTGGATGGATGAAATGATGAAGATAATTCAGAATTTGAAAACTGAATCCAATAAATAGAAACACTGAGGAAAACAGAAACCAAAATGAAGATAAAATTGAAAAACTCAATATTCCAATTAGAAAGCTTACGGGAAGCCTGACACGGAGATTGAAAACAGTAATGCAGAGTATCGGGACCTGAGCATCAAGTAGAGGAAGTAGACCACAAAATAAACAAACACCGAAAAGTTAAAGCACACGACAGAAACATACAGAAAATGCAGGAGACCAAAAAAGACAAACTCTTCAATTTATAGGCATGTATGGGAGAAAAAAAATATCAGGTCAATGTTATAGGCCAGATCTTTAATAAGATCATAGAAGAAAACTTTCCCAATCTAAGGATAGACAAACCTGTACGGATACGTGATACACACAGATCCCCCCAACTAAATAAGACCAGAAAAGAAACTCCCCACAGCATACTAAATATACAGAATAAAGAAATAATACTGAAATTTGCAAGAGAAAAAACACAGGTCATATATAAGGGAAAACACATCAGAAAAAATAGTTCATTTCCAATAAAAACTGATTACCACAAAAGCCTGGAGCAATGTACTCCAAGTTCTAAAAGACCCCTACTGTCAGCCAAGACTGCTGTAACTGGTAAAATTATTCATCATAGTTGAATGAGAAAGAAAAACTTTCCATAATACTGACAAGTCTTAATTTTTAAATCATAGCCAACAAAAAAGAAATTGCTACACAGAATACTGACAGTAATTCTTTGAACTGAAAAGAGAAATAAGCATAACCAAGAAACACTAGTAAGAAATAAAGGTATAATTAATAAATTACAAAGGATGACTAAAAAGACAAACCAGCAAAAAATAAGTTATAAAGACTGCAATCTACACATGCCTTTCAATAATAACTGAATATTAGTAGTTTTACTCTCAAAAAGAAAAAATATTTAAAAAAAAAAAAACAGACTAGCTGAATGTATTAAGAAATAACATCCATGAGGGATGGAGGAAGAAGTTACTGGGAGAGACAACTGGAATTGACAGGTATGGGGAGGTGATGTCAAGATCTAGTCCATTAGAAATTCTCAGTATTCTATGTGAGTGAGACTAGCAAGGACTCCTAGTATTGGGGAGGATTCAGAGCCGGAACCAGTCATCCTCTGTAACCAGGCAAGACTTCCAGAGATGGGACTGGATCATCAAACCAGCCACCAAACCTTTAACCTATAATCTATCCAGGCTTCCAGATATACTTGGGCAACGGAGGCACAGAACACAGAGAGTGACCAACCAATGATGATTCTAAATTGAGACTCATATCCCAAAAAGGAGTCTATGCCTGCACTGTTTGGATAGCCATGAATACTGCTTGGATGCCTGCATAACCCCAAGACCTATGATACATCACACAAATGAATGAGACTCAGGGATAGATCTCTGAAGAAGTTAGAGATATTAGAGGGAATAAACACCACAGTCAGATCTTACCCAGCTGTCTTCCAGCTTCCTCAGCCTTGCTTCCCTTGGAATGGCTTCCCTCTTTGTTTCTATCCTGTCTTAAGTACCCTTTTGGTAAACTAAGGCGTGGCTCCACCACTGCCTGCTTGGGAGCCTGGAATTCCTTCTATAATCTAAAGTGACCAGACTCAGTTGGGATTAAGGGCATAGGTCATCACTCCCAGGATACTCCCTGTGCTGGGATTAAAGGTTTGAATCACCACTCTCTGATCCTCCTAGACTGTCTGTGGTTAGAGCTCTGGAACTTCTAGAGCTTCTACTAACCCCCCACATAGACTGTGGGTAGATTCCCTCTGATATCTCCAAAACTTCTGAAACTTTTATTGAAGCCCCACAATGATAGATAAAAATAAATGAATGAAATTATTACTTATGAAATTTTACATACTCATAGATCAGATTCAGAGACCTGCAGCCTAACATTAAGCAGAAGAAGAACCAAAACTTGAAATCTCCATAAGTTCCCTCCCCTTGGAGCTTGGCAAAGTCTTTGGAAATGAGGAAGAAGAAAAGTAGAAGACAGCAGGGTCTAGGATACCAGGAGAACATGGCCCACAGACCTCAGCTAAGTAGGGCTCATAGGGGCTCACAGACACTAAAGTTACAATCTCAGAGCCTGAATGTGTCTGTGCTAGTTGTATGCATATATGTTATGATTGTTTGCTTGGGATTTTTGTAAGACTCCTAACATTGAGCATTGAAGTGTCTTTGACGCATTTGCCTGTTCTTGGGACCCTTTTTACCTTCTGAATTGCCTTGCCCAGCCTTGATATGAAGGTTCATGCATAGTCTTATTATATCTTGTTATACTGTGTTTGGTCGATATTCTTGGAAGGGCTGATCTTTTCTGAAGGGAAATAGAAGAGTGCGTCTGGGGAAGAGTGGGATTAGGAGGAACAGAGGGAGGAGAAACTGATTGGGATGTACTGAAAAGCAAAATGGTCACAAAGGAAAAAAATGTTTGTTTTAACCAGTTAAATAGATAGATAGGTAGATAGATAGATAGATAGATAGATAGATAGATAGATAGATAGATAGATAGATAGATAGATAAGAAAACTATTGGGTGGTATTGGCACGTGCCTTTAATCTAAGCACTCCAGAGTCAGAGACAAGTAGACCTCTATGAATTTGAGGCCAGCCATGGACTCAGACATGGTCCTCTTATTCAGCCCAGGCCAGGCTGCTGTTGTGGTACCAGATGGCAGTGCAGGCCACTCATATTGGCATTACCCTGGCTTCAGGGTGGCCCTTGGGCCCCAGCATGATCCCAGAAGGGTATACAGATGACCTACATGGTGACTGGCATTACAGACATCAACACAGACCCTAGCTGCAGTTAGGCCACAGACTCAGATATGGTCCCTGGTAGCAGCTCAAGCACAGTCTACTTCATCCCAAGAAAGAGGGGGAGAGGGAGAAGGAGGAAAGAAAGGAAGGCAGGCAGGCCGACAAAAGGAAGGAAGGAAGGAAGGAGGGAGGGAAGGAAGGAAGGAAGGAAAGAAGGAAGTAAGGAAGAGAGAGAGAGAAAGAAAGAAAGAAAGAAAGAAAGAAAGAAAGAAAGAAAGAAAGAAAGAAAGAAAGAAAGAAAGAAAGAAAGAAAGAAAGAAAGAAAGAAAGAAAGAAAAAGAGAGAGAAAGAAAGAAAGAGAAAATAAAAGAAAAGAAAAGAAAAAGGTGAAAGTTGTTCCATATAAGACAAAGGTATAGGAAAAGGACTTTCTGAATAAGACTCCATTTGCCAAGGAACTAAAGCAAAAAACTGACAACTGGGAAATCATAAAACTACAACACTTCTGACCAGTCTGAGCTAGGTCCTCTGCATATGTTGTAATTGTGTAGCTGGGTGTTCTTGTGGGCCTTCTAGCAGTGGGAATGGAGCTCCCTCCTACTCCTTTGCCTGCTTTTAAATCTTTTCCTCAGAGTGGGTTGCCTCATCCAGCCTTGATACGAGGACTTGTGCTAGTCTTAGTGTGACTAATGCTGTGTTTGATATCCCCGGGAGCCCTGCTCTTTTCTGAAGGGAGATGAAGGAAGAGCAGATTCGGTGGGGGGGGGGGGGGAGGAAGAGGAACTGAAGGGAGGGGACAGAGGAGAGGGGAAACTGTGTTTGGGGTGTAACATATGAGAGAAGAGTAAAAAATATTAAACTAAAACATTTCTCTTAAGCCGTGGAAATAATCAAGTGTGTGAAGCAGAAACATACAGAATGGGGAAATCCTTGCCAGTGAAACCTCATGGGGGTCTGAACCCTACATAAAGAACCATAGTGCGGAGAGAGGAAAAAATAGCCTCACCCAGTGATGAGCCTCTTAACTGGTTATCTGCTACAAAGTGGCCAGCCCTGAGAGCATATACACACAAACAACAAAATGTAATCAGCAGATTGTACTTAATCATTTGTTCATATGCAGGGAACAGTAATAATTAAGGAGGCTATCAATCTCAGACTGAGGGAGTTTGTTGGGGGGATTGGAAGAAGGGTGTATGGTAGGTGTTGGATGGGGAAAAGGAAAGGGTGAAGTGATATGATTCTATTTCAACTACAATATATAAAACTTTTTAAAATAAAATTTTAAAATTTAGCTTAAAGATTATAATTTATTGAAAAAGTACTAGAGAGATAATTTAGTAGTGATGAACTCTTTTTCATGAGAATATGGTGAGTACTGTCCTATAGAACACTTAGCAGTTCAATGGCTGTTCAAGGAGACTATGGTCAACTCTCTGAAACAAGGAATTTGCAGACTGTGATGGAGAGCTTGCAATCATACCTTTTATTCAATCGGCACTTAAATTAATAAATGAAGTACTTTAAAAGTTACATTTATTCACTAATTACTCAATATATTATATACATAGTTGACAATATTTTCAAAGACATATTTCTTGTCCTAGCCATGTTGATATCCTGAACAAAAAATAAAGTCATTGGTACAGAAAATCATGAAGTTTAAAATGAAACCACATAAAACTGCAATAACTAAGAAAATGAAAACAAAGCAATGAAGAAAGCCAAATTAGTTTTGTCCAAGTGTATGTTTTCTGGGATATTTGAAAGTAAGAAATTCTTAGAGAGAATCTAGCCTAAGTTCCATCTCATCCCAAAAAGATGGACTGCATCTTTTGGTGGGGAAAACATTGACAGCAAATAATGGGGTTCCTACTAAAACTATACATCATCTTGCTCACTGCTGCTTTCAAGATCTATTACATTTAATTGGTATTCCTCTTCCCATATAAAAAGAATCTCATCCTCTAAAATATAATGTATTTCTAATTTACCTCTGTTTCTGATATTTAAAGACTTCTCAACTTGGAGAATATTTAACAAGTAAACTAGACCAAACAGTTCAAAGAGGAACTGGTAACTGGTATTTTCTTTAGGTACTTGGTTGGAATTTGTTCTAGAGTTCTGGAATCTGTTAATTAAGTTGTTATTCTCATCAGTATTTTTGAAGTTATTTGTCCAGTTGCTAGGGTTTAGTGTAATGGAATTCATATCCTCTACAACTAGCAATGATGTACGCATGATATCTGAAAACATTTTCTTTAAATATAATTGAAATTTCTTCAAATTAATTTCTTCCTCTAAGTCCAAAGAGTTAACATGTTTATGCTTTATTCTTTTATCCATCAATTCAACCATGATTTTGAAATAAAGTTGATCAAACAGATCACCAAAGGCATTATAAGTAAATTCTTTGCTCACAATCACATTATTTTTCTCACCTCTGAGTGTGTTTTTGTTTGACTGCAGCACAAATGGGTGTATTTTCATCCACAAATGGAAACCCAAAGAATTTTCAATATCAGAATCTTTGCGATAAGCAAATCCACGGTCTTCCTCATTTAAAGGTTGGAAAGTAGCTGTTAGTATTGGACAGTGTTGACCACAAAGAGCATAGAGTTTATCCAAAGAGTCACCTTCCTGAAGTGCACCATGAGCTATATTACTCCTAGGTAATGGCTGAGTTTTAATAACATCGTTGCAAACAGGGTGGACCTTATTACCAGCAGGAACAAAGGCTTGAGTAACAGATGTACACACTCTTTCCGATGGATAATTACCCTTCTCCTCCTTGTGATGATTTGGTATTCTCTCTTTGGGATGGGCTTTATTCTGCACATCTAGAAAATCTTCACCGAAAGGCTCAGAGTCACTACCATGAGGGAAGTTGAAATAATTGCACTTCACTTCTACTGGTTGAATCATTTCCTCCAGTTCTGAAGAGGACAATTCAGCCATTGTTGGACCGGGAGCCAAATTTCCAAAATGTGAATATGGTACCTCAAGGCTGTTCCTATCAATTAGAGTATCCACTGAGGTGGTGTCTGCATTGCAGTACATGCCAGGATTGTCAAGTGATGCCCGCCACAAATGATTTTCTTTCAGGAGCCATTTACCATTGTCAGTCAGTTCTCCTTTCTCCTTTTCCATAAGGACCTTGTCATTCTTGACTGGCTTTGTGATATGTTCTGTGGTGTTACCCCCCAAACTGTCTCTCATACCATTAACATCACCTTCACCTTGTCTTTCCTCCTGTAATTCCTGCAACATGAGTGAACTTCTAGAAACCTCTTCAGAAGACGCCAATGACCGGCATTCAGAATCATAAAAATTTGTTTTCTTGGTGCCCTGAACTTCCATGGGATTATAAGGGCAAACTTGAGATTTGTGCGCAGACCCATGAAAAAATGGTGATTTGATAATCTCCGCTCTGCCATAAAGCTTTTCTATTGCCCTTTTAACAATTCCTCTACTGTGCTCTTTCTCATGGGCCATGTCATCATTGTCACTGTGATCATCACTGGATGTTTTACAAGGATACCCACTCCCACTGTTTGTCCTATAATCTGATGAGTCTAAAGTCACCGGACTGCTGAGATGTTTTTTAAAAGTAAGGGAGGACTCCGTGTGATTTACTCTTTCCATGCTTTCTACCATCATTTTAACGCTTGTTTCTCCCACGCTGATCTCCCTCTCAGTATTTTTATTAGAATCGTAGCAAAAAACTAAAGATGGCAGTCTCGCCTGCCCCCTCCCAATCGTCTCCAAAGCTACCGTATCTCTTCCTTGCTCTTCTACGATGTCCTTCCCTGACATGGGTGTTGATTTCAAGCCCATCTTACCCTCCAACTCTTTTTGCATTGATTGCTTGGTATCGTGTTCTCCAGTACTTACCTTTGTATTAAAAGTGTCTGGGTCTTGGCTTTCTAATTCCTCAAAAGATTCCAAATCTGAAACGTTATTTCTTTCACCTGATGTCATGCTATTGGTTATTGATCGTGGTTCCTCAGAAGTCCTTGATCCCTCCTTATCAAAAGATATATATTTCTTTTTATTCGCAATTTTCTTAAGTGAGCAATTTTTTGATTTTTCTAGAGGACTATAGTCCTTATCAAATTCTGGATCAGTTTTACTTAGGAAAAGACCAAAGGAGCTTAACTTACTGACATTTTGATATGACGTTGATACATTAGAGTCATTTTTATACAAAGGGTCTGCCAAAACATTTAGATCTTTTGGAACTTCATCAACTGTTTTGAGTTCCTTAATTAATTCCAAGTTATCACTGCATCTGTTTTCATTAGAATTCACAAAGTCAACTGTATTGCAGTCTCTGACGGGAATGTAAGTCTCATGACTCAGGCAAGCTCTCTCATGGATGTTGTTCTTCTGAGCACAGGTCTTACAGGAACACACACCATCTGTAACTACACAGGCCCCTTCTAGGAAAGAAGCATCATATGTGGAAGGCTGACTTGCAGTATAACTATTGCTATTAAAAAAGGCATCGCTTGGGTTACCTGTCTCTTTTGGAGGATATGCCATATTCACAGTACACTGTTCACATGGAGAGTTATGTGCCTTGTCAATCATTTCCGAAACACAGAACTCAGGGCCACAGTCCTCCCTGGCAGAGTTGCCTTCACCCAAGAGCATCTTCTGAGCTCTTTCACTGTTATTGCACTTGACAATCTCCTGAATGCTGGCTGCAGTACAATTCACTGGTATCATATCTTGTTCTCTCGCGCTGGGTTCACTGCAATGTTTGGTTGATTCTACTAAGTTGGCAACAGCAGCCTTCAAGTCATCAGCTTCCTCTGTGGTGGCAATGTGTTTTAGAACTTCCAGCAATGCAACAGTTTCTGCAGATCTGCTGGCACCCTTATGAGTATCACTTTGACAAAAGCTATTCAAATTTCCCTTTAGGTTTAGCACCAAAAGCCAAGCTAGAAGGAGGTTAGTGCATGAGTTATATACTGTAGAAGGAAACGCAACATCCGCTAAGGAACCTGGCATTTGAGCAATCCCATTCTGACTTTTCTGGTTACTAGAAACAAAAGCTTCCAGATGCTGAAGCAACAGAGCTGACAAGTAGTTTTTTGGAAAATTTTCTCCCATAGTGTCTACCTGAATGGCAGCCTCAATACTTTGCCCTTTTGTAGCTAGGTTCATTTCTTGGTAGATACGGCTCACTTCTCTGGACTTTTCAGTAGATAAATGACTGTTAGTACTATGACCATCAAGAGTGGTTGGTGACAAAGCAC
This sequence comes from Phyllotis vaccarum, assembly GCA_033318265.1. NCBI lineage: Eukaryota > Metazoa > Chordata > Mammalia > Rodentia > Cricetidae > Phyllotis > Phyllotis vaccarum. Next base: position 104,323,184 of record JARWLC010000005.1, read on the forward strand.
ATTGGTCATGCAGAGAAACCAAGTAAGACTCATTCAGAGACCCATCCTGGCTCTCACAGCCGTGTTTATTAAGCCATTCATTATCGTTAGCAATCAGAGATTCACCAGCCTCTTGATTTTTATTGCCGGTCCACTTGTCATTTTTAGTTTTATGCTTATTACTTTCCATAACAAAACTATTTCTTTTGGAAGAAGTTGCATGGAGATTATTTCCTGGAAAACAATTGCTGTTATAATTTACATTATATCCATTTTTGCATAGTAAAGCTGAATTGTTGTGCTCAAAATCTTGATATGGATTTATATTCTGCAACCATCTCTGTACATAGTTTTTAACTGAATGATGAGGAATACCCTCAGGAAAATCAGGTTTTTTCAAAGAAACTAATGAATCTGCCCTGGTTGTAACATGCTGTTCTCTTATTATAGCACCTGACTTCAATTTATCTACTTTGAGTTTTTGGGGGGTTTTTAAAGTTACTTGTAAATCATTAAGTTTGGGAACTAAACTCTTTTTTGATACTTCTCTCGAATTTCCAGTTACTATCTCCATTTGTGACTGTGGTCTATGGAAACCTTTCTGGTCTTCTTCAAGGACATTAAACACGTGGAGTGAATTCTCATTTTCCAAAGTACTTTTATAAAGGTTAGACTCACTGTGGAGAAATACCTCTTCTCCTTGACCAATTTCTTGTTTTCTGAGTCCTCTCAAGCTTACAATCTTTAGTGGTCTAGATTTTCTTTTGGCTAAGAGTCTTTGAGTCTTAGAATTTTGAGAAGCAATTAATTTATTTTTATGGACATTCTTGGAAATTTTGATGTTGAGATTACTTTGGAGAGGGAAATTATTTGACTCAATTACCGTATCACTTCTAGCAAGGCCTTCCTTACAAAGTCTCCCTTCTTTAGGCGGATTGTCTGAATCTTGCAACAGTATTTCCTGTGCAATTTTTCCTTTCTTGTCTATTTTCTCAGCTTTATTAGAGGTTCTTTTGGGTTCAATCACTTTTTTCTTATACCTGGAATTTATTATTTGCTGCTGAGATTTCTTCTTCTTTTTGCTGGAAAAAGAGGATAAAGCCTGCTTTCTATTTTCTTGAGGCTCTGCTAAACCACAATGAGCAAATTCATTAACAACTCTGTCCACTCTTGCAGTGACAGTAGAAGATTCTACAGCAGGGACCTCAGAAATACTTTCATCAGTTCCAGAGTTGTTACCTGTGCAAAGAATGCTACCTGCTGAAACAGAATTGAGCCTGTCATTGGTGTTATCATAAGTTCGGAAGTGATTGATACCAGCTTTGTCTGACACTCCACTGTCAACTATGTCCTCCTCCACAACTGAGTTCTCTGAAACAGTTGATGGTAAACCATTGTTATGGCACATCTTTAAGACCTTCTGGCTTGTAATTTCTATAGCACCAGCATTCATAGCATTTGACCTGAGCAGTCCACTTTCCTTTGTTCTTCCTAATGTTGACTCCAACTCACCATTGCTACAGATCTGAACAAGTTTATTAGATACTGATGACATTTTACTGCAAGAATGTGTAAACATGTGATACTCAGATTTTTCTCTACCCTCTCTTTCTTCACTATAGGAAAACTGCTTTTCTTGAACCTCTGTTTCCGATACAACAGTGACAGTCCCTATCACAGACTTCTTTTGTCTCCTTCTCCTTGGCCCAGGGGTTGGGGGCCTATAAAAAGGTTTCACTTGTTTCTGGCCCCCCTGAATAATGTCTGTGTCCAAAGAAGCATTCTCCCAAGCAGCAGAGCTGCATGATTCAGCCTGCTGCTCAGGCATTTGAGTGTTTTCCTCTTCTGTCACACTGCCCTGCTGAGTGTTGTCTGTGATATCTTCAGAAAATGAACACGCTGTAAGCTTTAAACTGGACGATTGGTCCCCTGTTCTTCCTGGGTATCTCCTTTTCTTACTCTCTTCATCCTTATTGGAGACCCCAGCTCTATTGACAGTGGCTGTCCACTTGACGGTTTCTTCTTCTTTTATCTTTAATCGAACTTTCATTACAACCGTCATGGTGCCATCTTGATTAAAAATAATAGACTTCTCAACACCATCCTCAGAAGGAAATGTTGATAGATTCTGAGAACCATGGTTTTCTAAAGCCAAGTAAGTTTCTGGGGCTACAGAATAGTCTGAATAGCAGTCATATGTTTTCTCCGAAGCCAGAGACTCAATCTGGGGGCTTAGGCCAGAAGGCATATGTGTGCTCACTTTCAAGATTTTAAGAGTAAAAGATGATGCCGTGTCAAAACACAACATGGAAAGCAGAGAGGTTGTAAATATCCCAAGGAAGAAGCAACAAAGAAAGAAGAAAGGGGAAAATTAGTACAAAATATCTTTTTTTGTATTTTATAATAAAATGTCACAGATGTATTTCTACATACAGATGTATGTAGTGGATGGTTATTTGAGAAACCCTACTGCAGTTTCTGGTTTGTGTTCTTTTTAATCAAACCATTATTAAAAATTAAACTCACCATACTACACAATCAACTATAGTGAATACTGGAGTTGAGTATCGTTCTTAGACAGTTTAATTTTAACAACTTTATAAAGGAATGTTAAGAAGTATATAAAGTACAATTACTAATGATTATATGGGGTAAAAATATTTCTGTGTGGTTTATTTGCTTACCAATACCAAAATTTGAATCTAACAAAATTCTGTATGTCTAAGTAATAAAGTCAGGTAAGCAGCAGTATATGGCAGTTTTTTATTCAAGCATATGCAAGAGAGACTCGGAAGCTTTATAAAAGCTAAACATCTTTAGTACTTGATCAGTCAAATAATATTTAATTTTTTGTGTACTCAGTGCAGTTGGCTCAATATGTAAACAAGACATCAGAGTTGGACACAGCCCAAATGTGACTTTTGATGTGAGGTCAGCCATTCTTCTTGACAGTTGTGCTTCTTAATGTGACAGGTTCCCTCTGAGCAGTCCTTATAGAGACGAATCTGTCCCCTAAAGTAACTGCCTTTGAAGTTTTCAGAACTAACCTAAAAATATTTTTATAGCCTTTGATAAATAAAATGTCTCATTCTTAACTTTGTGAAGTAAAATTTAACAAAGCTCTCATAGCTCCAAATCTATCAAAAAACAAAACAAAACAAAACAAAACAGCTGATAAGAGACACAAAAAAATAAGTCCACTTTAGGAAACTGACCATGGTTAAAAAAAAAAAAAAAAAAAGTATGACTATGTGTATAATATATATTTGGCAGTTAAAACCTACAAGTTGGATGCATAAACAAATTTGGGTATACTCCTAAAATAATTAGATGAAAGCAATAAATTATTTCAGCCATACTAGCAATAAGAGCAGTGATTACTACTCTTTGAAATAAAGATTGTTTCAAGTTTAAAGAGAATGAAAATTAAGTATAAGTCACAATCAGCACACTAGCATAGAGCTTATATTTCCTGGGATATAACGAGCCCAGGGAGTAACTATATTAGCCTCTCTCACCCTCTTGGGCCTAAAATGTTCTCTTTCTCTTCTATGCTAAGGATTATACTGTTAATCCAATCCTAAAATTTTTCAAGATTTAGACTATGGTGACTCATGTGAACTGCCTGCATGAAATACTTTATTTCAATCAAAAAAATTTTCTGAGTATTGATAATTTTATGAGAATACTTTTAGAGGGAAGGCATACAGTTAGAGGTTTTTTTTTTTTTTAATATATAAATCATTAACTTGCTGAGCTCAGCTACGAATGCTCATTCAGGCATGTCTACAACTACCAGAGATGTGACTACACAATTCCACAAAATTCTTTTCAAAGCAGGAAATTTTGACTGTTTGTTTTACCAAAGAAAAAAAGGTCTTTCAAAAAGTCACCAGATATAAATTAACCAATTTCATTTTGTAATACTTTTAATCTCATATTTTGTCTTTTGTGATGAACAAACCTGGTCCTTTAATATAACTTTTTATTGGAAAGGCAAAAAAAAAAAAATTTCACAGCTAATAAGGTCTATTTACTTACTCTTTCGTTTTTCTAACGTAGCTTTACCCTTCCGGTGCACACGATGAGAGATCCCTGGTAACCTAGCAGGAAGCAAGTACTTTTGCATGTCATAATTTCCTGGTTTGAATGGCTCCCTTCCGGCCGCCACCACAGCTCCCGAGCTCAGAATCACTGCCTGGAGACTAGGAACCTAGAAGAAACCAGAGTCACTGTCTTCACATGAACAAGTATTCTTCTTTCCAGTGGTATATCTATAACTTTGAATAGATCAATTTGGCAGCCTCCCAGGCTTGAAAGAAATAATCTCTAAGCATTTTCTTAGGTGCCAATTACGGACAAAAAAAAAAAAAAAAAAATCTAGGCAGAATGGGGGATGGGTGTAAACAGATCCATCAAAACTGCTGATCCTGCATACTAGCTAGAAAGTGACAGGCTAGTTTTCTGGAATAACAAAAGGATCTTTAAAAGCAATTCCCCACCCTAGTCTGCAGTTACCCAAAGCCTGTACAAGGGCCTGCATCTCAAGTCTGAAAAGTGGTCTCTTGTGTGTGTATTATTAGCTGCAGACCCCGTAGACCCTGCAAAGCCGTCATGGGAATACTAGGAAAACACTTTTTCTTTATAGGAAAGAAAGCACTGTTCTTGGCCACTCGTTTCCAAGGAATACTATGAAAAATGGTATTCGTTAACAAAAAAGAAATATAAGTCAGTGTTAAAAGAAAACAGAAAAGGGGAAAGCAAACACCTTCAACCCAATGATCCATCAGATTCTGACACAAAGACAAAGATTATTAGAACACACATACGTTCACATGCAGATTCACAGGCACATACACGCACACGCACACACACACGAGATGACTTAGGAGCCATTAAACACTCACTTTTCTTCCATCTGTGGCATACAGTTTGGCCACCGGACACTGCATGACCAGTGTCAGGTACTGCAGAAAGGCCTCGAAGCTCTGAGTAACCCTCCGGCTGAGAAGGACCACGCGCCTGGTCTTCGGGTCACCATTCCGGAAGACCACAAGTCTCCTCGGAGGGCGGAGCATGCCCGGAGTGGCAGTGGGTACCAGGGCAGTAGCAGAGCTGAGGTGCACATGTGTGCTTATAGAGCGGCTACTGAGCCAGGGTCGAGGGCGCCTGCGAGCCTTGTCCAGATCAACTGGCAGCATCTTCCTATTGTGGGAACACAGGTAGGACTCGCCATCCTGCAGCTCCTCCAGCCTTGTGATGCTGTGCCGTCCACGTGGTGTGCTGATATTCCTCACCCCAAAGGGCAGGGGCACCTTCCTGGATAAATTGTCCAGCAGAGCGTCGAAGGTCTTAAAGGAACGAGGGTTGACCACTACTTTCACACCGCCAAACTGGGGGTCTCCGCTCTTGTAGAAGCTGATGCGTTTGGCCACTACAGGATGAGTGATATGTGAGTGGCGAGGGGGAGGAACTTGACCTTCAGAAGTCAAATGGATCGTAGAGAAGGTAGTAGAAGGTGTCTCACTCATTTTAGATGAGACCTAAAGAGGGAGGGGGAAATGGCTTATTTCTACAGTGTTCTGGAGCTGTACGATAATGCCAGTGCTTGCTCGTTTGCCCCTTCTACCTTATAGTTTTTAGAGTATAATAAAAATACAAACTGGGGGCTAGAGAAATGGCTCCATGGTTAAGAGCACTGACTCTTCTTCCGGAAGACTGGGGTTCAATTCCCAGAACCTACATGGCATTGAAAGAGGGGAGATGCCATTGCTTGACCAAAGCCAGGATAGCTCCTGAAAGACTTTGACCTCTCATCTAATTTGTATTCTCATTATTATTTATTTTACATTCATTGGTGCTTTGCCTGCATGTATGGCTGTGTGAGGGTGTCAGATGTTAGAGTGACAGACGGTTGGTATCCGTGTGCTTATTTCAGAAAGATCCTGACAACACCCCCCCCCCACACACAAGCTCTCCTTCACCATGACTCCTTAGAATGGTTGTTACCCTGGGACCAATCCACTCACTGAAGTCCCTTTACAATGGTCAAGGGGATTGTGAGACCCAGAATCAGAGTCTCTGAGTGTATGAGGATGAGGCAGGACCCCCAGAGAGATAGGCAGAGAAGCCAGTATGGATTGGATCACCTGCCAGAATTGCATCTGAAGCCTTTATGGGATACCAAGGTGGTCTCCCAGGAAAAGATGAATTGGTCTCCAGTAAAACAGACTAGGAGTTTAATAGGTGAATGTATAACTTCTGAATGAATGGTGAATAAACATATAAGTACTTTTAGTGGTCCCACAGCTCTGTGGCTATAGGATCTGATTGGTCACTATTACACTGATGTTGTTTCACCTAAATGGGCATTTATTCCATAATAGGAGGTGACTAAGTCTGAGGATACATGGCCATATCTATGTAAAACCCCTTAAGCTTCTGGGAGTCAGCCAGCAAGGTGGGTACCTGCTCAAAGGAGAGATCTGTCCTCTCCACCCCACCCTATGCACCACAGGGGCATGGCACACAGGAACTCCCCTACTCCTAGCTATGGACCATTTTTCATCATGGGTCTGAACTATCCTAATGTGAGACCCACAGAAACTGTCATGCCTGAAGGACCAAGGACTTTCATTAGCTTCCTTAGACTATGGAATCATGCATGTGATGCAATCTCCCAACTGGCTATAATTGCCAGTGGCATATGGAGCCAAGGCAGTCCCAAGACTACCTGATCTCGCCCCTTCAGTGGTATCCACACTGACACAGTGGTCACCAACCTCACCCAGCATACCCAGCTGCCAAACTCCATCTGACAGCATTCCAGGGATGAAGATCCTGTTTCAATATATCAATTAATGGAAATGCCAGGTCCTTCCCTCATCCAAGAAGATGACAGCTATATTATCTAGCCACATGATTTCCTGAAGAAGAGGGAGAGCTCTTCCATGATTGTTGAGAAGTTATAAAAAGAATTTTTTTTTCTCACACCCAGACTTACATGATCTGCTACACCCCAACTCAGATACTGAACATTTTACAAAGAAACAAACCTCCTTAACAAGAAATTCTGCCAATTGTTCTGCTTTTGTTGCTTTACACAGGCTATAAATCTCCATTTGAGACTCCATTTGGCCACCCACCTCCTCTGCTTCCAAAGAACTCAGGGGACCTCTGAGTATCTGGGCACACACACACACCTCCAGTAGTTCTTGAAATATCTGGCTGTCATTCCACAGAAAATTGCTCAAAGTTGCAGGTATGAATACACCACACCCACACCAAGGTTACTGTGGACCAAAGCCAGGAATAGACTATGATAGCCAATAGAGAGTGGACATGAAAGCTGATGGTAGGTGCCACAGGATGGTAAACATATAGATAATATTTATAGAATTGCCTCTTTTCTGGTTTTGGTTTTCAATGGTAGGGATCTAAGCCAGAGCTACTTATCTATTAAGCTATTGAGCAACATTCTCAGCCCTGTTTTTTAAATGTTACTAAACTATGTATATACTTAAAATTTAAAAATATTGTAAGATTTCAAAGAGAGGCAGAAATCAGAGCCTCTTCAACAAGAAAAGTAAGAGTTTGGCAATTTAGTTTAATCCTCCATGGCCCAACAATGGGACCAGAGAGGGGGCAAGGAAAGGCTTACAGTTTAAATTGCCTTTTCTATGAAAGGAAATATATGTGTATTATGAAGCTCTGTAATGGACAAGTTAAGACAGAATCAGATGCTTCCTCTGAAAATAAGGAAATGTAGTAAACCATCTTCATGAAGCCTATGTTGAGAACTACGCACTGAATAAATGATCCGATTTCTATGAACTGATAAAAATGATGCCATCTGACCACTGTGTGCACCACCAGCTCAGACAAAGACATCGAGAAAGAAAAGCCACTTTCATCTCATAAGCCATGAAGGATCTCCTTGAAGTCAGAATCTGACAGAATTAGCAGCTTTCAAAGGGCTTTTTCTGGCTCACTCTTCCTCTATGGTATATTGTGACTATTCCTGTTGTTTCAATTCATTTTAACTATTAGTGTCTTTGAAAGCATAAGAAGGTCCTCACACCTCAAAGACAGACTGAATGAAATAGAGTTCATAGTTAGTATAGCGATAGCAAAAGGCATGTTAGTACTGCAAATCTGATCCAAATTTCCTATATAAATATTTACAAGCAATTTTCTAAGACTCTTTGTATATCTCCCAAGTTATCTGCAAATCTTCATGTGCATTTCAGGAGAAAAAAACATTCTGTGATCAACCTAGATATTAGTTGTCTCCCCATCTCACTTCCCTGGCAATTTAAAGTGATTATAGTCTTTAAGATAATAAAGGTAGGCACAGCCAGCATGTGCATCAGGAGCTGGGAAATCCAGCTTTTCAATAGTCAGCAAAACTGAAGCTTCTTCAATCCTCTGGTAATCTCTGTCCTGACCTTGGGAGGCCTACTTAACCTGTTTTCCCTCACCAGCTGTAAGAAAGAAAGAGGCTGGTTCGTCAGTGCATGACTGTGAATGGACAGGAAGAATGAATCTTGTTTGCTCTAGTCACTACAACTGACAGGTAATTGAATACCTAGTTAGCAGAAATGTTGTCTTTTCAACAACAACAAAAATGGCAAATGTCTGAGGATCTAGTTACACCATTCACCTTGGTCTGTTCCTTATGTGTTGTATTGGGTCGAAAGACTGCACTGCATTCCATAAATATGTACGATTAATATATTATTAAACTTCCTTCACTATTTAAATAAAGGACTCCAGAGCTCTTTACCTCCAATTATTTTTAGGTTGACTCAACTACATGTTTATCTGAAAATTCACAAATAGGCATTTGAGATACATTTTTACATTATTCTGAAAAATGGAATGCATCGCTTCGTAAGAGCATTGTGAAGATTTTAATATTACTAGTCTGCATCTCACTGTTGGAAGTGCTGCTAACTTGGTGAACATTTGGGGAACAGATTTGTACATATGTGAATGGTTTTGAAAGTTGTCTATTTCTTTGATTTGGGCTAATATACAATACAGATACATTTCTACTTAGCCCAAATGGGAGAAGATGTAAAACAAAACCCAGAGGAGACAGCACTACCATCCTCCTCCAACCTTTTCCAAGTTCACTACTACCAGCCTTGGTTTGCGCCTGCCCCATAAAAGGCAAGCTGAAGGTTACCAGCCACCCAGCAGGGGAATAAGTCACTGGGGAAAATTTTAAGGAGCTGTGTGATTTTCCATTCATGGAAGTGAGACTTAAGAGTCCATGGTAATGTTGGCCCTGTGTGTTCAGCACAAAACATCAGGATTCAGCACTTACATTAAATAAAAGTTTCTGTATTCATCCAATACATACTGCAATCACTGCAAGAGGGGTTGCAAACCGAATTCATTTCCAAGGAAATGGGTCAGACTTTGCCCTATTGTACGCATGCTCCTCTCTGAGGATCCATGGACATTAATGGTGGAATTCAGGAGTGAACTGACAATGTGTCAGATGGATGTCTAGCCCAGGTCAAAGGCAGAAATGCAAGGTAATACTTCCCAGAGGAAAGCTGTGGAAAGCTTAGATGCCAGATGCAGAGTCGTGGAGATGTCTTCAGGAGTAAGGACAAACCAGTGCAGCATGTATGTAGCCACCACACACATGCAAGACCAAGAGTGTGAGTAGCAAGTCTTGATGGCAAAACGTGCCATTTGATAATTGTGCTTCTTTCTTCATTTATAAAATAAATCAGTTTGGACAGAAAAGTTTTCTTACAAGAATTTTCAAACATATACCTTCTGAGATTGGGATAATAAGCTTTGGACTTACCTGAAAAGCAAACCAAGTAACCTAAGATGGTTTGTTTTTCTCAGTTTGCATTGAAGACTAGTGGAGATGGAGGTAATAAGGAAACTGGAATCTTGAGATCTGTTTCTTTCCTCCACTGACCTCCTGGAGATAGTGGGGGGGGGGGGCGCTAACAAAACTGGGACACCAGCCCAATTTACACTAAAATTAGTGGGATTGCTTGCTTGCTACTGATAACTTCCCTCTTCCAGTCAGAACTTTTTTGTTGTGAAAGGTTAGACAACAGAGCAGTTATAAATACTTTGCCAGATTAAGAAGGAAAATACAATATCCTTTGGTTCACCAAGTTTCACTTTCTTGTGATGGGTCCCAGCCAACAGCAGTACATTTAAGTCTGTGGTCCTCAGACCTGAAAGGTTGCCTCTACTAACATGAGGCATCTGGTCCCCCACCCATCTGACAAAATAAATGGTGGATCTAAAAGATGCATGGTTATAGTTTCAATTTAATTTTCTGCTACATGGTAGGAATTCAGGCAATTGAGGAGGTATGATGCAGAAAACTAGTAAAATCAGAATGTTTACTCTCAGGGAAATTCACAGAAGACATGGTAGTAAAACTAATTTATTTCATCACAAATTTCTGCGGCTCTTTTGAACAGGAGAAAAAAAATGACCCGGGGGAAAATATAGCAGCTATTCATTGTGCCAACCATAACACTTGAATTATCAACAGGTTCTTTTCTGTAATGCACTGCAGTTTTCTATAATAAACATATAATGCTCTTATAATAACAAATAAGCTTTCCTCATATTTCACTAAACTGGACTCACAATTTCTTGATATTACTCCTACTTCAGTATCAGCAGACTGCCAAGACTGCCACAAGATTTGAGTAACAGACAGAAATGAGTACAGAGGTTTGTAATCTGGATATGAAATGAAAAAAAAAGAATAAAATGAGCAAAACTAATTTTTAGGAGAAATATTTCAAATAGTTTTGTACTTACCAGAACCTGAACCTTTCCTTATGAAGATAAGAGGAAGTAGTTTGGGCAGCTCATATAAACATCATTGGATATGCAGCCTGCTCACTTCATGTAAAGAAACAAATGTCTACGGATTTATGATTAGCATGTCCAACCAGGGATTGGGTACAGCCAATTAATTTAATCCACGTTGATGTTAATACCTCAAGGAGCTCACCTCAAGGGTGCCGCAGTCAGGAAAGAAAGCACACCAAGCATCTGAAGTCTCTCAACTGTTAAACATCCTCCTTAGATTGTATCTCTTATAGGTATCATTTTCTGCAGAAAATTCTTCAGCTCATAAGTATCTCTCTTCTAATCACCTCGTTTATTTGTATAAAAAAATTACTGAAACAAAATGGTCTGACATTGACCGATTCTTTTGGGGTCGGAGCTTGTTCTTTTAATCTGTTTAGCTTTTATTTTTTTCATTTTGATGTCATGATTACATCATTTCCCCTTTCCCTCTCCTCCCTTCAAATCCTCCCCTGTACTTATTTTTTTGGTCTCTTTCAAATACATAGACTCTTTTTCTTTTTACATTTGTGTGTGTGCATATGTGTGTGTATGTGTGTGTGTGTGCGCGCGCCTGTGTGTACCTGTGTGTGCATGTGTGTGTGTGAGTTTGTGTATATATGTGTATTCCTAATGTATAAATCCAACCTGCTTGTAAATGTGTGTTTTTAGAGATGACATCTGGTACTGTATAAGCAGTTAGTGCGTTCTTCCCTGAGGACAACCATTGTTTCTCTGACTTTGAGCATCCTTAGTTGTGGTTCTTACGTATGGTTGAGGCCTTGCGAATGTTCCTCCTCCAGGGATTGTCCTTGCTCATGTCGGGTTTGGAAAGCCATGTTAGTGAGACATCATGGATGAAGCTTCTCTGATGTTTCTAGAAGACATAACTTCACAGCAAACTCCTGTGTCCCTGGATCTTACAACTCTCTAATTGGACTTAAAACTCAATTAACAAGAGAAAAATCAAGCCTAGTACTGGAAACTTAGACAACTCCCTAGAATTAGTGAAGGCATATATCTTGTAGAAGAACATAAAACCACCAATTTGCTAGAACAATATGATACTTAACTCCATTCTAATTATTTATCACTATACAAACAGATAATTGTAGTTCTCACTCCTAGTCAGAAATTTTCCAACAGATGAATACCATTACAGAAAACTACACTCATTTCCAATTATGGAGCCCAGTAGATTGTGGAGCCCAATCAAACTAATGAATCATTCTTTGATAAATAATTCTGAGATGTTATTTGCTCACAATAGTTAAAAGTGATAGACCTTTTCCATGTAACTCAGTTAGTCCCACTTATGAAACAGGTGGGATTATGATGCATATGGCTGCAAGTGTAAACAGTGTGGCCACTCAGTAAGGCAGCTCATAGCAAAATTCCTGTTTCTGCACTCTCCCACTGCTGCTTAATCTCAGTAGAATTTGAATGTGACACATATGAAATCTCGTATGGTACACCCTAACTTTATTAAAGACTAATGTGACTAAGAAGCCTCATCTAATCTTGGTTCCCTCAGGGCTTCCTGCTCTGAACAAGAAAAAGTTGGAGGTGACACCCTCTGGGTGGAAATAACCAAGGTTAAGCATGTGATCCAGATGGTTGTCTCCAAGTGGAATTGTGTGTTTTGCTTATGCATACTGACTTTGTCACAAATCACCTATCTAAAAGGAAGATAAGGCATAAGAGACAAAAAAGCATCCAAAGATGAGCAAGGGTGTTTAACTTGATACAAACTTCTAATTATAGTCATCACTGTTCCTATAGACATGGCTCGTGAAGCAAATAAAAAATTCTGTGTTTTCATAGTGGCAGTAAGCATAAATGGCATCATTACCAGCTCCTACACAAAGTACGGTTATAGAATTCAGGTAAGATATGAGCTGTTATGATGTGGCATTTCTAGTTTTATCGTGAATCCTACAGTTTGTGGCTGATAACTCCCATGTGTCAGTTTTATTTCAACACATATGAGGTCTTTTAGGAAAAATGAAACTTCATATAGTGTAATGTTTCATATAACCTACAAGCATCCTGTCATACTTGTTAAGTTGCCCCTACTATACAATACTGTCTAATACAATGTAAATGCTATTTGTCAAGTTTATACCATGTTGCTTAAGGAATAAAGACAAGAAAATGTATAAACATGTTCAGTACAAATGGAAGTTTGAGTGTTTTTCATTTGTGGTTGGTCAAATCCACACAGATGAAAAGTCTATGGATAGAAGAACTGATTGAATCTATGGATCAATGGACAGAGAAGGCAACAGGACACTATCATAGTAAATGTGCTACAATAAAATAATCATTCTCCCCATATCAATCTTCCTGTAAAGCAGAGCTCTGCTCCTCATTGCCTTTAATAAACTGTCCCTATACTCTAGCATGATATACAAACTATAGTCTGACCCAAGTTTACTATTCTGATTTTGTTCAACCTATATATCTTATGCTATAGTTTTAATCGCTTGGCATTCTAAGTGTGCTCTAAATTTTTATCTAAGTTCTCTTTCTTCTTGTTTACATTCTTGCATTCTTTCTGCAACGAGGACTGAAACCAGAGCCTTGTGTATGCAAGGCAACCTCTCTACCACTAAGCCATAATCCCCATTTGCTATATCTACTCTGGCTGTGTTGTGCATTACTGTCCACTAAAACTTTCTATGTCCCAGGGAAGTTCCTTAAGATAGGAGGTAAACAATTCTAAATAGCTTCAGGAAGTTCCTGAAGCTGACCAGATTCACTAGGACCCTGTCTCACAGAATAAGCAATAAAGACTGCTGAAAATCACACTCAGACAAGTCAAATCAGAAAGAAGAGTCTCAGATGAGCCAAGATGCAAAGAAAACTCTGAGAGAAGATCCAGTGCCTAGAAGAAAACCTAAACCATTTGAGCTCCCTGGAAGTTTAGACCAACCAGAGTTACAGGTAAAGGACACTCTCCAACCTGTTGAGCTGGCTGCAGGCTGTACAGTGTGTTTCAGGACCCAAACTTTTGTAAGCTGTCAGCCATGCATGGTATGATGCTGCTGTCTTTGAGTCATTTCTGCTCCTGTAAGTAACTCTTCATTCATATTCCTGTAAGCAAACCCTCACCCATATTCTTCTAAGTAACCCTTCACCCATACTTCTAAAACTCATTGGTTCATAAAGTTAGACTTTGATGGTATCGGTACTTTAGTCTGCTATCGGCTTCTTATCAGGAATGAATAAACAGGTCTTACCTCTCCACAGGAAAAGACAGACAAAAGACTGTCCCCTTATAGTACAAGCGCCATACTTCTCTTAAACTATATGTCTTTCTTCAACTCTATTTTATCTTAGAACCTTTTTCTTGAATACTACATTGGCACTTCTTAATGAACACAGTGAGTCTCACATGTTCTCTTCATGAATGCATTCTCCAGAGCCTTCTACAGTGCTCCATCATTAATGACATCTCACTCTACACCCTCACTAGACAACAAAAGCATAACTTAGCATCTTGAGTTTCCAAAAACATTTCAGTCCCTTGTATGTAATCAGTAAATAACTATGGAAGGACAGCTTCTCTGAACACATCTGGAATCAGAATTAGTTTGTGAATTTACTGTGTTGTGGAGCAAAGAACCAAGCAGAGCTCCAAAAGTTGGAGAACTCAGGTTTACTGATACAAGCTGGTGCTCTGCAAGTTCAATCCCACTTCGCCTTCAGTCTGTTACACTTTCTATGGGTTGAACAACAGTGTGAGTATCTACCCCTGTACGAATACCTGCAGATGGTCTGTCTTTTGTGCTTCATGTTCACTATGTATGTGGTGGGAGTGGGGAGAAAGTCCATGATCTATGTTCTCGCTGACTATAAAGGGCAAGGAAGCTACTTTTGCACTGTGTCAATGACTACAGACTCACAGATGACAAAGAGTGACATAGAAGGCTTCTGTGGCAACTCCTATCCCCACCCCACTCCCCCCCCCCAAAGTAACAGAAAACCATCAAAGAGAACTCTTTAAAAATGTAATAAGGCTGAAGTTAGCTCTCCACAACTGATGACTTCTGGCAGGTGGAGAAAGATTCAGGGTTTTGTTTTGGTTTTTTTTTTTAAGGCCTAAGTACTGTGAGTGCTCTATCTATGGGTAACTGGGCAACTATGTGTATTGGGCAACAGTAATTAGAGTTGTTTTTATTATTAATATAATTATTTTCAGGAGGTTCACAAGGGTGGAGAACCAAACCTGAGAGGACTGGTGAGTGTCATTCAGATGAATGATATGAAATTACCAAATAATCAATAAAAAATATTATGTTGAAAAAAGTACTACAAAAAATGGTGGAGAACATACAGAAACTCACCAGGAAAGTAGTAATATTGGAAAGTATTTACAAGTAAGAAGAAAATTATGCTGAGATGTTTGAGGAAAGGTTAAGCATGATAGAGAGCTGTAATTTATAGTCCATAAAAAGAACTCCAGCAGTAGGGAAGGAGTATGAGCTTTAGGACAGTAAACACATCTAAGAAAAAAACCAAAGTAGATATTTGAGAGAACAGCATTCCTGACAGGAGCAGGAAGCACACAGGCCCCTGAATCAAAAGTGTCCAAGAGTAGCTGAGGAATCAGTTGCTAAGTAGGAGTGGCTGGAAGTGTGATGGAGGAAAAATGGGGATGTGAGGGGGACATACTTGGTTACATGAGCTGTATATATGGCCTTTGGTAAACACTTTGGTTTTAACTTTAAGTGGGATGAGAAACCAAACAAGGGATCGGAGGAGGAGAAGTATCCTGATTGACATTTCAAAGAAGTACTACAGCAGTTCCTCTAAAATTGTAAGCTAAAAATACAGGTCCATGAGAGGGAAGACTTCAGGTGATGCCGTTACTAGCCTCACCTCTTAAACAACTGCAGCTGCTACACAAATGTGAACTGTATCCTTCTGAGTGGCTGAGAGCTATTTGAATAGTTTCAGTTTCCAAGGGAATGTATAGCTGGTAAATTACAACTAAATTCTGTTAGTTTACCTTGTGAACACTATAGTGTCTCTTCAGCTCCAACACAGACAGCCTAGGATGAGTCATAATTTGAGGAGATCTTATCCTCTAAAAGCTGAGATTCTGAGTCCTGATTGGTTGTCACTAGTTCTGATTGTAGAGGAGCACTCAGAGGCAGACAAGCGTTGGAATTTCCACTCTTCACAGAGACTAAAAGACAGCATCTGGGGAGTTTCTCCTTTGAGCTATTTTGTTTTTAAGTCAAGAATTGAAGGATTAGGAGGGTTAAAAGAAACTACACATACAGGAAAAGATAAACATTATCTTGTAGAACCAACTGTGTTGATATATATTTAATAAAATTAATCTGGAATGTCAGCATTAACCACAGAGCAAAGCTAAGAATGTCAGGGAGGGGCAACACACACCTTTAATCCTAGCTTTAGGAATGTGGAAAGAGGAAGTTAAGAGAGTTGGGTGAAGCAAGAGAAGAGTTTTTTTCAGCTTTTCCAGAGACTTCCCTTCCCTTTTCAGCGGAGAACAGAGAACACCCAGTTGGAGGATTCCTGGAGACAGGCCTGAGGAGTTGGCTGTGTGGCTGTGGTTTGTTTCTGATATTTCAGCTTTTGTCCAATATTTGGCTCCAAGTTTTCATTCTAAACTAACTAGAGTTTGTACAATAGTCAAGAAAGACACAAGCTCAGAAAACACCCGAATTTTAGGCTTTCTTTGCAGTAAGGAAAAGAGAGATCTCCTACATGTAAGAGGGCAAAGAACAGCAGTCAGTGGAGAAAAGGGGGTTGATTCCTAGAGTTAGTGAGTTACAAGGTTCAAGTTCAAGACTTAAAACACACGTACACACACATCACATACACACACACACATACACACACAGATACAGACACACATACACACACATATACACACACACCACAGTCAACAGCAACAACACGTCGAGAAAAAGTACAAGCCATTAAAGTAACAACAAGCACAAACACTACCAAAGGATTCTCACATGGCACACAGAGAATACAAATACCAAAGATACAGTAACCATAAAGGTGATCAAAGAGAAAAGGCGGATATGAACAGAGACAGTAAAATGATGTGTGGAGAAAATAAGGATTCGACACAGGTAAGAAATCTAAAAAGAAACTGCAGATCTAGAACATACAGGAACTGGAATAACAACCATATGAATGCAAAAAACAAATTAAAAAATGAATGAGCAGAGCTTGAGAAGGGGATAATACGTATCCTTGAGTTTAGAAGACTTGGAGAAAAATGTAAGGAAATGTGAATGTAACTTAAAAGAACTATGAGGTCCTATCAAATTGTAACGTGTGTATTATAGGATTTTCAGACGGAGAAAGAAGAGATTATATTTGAAGAAATAATGGTTGAAATTTTCCCCAAACTAATGAAGACATGAATCTAAAAGGTCAAGATTCAAGGAGTACATACTAACAAAGACCCACTCTAGGACTCTATCCAAACTGTAGTAATACAAACACAGGAATATTAAGGCCAGCAAGAGGGGGCAATTCTTAGGTACAATATGAGGTCAGCAAATAGATAATTGTTGCCCAGCATGCTGAAAGAAAAAGAGTGTCCAATGAAGCTATATATGGGGAAATTAATACATCTTCAAATAAACAAAATCGCAGAGTTAATATCCAATTTTATGTGTGTTTATGAATTTAATAAGTTATATCTCAATACTAACAAGAGCAGAATCACACCTGAGAGCTGGTAACTGCTTGGTGCTTGAGGACAGGTTCCTCAGGAGTTGTTTGCCACTAAACAATGGCTGTTTCTCACAGGGTTGTGGGGGGGACTGACAATTGGTAGTTGCTCAATCTTCAAGGCTAGGTTCCTCTTTACTTTCAGTCGAGTGCTAGAAGCCCCTAAAATTCTAGGAGAGACACTGATCCCTATTCCACACTGAGAGCTCACAAATGCTGGTTCTCATCACAGCAAAGGACTAAACAGCAGAAAATTAACTTAGCTACAGCAAAGAAGGACAAGTGAGCCAAAGAGAGATAACTTCCTTCTTGCATCCCCTTTTAACCTGGGCTGCTACCAGAAGGTGCACTCCACAATCACGGTGCATGTTCCCATGTCGGTCAATAAAATGGGAACAGTTCTTCAAGTGAGGTTTCCTACTCAGGTGATTCTCATCACTGGCAAGTGGACATTGATACAATGAGTAATACCCTGCCTTGCAAGAAATGCTGAGAATCTTTTGAGAAGAAATAAAAGGGTAGTTGATTAAATTAGATTGCTAAAAGTCAAACCAAATCGGAAACAAGCAGGAAGTTAGGATAACTCAAATCAAACTGTGAATTGTGGAAACATTCTGAGCAGTTTGACTGCAAAGCTCAGAACGTTAACAGAAAGCTGACTAGGATGGCTATGGCTATAGAGCTGAGAGCAAATGAAGTCTCAGGGATGACTGACAATGGTCCATGGCAACAACATGAAGAAAGGAATAATGACTGTATGGAAAAGACCCTTGACATCACAGTTGAGGGGGACTAGCAAGATAACTCAGCAGGTAAGTGCACTGGCTTCTCTTGCATATAATCAGAGTTTGGTCCCCAGCACCACATGATGTCTTGCAATGATCTCTAAGTCCACCTCCAATCTGAAGATCCACTGGCATTTAAGGGCTCCTGGGAGAGGAGAGTTACTTTTTTTTAGGGTTTGCAGGTCTAAGAGGCTACTCACACTTACTTCAACAGATGGTCCCTGTCTCAGTTATAGTTAGTACTACTGTGATTAAACACCATGATCAAAAGCAATTTGGGAAGGAAAGAGTTTATTTCACTCACGGTTTCATATAATAGTTCAACATCACCAAAGGCAGTGAGGACAGGAACTCAAGCTGGGCAGGAACCTAAAGGCAGGAGTTGATGCAGAGGCCATGGAGGGTGCTGCTTACTGGCTTGTTCCCCCTGCCTTGCTCAGCCTGCTTTCTTACAGAACCCAGGACCACCAGTCTAGGGTGGCCCCACTCACAATGAGATTCTATCTCAAAGAAAAGAAGACTGTGAGGAGGAGGAAGAGGAGGGAAAGAAAGAGGAGGAGGGAGGGGGCAGTAGCCTTCCATGAACCGACTGTGTGCTGGGATCCCAGAACAGCAGAAAGGGCAGGGTTGGGGAGGTAGTGGATGACTGTAAAGCAAGCAGGCCCAAGTTCTCAGTTCCATAGAAATTTTAAAATCCAAATTCTAAAACACAGAGTAGAGCTGACCTGATGATTGGCTTATCCAGCAGGCTATAACAGTAGTATGACAAAGATAATAGCAATAATAACAGAGGAGGCAGAGCTACAGGGATGACTCTGCAGCAGGCATGTAGTTAATGCTTTAAATGGAGAGTTGCATTCAAACTTCACAACTTTAGGATATACAAGCTGTTGTCTGTGTCTCTCAGGTGAGAAATGCGGGGTTAAAGAAAAGCTTACCAAAAAAAACCCCAAAAATAAAACGTAAGTCTCTTAACCATGAGGCAGCAACGCTTTCTAATACTGCAGTATGTAAGTGTTGAAGCCATGCTGTGGAGGGTAGAAAGCAGCAGGCAAAAGAGGTTATTGTACTCTATAGGACATCAGAACACTGAAGGTTTCTGAGCAGGGACAAAACATCTTTATGTCAAATAATCTGGAGGGAGGAGACCATAGCCTTAGAAACCTGTGAGGTGGCTCCAAAAGCCACTGAGAGCTCCAAGAGCTTCCTTCACTGAAGAGCCAATGAAAACAGGAAGGGATTATTCCTTCAAAGTAATGATGGATTGGTTATAAAGAAGACAGGCCATTTGGTTAATCTTTTTAATGTGTAACACAGCATAACAGTGAATACTATAATGTATATTATAAAGTAGTATGATAAAGTGTAAGTAAAGAATACAGCACAGGATGGCCAGCAATATTTGCATGAACAGATGATGGCAGGGCTCTTACTGAATGCTTGCCATGGGTAGCTCAGATAATACAAGCCTGGCAAAACTGTGGTTAAAATAAACAATGTAACAGGAAGGAAACAGCACATCAGAACCTGGCCCAAACCACTCCATTTTCATATAGATTAAATCCCAGAAAACCAGTCAAGTACTATTTTGCCAAAATGAAGTTATCATTAAATGCTGCTGGAGATTTGGAGAGAAGGGAGAGTAAAAATTGAGTAGCATTCCAGACATGGTATCCTGTGATTGCCAGGAAGTAACTATGGAAGGTAGAAATAGTATCACTCGTGCAGTGAAATATCTATATCATTCTGTCTACAATGGGTCAAGACCAAAAGAAAGATTGAGTTATACTGAAATAACAAATAGATGCCAAAACCACACTAAAATTACCCATTTACATAAATGTTTCAGCAAATGAAGTCGATCTAAATATACTATAAGTTAAATTTAAAATTGACCCCCTAGTACTTGAAAGTCTGAGGCAGGAGGAATAAAAAGTTCAGCCAACCTAGGTTACATAGAAAGATCCTGCTTCATAAAAAAAATTAAGTCTGGTTCTAATTAAGAACAGGCAGGAATGAAGCACTGTTTAATGTCTGTAAAAGAATTAACAATATACAGCCATGCATCTCTTAGTAATGACATACATTTTGAGAGGTGTCTTTAGGCATTTCCAGCATTTGTGTTGTCACATAGCATATCTACATAAACTCATAGGATTGTGACCACACTGAGTGGTGTAATTCTGGCTTGTCATCACATACACATGAATCACAGTATACAGATAGTGGCTGAAGTGCTTTGTAATAGTCTAATAATTTCTTTAAAACACAAAAAGAAAATATATATTTGTGTTGCTTGACAGATATTTGTTTTTAATTTAAGTCAAATTATTAAGTTATTGGGAGTTGATCAGAATCCAATAAGCATTTAATAAAAAGTGAGAATATGAGAAAAAATGACTTTCTGCAAAATGTTTTCCTGCTGGGGATAATGGTTTCTTGCATAGAGTGTCTTATAGAGAGTGTGCAAACTAGAGAAGTCTATTTCATTGTTCCCTGGACAAGAAAGAGAATACAAACATTGTCAATATATGTAACCAAACTAAGACACACCAGCCTACAGAGCAGTTCCTAGGTAACTCCACAGAACAGGACGGCAGAGCCCTGCCCAGAGTATTCAGGCCAATAGAAGCTGGCTTACACTTCTCTGTAAATAAAGAAATAATCCTTAAGATTTCACATAAGGTAATGGAAGCATCCTTAGAAGAGATAAATCACACCTAATAGTTCCTTGCACACTGCCACAGGGCAATAAGTTTCTAGAAGGTTCTAATTTTCTATGAGGACACATTACAAAGTCTCAATCTGTCTAGACAAATTAAGCTTCCAGTTTAATGCAATTACAGAATCCTGTTCAGAGCTAGACAACAGGAGAAACATAAGAGAGACGTCCTGGGGAATGGATAGGGGAATGGGGCCAGGAAGAGGGGGGTAGGCTGAGGGAAGACTGGAAGGAGGGGGGGGAGAGGGTGCAGTGGAGGGTTTGAGAAAAACTTTTTAAATAAATTTTTTTAAAAAAAAATTACAAAAAAAGAAGGGAAAAAAGAAGAAAAAGAGTTTCCTGCTCAGAGGAAAGGAGATTCTGAAATAAAAATGTGCAGAAAAGGGGATTGTAGCAGAGCTCTGTGTGAAAGATGGAAAAACATCTTGAAATTATTTCAACTGAATCACTTCTCCATCTGTTGGCTAGAGAGCAAGTAAGGCTACTTTGACATCTTCTTTAAAGGATGTGTAGATGTTCTTTCTACACCAGACCTCACCACTAGCTGCTATCAAGGAAGCTTCTCTTTCCTGTTTTGTTTTTCTTTTTCCATTTCAGCTGTAAAATTTTATATTTCTAAGTTACTTATTTAACTCTAATGATAAACACCTAAGGGATGGTTTACTAGTTAAGCATGCAACCCCCACAGAGGACCAGGGTTCAGTTTCTGACAGTTCATAGCCTCCTATAACTGGAGTTAATGTAGCTGGAGCTCAGGAGGATCCAGTGCTCTCCCACAGGCCCCTGGGCACCCACACTCATAGGCACATACCCAAGAAAATACAACTGGATATAATTTAAAATAAAATGTAAAATAATAATAAAGAGCCAGATTTAAGATCTGATAAGCTAATGGTGTTGCTTCCAGTCACAGCTAACCAACTTGGTTTGGTTCTTCAAGATGTTGAAGTTGTTTACAAAGCTGTGGACCCAGCCCAGAGCCACACTCATGCTAGGCAAGTGCTCCCCCATTAAACTACAACATCAGCCAAACTGTTAAATATCAAGCATGTTCTTTTGTTTATAAGACAAGATCTTACCACTCACATAGCATGGGATTCCCTCTACAACTCAGCCTGGATGCTAATCAGGATCCTGTCTGAACTTTCTAAGTATAGAATCACAGGCACATACAGCACTCCTGGGATCAAGAAGGACCTTTTTATCTTGTTTTTTAAATGGAAACATCTGAATTCTGATTAAAATCCTATATTCCAGTGTTCTCCTTTCCTACAATTGCTTCTCTCCTATGAGCAACTTCTACAATAAGTGCAGTGCCCTCTGGTGGCCTTTTCTTTCCTTAGACCCTCTCTGCTCATCCTAATGAAAGAAAGATGTAATTTGATATATAATGATATAAAATGAAGTTTGATAAAAACTTGAATTTTGATTCTTAATATTGTCTTTAAAACATCCTAACAATTGTATAATGCTTATACTGTCTCAATGAACAAAATGATTTAAAGTATTTTTCATTAAATAAACAGTCTCATAATTAGACCATGGCTTCTCAAAACTATGCCAGGGCACATAGAAAAGCAGTTGTAATAGAAAGTGGGATAGTTATAAAGATATAAAAATAGAAGAAGATACACGAGTCCCTGACTGAATGGACACAGACTGGAGGCCCATAATGAGCTCCTAGAGAGTGGAGACTCTTCCAGCCACAGAGAGAGAACAAAGTCTTCTGGCCGCAGTGGGAGTCACTGGTCAATGTAATGAGACCCTGTGCTGAACACTGGTTTATGCCCATTTCTGCTTGGAACTGCCAACACAGGTTCATGGTGAAGAGTGACCGGCTCTGCCATCTCATGGGAGCAGCTCCACTCCTGTGACCTATATTAAAGGCTACCCCTAGCCTGGGCTCCTCTATTCTGTTCATAGTGCAGCTCACTGCCCTTGTCCCTCTGAGCTTATCTTCCTGCACATACAGGACACAGCAGCACATAACAGATGGCTCTGAGATTAGCTGGGCTTGGGAGTGATTACCAATTAAATTGCTGGTGTGGGGGAGGTAACAAGCCAGTTAATACAAGGAGTAGAAGGCCAGATAATAGATAGACTGTTCTTTATACGACAAGAAACTGACAGGAGGGAAAAGAAAATAAAATGGAGTACGGGCTAACAAACCAGCAACAGAAGCAGTTGGGAAAGACTGGTGAGAGACACACAGTGAAAAGTGGGGCTTTAATAATATCCTGCAGTCTAGAACAAAATGGTGGTTCTAGA
Organism: Phyllotis vaccarum; assembly: GCA_033318265.1. Classification (NCBI taxonomy): domain Eukaryota; kingdom Metazoa; phylum Chordata; class Mammalia; order Rodentia; family Cricetidae; genus Phyllotis; species Phyllotis vaccarum. The sequence continues at coordinate 104,346,515 of JARWLC010000005.1, forward strand.
ATAAACACAAGAGAGAAGATACATTTTGAAAACTCTCCAGAGATTGATAAGGGACTAAGGATCAGTACAACAATAAACACTTTTCAAACTCACATATTTACTAAACAGGACTGGTATGTCAACAAACACATTTACCAAGGGCTCCTCTAGGTCCCCAAATGTCTTTCTTCCTATTTTTTTTAATTGATTGCCTGGTTGATTGGTAGTCTCAGTGTGTAAGTCAAGTTGGCCTTAAACTCAGTCTTCCCGACTCGGTCTCCTACTTGATTATAAGTGTACACCACTACATCCAAGTCAGAGATTCTCAATGGGGTTCAAGTGTGCTCCCAAGTTCAAAAGGGTCAAGTGCCAAAAGTTTGGGCCCTAACTTATCAGAAAGCGGTGCGACCTTATTAGGTTGTGAAGGGAGTGATGTCACTGCGGCATGCCTTGAAGAGAAGACTGTGTCTCAGGTCCAGACTTAGTGACGTGACCAACTTTATTCCACCACACTCTCCACCAAGATGTTGAACCTTCTCTCAAGCTCAAAGCTCCAAGACTAAATGATGAATAAATCTTTCCTACTTATAATTTGATTTTCTCCATTATTTCATCACAGCAACAGCAAGCTGACTAATTTATGATAGGCACTGTCTGTCCTCTACATTGGCATGTCCCCTACACATGTTCGAGCCTTCTTCTGCCTTCTTCACTGATGTTAGAAAATCAAACACCCTTCAGTGATCCTGCAGTAAAGAGACAATGTACACACTCTGTTGCCATCTACAGGGATGCTTCTTAGAGGCCTTTGTTTTATGATGAAAGGAATCTGCTCAGCTGGTGCCATCTACATTCCCTTGCTGCCTAGAAAAAGGAAGCCATTCTAGCAGCTACTCTGAAGCCACAGCACAAAGATAAAAGCACACTTAGGAGAAACACAGCCTCCAGTGGGTTCCATCACAAGAGGTGAGTGACCCTTTTCCCAGTTTCTAGGCCTGGGAAACAGTACACAACCCATGCCCCAACCTCACCACAGCTCCTGATTCAGGCCAGCAATGATCAGGAGCCCTGAAGGCAGGCCTGCCCACCACCACCTCACATCTAACCCTGTAGGGTAAAGCCCCAATTCATCCTCCAAACCCATCTATCCCCTGGAGACCTCCATGCTCCCTGAGACACAGACCAATCACATAAGCTCCAATTACATCAAGAGCTCCAATTGCACCAGGAACACCCATTAGACCAAGAACACCCCTGAAACACAATACTTTTGATAATACCTATTAGAGGAAGAAATGAGTAGACCCCAGTGAAAGAATATATGCAACAACATAAAGAACAATTGGGCACCAACAGAACCTAAGCAGTTCTATAACAGCATATTTCAATATAGGAGCAGAAAAAAAAACCTTAAAATAGATTTATGAAGATGATGGAGGCCTTCAAAGAAGAAATTAAAGAAAAAAATTTTTAAACTTCCTTAAAGAAATCAAGGAAAAGGCAAATAAAAATGTAAAGAAATGAGTAAAACTCTTGATGAAAACCAAGAGAAAGGAATCAAACAGGTGAAGGAAGCAGTTCAAGACTTGAAAATTGAAATAGAAGTCATAAAGAAGACACAGACTGAAGCAATGCTGCAAATGAAAAATCTGGATAAATGCACAGAAACTACAGATGCAAGAAATGAAGGAGAGGATCTCTAGCATGGAAGATAAGATAGAGGAAATAAATTTGTCAGTCAAAGAAAATACAAAAGATACAAACGTCACAACACAAAATATCCAGGAAATTGTAAGAAACATACAAAGACCAAGCCTAAGAATAATAGGAATAGAAGAAGGAGGAAAATACCAGCTCAACAACAGCACAGAAAAAACATTCAGCAAATATCATAGAAGAAAACTTTCCCAACCTAAAGAAGGAAATGCCTATGAAAATTCAAGAAGCTTACAGAACACCAAATAGAATAAACCCCCCAAAAAATCAGCTTGCCACATAATAATCAAACCACTAACATGCAGAATAAAGAATATTAAGGAATGCAAAGGAAAAGGCCACATAATTTACCAGATCCATCAGAATAACACTTGACATCTCAATGGAGATTATGAAGGCCAAAAGGACCTGGACAGACATTAGGCAGACACTAAGAGACCACAAATTCTAACCCAGACTACTATAAGCAGCCAAACTCTTAACATTATAGATAGAGTAAACAAGATATTCCATAACAAAACAAGATATAAATAATAGCTATTCGCAAACCCATCCCTACATAAAGCACTAGAAGGAAAAGAATCCAACCTAAGGAAGTTGGGTACACCCACAAAAACACAAGCAATAGATAAACCCACAACAGAAAATCCCAAAGACGAGAAACACACATACACATACACTACCACATAAAAATATCAGGAATTAACTATCACTGGTCATTAATATACCTTAATATCAACAGACTCAATTCACCTATAAAAAGACACAGGCTAACACAACAGATATGAAAACAGGATTCATCCTTCTGATGCATACAAGAAACACATATCAAATTCAAGACAGAAGTTACCTTCAAAGACAGACACTGCCTCAAAGGAAAAGGTTGAAAAAAGACTTTCCAATAAAATTGACTCAAGAAACAAGCTGGTATAGCCATCCTAATATCTAACAAAATTGACTTCAAACTAAAATCAATCAAAAGAGATCAGGAAAAAATTACATATTCTCTCAGGAAAACTCTATCAAAAAGAAATCTCAATCCTGAACATTATGAACAATACAAGGGCACCCACGTGTATAAAAGAAACAATACTAAAAATAAAACCCTACAGACTAATAGTGGGAGATTTCAATACCCCACTCTGACCAATGGATAGGTCTTCCAGACAGAAACTGAACAGAGAAATAAGAGAGCTAATAGATATTATTATGACTCAAACGGATGTAACAGGTAGAGAACATATCACCAAATATCAAAGAATATACCTTCTTCTCAGCACCCATGGAACTTTCCCTAAAATTGACCACATATTCAGTCACAAAACAAATAGGAATAGATACAAAAAAATGGAATAACCCCTTGTTTCCGATCAGAGCACCATGGACTAAAGTCAGAGTTCAACAACAACACAAAACACAGAAAGCCTATAAACTCATGGAAACTGAACATCTCTCAATTGAACCACCTCTGGGTCAAGGAAGAAGTAAAGAAAGAAATCAAAGACTTCCTAGAATTTAATGAAAATGAATCCATAACACATACAAACTTATGGGACACAATGAAAGCAGTGTTAAGAGGAAAGATCATAGCACTGGGAGCCGACATAAAAAAAATTGGAGAATTCTCACATAAGAGACAACAACGCAGCTGAATGCTCTAGAACAAATAGAAGTCAACTCACTCAGAAGAAGTAGATGGCAGGAAATAATCAAACTCGGGCCTGAAATTAATAAAATTGAAACAAAGAGTCAATGAAACAAAGAGTTGGGTTTTTTGAGAAAATCAACAAGATAGACAAACCCTTATCCAAACTAACTATAAGGCAGAGAGAAGATATCTAAATTAATAAAATCAAAAATGAAAATAGAGACATCACAACATACACTAAAACAATCCACAGAATCATTAGGTCATACTTCAAAAATTTGTATTCCACAAAAGTGGAATACCTTAAAAAATGTACAGCTTTTTGGAGAGGTATCACTTACTAAAAGGAAATTGAGAGCAGATAAATGACCTATAACTCCTAAGGAAGTAGAAACTGTTATTAAAAGTCTCCCAAGAAAAAAAAGCTCAGGGCCAGATGGCTTCAGTGCAGAAGAATTCTGCAGATTTCTACCAGATTTTCAAAGACTATCAATACTCCTCAAATTGTTCCACACAACAGAAACAGAAAGAACATTTCCAAACTCTTTTTATGAGGCTATAGTCACCCTGATACCAAAACCACACAGACACAACAAAGAAAAAAACTACAGACCAATCTCTCATGAACACTGATGTGAAAATACTCAGTAAAATACTGGAAAACCGAACTTAACAACATATCAAAAAAAAAAAAAAAAAATCATCCACCATGATCAAGTAGGCTTCATGCAGGGATGGTTCAGCATATGAAAAACTGTCAATGCCACCCATCATGTAATCCACCTTTAAGGAAAAAAACACATAATTATCTCATCTCTTTAGATGCTGAATAGGCCTTTGACAAAAGCCAACACTCCTTCATGATAAAAGTCCTAGAGAGATGGGAATACAAGGAAAATGCCTAAACATGATAAAGGTAATTTACAGCAAGCTAACAGCCAACAACAAACTAAATTAAGAGAAACACAAAACAATCTCACTAAAATCAGGAGCAAGACAAGGCTGTCCTCTCTCTCCTTATCTATTCAATATAGTTCTCAAAGTTTTAGCAAAAGCGATGAGAACAAAAGGAAATAGAGGGCATATAAATTTAAAAGGATGATGAATTATTGTGAGGATATTTTCAAATATAATAAAAATAACAAAAACAGTCGAGATATCAGAGGATCTACCCACAGTCAGTCTAGGAGGATCAGACAGTGGTAACTCACACCTTTAATCCCAGCACAGGGAATATCCAGGAATGGTGACCTACGACCTTAATCCAATCTGAGTTTGAGGTCATCTTAGTTTACAGAAGGAGTTCCAGGCTCCCAGGCAGTGGTGGTACCATGCCTTAACTGAGCAAAGAAGGTATTTAAGGCAGGCATAGAAAGACATGGCAGGCAGAAGAATCCAGAAGGAATGAGGCTGAGGAAGCTGGAAGACAACTGGGTGAGATCTGACTGTGGTGTTTCCTCTCTGATATCTCAGCCTTTCCCAGAGATCTGGCTGTGAGTTTCTTTTATTCGTGCAACAAGAGACATCCATGGATCCCTATGGGAGGACGAAATAGACAGAATCTCCTGAATAAATTGAGAACATGGAGACTGTAAGGGAAGATGGGAAGTGAACATGAGTATTAGAATGGTTGAGTTGGGAAAGATACAGAGGAGAACAATAAAATAGGTATCTTGATAGAGGGAGCTATTTTGAGGTTAGGGAGAAATCTGATGCTAGGAAAACACCCAAGAATCCACAATCATAACCCTAGTTAAGACTCCAAGCAATAGTGGAGAGGATGGCTAATTGGCCTTCCTCTGTAATCAAATTGATGACTACCATAATTATTTTCATAGAACCTACATTCAGCAATGGATGGAAGCAAATGCAGAGATCCATAGCTAAGCACTGGGCCAAGCTCCTGGAGTTCAGTCAAAGAGAGAGAGAAAGGATTATATAAGCAAAGGAGTAAAGATTATGATGGAGAAACCCACATAGACAGATGACTCAAGCTACTGGGAAATCACTGACCCTGGGAAACCTGCATGGGACCAAACTAGGCCCTGTGAATGTGGGTAATAGTTTTGCAGCTTGTTTGTGGGGCCTCTGCTAGTGAGACTAGGATTTGTCCAGTGCGTGAGTGTGGGGGTTCAATAAAAGCTTCAGAAGTTTTGGAGATATCAGAGGGAATCTACCCACAGTCTATGTGGGGAGTTAATAAAAGCTCCAGAAGTTCCAGAGATCTAACCACAGTCAGTCTAGGAGGATCAGAGAGTGGTGATTCAAATCTTTAATCCCAGCACAGGGAGTATCCTGGGAGTGGTCACCTATGCCCTTAATCCCAACTGAGTCGTGGTCACTTTAGATTATAGAAGGAATTCCAGGCTCCCAAGCAGGCAGTGGTGGGGCCATGCCTTAATTTACCTGGAGAGTATTTAAGCTTAAGGCAGGCATAGAGTGAAGGGAATCCAAGCCAAGGAAAGCGAGGCTGAGGAAGCTGGAAGACAGCTGGGTAAGATCTGACTGTGGTGTTTATTCTCTCTAATATCTCCAACTTCTTCAGAGATCTATCCCTGAGTCTCATTTATTCGTGTGACACATGAGCTAGCTTTTTGGAACCCATTCCCTACAGAGGGATACTTTGCTCAACCTTGATACAGTGGGAAGGTGTTTGATCCTGCCTCAACTTGACATGCCAGACTTTGTTGAGTCCTTACAGTAGATCTTACTCTTTCTCTGTGGAGAAAATAGGTGGTGGGGTGGAAGGTGGGGATAACCAGGAGGGGAAACTACGGTTGGTATATAAAATGAAAAAAATTAAATAAAGAAGATAATAAAGAAAAATAATAAATAAATGAATGAATATGAAACAAAGAAAATTAGAAAATTACTTAAAAGTATCTACCTATTTGGGAAAATAACCTGATGTCCCTTACTTCTCAGGCCACAATAAGTCTATAATGAAAAGGATTTAAGGCAGAGATTATGTGACTTAATATACTAGGATGTCATTAAGACATTTAATATCCCAGAAACCATTTGCTCAATTGAGAAAAAGAGTAACACTAATTTCTAACTCTATGCACTACTTAATTGTGTCCTGCTCTTGACTATGGATATAATGTAGTTGCCTCTTTCAAGTTCTTCACCTATTGATTTCTCTACACCTAGGGATATCATCTGGAATTATAAGTCAAATCCTTTGTCTTGAGTTTCTCCTTGTAGTGTTTTATCCCAGAAAGAGGAAAATAAACTAAGAATTTGGGACCAAGAATGTGTTTGCTGCTGTGACAAACTAGACCATGTGGCTTTTAAGCCTTTGTATCTGTATTATAGGAGGAATGGAAGAGTTTGGAACTTTGAGCCCAAACAGTCATTTCAAGCAAGAAGCATAGCTTAATGGATAGTTCCAGTTGAAGCTTTAAGGCAGAAATTCAGTTAGACACCTGGCTCATTCTATTTCAGAAAGTAAAAAGGACCTCTATAGGTAAGTGATATAGTTTCCATGTGACATTTTAACATAATTCCCCCAAGTAGTAAGAAACTTAAAGCTAAGCTTTAAGAGATGGATTAGTTGGTTTGGTAGAGGAAATTACAAGGCAGAAGAGCATTTAAGCTGGTTAATAATGAAGCTACTGGAGTTGTTAAAGCTATAAGCACCATTGAAGAGAAACCTTCTGCTCTGTGCTGGTACAATAGAAACGATTTCCTTAGGAGCAATACATAGAAGCTGATGCTTAGCTATGGTCCAGGGACTAGGCCTCATCTCAAGATGACAGCAGAATCAGGCAAAAGCACCCATATGGTGCTAGTTTTGAATCATGAATAATATAAGATGAAGGAATTCATGGATAGACCCTGATGTCATGTGTGTCAGGATGTGAGTTCCTACACAGAGGCCCTGTAAAGTCATTATGTGAACTTGTGAAGATAAAATCTAGGTTACACTGGAGACTGCAGAATACTAGACATAGCAGGATCATGGGCATCCACTAAGAAGGGATTTATATATGAAGGAATCCAGCTGTCTTAGGGTTACTATTGCTATGATAAAACACTGTAACTAGAAATAATTTGGAAAGGAAAGGATTTATTTCACTCACAGTTCCATAAAACAGTTCATAATCACAAGCAGTAAAGGCAGGAACTCACATAGAGCAGGAAACTGGAGGCAGGAGCTGATGCAGAGGCCATGGAGGTGTGCTGCTTACTGGCTTTCTCATCATGGCTTGTTTAGCCTGCTTTCTTACCAAACCCAGAACCACCAGCAGCAGGTATGGCACCATCCCACAATGGGCTGGGCCCTCCCACATCAATTACTAAGAAAATATGCAATGGTTTTGCCTACAGCCCAATCTTATGGAGATATTTTATCAATTGAGGTTCCCTGATGTCAGATGACTATACCTTTTCCAAGGCAACATAAAACTAGCACACCAGCCTAAGAAAGAAGTTGTGTGTATGGCAAACAGTCTGGCTACAGGAGTGGGACTGTCCAAGTCTTGTAGAGTCCAGTTGATTACTTTTGAAGCCTCATATGCCAGCCATGGATATACCAGATACAATGATTTCTCTGCTGAATTTGGACTTTAATATTTTAGTTTAATTATACCTTATCTGATTCTTTACTTTTGAAATAGGAATGATTACTGCCTGTGCATCTGCATGCTCAAAGTATACAACTTGCTTTTTAGTTTAGAGGCTCTAACAATTAAGAGGCTTTAGATTTTTTTAAGTATCAGAATATTTGAAGACTATGAAAACTTTTAAAAATAGACTATATTTTACATTTTTATATAAACATGCAGCTTTGGGAACAAGGAGAATATATCTATGTATTAAATGTGAGATATTTATGTTGACAAGGTCTATGATAGTTGATATAATCTAGACTCACCTGGTGTGGTAATTTGAATGAAGATGATCTCCATAGGCTCATATATTTAAATGCTTGGACCCAAATCGTGGAAATGTTTGGGAAGGATTAGGAGGTGTGGCCTTGGAGGAGGTATGTGGTAGTTTGAATGTAATTGACCCCCATAAGCTCATAGGAAGTAGCACTATTTGGAGGTGTGGGTTTTTTGAAGTAGATATGGCTTTGTTGGGAGGACTGTGGGGTGGGCTTTGAGGTTTCCTATACTCAGGATACAGCCCAGTGTTTCAGTCAACTTCCAATTGCCTGCAAGATGTGGAACTCTCAGCTACTTCTCCAGCACCATTTTTACCTGCATGCTGCAATTCTCCCTGGAATGATGATAACAGACTGAACCTCTGAAACTGTAAGCTGCCACCCCAATTAAATACATGTTTTCTTTATAAGAGTTGCCATAGTCAAGGTTTCTCTTCACAGAAATAGAAACCCTAATTAAGACAAGATGTGGCACTAGGGGGTGGGCTTTGAGATTTCAAAAGTCCATACTAGACCCAGTCTCTCTCTCTCTCTCTCTCTCTCTCTCTCTCTCTCTCTCTCTCTCTCTCTCTCTCTCTCTCTCTCTCTCTCTCTCTCTCTCTCTCTCTCTCTCTCTCTCTCTCTCCAGATCAGGATGTAAAGCTCTCAACTATTTGTTCACCAGGCCTGTCTACTTCCCACTGGGATGATCATGAACTAAGCCTCTAAAACTTTAAACAAGCCCCCAATTAAGTACATTCTTTTTAAAAATACATGATACCTCTTCACAGCAAGAGAATAGTAACTAAAACACCCAAGAAGGGAGTCTTAACGAAAAATTGCCTACATTAGAGTGGTCTATGAGGGATTGTCTTGATTGAATTAATTTAGTTGGAAAGGCCCAAGCACTGTGGTTGGCACCATTCCTTAAGTTGAAAATTCTGAATTATATAAGAATGGTGGGAGCATGTTGAGCACTATCATGCATGTATTAATTCATTGCTCTCGGTTCTGGACTATGGATGCAATGTGAGAGACTGCTTCAACCTTCGTACATCCTTGACTTACTTGGAGCATCTGACTAGAACCCGTTTATCCTTTAGTTTTGCCAGGGTATTTAAGCATAAAAACAAAATGAAGCTAATCCAAAGACAATATGACTATAAATTCTAAAATACTTCTCCTTCAGAGTAGCAGTGGAAAAAAAAGAAAAGCAAAAAGAGAAACACAAGATATAAATCTGCTTTTTAAAAATTTCTACTACTTTTTGTCAATAATATTTAAGATTCCTCTGAGTCCTCTCATACCACTTTTCATTTTTTGTTCAGGAAATATCTGCTGCACGTGCATTTTTTCCTCTCTGAAAATGTCCCTAAGCTTCCTGTCACTGGGTTTTACCTACTTATGGTTAACAGTTACAATTAACAATACAACCTATAAAAATACATTGCAACACACTAATCACAAGCATGGCCTGAACATGGACACACCTGGCTTGTGCCTTGATACACAGATAAGTTTGCCTCATCTCTTCCATTCATAGGTGATAAAATTTAATACAAACTACCTTTGTGCATAGCACAAAGTGTATAAGCAAAGTAACCAAAGAGGACATTCTTGGAACAGACACCTGAGTCTCATCCATTCACAGCAATAGATCTTCACTGTCACTGGCTACTGATACAACACATATGTATAAGGTAAGCGCCACATCACACCATGTACACCTAACAAAAATGCTATGCTTCAGGCTTTTAAATGCTACATCCTATACCTTGCAGGTGTGCTAGTGATGGCATCTTCCCTTGTACCTACAGTAGATGGCAACTACAAGGAAGCCAGAATATATTCTCATCAATCAATTCACTCAAGCTGGGTCTTCAGAATTATCTGTAAGTTTAACTGTGAACAATTGATGGCACCACCCACACTGACAATTGCCTCACCATCATATCCCAAATCACTAAAGCCAAGCAGAGTCATATCTAGAGCATAGAACCCATGAAGTTCTATAAAGTATAAAGAGTTCAGTTCTTCCCCTGAAAATAAATTGCTTTTTAGAATTTTCTTTCCAGACTGCTAGCATTTCTCTGTCATTTGTGCTGAGAGCAGATGCACTATGGGTATATAGGAAGAAAAATTAGACTGAGATTACAAATAAAAGGGAAACTGTAGGTCAAGATCTCTTTACCATGATCCATATGTCAGCATTTTTAAACATGCCTAGCAATAATTTTTCTGGTAACTAATATATCTTTGATAAATGTCTTTAAAACATGGGAAGGGCCCCATGTAAATCAGGTTTCCACTAATACAAAAGAAGCAGAAGTGTGAACTTCTGTGGCTGCTGATGCTGCTGAAGCCAGTAGCTACTGCTGAGCTGCTTACAAGCATTAATCAGTATGCGTCTGACATAGCCGTTCTTTCTCTTTCTCCCTAACATATGGTAAACAGCACACAGGCTGGATAGGAACCTTCTGAAACAGCAAGCAAAGTATGCTGAGAAAGATGCACATTGTTTTGCCTGCTGACACTCTTTGGTAGGAAATAACTCTCTCCCTCTTTAAAACTGGACGTTCTCCATATTTCCTTTAAGTCACTGCATTTTCCAGAACCTCATTAATCTCCATCTCAACGGCATAGTTACATTAGGGAACAAGAAAATCAAGATCCTTTTGTATCCAAGCATCACAGTAATGTCCTCTGTCCTGACTAGTTCTGTGTCAACTTAACACAAGTGTTGTAATTAGGTTTCTTTGGTCTCGGGCAGCCAGAGATCCAGACCCACAAACCTGCTGGCCCAGACCCCTTGGCCGCCCGCCGCCGCTCAAGCCCCAGAAATGATTCAGACGCTTATATTAACTTTATGCTGTTTGGTCTATGGCTCAGGCACATTGCTAGCTAGCTCTTCCATCTTTACTCAACCCATTCTCATTAGTCTGTCTGCCACGTGGCCCGTGGCTCACCTGTGTTCCTTACATGTTGCTCCTTTGGGCTTCTGGCTCAGGTCTGTCTGACCTCGCCCTGCTTCTCCTACCTATGCTTTGATTTCTTCTCCTACTTTTTCTATGGTGCCTGTCACGGGCCAAAACAGCTCCTTTATTTAAAGATTGATATTCACAGCATACAGAAAGACATTCTCACAACACAAGCTAAAATTATCAGAGAGGAGGAATCCTCAACTGATAGAATGCCTCCATAAGACTGGACCACAGGTAAACCCGTAGAGCACTTTCTTAATTAGTGACTGATGAGAGAGAGCCCATTGTAGATGGTGCCATTCCTTGGTTAGTGTGCCTTGATTCTAAAAGAAGTAATGTGAACAAGACAGTGAGTATCACCTTTCCATGGCCTCTACATCAGTTCCTGCCTCCAGGTCACTGCGCTTTTCAGTTCCTGTCCTGGTTTATATCAGCAATGGACTACAATGTTGAAGTGTAAACCAAATAAACCCTCTCCTCCTCAACTTTTTTTTTGCCTATAGTGTGTTTTATCTCAGAAATAGAAACCTTAACTAAGTCATCCTTCTATGCATTAGAATCTTAGAGGGCAGGATTTGCTTTTTGTAAATTTTATCTTCTGTGTATCCCCTGTATAAAGTGAGTGAATTCCTGAGTGAATGTGTATTGTTGACATGGGCAAGAGCCGTGTCTAGGACCTCAATGCCTCATCCTTATGCAATTGGCAAAGCCTTCTCTAGACTAGTCTCAGAGGTGTGGAAAAGCCTTCCTCAGGTCCATGTGCAAATGCTGACAGTATGTCCATTATAACGACCTCCCCACAGGCAAATTATGGCCTGAAGACTGGTCCCCCACAGAGACTGCTGCTACTGAGATTAGCCAAGGCTGCCTTCTTGTTCAGCTCTATGTAACATCCCTACCTCCTTGTTTATCTGTAATAACTTTAACTCTTTGTTCAGTTATATGCAATAACCTCACCTCTCTATTCAACTGTACATGACAGACATGCTGAGCTTCTAGATTGCTATAACTCTTCCATCAGAGAGCCCAGACAAAGCAGTTCTAGATTTTCTGTATGTGTGTCTATCTTTTCTTCATTTCCTTGTTACCCCTAGTCAAGGTTCTGGGAAACAAGTAGTTTAAGGATTTGACAATCCTTTATATCTAATTCACCCACCAGTAAGGAGTTCATTAGTCTAGCACCGTGCTCATAATTGAATAGTTACAGATACTTGAAAGTTATTACTAGTGATAAGTAAAGCTAGATTCTGAGATGTGTGGTTGTGGTGGTTTGAATAGAAATACCCCCAAAGAATAATGTGTTTGAATGATTGGCCCATAGGAATGGCACTATTAGGAGGTGTGGCCTTATTGAAGTAAGTGTGACCTTGCTGAAGGTAGAGTATCACTTCAGAGACAGGCTTTGAGGTCTTATATGCTCAAGGTAGGCTTTAGTGTCACAGTCTTCTGCTGCTGCCTGTAGATCATGATGTAGAATACTTACCTCCTTCAACACCATGCTATCGTGTTTTTCACCTTCACAATAATGAAGTCTCTGAAACTGTAAGCCAGCCCCAGTTAAATGTTTTTCTTTATAAGAGTTGCTGTTGTCATGGTGTTCTTTCACAGCAATAAAACCCTAACTAAGATAGAAGCTGGTATTGGTGGTGGGGGTATTACTGGGATAGGCCTGACCATGCTTTTTTTTTAGAGAAATGTGGACTTTGGGACTTTGGATTTAAAAAAAAAAAAAAGTTGAATGATTTAAGTGGGGCTTAGTGGGCCACGCTGGAAAAAACATAGAAGAAAGTGGTACTAAGAGTGATTAGAACTGTGAGGTCCTAGATGAAGAGGTTTCAGAGAAGAAAAATATTTTTATGTTGCCTAGAGACTGTTCTCATGATTTTTTTGATAAAGAATGTGACTGAGTATTGCCCTTGCCCAAAAACTCTGCCTAAGAATTTTGAATTATTGCATTTTCAGAGTAAATCTCAAAACAGCCTAGTATTGACTTATACTTAGGAATATGGTCACTCTAATGAATAACTATAATGAAAAGGTGCAAGATGAGAAAGTAAAAATACAAAATGTACAATTTGAGGAGAAAGGGAGCACTGGGATATGGAATAAATCCAAGTTCTGTATTTAAGGAGATAAACAGATTTATCTAAAGCCTGATATTAAATTGAATGAAGGAGAATGGTGACTTCAGGGCAAGACCCTACCCAGCTAAGCTTCCAACTTGTGAAAAAAAAAGTTTAAAACATCTTAGGGACAAACATGGTGGTATATGCCTTTAATCCAGCACTCGGGTCTCTGAGTTCAAGGCCAGTCTAGTCTATGACAGGAAAGTTTAAGTGGTAAAGAAAACCATTGAAAATAGAAAGCCTCAGCAAGCCCCAGAACTTGGCAGCTTTAGCCACATGATTTGACCTTTAGAAACAGAGATACAAAAAAGAAGTTATGGAATCTCCCTTCAAGACTAAGGAAAGTCACTGAGTCCAGGCATGAGTCAGTGGTATACCTGCATGGAGTCCTAGACATGCCATTGTGTGAATCTGTAAAGGTAAAGCCTGAATTTCCTTGGAGACCACAAGATGTAGGAGATACCAGAGCTGTAAGATATCTGCAGAAGAAATCTGCTAACCAGATGTAGAAGAAACCTAAGAAAAATAAGTGAGCAGGACAGCAAAAGGAACCTACAACACTACGGATACCTTGAGCATATAAGACTCAAAGTCAGCCTCCACAGTGATACACTTCCTCCAATAAGGCAACACTTACTCTAACAAGGCCACATCTCCTAATTGTGTCATATCCTATGGACCAAGCAGTCAAACACATGAGTCTATGGAGGTCATTCCTAGTTAAACTGCTACATTACATTCCCTGGGTCCTAGAAGCTTTTAACAATATCATAATGAAAATGTATTTAGTCTAACTTCAAAAGTTCCCATAGTCTATCACAGTCTTAACCATTTTTAAAAGTTCATACTCTTCTTCTGAGACTCATATAACCAAGATGTAGAACTCTTAATTCCTTCTCCAGTGCCATGTTGGTCTATATGCTACCATGCTTCTCACCCTCGTGATAATTAACTAAATCTCAAAAACTATCAATCTCAATTAAATGATTTCCTTTATAAGAGTTACGATCATGGTGTCTCTGCACAGCAATAAAACCCTCAGACATTGATTTTGCATAAGTTTTGTATTTGACTTCAGTAGACATTATGATGTGGAAACCTCCAAGAGGGCCCAGGATAGGGAAGCTTATAAGGGTGATAGTTATACTGGGGCCCCAACATCAGACTGGGCGATGGAACACATTTTTTTTTTTTTTCATTCCCAGCTGAGTCAGCCTAGATTGCACAGTGAGGCAGAAATAGCAATCTTCTGTTTAAGGATGGTTAAGTTTAAATTTATCTCTGGAGTGGCTTCTTCTGGAACAGTAGATAGCTGAAACATTAACATAAACTGAAAATGGTCCAAGTCACTGTTTTTCCTCATCAGTGCACACCCTGCAGAGCTTAGATCAAAAGTCTCCATTAGCCCCCCCCCCCCCCCCCCCCAGTCTTAGTCCTGCTTAGGACTTGTGATGACCTTGCATCTGGTTTCCTATTGTGATGTCTGACTTCACATTACTGAAAATCTCCTATTTGCTTCATAGACCTTGTTGAGTACAACCTGTTTTTTTTTTTTTTCAAAAATCAAATTCTAAAAATATTTCCTATCTAGCCTTGAACTCAGGCAAGGCTACTGCACTGAGAGGAGTTCCCTCCAGTTTCATATGGAAATCGGCATCTCAAAAGTTATCCCAGTGCTGAGTTCCTCTGCAGTCTTCTTTCTCTCAGGGCTTGGGGGTAGTTGGAATTGTTTTGTCGGGGTCTGGGGCATCGCCTCAATATTAAAGACAGAATACTTACAGTTCTGCTGCCCTTTCTCTTCACAGTGGTGATGCCCACCACCTTAAAGGTTAAATCCACACATTATACCCAGTGCAGCCAGAAGATAGGGACATCCCAGCTCTGTTTGCTTTGGAAAAACCAAATGGAAAGTGAAGTCCAGGCTTCCCTGGAGCTTCTCTGCCTCATTCTTCTTGGACAAAAAGAAGGTGATGACTGAATGAACTAAATGAGGTCAAGACATCTGGTCTACTTCATGTCATTCTCCTAATCAAGGGCAATAGTTTTATGACAAAAAAGAAAGAAAACCAAACAGCATCATAGTACAATAAGTATTGTAACCAAGAAATGCAATTGAGGGAAAGGATTCCAGAAATCTCTATTTAAAGATCTGTTATTAGTAGCGGTTTTTAGTGCCAACATTATCAAGTTAGTATTACACCCAGAAGGCTCCATTGTCCAAGAAACAAGTAAGTAATTCTTATTTGATTCTTCAACATGGTATCAGAAACAAAAATAACTTTCCAGGGCTGGGTGTAGCTCAGAGGTAGAATATTTGCCTAGTATGTATAACTCCATGTTTCTGTAACTAGTGATACAAGAAAAAAAAGTAATTCTTCATAAAAATTAATTATTGGGCCAGAGAGATGGCGCAGTTGGTAAAGTCATCTGCACCAAGCCTGATGACTTGAGTTTGATCCTCAGGTGAAAGGAAAGAACCAGGTCCCACAAGTTGTCCTCTCTCCTCTACAACACACGCACACACATACACATGTATACAAACACAGATACACAAACATATACATAGACACGTACACATACGCACACACAAACACATACATATATAAGCATACACACACCACACACATACACACACTAATTTTTTTTAATTTAAAAAAATTTTAAATGAAACAGCATATTGAAGTAGCACATATTCTGACACTGCCCCACACACATACTGGGAGTGACTACTACCTGGTAGGTCAGAACTGTCCCTGTGTGTTGGCCCATCTCCTGAAAGTGGTAGATATTTAGTACATGGATATACAGAAATCTGAATGTGATGAGGCACATTGGTAACCCAGCTTTCAAGAAACAGAGGACTAGGGACAAAAAGTTCAAGCCTAACCTGAGCTACATAATGGGACCTTATCTCCAAAATCAAAACTTGACTGAGATAGAAGCCAAGTGTTTCCTAGATCATCAGACTCACGTCCCAATAACACAGTATAGCTGACTTAT
The DNA here is from genome assembly GCA_033318265.1 of Phyllotis vaccarum. Classification (NCBI taxonomy): domain Eukaryota; kingdom Metazoa; phylum Chordata; class Mammalia; order Rodentia; family Cricetidae; genus Phyllotis; species Phyllotis vaccarum. The sequence goes on from JARWLC010000005.1 coordinate 104,362,835, forward strand.
TTTCCTACCTGCAGAACCTAGTTCCTTAGAGGACTTTCATCCTTCAATACTCTAAGAACAATATAATTTTTTTTAAGTTCCAGCCAAAATAGGAGATAGAGGCTATCTAATCCAGTGCAGAACATCACAGACAGCATACTGAAATCCAAGCAGTTAAGTGATATGTGTAGGGCCACATAGTTAATATTTAGAAAAATTTGAATTCTAATTTCAAAGGCTGGGTGACTTTGAAGTGTTGAAAAAGTGATTTTCTCTCATTAATGAGTTATTGATCCATGAGAATGAATTGTCCATGTCACTGGACAGGTAGCCAAGTAGGTCTATCCTAAGTTAATCAAAAACCACACAACACAGTTTTTCAAATTTAATCAAGCTCAAAAATTAAAGCAGATTCCCTCTTCACTTAAAACTAGACTTTCTCTTTGTTTCCCAATTCATGTTTACAAAGTGAAAAAAAAAAACAAAAGATTTCCTTGACCAATATCATAATCCTATATTCTACATATGGTGGGTTAGTACAGTCATCTTTCTATGAGTCTTTCTCTGTTCTACCAGCCAGCTCCCAAATAATGACATGGAGACTTCTTATTAATGAAAGCTCAGTCTTAGCCTAGGCTTGTCCTACCAGCTCTTATAACTTAAATTAACCCATTTATATTAATCTACCTCATGACTTTTTACCTTTTCTAATTTCTATATGTCCAACTCCCTTTGTGTTTCCTTGGCATCTCATACATACCTAAATTCAATTTGTATTTCTTTTCTCTTTGCCAGAAAGTCTTGCCTATAAACTTCCTACCTAGCTGTTGGCCAGTCACCTTTTTATTACACCAATCGTAGCAATACATTTTCACATATCCCACAACATCTTTCAACTGTAGAGACAAATTAAATATTATTAACGTAGCATCTGTGTGAACTAAGTTGACTCCTTCGAAAAAGTGGGAGCCCCACTCCCAGTGTCTGCAGGATGCCCTTATCTAAAAAATGAATATTATTAAATGGTAGAGTAGATGGAGCTAGTAAAGTTGATGGTGCCTTATCCCATGTTTAGTGCTCTTATACGAAGGAAAAACTTGGACATGGCACCTGGGGGAAGCCATATGAAGACTGGAGATTGATGTCACAAGCAAGGAACTCCCAAGTTGAGGGGGTGAGAGAAACAATGAAAATATGCCACCTCCTGACACTTAAGAGTGACTCATCTAGTCCCAGCCTTGGGAGGAATCCATACTACAGTTGTCAGTGAGGTAGATAAGTCCCTAGGCATGACAACATGATATTTCCTGGAACCCTCACAGTAAGAGAGAAAGAACTAAATCCTGTGGCAGGTCCTATGACCTCCACATATACTCCACATGAGCACATGCATACATATACAAAATAAACATTTTTAATTTAAAGAGTTTTTGAAAACTAACTATATTTGAGACTCTTCTATAAAGTCTCAGATATTGATGGTAACATTAAGTTGACCCTTTGCCTAAAACTCTATGGCACGCCCCCTGCATTTACCAGGTGTAGGTATCTACAACTAACTTTTTCTGGGGCTGTGACTAAGATACCTGGCAAAAGAGGTTTAAGGAACAGTTTATTTTGTTTAAGTGCTTACAGGTGCTCTCCACCACAGCAGAGAGGCCATGTTGGAAGGATTATGAAGAAGTTGGCCACATTGTGTCCAGTCTGGGAAGTGGAGAGTGATGAATGCCAGAACTCCACTCACTTTCTCCTTTGCATTTAGACTGGGGCCCCCACCTACGAGGTGGTACTCCCCACATGGCAGCAGGTAGCTCTTCCCACCCCAATTAACCCTGTCTAGAAACTCCCTCACAGATGTGCCTAGATGCTTGATGATTCTAAATCCTGTCAACTTTCTCTATTAACTATCATATAACCTCCTCTATCTGAATATCTTACCTAATTAGGATTACCATAGTGTATTAAAGGCAGTACCTGGTGAACATGCCACACTTGTGTGCCACATACTCTAGCCCCTGAGGAGAAAATATGGAGGTGAGGTTGTCTGGTAGGCTTATTCACTCCTTTCAGAGCTAGAAATATGGAAAACATATGGCTTTTGAGTGATGTAGAAGGTGTTACACATGGCCTTTATCTGTGGATTTACATCCTATCTTAGGATAGCTCGGAGAAGCTCATCCTGGTGAGACACAGCTTCAAGTATCCTATATCCTACTTAACAAGTTGTACTGGTGGAGTTGGACTGAGAATGGTGGCATAAGAATAGAGTTATGGGTTTAACTGCCCCCAACAACTCTCCTCCTGCCCCAGGTCCCAGACCAGTCAACCTCACATGCCGAAGGCCAAACTCTAGTTCCTCAGGACATGCTGCATTGGAAATATGCTTGGTACAGGTATAAGTAGTCAAGGTGAACCCACACTGGAGCAGGATAAGCTCCTAATCAACATGACCACATCCCCATGGGGGGGGGGGGAGGATGATCACAAATAACACTCAGGGAGAACAGCAGGTGACAGAAGACAGACATGCTCCTAAAAGCCACAGAAGGCCACACAGGTGTCCTGCAAAGCAGCTGCAGCTAGAAGAGGCAGAGCCAGACTCCCTCACAGCCCTCAGCACAAAGGATCCTCTGTACACTGTGAATATGTACTGCTCTCATTGGTTGATAATAAAGCTGTTTGGCCTATAACAAGGTAGGTTAAAGTTAGGCAGGACAATCAAGCTGAAGACAGGGATGAAGAAGGGCGGGGGTGGGAGAGACGTGAATGAGCTGCCCAAGAAGCAAGACGTCAGACGACCAGTAAAGCCCCAGCTAGGTGGCAACATGTAGATTAATAGAAATTGGTTAATTTAAATGTAAGAGCTTATTAGCAATAAGTCCAAACTATTGGCTAAATATTTTGTAGTTAATATTAGCTTTTGTGAGCTTATTTGAGACCTGAAAATTGGGACAGAAAAGCTGAACCTCTGTTTACAGACCCCTTCTTAAACTTTCTTCTTACTTATTCTTTATGTCTTCACATCATACATCTCGATCCCATTCGTTTCCCATCCATGCCTGTCCACTCTCTGCCCTTGTAGCCCCTGCCAATAAAATGTAAAGAGTATTCATTGCAATGAGTCATTGGTCTGGTTCAAGTCCTCTGGTTTCTGCTACACTATCAGTACTGGGCCCCCACTGGGGAACCTCTTGGTTATCCTACTGTAGCTCTGAGTTGGTGGAAATCCTGCAGTTTTGAGTCTGCAAAACCTGTTCCTTCACATGCTCCAGCAGCCCACAGATCTTAGCACCAAATGGAAAATAATGGGGAACGCGGTACATGTGCTGTTGGTGGTGGTGTGACTTCCCTGTCATGGTACCTGTAGTGATCCATGAGAATGTCCCAGACAAATCCTGCATTTAAACATTTCTTTCCCAGTTTTTGGTGCTAATTGGGGAGGTCTGGGAGATATGATTTTGATGGAGGAAGCATGTCACTAGGACACAGCTTTGAGGTTTCAGAGCCTCACTTCATTCCAAGTTTGTTCTCCGTTTCTTGCCTGTGGTTCAAGATGTGAGTCCTCATGTCCCCACATCACTCTGCTTGCACCACCAGTGCACCCCATCCTGCTCCTGCTGCCATCACAGATCTCACCCTTTGGAATGATGAACTCTGTTTTTCTATAAATTGCCTTGGTTATGTTGTTTCTCAAGCAATAGAAAAGTAGTTAATTAGTTCTTCTGAGAGGAAGAGCATGGCGATCCTGATAGTGCCAGATGCCTACAGGCTAACTGACTGCTGAGGCATCGAGTTAATCAAAGTTTTAGCTCCTTCATGGGCCTTGGGACTTTCTTGACCTCCAAGGAATGAATCACAATGAGCACCCTTCCAAGGGCATAGCGAGGAGTGCAAAGCTCAGAGAAAGTCTGTGTCACCTGTGAGCCCTGGCCCTTGCTGCATGTGCCTTTTTCTTCCTGAAGAAGTAGATTCCCTCACACCCTGCAAATGGGTCCCATCAAGAGTGTAAACACAGTTCCCACCAAGTCCATCTCATCCCAATGGTCTCAAAGTTCTGCAACACTTACAAACTTTCCACACAGGATGGAGTACACCAGGGCCTTAGGAGGGATTGCTCTCTATAGCCTACCAGACTAAGTGCATATTGCTAAAATGTTTCTTTTCCTTTTTTCCCAAAGACCACTTTCTCTGCCATAGGTGAACGTTATCTCATCTTCAAGGCTATGTCCTCTGTCTCCCAGGAAACTTTAGATCTCTTCTGGTGAACCTCACCTTTACATATGAATACAACTATAAGAAGAATTTTAAGTCAGGCATTATGCTAAGTACCTATAATTCTGACACTGAAATGGCTGAAATAGGAGAATTGTGAATTGGAGGCAAGCCTAGACTCTATATTAAAACACTGTATTTAAGAAAAATAAAATTGAGTACAGATCATTTGAGTAACATGAAAGCTCCTGAATCTGGCATGGAGGAGAACTCCTTCATACTGACTATAAAGGTTGTGAGCTAAAAATGCTAGAGAAAAAAAAAATCACATCTATGCTGAAGTTTCTATAAGACTGACTGACTGATTAGAACACAATTGTGGAGAATTAGAACGGGCCAACCCAGAACTAGGTTATCCTGAGCTATCTACAGCCCTCTTTACAGATAGCTGTTCATTGTCTATTTCTGTGTCTGAGCTCACACCCTGCAGACCATTAGGCAAACCTTTCAGAGTTCAGTAACCCTTTACTGCTTTCCATCAACCCAAAGGCTAAGAATACCATCAGACAGCACCTGTAGTTGTGGCAACAATTTCCCAAATTGCTATAGCCCACCTACCTGATGTTCCCACCAATACATTTAAAAGGTGCCTTGATTTATGATTTTCTTTTGTCTTGTAACATTTAAAAATTCATAGAACTATAGTAGTGTTGCATATTTTCAGAGTCCATAATTAATTAAAATTTAGATTCATCAATCAAGAATTGTCTGACAGATTGTTCTAGCAATGTTTGTTATTGGTTTTTTTATGTAACTTGAGGCTTTATTTACTTGAAATGTATGCAAAATTCTTTCCATATCAGTGCAGGGAGAATATATGCAGTACATAGCATATGCCCATAAGAAATTTTTTAACTAAAGAAAAAAGATTAAATGGTAAAACAATTACTTGAGTTAATAGACTCAAGAGAATGGCACCAAGGTGAAAGTTGGCATACCAATCATCTTCCCCCCAAAAGCCACAATTGACACATAATCCGTTGAAATCCACAATATACTGATGTGGGTCTGGCCAGTTAGCCACTGCCTGCTGAATGCCCCCACTGTGGCCCTGTGCCGTACTGAAGCAATCTCCAACAGCACAAGTGTGCAGTCTCTAGGGGTGACATTTTGCTTTCATGTTATGTTGCTATTACATAGCTAAGCTACTAAATAAATATAAACAGAAACTAAACCCTGATTGCTATGGCACCCATGGCAAGTGATTTAAATAATCATTCTGTTGGCTCTGAGTTTACAGTGTAACATTATGAGAAAAGCTCTGTTTCACCAAAAAGGGAAAGAGTATGGACTGGCATATTTTTGAATGACAGTATTGAATCATTAACTGAGAACTTACCAAAAAAATTAAGGAATTTGGGGTTTGTTCGAACTTATAGGAGCTTTTTTATTTAGTCAGTTTTTCAGGCTTGGGCTATATTGACAGGCTATTTTTGCATGGCATCCTGTCTGCAGGGTCCTAAAGCTCAGCCAAGGACACAGTCCACCACCACATACTTTTGCTGTGTCCAGAAGCAGCAGTCTCTGTAGACATCCAGAGGTTGTGGTTCCTGCACAGTGGCTCCTGTCTCCAAGGACTAAAGGAGGACAGAGCAAGCCAGTTACCACAGCTTCCATAAGGAGGCCAGTTCCAGGCCCACCTAAAGCCACTGAATAACATTCACAGGGATGACACAGGCCATGTGAGTCTCCCTGCTCAGATATCCTCACCATGCCAATCAAACATATAGGATCTATGTGTTTCTACGCTGAGTGCTCAAAGCATACTCAGGATTAAATGTGGCCCCATATAGCCATACTGTTAGCATTCTCAATTTGCACATTTGAAAGTAGCAGCCCAACAGGACCTTGCAGGTAGTTAGCAAAAATAAAATGCCAATTGTGTATTGATAAATTGTCTATCACTAACTTTTACATAAGCTACATATGGTAAATGGCCTAAAGAAGGTTTTCTGGACACATGAGAAATGCCATCTCCTATTAAGAAGTCATGGGCACCAGGGACATTCTTCTCATGTTGTGAGACAGGTGATGAATAACAAACACATCACTGACCCAGGTACCAGAGGGGCTCCAGCTTGAGAACCTACTCAAAGACTTTGAGCCTATCTCCACAGCAGAAATGTTATGGCAGACTCAATGGTTTTTCTAAGACTCTTTACAACCCAATCTTTCTGCAGCCATGTGGAGCCAGATTGGTTCCTACGGTGTCAACTGTTACCAAGTAAAAATAGCTCCCTTTTGACCTTGTAAGAATATAAAGCATATCACTTAAATCATCTTATCTGGACTCCACTATTCCCAAAAGAGCACAGATGCCCACCCTACCTCAGGAGTATGCCAGACAGAGGAACAAGTGTACCCAGCCTGCCGACTCCACATCTACAGCTTGATGCTAAAGAGATGCTTTTCTTTATCTACACACTGCTGCAGACTGAAATAATTTGGTGGCTTGATTATTATTAAATAGATCTAAAAATTATAGAGTCAATATGAGAAATTAATATCATCCAAGTTGTAAACCACAGAGCAATATAAAACTCTCTCTAAGTAGGGAACAGAGTTCTTAAATGTGTCCCAGATTTCATTGTCTCTGTATTCATTTCACATCTTGGACCTGGCTCTTTCGAAACTTCAGATAGTCATCTTACTTCAGACAGCACATACCCATCCTGTCTATGCCACCATGGGCTGCTATGACATTTATCTCTGTGATTTATAAATGCCAATGGTTACTGAAAACCTAGAACTATCACATCTATTTGTCCCTCTCCAGCAGTTCCATAAAGTCCTAAGGATGTCCCAAATCCCATTCATAATCTACAAGCTTTTTCTATGTGAGTGTATTTTTCCAACTTCATCTGCAAGAAAAAGAAAATACCTCATAGGAGAAAAAAGTACTGCTGTGTCCCATAATAACCGAGAGCAGGGCTCAGGAGCTGGGCCTTTGCTGCTTCTGTTGCCTTCTCTGATAGACATGGTTCAGAAGATTCTACATTCAAGCTAATTTACAGGTAGCCTTCCTTCTAAAGCCTATTTATAAAATGTAATAGGTTAGTTGTTCCTTTCCAAAATTAAAAGACAAAGAGAAATAAAGCATGTTTTACCTGTAATTCCTCAAACATATACAGAAACCCCTTTCTTGCATTAAGAGAAGAATCTGTGCCAGAGGCTGAGCTGTGCTGCCCTCATGGTCAGAGGCAATGGTGGTGTTTACATTGTCAACAGTGTCACCTACAGCAACAGCAAATACCTCACATGACCCCCTGCCACAGAATGAGGCTGGCTGGGATATAGGACTGTTATTATGTGGCAATGAGGACAGTCCTCTTCATCTAAGTAAGAAATGTTCAAACTACAACAGATAAGTTATAAAGCAGACAAAATAACCCACTTTGTTCTCTTTCTAACCACTCTATCCATTGCGGTATGTCATATAGCAAGACATGGAATCAAAAAAGCATTTTACTTCATTTTGAAGTTGATATTTTCAATAGTTTTGGGGGGAACTGAGTTGTAATTTACTAGGTACCAAGAAGTGGGGTCATAAGACCATAAATAAGCAAACTGGCTCAACTATCCTGCTTTCTTTAAATATGAGCCTGGGGAAAAACCACTTCAGATATCTGTAGGGAGCCAGTTGTCAATATGCATGCTCCCTCACTTTTCAGCTGTGCTACCACCAAATATAAGCAGATATTTGAGCTATACAAAGCAGATATGCAGTACAGATAGCCCAGATGGTGGAATTACACCTCAGGCCAGGGTGGATACACCCATCTCTCAAAGTCTCTGTTAAACTTATTTGAATCATCTGGACCCCTGGATCAAGGTCTGAGGCTGTTTATTCTTGTTTACTTTAAAGTTTAAGTTATAACTGATATGCAATCATTTTCAAATATTTAATTTATACAATTTGATAAATTTCAAGATATAACTATGAAACCATTTTTATAGTCAAGATAATAAATATGTCCAACAACCCCTTAAGATTCCTTGTATCTTTTTACTTGATTGGGAGAATTGTTGTGAGAATAACTTGCATGGGATATTTGTTTAACTTTTTAAAGACAGCATCTCATGCATCTTAGGCTAGACTTGAACTTATTATATATAAAAAAAAGCTAGCCTTGAACTCCTGATCTTACTGTCTTTATCTCTCAAGTACTAGTATTACAGGCATGCACCACACTCCAGGATCTTTAAAAAAATAATCACACAATTATTAGAAACACTATGTACAGCAAATAGCTAAAACTTATTCACCTACAAAAATGAAATAGTATACCCCTTGGGCATTCTCCCTCCCTTCTCCAGCCCATCTCCATCAGCCACCATTCTGCTGTCTACTCCTATGATCTTGACTGCTTCAGATGCCATGCATAAATGGATCGTGTGGTTACTGCCTTTTACTGCTTAGTTTACCACCTTCATAGTCTGCTCTGGGTGCACTGATGCTGTTCCAAATGTAAAGTATCCTTTCTTAGGGCTGAAGAGTGTTCTACTCTATAGAGAGAAGGATTATAATTATAGGCATATGCATGTGTGATATTATATATGGAGACAGGTATCTCATCCATTTGTCTATTGGTAGGCATTTCATTGCTTTTACTTCTTGACTACAGTGAACAAAATTGCACACAGGCATGATACTGTCCCAAACTTGAGTTCTTAGCTATATCCAGATGTGAGGCCACTGGAGTATGGTATCTCTACTCAAATATCTGAGTAATCTATGATATTTTCTGTAGCTGTTGGGCCATTTCATGTTCCCTCCTTCAGTAGTGTGCAAAGATTCCAATTTCCTCACATCATTATAAATGACAGACATCCTGTGTGTGATCTGATAGCTTACTGTTAGCATTTTTTAATGATCAGTGATGTTAATCATTTCTGGCATCACTGAGTGCCGTATGTATATTGTCTTGAGAGAAAAAGTCTGTTCAATTCACTTGCCTATGCTTTCACCCATGGAGGGATTTTGCTATCATTTTTTGGTTTCCTACTCATTTTAATACTTAGGACAATGTTACACTCCATTTGGTGTTATTTTCAATTCAGAAAATATCTTTTGGTAAAAGAGAACATACAGGAGGCTAAGTTCCTTCAAACATTACCTTGGAATGTAGTTACAAAACACAATTCCATCTGGAAGAAGCTGTACCTCTTGAAGCACCATTTCTTGACCAGTTAAGCAAGAGGGCAGGGTGGTACAGGAGAGTCCTAACAGGCCAGCTGAAAGCCTGGGGATGGTAAGCAGCTTCTAGAATTCTTTCTTCTCCCACTGAGCTCAGGCTAGCCATCTGCAAAGTGAAGAACTAGGTCAGAGGAGCTAATAATACTCCTTTTATTCAAGAATGCTACTGGGGTGGCTGGTTATAGATTACTGGAGGAGTACTTGCCGTGTATGTAAAGCCTTAGGTTCAATTATAAATGTGAAAAATAGTAACATGATCACTATATACTTTCTGTGTGAAAATAGGCAAAACAAGCAAAAGGACTTCATTAACATGTTTGCATTTACTAAACCAACCATTAAAAACACACTTCCCAACTATATTCTATAAGTCAGGCTAAGCATGACACAGTGAATAATTTACCCAGAACCACAGCACTTTCAATACCCACAAGAGCCACTTCAACTCCATGTTGTGAGCAAATGTACAAATACCTAGAGGCAGCATCAGGTAGCAGCTGATGGAAATTAAGATTCGACTTTAACTGCTCCTGGTTATTTTCTAGCTCCAGCTGGGGCACAAACAAACATTCATCAGAGGTGCCCAGCCTTTCTCCCCACCGTCTGTGACTTCAGTCTTTGCTTTTTTTTTTTTTTTTTTTTTTTTGGCTGCCCAATTTGCTCCCAGTCTCCAGCTGAACCTTTGGATGGTGCTGGACTCCTCTGTTCTCTTTCTACAACCCTGCTGGACTATGTCGGGAAAACGCCTCTCTAGCAGTTACAGTGCCTACCTTTCCCAGGGAGCATGGCATTCCTGGGGCTCTGAAGGATCCCTAGGAAGGCCTGCCCTGATCTCTCGCTGCCCTCTTCCCTGACTCACATCTCACAGGGCCAGGAAGGGAGGGAAAGCACCAGACCTGTGTTTCCTATCAGTTCAGAGGGGCAGGAACCAGGGGCTTTCCCACAGGGCTGAACCTGGCCCTCCACTGAGAAGTGTCTGCATTCCAAGCCTGGAGCCTGTCACCACCCTTCCAACCCCTTTGAAGCTGGGCAAAAGGCCTGCCAACAAGCACCAAACTTGAGAGTTTCTCTGCTTGCCCCGGGAGGGGCTGTTTCCTGCCTGCTTTTCGAAGCCTCTCATGAGAGGGAATGGCAGGCACAGTAACTTTGCAAGGATTTACTCTAGACACCAAAAAATAAAAACTCCAGTGAAGTGAGCTTTCTATCAAACTGGATAAGAGTGATATATTTGACCTTGAAAGGTAATTCAATTAACCTAGCAACCCATTGCCATGATTTACTTATTTAAATATAATTGTATATAAACCTCCCTTTTTTTCTAAGTGTAGTTAAAATTCTTATCAGCTTAAATAGTTGCTGGCCATTGGCTTCACTGGAAGTGTCCATCACTTACTCTCTAAGAAGCATGGCATCTAAATGGGAGTTGCCTGGTTCCTACTGGAATCTGAAGGAATTTTCCTAGTCACATTCTCAAAGTTTTCACAGAGTGACCTCTGTAAGAGCTTAACTTCTTTGTCCCATGAACTGACTCCCAGACAAAAGGGATTGGACTTTGAGGCCTTTGTTTGTGTTTATTTTTAAAGACATTCAGAGAACATTAGAACTAAAGAATCCATGGAAATTGCTGGTATGAGTTGAGCATCCATAATCCAAACTGCTGAAATCCAAATTGCCCTCAAATCTAAAATTTCCGAGGGCCACAAATATGACACAGGTAGAAATGGTGTGCCTGACCTCAGCCTAACCTCATGTGATGAGTCCTAATTCAAACACAGCTGTACTAAAATTTATTTTATAAAATTATCTCAGGCAATCTATGCAAGGTATATATAAAACAAATTAGCTTCTAAAGATTTGTGTCCCAACCCCTAAGCTTTTAATTGTGTATGCGTATGTGTGTTGTGTGTCTGTGTGATATCTGTGTCTGTGTGTGTATGTGTGTAAACCACAAAAAGAACAGACACTTCTGGTCTAAATCATTTTGGACAAGGGATGATGCCCCACACATAGCCCTTTTCAAGTGGTGACCTTGAGCTATGACACCAAGTCAGCACGACATTGTTGTGGGAAGAGAATTCACATATTTGTGTCTTGACTCTCAGTGTGAAAGTGCTAAGAAATTTGGCATTCAGAAATGATTTTGTCATAAGGTCGAAGGATTTTTGTAAAAGAGACTTCAGGAACCTCTCTCATTCTTTCTTTGTGGGGACATACTGAAAGACACGCCCCCAAAATTGAGTCCTTAACAGACTCCTAAATCTAGCTCCAAATAAATATTTCTATGTAAGCCTCCTAGTCCTTTTCTGTTGGAGTAGCTGGAATCAACTCACAGCCACAATCAGCTCCCTCTAAAAAGCAGAATAGAAGAGAAAATTTAAAAGTACTGTAACATCCAAGATTTCAGCAAAGTTTCCATACAGATATATACACATATGCATATATACAATTGTCCGTGCATGTAAATTACAGTTTTAATTAAGCTTTAGGAGAAAAACTTGCATTGTTTGTCTAGTTCTACCTGAAATAGTCTACTATAGTAGATACGCATTTGTATGAAACTTACAGCCAGAAATTTACAGTCTTCTCAAAGGTAGACAGGCCATGGAATGAGAAGTTCATGACAGACTGTAGATTAATGCCATGTTTCCTTCATCAAAAGTTTGCCTTGATCACTTTCCAAGCAGTTTCCCCACAACAGAAAGAGATGCATGCCAAGACCAGTGAGTGCCTGAAACAGTGGCAGTTTCAAATCCACATATAACAAGTTTTTTTAATTCATATATATCTTTGATCTAGTTTAATTTCTTAATTAGCCACAGTAAGAGATTTGAAATAACAACCAAATGGCACAGTTATAATATTTTATAACAAAATTGCCCACATCATCACCACTGTTGCACTTTGGGACGTTATTAAGAAATAGAGATTACACAGGTACCATGATACTGCAACAGTCAATCTGCTAACTGGGAGAACACCTCAGTACTGAATGCACAGCAGTGCATAGGAATGGTTGATGTTGGGTGGAGGGGGTCCAACAAAGTTAGATTAAAATTTGCAATTCAGAGCAGTATGCAACTTAAATTTTCTGAGCTGTTCATTTCTAGACTATTCCATTTAATATTTTTGAACTGCAATTGCCCACAGGTATCTGTTGTATTGAGATTTCTGGCCTGGAATTTCCAGCCTAGCCTGATGACCCAGAATTTCAGACCCACAGTCCCATAGTCCCACTGAAACACACAGACACTTATATTAATTGTGTGCTGTTCTTCCTGTTCCCAGAGTTTTCTTAGTCTGGTAGCCTCATCCACACTTCCTGTCTGCCTTTGGCCAATCAGTGTTTATATTAAACCAGTAGGTGGGACAATTATTTACAATGTAAAAACATAATTCCACTATATTTCCCCTTTTCTCTTTTTTAAAAAAGAACCCCAAATCTAATATCCTTTTTTACCATTGCCTATAATGACTTATAACCAACACTGTAAACAAAGATAAACATCTATAATCCACTGGACGGGGGGAATGTGGGCATCGTTCTCTAGGCTACTTCCTGCTAAATGGGGGCATTGGCAATCCCATGAAGACCCAAAGAAAAATTTAGGATTATGGACAAGTCTTCAGTGAAATGGTCTGTAAGGCTGGGTCAGTGTCCTTGAAATTGTTTTAGATTCAGAACTCTAGAGGAAATTTCAACACAGGTGCTCTAAAATGCTGAATCATCTGGGCCATCCTTTTTCACTGGAGATTTCTTAGGGGGTCTTCCTCTATCAAACCTAATTTTCTTTAACCAGGAATAAATCCATAACTTCTCATTTTCTGTGGAAATAAAAAGAAAATCTCTTCTTCAAAGTACCATATCTTTTGATTTCAATTTTAAAGTCAACTCATTTACAAAATACATAGGTTGAATTAATCCAGGAGCATTTATAGTTAAATGTCTTTTAGCAGCTTTAACAACTTCATTATAGTCAAAAAACTTAAAGACAAGACAATAACATACAGTATCCAGATACTCTTTGTATTTTCCATTTTTATGTGGCTTATTACTTTTTTAAAATCTATACCTTCTTTATGGACTTTATCCTTTTTCTTTTTTCTTTTCTCTCTCAAGCCTACATATATATTTTTAACACACTCTAAACCACTTATAGTTTTTTTGAATCTGTCTTTACAGTATATCTCTTATTTCTTACCTCTGTCTGTTTCTGACACCTTTGCTTGGCTAGGGTGACTGACTCCACCCAGCTCCTCTATTTCTTTGTTTCTGTCCACACCTTTAGTCTGACAAGGTGTGACTAAGGATTAAAGGTTGGTAGGATGAATGGATGGCTCCACCTAGCTCCTAGTCTAGCTTCATAGAATTTAGTGGTTTAGTCCACGTACTGATAGGACCCACAATTACCACTCTGGGGAATTTTAGGATCCATATAATCATCAAGTAAAGTACTACCATCTACTGCTTATTAACTCCATTTAAGTATTTGGCAACAGGGCCTCTTAAAAGACTCACAAGTGTTTTGCCTCTAAGGCTGAATCAGGAAGCTTCCTTTTTTTTAAAAAAAAAAAATGCTACTACTAAGAAGTCTTTGACTCTGTTCCCTTTTTGTTCTTATTAACAGAAACCTTAAATCCACCATATACACATCTTTGCTTGCATCAAGGTTCCTGCAAAACTTCAAGAACAAGCCTTTCTGCAGCTCAGGCTGTACTTGGATAGCCGACCATTTTGAAATTCAAACCCATGGCATCTCTGAACCAAGGCTCACATGAGAGACACAACTCAGAAGCTGTTTTTTTGCTCCAATTATGTGCTCTAGAACCCTTTTAAATCTTTCCACAGCTTTATGCAGGTTTATGTCACCCACGTTGGGCTGCCAATTGTACGAGGTTTCTGACCTGGACTTTCGTCCTAGCCTGGTGGCCTGGACCCACAGACCCACAGTCCCATCATCCCACTGAAACACACAGACACTTGTATTAATTGGGTACGGATTGACCAGGGACCCAGGCACATAACTTGCTAGCTCTTGCTCTTAATCTAACCCATGATTCTTATCCTGTTCAGCCATGTGGTTTGGTACCTTTTCTCAGAGCAGCATAATTGTCCTCTGCATCCTCTGGCTTGATTGGCAACTCTGGTGTCTCTGTGGCATTTCTCTGCCCTGTTTTTCCTGTTCCCAGAGTTTTCTTAATCTAGTAGCCCCACCCACACTTCCTGTCTACTTTTGGCCAATCAACGTTTTTATTAAATGAGTAGGTGGGACAATTATTTACAATGTAACAACGTAATTCCACTACAGGTATCTGAAAGCATAGAAAGCAAAATCTCATAAACTATATAAACAATGTGCTTATTGACAAAGTTTGGTCCGCTGGCATCCTATAGACACATTCTTGGTCATGCTCTGTGAGAGGACACTGATAAACATCACCTTCATATTTATTATTGCAGTGTCTGGGATACATACCAGTCCTGTTCCCCCATTCGGCGCTCTATGTACAAAGATGAACTTGTGCATCTTCTCCTGCTCCCTCATCAGCCCTTTTCTAGACTTTTTGCAGTAACACCTGTTGCAACAATTTTAGTGGCTTTGTATCATCCGTACACCCGCTGAGTGCAAAGCAAAGTCAATCAAAAGAGGGCTAAGGGCAGGTCTGCTTATGTTATGACTACGTCTTGTGCAATACTACAAACAGCCTGTCTGAGTTCTTCTCTAGGATCTGCTTTTCCTTCCCAATTCCAGTGTTTCATGTGAGTGAGTCCAAAACATTGAGAATTAAACCATTTTTAAAGCGCCACCTAGTGGCATTCATGTAACAGTGCACCTACATATTGGACAAAACACTGGCATACAAAGATTGGCCCCCCAAGACCCTATGCAAGTAGTATATTTCACAGCTCTCTTGATCGGCTAGGGAAATAACACAGTCAGCAAAGCATTTTTGGCCTCCACCCTGGTGTATGCAGCAGTCAAAGACAAAAGAGATTCTATCTCACAAAGGGTGGAAGGAGAAAACCAAAACCTCAAACTGTCCTATGACCTCCTGATACATGCCATGACACATGCATATTCTTACATAAACGAGTGTGTACTCCCACACACATGCACACATGCATACACACAAGCATTATAACCATAGCAAGACTAAAAATTAATTATTTAATTTAAATGTAACAAAATCTGTAAAGGGTTAGTATTCTGAAAGTACCTAACACTAACAAAATGAACTGATATGTCCATTTATGATTGGGAAGGGTAAATATTATTAAGCGTGATAGTGAGATTTTGCATCTCTTTGACAAATACCCAATACAAACAACTAAAGTATAGGAGGATTGATTTTATTTGTAATTTTACAGGTTTTAATCCATAATGGTTGTCTCTGTTGATTCCAGGTAGACCATCATGTGGTAGAAGTATGTGTGGCAGGCTACTCAACTCCTGGTGGACAGAAAGCATAGAGAAGGGAGTGGAGTGAGAAGGAAGGGGGGGGGAGGAGGAGAGACAAAGTAGGAAGAAGTAGATGGAAGGGTTATATATTCCCTAAGCCTCGCCCTTAGTAAACTATTCACAAAACAATTCAAACCAGACACAGCAGACCCACCTCCTGAAGTCTTTAGCACCAGAGACTTAGGGTGAGGAGTGACAGGATACTTCATACCCAAACCACAGTATTAGTAAATCCACATTCTCTTCAGTTGATGTACTCACTGCAATACAAATCAAAATGTTAGCAAAGCTTTGGAGGGATGGACAAACTGACTCTGTGTGCTAATTGAAAAGAAGACACAGAAAAGCATGAGCAATTATAAAAATGAACAGATTTGAAAAACTCATTCTCCTTGATTTAAGATGTATTATAAAGTGAGAGTTATACAGTTCACATGACACTGTGAAAGACATATCAAAGATGATGAGAATAAAGAGCCCGGGAATATACCCATAACATAGAATGAATTGGGTTTTGACAGAGGTACAGAGGCAACTCCGTGAAGGTTGTATCTTTTTAATAATGCTGCTGGGACATGTGCAGCATGTGCAGAAAAAGAATCTCAGCACATATGCCAGACCTACAAAAGCCCAGGTCAAGTCACCGACCTAACTCCAAGGCTGAAAAGATGCTAGAAGACGTGGGGTTACCTATGATTATGGCCCAGAAAAGAAAAATGCAACAACTAGAGGTTAGAAGACTTTAAAGCAGGCTTAGAACCTTCACTGAGTAAAAAGCACTGGTAAGAGTTAAAAGTCAGGTCACAGGAGTAAAGAAAGTACCTTTTTTTTCCTATGCATATTTGATAGTGGACATGTAGCCATAATATCACTGTGGTCTGAATGATGATATCATCTCCCAAATTCATATTGAAATTTAGTTGCCAAGACAGTGGTACAAAGATGTCCAGGCTTTGGAAGGAAAATAAGATCTTCACCCACAATGGAGATTATCACCTATGCAAGGATCATGAAGTGGACAGACATGCTCAACTGCATGACTCTTCTGCCACGTGAGCACGGGTGTGCCACCCTGGAGTGGAAGCTGAAATTGGGGCTTCATCTGGCACCAAACCTGCTGGCAACCTCTATGATTTCTGTTATATACAAAATACATTTAAAAATACATTAAAGAGACAAATACATTAAAAAAAACAGTTAAAGCTCAACTATCAGAAACAGAACCTTTGAAGACATAAGCAAAGTATTTGAAAAGATGCCCAATGCCAGTAATCACTGAGAATCGTAAACTGTGCCTGTGCAGAAGTACCACATGCCTAAATAGCTGAATATAGAAGCTGATGTCCACACTGGAGGGTAGTGCAGCACAAGTCTCCTATACTGTTGGCATAGAGACAAATGAGTCAATTTAACAGCTTCACAGAGTGCATTTGGCCCAGAAGACTCACATCTAAAATCTCTATGCCCATTCATAACAGACTTCTCCCAAACTAAAAGCAGCATTATCATGCTTCAACAGTTTGTAAGCTAAGCATCCTGAGCTATCTGCAGACTTAAATACTTGCCAACAATAAAAAAGGAGGGTAAGATATTGATTTCTTCAACAACATGGATAAATCAGAAATGCTTTTTGCTGGCCAAAAGAAGCCATACTTATTCACCTGGTTGTTAGCTTTCTGGCATTGTAACAAAATATATCAGATAATCAACTTTTTAAAGAGTAGATTTATTCCTTCAGAGCCTATGGGAAGACAGAACATCATGGCAAAAAGTTCACAGCTAAGCAGGCAGCTCTCCAAGACAGGGAGAGAGATAGAGTCTGAGATCCCGATATCCCTTTCAAAAGAAGACCTCCCACATGGTACCACCTCTTAAAGGTCCAATGATACATCTTCCAGTGATATCACGGACTGGGGACCAAACCTTCATGCATGCATCTGTGGGGACTGCTAATTTAACACAAAGAACTCAGTTCATGTAGCCATTTAGAAAATACAAACATCTTTATGTATCTTTTTACAGCCACAAACCAGCAAAAGCACAGTTCTACAATGTTGAAACAGAGAAAGTAGAATGCTCATAAATGCCCTGATGTTGAAATTACAACTGTCCATCTTGTTAACAAGCTATAACATATCTAGTACAGTTGAATAGCTACTACAAGTCATATTATTCAGCAAATCCACTTCCAAACACTACCTTAGAAAGCCCATACAATCAATCACCAGTTTAAAGCAAGTGCCTGAATTTGCACCATTATAACAACGAGTAAGAAATTTCCTTGTTATCTATTAAGGAAAAATCAGTAAGCCAGATACACACATATGCCACAATAAGCAAATCTCAGAAATGCTCCCCACACTCAAAATTAGCTTTAAAAGACCATCTGCAAGTAAGCGGTGAGGTCAGCAGAGGCTTTACCCACTTGAAGACTACAGTTCCAACAGCAAATCCTACAAGACAGACAGTATTCTGACAGGAAGCCATGCAGGTTGTGGTGATGGCAAGGCAGAGTCAGAATTCAAACATGCTGGTTCCAGCATCTGGACCATTGCAAATACAACAGAAAAAGAGAGGGTGAAAATTCCCGTGGCAGTGGTATTGGTCCTTCCAGAGAGGGTGAAGACATGGGGTGCTCTGGCAGCTAAGTCCACTTCCAGAGATGCTGAAAGAAGGTTCTGTTTATTTTTCATGGTCAAGTACAATTTCTCTTACACTGTACACCATGATAGTGGTACATCTGTTTCCCACCAGGCCTGCAAACAAAGGGAATGTGTCTTCATGCTCTGGACAACTCAACACGGCAAATACAGGACAAACAGTTGAATACCATACTCTCCAAAGATTAGGGTAACTACCATAGATTAATAACTGAAAGACAGAGATCTGAACAAAAGAATTGACCAAACATTATTATAAAGCAATGAATGAAAGCAGATTTTTTTTTTTCTTTTTCAAAATAGAGTTTATCTATGTAGCAGCTCTGGCTATCCGGGAACACAATTTGTAGGCCAGACTGACCTTAAACTCACTGAGATCCAACTTCCTCTACCTCCTGAGTGCAGGGAATAAAGGTGTGTGCCACCATGCCCTGCCAAATGTAGATGTTCTATTGGGCAAAGAAAAACCCTGATGCAGGAAGCAGGGAGCCAGAAGAAGATTACCCTAAACAGATGTTTGATACAGTAATGGATTAAGTAACTAATCCAGAAGATTCCTTGTATTATGTTTCTGGCCCTGAGATTCAGACCTGCTCACAGCCCCGCTTAGCACTTAGCCACTTAGCACCAAATAATCACACAAAAGCTTATATTAATTTTACGTTGATTGGCCTAGGGCTCAGGCATATAACTTGCCAACTCTTTACTCTTAAACTAACCCATGATTCTTATCCTGTTCAGCCACGTGGCTCAGTACCTTTTCTCAGAGCAGTATAGTTGTCCTCAGCATCTTCTGGCTTGTCTGGCAACTCTGAAGTCTCTGTGGCATTTCTGCCATGTTCTTCCTGTTCTTAGAGTTTTCTTAGTCTGGTAGCCCCGCCCATATTTCCTGTCTGCCTTCAGCCAATCAACATGTTTATTAAACCAGTAGGCATGACAATTATTTACAATGCAACAACATAATTTCAGTACAGATTTCTATCAAGACTGGTCAAGACTGCTATTCTTCCAGATGAGGCAGTTCTGTAGATTTTGGTGTTGTTGTGTGAGAAGAATTTTCAAAAGTTTAGAAATACTAGCAAGAAACACTTTAGAATGCTTTACCAGAGTATAATAGATGATTCTGGCAGCACTTAGGAAATAAGAGGTAACAGGAGTTCAGAGTAAAGACTGATCTCATGTGGTTATAGACAGGAGCAGTGACTCTGGTAGAACCTTAACTAAAGACCGTGCATGTCACATTCTGGCAAAGACCTAGTCTGCACTTTGTCCATGTCCTGAGATTTTGTTTAAAGCTGAATAGTTAATAGGGTAGGTAGATAAATTTTACTTACTCCTTCATTCAAATTATGGCATGGTTTTTGCTAGTTTTGGCGAGATTCTTGATGAATATTATAAACAAAATACAGAAAAGGTTATGGAGATATATATGTATTGCCCAGAAAAGAAGTACTTTAAAGTCAGAGCTAGTAAAATTTGGCTGCTACAGAGATTCAGGACATTAGAAAGAAAAACATCAACTTGACAGGAAAATGCTTCAAGGACATTTCAAGAACTGTGTGACACCCCCCCACCCCCCAGCATCTGCATGCACAAGACTGGGAGGCTTCAGGTTTGCTTTGAGGCTATAGTCTCTAGAGTGTCCTGCTCCTGTGGACTCACCTAGAGAAGGAGTTTCCCTGTGATTAGGCCTCTCAGAGATCCAGCATCAGGTGCAGGTACAATAATTCAGTCATGCTCAGCTAGAAATCTAGGCTTTGCACATTAAGCTGACTGTGCAGCGATTCAAAATACAAGAGTTGCAGTGTTCCAGAGGCCTCTATAGAAGCTGGGAGGCCAAGCAGTGTATGAGGCTCAGGATCCCACAAGCACTTCCTAAGTGGGTGATGCAAAGAGCAATGAAACTGAAGACATGGGCATTCGAGATGTCAGGAATGCGAAACGTCTGCAAGTGAAGCCACAGGCAGTCACTGGAGCGAGCCTTAGACAAAGGCCATGAGTGGGCAGGGAGCCTGACTATAAGGGACAGGGCTTCCTAAGTTCTTGGAATTTACTGGGGATTCCAGAGTAAAACCTACAAATTTGCTGTTTCCCTGTTGGAGTTTAGTCTTTCTTTGGGCCTGTCCATCCTTTCTATGCCCCCATACCTCCTTTGTAAAATGAAAATGTTTGTACTATGCAACTGTATATTGGCAATATACAACATGCTTTTTATATTTTATAGGGATACATAGCTAAAAACTTGCTTTGAATCTCAGACAAAGCAATACAGAACTGTCCAGGGGATTGGGATGCTTGGAGATAGACCAAATGCATGTGCATTATTTGAGATAAATGTGGGCCTTTAGGGGGCCAGTATGGAATGTTGTAAGTTAAATGAGATATGTTTGGGTGTCAGCTAATAAGAATCCCTATCACAAGGAGAGAGGAAGAGTTGAGAGACTTGTAAAAAGCACACCTCTTGGTATATCTGTACCGGCATTTCCCAAAAGGACTAAATGGGAGAAAAGGACATGCTCCAAACGTAGACAGAGTCATCACATAGACTCAGGAGCTAAGATGGACTAAGGGGAGGGTGAATTCGGTGAGTGGATGTTCCCTCGCATCCTGGCTACTTCTAGGTGAGCTGCTTCCCTTCACTGCTTTCCTCACCATGGTGAACTGGATCACCTGGGCTCATGAGCCAAGTGAATCCTTCCTTCCCTCGTGTTACTTTCTCAGGCATTTACCACAGTAACAAAAATAACTAACAAAATTCCATTACCTCACGCTACAACTCCAATTGAAATCCATGTGTTTTCCTTGGTGCTTGCTTGTGCCTTACTGCAGCCCTACCACAGTTCTCTTCTGCTCTCAAGAATACTTCCTAAATGTCTCTCAGCTTTAGTATTTTTGAAGTTGCTCTTCCATCTCCACCTAAACCTAAATCATTAGTTCATGAGCTTGGAACACTCTCGCCCATCTCTCTCCTGCATCTTCCCACACAAGATCTCCATGCATTCTCAGAATTAGTCAACTCTTTCTTTTAGAACAGGTTACAGTCACAGACTTTTCTTCTTTTATTTTTTTTCTTTTGCATGTGTATGTGGTGGGCGTCCATGTGTGTACGTACATTCACACATGTGAGGGGTCATGTGTGTGTGCACATGTGAGTGTGTGCATATGTGGAGGCCACAGCTGGACATCAGGTGTCTCCCTCAGTTGTTCTCTGACTAGATAATGAAGTAATCTCTCTCCTAAACTTGGAGCTAGTTCATCAGCTGTTCTAGGGATCCCTGCCTCTGCTTCCTGGAGGCCGAGAAGCTAGGCTACCATTCCTGCTCAGACTTTATATGGGTGCTAGAAATCCAAGGTTCAGCCTCATGTCTGTGCAGCAAGCATATTAACCATGGAACCATCTCGACCATCCCCATGCCTTTATCTTTTAATGAAAATAAACATTATTTAATAATAAAGAACAGATTTTTTTTACATGAAAACTTAAAGCTATAAACTATAAGTACCTTGAGGAAAAATTCCTTTTTCAAAACAATTGTGTCATCTGTTTTAATTTCACCATATTACAGTAGCTTACAGTTAATTTGTTTGTTGAAACGTTTGTTACCCATTTTACTGGAGCAAGCTATTGAAGCCTTCCCCTTCGAAGGCTAGGGGAAACCTTTCTCTCTGGAATGAATGAAATCAACAGGCTTGTTGTAAAAATTTCACAGCTATGAGAAATTTGATTTTATCTAGTATCTGGCTTTCTGTGCATGTGTAGCTTCTTATGTAAAAATGTATTTACTTTTACTTGGCATATGCCGTATCACAGGTGTGGAGATCAGAGAACCATTTCCAAGAGTCATTTTTGTCCACCATTTGGAAGTTGGGGGTTGAATGAAAATCATTTGTTTGGACATCAGGAGTTTTCACCAGCTGAACCATCTCATCAGCCCAAGTTTGCCAGCTTTCTTAATGTAGTGACATAGCTCTAAAAATGCCAGTGAACCTAACTCCTGCCTGTGGTGATATATTTAATAAGTTGACCTGAAAATCAGAGGACAGACAAGCTACAAATTTAGCTCTGAAGGTCTTGATGTGGTGACCCATGTCTTTAATCCTAACACTCAGGAGGCAGAGATCCTATGGATCTCCTTGACTTCAAGGCCAAACAGAGACAGGCAATGGTAACATACACCTTTAATCGCAGCACTAGGAAAAGTTGAAGCAGGAAGTGATAAGGGAGAGGAGACAGCATTTGACCCTTCCATTTCAGCTGGGAACTTAGAGGTATTCAGTCTGAGGAATCCTGAAAAATGGCTAGGTGAGAGGTGGCTATAGCTTGTCTCTCTGTTTCTCTGATCTTTCAGCTTTTCCCAAATATCTTGCTCCAGATTTTTACTATAAGACAAAGTAGAATTCTTGCAATATATGCCTGTTGATTGTATCAGGAATCCACAGGATGGCTAGAAAATTCACATAGTTTGTGGGCCAGATGTGTGTAATGTTAGTCTAATTGCTCTATGTGTTGCTGGCTTTAAAAACTCATCTGGAAATTTGTTTTGAAGAAAATCATAACTTTCAACTTTCTAGGTTAGATGGTAGATTAGAAGCTGTGTCTGCAAACATGTGTTAGAATAAGAAAAAATAGGCAGCATCCCAACAGAATGTATTATAAAGGAAGAGTGGGAACAGGTCTTCAGAAACCCACAAAGGGCACAAAAGGATTCCAGAAAAGAGGCTGTAGCAGAGGAGCTGAGCACAGTTTCCTAATCAAAGGAAGGGGTAGAAGTCATCGAAGTAGGTGAATTGGTCATTTGGTTTTGGTTTGGATGTTTTTTTTTTTCTTTGCTGAGCGGTAGTGAAGCTGAGCCTTCAAGAGCAGGATACTTAATAATAAGTCTACCCATCCATCCACACACCCAACAACACACACACACACACACACACACACACACACACACACACACACACACACACAAGCGATGTCCACACCAACATGTGCACCTCATGAACAAAAACCCTTAAAAATCACAACAAGGAAAAGCAGCATGACTCTCCCCAAAAGCCTACAACTCATTTCAATACTAAATTCAAGACTGCCTGCATGATAAGTAAAATGCCAGATGAATATGTCAAAGTCCTCTGGTAAAAATAACCAATGACTTGTAAAAGGATATAAGCAAGCAGATGAATTTAATCCAGGCCATGAAAGGAAAACAGCAACACAAAGGGAAAGGCCAGCAGAATGGATAAGGAATCCAGGGATATGATAGATAGAGTAACAAGGAAATTGCTATGAGAGAGGGTGGGAACAAGGAAAATCTCAATGACTCTAATAGGAAAAAAAAATCTACAATGGGCTGGCAAATAGGAGAAAACATATCAAGCTAATAGAAGCTAAATATAACCTGGCAGAGCAATCTGATAGAATCAACTTCAATCCAAAATTAGAAGAGATAAAGAAGGAAACGATTAATAAAGATGATATAACCATCATAGTTACAATTGATATTATAATTAATTAATATTATATTATAATATAATTTTAATTATTATTAAGTGTATCAATATTGGAGCCTCGGACTTCCTAAAGCAAACACTATAGGACATAATAGGGTAGAAGAGATCTGATATAGTAGTACATGAGCTTTAAACTGTACTGTCAAATAGGTTACCCAAAATAAAAGAAGCCTTAGAGTTAAGCTAAACCATCGGTTGAATACACTTAGCAGACTACACAAAACATTCCATCTGATGGATAAAGACCACATGGTCTTCTCATCTGCCCATGGAAATGTCTCTGAAATAGATCACATTCTAGGCTCCAGAGAAAGTCTTACAAATACAAGTGCAATTAATGTCTTATATCTTATCAGGTCATAGGACAGTAAAACTAGGAATCAGAAAACCCTCAGAAACTACACAAGTGCACAGAGATTCAATGGTACCCTCTAGGATGACCCCTGGGTAACTGGAGAAATCAGAGACAGAAATTTCTATACTTCTATAATCAAATTGAAATGAAAGTGCACTTCTATGACACAGATAAGGCTGTTCTACCAACAACGTAGCTTTATAGCTATGGATGCTTAAATTAAAAGCTCAGAAAAATCTCAAATAAACAACCTACACATGTACCTGAGGGTCCTGAAGGAACAAAAACAAGACCCACCCAAAGGACCTAGAAGGCAAAAGGTACTAAAGATCGCAGTAGAGATTAATGTAATGAAGAATAAAGAGATGATATTTGGGATAGATTGAAGAGTCCATTCTCTGAAAAGATGAATGAGGTGCATCTACCTTAGCCAGACTCGCCAAAAAGAAGATAGAAAGATCACCAACTAAATGCTAAGAGACAAAACACAAGAGGTTACGAGAGATTCCAATGAAATATAAAGAATTATTTGGGAGAACTTTGTAGATTTATAGTCCTAAGAACTGGAAAATTTAGAAGAAACTTACAAATTTCTAGACACATATAACCTTCCAAATTTAAGCCCAGAAAAACCTAAACAAATTAAACATCTGTAACAGCCAGTGAGGCTGAAACATGAAAATACCCCTAAGCCTAAAGAGGCCAGTACTGGGCTGACTTACTGACAAATCTACCAAATATTTAGTGAAAAGGATAAAGAGGTGCCTTAAAATGTTCCACAAGATAGAAGGAGAAGGAGGAAGAGAAAGAGGAGGAGGAGGAAGAGGAGAAGAAGAAGAAGAAGAAGAAGAAGAAGAAGAAGAAGAAGAAGAAGAAGAAGAGGAAGAAGAAGAAGAAAGCACACTGCCAAGCTCATTCTACCAAGCTAGCATTACCCTGATACCAAAAACTGACGGCATTGTCCTGTACTTAAAAGACCCTGAAGACCCCACTCGGGGAGCTGGAGAGGCTTGGTGCTTCCTGCTTCACTTCCCAGCACCCATCTCAGGCATCTCACAGCTGCCTGTGAACCAAGAGATGTGACCCCCTCTTCTGGAATCTTGGGACATCTGCATACATATTACATATGTACACATAGACACACCACACACACACACACACACACACACACACACATAATAAATAAATAAATATATTTTTTTAAAGATTCCACTAGAACATTTTTAAACTTCAAATTTAGGGAAAGTAAGAGGATATGAAATTAACTGATGAAAATCAAAAGCTTTTCTATATACCAATAAATCCACGAGGAAAGAAATAAGGAGGGAAACTTCCAATTCACAGTTGCTTCCAAAAAATAAAATATCTAAGAATAAGGGCACCCAAGGAAATAAAATACCTCCATAATGAAAACTTTAAGATATTGAAGAACTCAGTGAATGAAGGCACTAGAAGTTAACTAAATTCCCCCATGATCATGGACCGACAGAACCAACATTCAAATTGGCAACATCCCCTAACATGAAGGAGACCATTGATACATGCAGATCTCCACCATATACCTCAGTATCCTTTTCCTCTGCTAATTTTACAAACCCAAAGGCTCACTCCAGATGTGATTAACAGATCAATCCTTGTATCTTTCAGTAGAGAATCTCCAATTTGTATCTCGTGGATCTGTTTTGCAGCTTTATAAATTTATCAAGAATTTCCTTTAGGGCAAGAGAAACGGACTCAAAGAATTGGAATTTAGTTTCAAGTGCCCACACCAGGCAGCTCAAGACCATCTGTAACTCTAGCTCCAAGGAACTAATGTCTCTGGCCTTCCCTGGGTACTGAACTCAGGTGCACACACCCACATGATTTAATATAAAAACAAATCTTTGAAGAAAGGTTTTTCACCTGTCACAAATAACCTTGTGCTGTTACAGTAATCCTGGATATATTAGTCAGGGTTCTTTAGAGTAACAGAACTGATAAAATAGAGAGAGAGAGAGAGAGAGAGAGAGAGAGAGAGAGAGAGAGAGAGAGAGAGAGAGAGAGAGAGAGAGAGAGAGAGAGAGAGAGATTTTATAGTGGCTTACAGACTGGTATATCAAGTCCAATAATGGCTGACTGAACAGGAAGCCCAATAATTCAGCAGTTGTTCAGTCCATGAGGCTGAATGTCTCAGCTGGTCTTCAGTATATGCTGGAATTCTGAAGAAGTAGGCTCTAATGCCAGTGAAGGAATGAACTGGCCAGCCAGAGTGAGGGCAAGTAGACACAGAAGAAAAACTTCCTTCTTCCATGTCCTTTATAGAGGCTGATACTACCAGATCAGCCTATAAACATTCTGATGCTACCAGAAGGTGTGGCCCAGACCTTCCCATCTTAAAAGATCTGAACTAAAGGTGTGTCTTCCCACATGAACTGACCTAATTAGGAAAAAGAATCCCTCACAGGTGTATCAGCTGCTTGGGTTTTACTTAATTCCAGGTGTAGTCAAGTTGACAATGAAGAGTAGCCATCACACTGGCTGTGATGACAGCTGTGAAGTAGCTGGTCTCTTGTGTCCCTTCACAGCATCCTCTGTGCGGTAATCTGAATGTGATGAATAGAGATTTGCTCCCAAGTTGTAAGGTAACAGTTTGGATTCCTTCAGTTGACCTTGCCGGGACTCCATGCCAACAGGCACAGTGAAGGAGACCTTGGACATGTTGTGATGTGGAAGGCATCATAGCCTTGATGTAGATTTCATTCAGAAGCAAAGCAAAAGGACACGCAATCCAGAAGGACAAGGGTTAATGATCAGAGCATTACATCAGGCCAAAGCTGGAGCCAGCTTTCAACAGCTGCTTTATCTCCTCTCCCCCAGAGACCCCAAGGGGCTCACTTCTAATCAAACCAGAAGATCCACCTGGAAGCTGGATATGGTCGTCAGCCACGGAGTCATTGAAGCCTTCATAGCACTCCAGGCACTTCCAGAAAGTGCAAATGTCAAGCAGGCCTCAGAGAAGAATTTGTCATTGCGGGTGGGATCCTGGAAACTGAATTCAGGTCCACCAAAAGAACAGCAAGCGCTCTGAACCACTCTTCAGCCTCTTAAATGCTTTTCTACAGAATTCTACAAGTCCTCCTATGGTAATCGAGTAGTTAGAATCCTGTAGGAAAATCCAGTTATTGCTATGCATTCCAGAAAGAACTGGTGACCAAAAGCCTTCACAATCATTGTCCATGACGACTGATTTCCATTGTAATCCACAGTCCAAATTGCATCTCCATGGGTTTATATAGCACCTAAAAATGTCTCTAGTTCTCAATCCATCAATTGTAAGAACTACTTGGGATGTGTTGGGTTTTATTCTTATATTTCAATATAATTACACTTCACCCTTCCATTTTTTCTTTCCAAGTCCTCCCACATACCCCACCTCTCTCTCCTTCAAAATCAGGACCTCTTTTTTATTAACTGTCATTGCATGCATATAGACATATGTACCTACATATGTATTCCAAAGTATAATCTGCCCAGTCACTATAACATTACTTATATGTTTCAGGGCCGACCATTTGTTATTGGACAACCTTCCCCTGGGGAAGACTACTTCTCATGCTCCCGGCTTTCCTCAGTTATCTGATTCTTTGTGTAGGACTGAGGCCTCATGGGCTTTTCCCCATCCACGGTGTCATCCTTGGTCAGCTCATGTTTAGGCAGTCATGTTGTAAGACTTTATGGGTGTAACAGCTATTACTAGAAGACACAGTTTCACAGCAAAGATCCTTAGCCTCTGGCTCTTGCAATCTTCCACAATGTTCCCTGAGCCTTTGGTGGGGGTGGGGTTGCAGCTGTATCCATTGGGACTGGGTTCCACAACTCTACGTTTTGATTGGTTGTGGTTTTCAGTAGCAGTCTCTGTCTGTTGCAAAGAGAAGTTTCCTTGATGAGGAGTGAAGACTACAATTATCTGTGTAGAAGGGCAAATGTTTATAGATTGTTATTAATGATTGCTGGTTTAGTTCATTGGTGGTTATAGACTCTCCTCCGATACCCAGACTTTATTATCACTAAGTAATTAGCTAGGTTTCCAGGACCAGGCATGGTGTCCCTCTTGTTGAGCAGGTTGCTGCCTCTACATAGTTTATCTTTCTACAGTGTGTGTAATATGTATCTCCAGCCTCTTTTTTATGATTGAAAAGGGCCTTGTTGCCCACAATACCCATTTCAGATATGGCTAGATATTCTTGTACTATAAGAGCTATTCATGGAAGTATGTAGTCAGATTGGCAAGTCTGGAGGCTGTGTGTGGACGTCTGCACATTCAGGAAGGGACCCTTCCATAGCTCACCATGCCTCTTCTTTCCAAACAATTTTTCTCCTCTTGTAGCCACCTGATACCTACTAGCAGTAGTTCCTGTGAGATTTGGACTCCTCTGTGCTATTCTGATTCCTCAGCCACATTGTGATCTCTCCTTTGACCTTTTTTCGCTGAGTTTGTTAACATCTCCTGGAATCTAAGCATTCACTAGGGAGGCATGGCATTTGCAGATCAGAATGTGAAGAGCAGAACACTAGCTGGCAGGACCTGTGAGCACAGCACCTAAATGAGGGAATTTCCTATGGTCTCCATTCAATTAGTCAGCACAGCCTCTCACCCCTCTCACCGTAAAGCACAGAAGACCTTAGTCCTGGTGGGGATAGTTGTAACTGTTTCAGTTGCCAAATAAACCCCAAGTCTTTGGAACTCACAGTTAAATGAATTCTTTTGCTTCTTGAGGTGCAGAGGCCCTGCCTGTAGGATTGCATTGCAGCTTCTTACTGTGGACCAGGACTTTGCCCCTCCAAAGTCTCACTCATCCTGGCAACCATGGGTACTTGCTTGCCAGGTATCCTACTTTTCTCAAGTTCACCCACAACCTGTGGAGCCCATTCTCACTGTTAAGTCAGTTTGAAGCCAAAAGCATTATCTGAACAGCTACCATCTGAAATGTGTTGAGAAGTCTCTATAGCTGCATAGTGAGCAGATCTGCCTATGGTGGTTACCATTGCTCCAGCCTAACAGACAGGGCAAATGCATTCCAAGAGCACAGATTTTTAAAAGTTGCCAAAGAATTAAATCTCATTTCCCCTCCATGCTCTAAGCTCTGGAAGTGCAGCTAAAAATCCTTGTTTTCATTTAGTTGGTGCTTTAGTAGGGAGGTAGAAGAAAAGCCAGGACACATGAAAAACAGCAAGCAAGCGATCAAGGAGGGATGACTTTCGGCTTCCTCCTTGCTGTCACGGAAGGTCTGTCATCAGTGGCTCAAGGGGAGAGAAATGAGTTTGGCTTGTGGTTTCAGGGCAAGACAATACACAATGCCAGGGAGGGTGAGTGGCAGAGTACAGAAGCTCCTAGTACAGCACATACAGCACACATGTAACAGGAAGAAGTCCTGTCCTCTGGACAGCGTTTTTTCATCCTTGGAATCCAGGTTCCTGAGGGAAGTAGGGAGGCTAACTGAAAGCTAGAATCACTAGTTACACAACCAGCACTCTCAGAAACTAACTCTGAGTCTGTAACTCGCTCTGAAAGCGGAAATAGAAATAATATCATCAACACCTCTCTACTCAGTGGCTCCAGATCGGAGACTGTGAAGGTCAGGGAACACAGCACGATAGACCTACTGCCAGGCTCACTGGTTCAGAGCCTGCATTTGAACAAACTTCTCAGGTGATTTTCTCTTGATAGGTAAATTAATGCATGCAAGGATTCTTTGTAAAGAGCATTGTGGCAGCAATACATGCATGACTGAAATACACATTTAATATTATGTGCACCATACCTGTACAAGAGAGACACAAATGCCCCAAATAGACGAACAGTATTGTACTGAGGAGAGACTCCTAATAAGTAATCCTATTACTAAATACCCAGCCTATAATGTATGTATATTTACTCGGAATTCAAAATAGCCTCTGGAGTAGAGAAAACTTTTCAGAGAAAATTGAAGCACAACCCATAATCATCTTAGGAAATTACATTTATAATGATAAGGAGAAATGTAAACATTCTTCTGCAAGTTTTGATTCTTCAAGTTTAAATTCGGAACATGTGGTCCATGTTCCTGATGGCATCTGGGCCTCTCTCAGAGAAGAACCATGGGTGTCATTGTTAGGCACAGCTTAGTGGCAGAGAGCACTTTCCTCTGAATCTGCATAACTGAAGATGACGTCAAGTGTAGATAGACATTGCATGGTACTTTTTGAACACTTTAGAACAGGGTAAATGAACTAATCTGATGCAACTGGTCAAGGCATGTTATTTTTCTTCTTCCCAAATGTTCATTTTTCTAAACAAATTTCTTAGTGAAACCTTTATTTTTAATAAAGCTTCAAATATCTACTGAGGCTTGCAATTTCTAGATTTAAATAGTGTAGGGTAATGCCATCATTTCCCACTAGGAATGTAGATTGAAGAATTAATGAAGGATCAGGCACAAGGTGGACTCTTTCTACACATTGTAAGCAGAGAAAGTGAGACCTCCATTTTCTTTTCTGCAAAGATGAGTCTTTGTGGTCAGAAAGAGATGCCTTCATCATCTTGGATCTTGCCCTAACATTCCTAATTTATATTATTATTGCTAGAGGTATTTATTTTATGTGTATGAGTGTCTTGCCTACATTGTGTTTATGTACCATGTGAGTACCTGGTATCCTCAGAGGCCAGAAGAGAATATCATATCCCCTAGGAATGGAGTTGGATATGGCTGCAAGATCCTCATGTTTTAACCCCATGCCTAAAGAAGCTTAAGCACCAAACTGACTGTGTGAAAAAGCTCCTCCTCAGACTAGTAAGGACTGGAATTTTCTCTAGCAATTATGTGGGATGGGATGTACTGTGCTTCTATATGATACTTGCATACTATATTTTAACATCAGAATTCAAAAGTCATTTGCGTTTTTACTGAACACAGAAATCTGAGGAAAAGATAGAATTATCACATGGTACCTTATAAATATGTTTAAATTTTTAAATGCTTTTTTACGTTTATTTATTTGCATGTTCACATCCATATGAAGATACAAGGGCAATCTGCAGAAATCACTTCTCTAGGCAGCATGGGTTCTGGGGATTGAACCCATCGTCAAGTTTGGTAGCAAGCATCTTCATTCACTGATCAATTTCACTGGCCCTTTTATACTTTGTGTGATGAGATTTAAAGCCTACTAAAATTATAAGAAAAACTGTGTGGTCTGAAACAAATGCTAATATTTTTGTGCTTAAGATAGAGATGCTCACTACTGTTTAATGAATGCCAGTAGCTTATCGAATGGAAACAAATTTGGGAGAGAAGAGTTTGGGGTCTTTCTATTTGTTCCCCTTGACCCAATCCTTTCATACAAATCCAGACACCCCATCCCACTGAATGTTAACACTGCTCCCTGAAAAAGCAGGAAATGTAAGGTACCTGTCATTTTTTTCTACCCTATAACCAGCGGGGATCCTGTTCTGTACCAATCCTGTGTTGTGTTCCCATCCATAGCAGCCTGGCAAAGGTCTCTAGTCACGCCCTTTCAAATTCCACTCAACAGCCGGTATCACTAGCTTCTTTTGCCTTGGAGTATAATTATCCAATCAGAGGCTGTTAGGCATTTTCAACTTTACTAAACATTACAAAATTGTTCATCAAATAATATCACTAACTTATACCCACCAGCAGTAGGACTCTGCTCATCCTCGAAATCTGAGAACCTTCATGTATTTGGTTCAGCCTTGCAATTTTTGCCTGTTTAGAACTAGATGGAAATTACAGCCTCATTGTGCATTTGCTGTTGCAGTGTGGTGGGAGGCAGCTGCTGCTACATTTATTGGCCACTCTAGTTTTATCTGCTTTAGCTTTCCTGTTTTATACACTTCGTCCTTTTGGGTCGGGGAGTGTCTAAATGATTTCTAGTTTATTATGTTGTCTCCATGTGGCAGCTATGTCAATTAAATACTATGCAAAGTTTTTTCATCTCCCAAACTTTGTTGATGGTGCCTCTGATATCAAAGGCTAAAACTCTTGTTGGGTTTAGTTTGCGTGTTTGCTCTCTGTTCACCCAGCTCTGCCTTGAACTTGTCCCCAGCCCTGAAATTCTAACTCCTTAGCAACCAGAATGTTATCCATTGTGATTTATCCTTTGTGTCCTTTCTTTTTAAAAATCACCCTTTGTGTGGTATTACTGTTTTTTACAACTGTGTTCAAACTAAGATTTTCTTAACTACCCTCAAGGGCTGTGTTTGTGTGTGTGTGTGTGTGTGTGTGTGTGTGTGTGTGTGTGTGTGTGTGTGTGTGTGTGTGTGTGTGTGTGTTGTAGTGTACCCACAACTTCCTTCTGCACTTACTGGTCTTCACTTTTCCTCAACCCTAAGATATCAGATAGCAGTTATCAGAATTGATAGAGGGGGAAAAAAAAAAAAAGACAAGCTCTAAAAAGTATCTGATGGGCCCAAGGTCATGCACTCAGTTAGGGGCCAAGAATATCAAAGCGCAAAGTGAGCCTTCCTTTTTAAACGCTTCCGGGCATATCAAGTTCATCATCAACTCAACATTTCCATCTGAGTCTTATCTTTCCCTTCTCTTCAGCTCTGGCCACGCTGCTCCTGCTCTGCCTTCCGGTCCAGTTCTGGCTGCCCTGGCAGCCTTTTTCCAACTCTCAGCTGGCTCCCCCAAACAGAGATGAGAGTATTATCAGTCTGGCCAGGCATCACCGGGTAGTTCCTACTGTAGTGTCTGAGTTTCTTCTAAAGCCAGCAATGTGACCACCAGCTTCGGTGCCTCCCTGTACGCCTGAGCAATTGATGATTACTGAAATCTTTTTCTTTATACTCCCGCTCTGGTCCTCAGGCTGAAACCAGGGTTGCTGCTGAGATTTAGTCTTACGTGGGCCCCACTACCACATACACTGATAACAAAGAATTTCTAAGACAGATTACCTGTAGCTGAGGCTGAGAACCCTGAACGGAGAAATATACTATCTTCACCTAGAAGTTCTAGTCCCACAGAACACTATTACTGCAGGGGGAGGGGGGGTTCCCTTGCTGAGTATCTCTGCCTTCCAAATTAGCTGTAATTTACCTTTGAATGGAGGCCCCAGTGATACATATGCACATCAGAGTCAAACCCCCCCACCACCCTACCTCAATCAGATAACAAATTCTCAAATCCTATCCTGATATCCCACCTGGAAACTGGCCTGATCCACCATACCATCTCTACAGCAAATTTCTCAAATTTTGTATCTTAGCTAGCAATAACCTTCGAAGCTGATCTCTCTTTGGTCCTGGTAAGCTGCTTAAGGGAACATAAGACATTATAAGAATGGAGGAAAAGAAAAAAAAAAAAAAAAAAAAAAAAACCTTGAGCACATCTTTGCCAGAGGAACATACACATACCACCCAGATGCCAAGGAGTTTATACATCTCTCAAGTGAACTCCAGATGCTTCCAGTTTCAACCTGCTGCCTTAGTCTTCCTGCAGAGTACTGGTGCTCAATAGGGTTGGGGTTAGTGTTAGAGTTGGGATTGATGACATATATGCAGAGGCCCTAGTTCAGAACCATACAGGCTCCCTGATTCTCTTACTTTTCTTAACCCCTTAGTTCACAAAGCTTCCCCCCACCAAAGCCCTTCCTAGAGTATGTTATGGGCTATGCGTGTGTACACATATGTGTATGTGCATATCACAAGTCTCCATGGATCAGAAGGGTTATCTTTCATCTTTGCAGCTTCAGTGCCTGGCACAAACGAGGTCCATTAGAGACTGCTAATAAATTTAAAGGAACAATAGACTGGCATTCTTTCCACCCACCACATTGCTTTCCAATTTATGCCTTGGTTGCTTGGTATTTTTCCCTTGTAAATAAAAGTGTGCCGGTTTATCTTTATCGAGTATATTTTCATGTTCCTAAAACACATTGTATTTATTAAAATGTTGAAACTATAATCACAATGTCAAGCAAATGCTTAGTTATCCCCTCCTTTCTGTGGAAATGTGCCTCAAGATTTATATTCCCTGAGTACCTTTCCCTAGAAATAAATGCCTGGCTGTTCTGGGTTGGTTGTGGGAAGGGAGACTTTAAAAGAAAGACTTTCCATGTAAGAATGTCTGGTTGGTAAAGCTAACCAGGAAAGGGAAAAGAAAGCTCTGATCTTGGGTTAAGACTAATGAGAAAAACAAACAAGCAAATAAACAAAAACCTTTGAGCCTTCTGGTGGAGATTATGAGTGAACTTGATCCCCAATCCTCACTGAAACCAAGCAAATCCACCCCTTATCACCTTCGACCAGAGAAACATTGGGGATGTTGTTTGCTAAGAGTGGCTTTTACCAACAAATAACCTTATTCTGGGGAGGATTTTCTCACATTTTCTACACTTTTTCCATTACAGTGACTCTCTCTGCCCTCTAAAACAAACAAACAAGAAATGTCTTTTGCTTTTAAAATGTCACCCCCTTTTCACTTTGATTTAGTGCCCTTTGGCTATCAGCCTTCTGGCTCTAGGCCAAATGGTCAGCTCCTCCACAGAGCCTTGGCAAGACAGGGGAGCTGGATCACAGTGCAGGAAGCCTGCAGGGACCTCTACATGTCAGCCACCTCCTGTCCTGCTTTCCCTCCTTAAATAGGGGGCTCCACAAAGTGCCCCTTCCCTTCTCCAGGGACAGAGGCTGGGTCTACAACCTCACCCTCAACCCCCACCTCCAAATAGGGTGGGGGCAGATTCTTCTGAGGACCAGCTTAGAGGAAGCAGCCTACGTCTGGGCAAACAACGGTGATGAGCAAAACAAAACAACCCTTTCATTCCCAAAATTCTTCATACTAAAATCATCTCCTGGATGTCTCTGCATTGTAGCTGTATTGAGTCTGTCACTGTCCCCAGGAAAGGTCCCAGAGGACACCAGAAGCCCATCTTTGGGCCCTGCAGAAAGGAAGTGCTTCTGTAGTGTTGACAAGGTGGCACAGTTCCTTCAAGGCGCATGTCAATATCTTGTTACAGGTGCAGCTCGGGACTTGGTCCCCAGCACAGCAGTGAAAACAGTAAAAAAAAAAAAAAAAAAAAAAAGTCCCTGGGTCCCCTCCAGCATTTGTTTCTGCCCCTGTGAGGGAGTCAAGGAGGCACAAATAAAGCCCGCCTTGCAGCAGCCTCCTGCATACTCTCCTTCACTCCTTAGGAAGCTTTCCTCCATTCTCAACATAAGAGCTAAATCTCTTGCGCTCTGCTGAAGGAAGCTTTAACACACACCATTTTATCCTCTAGACAAATGCTCTAGGAAGAAACTACTCGAGATTTTTTTGTGTTCCCAAGACTAGAAATAGAAACCAATTATGTGGAATATTAAAGAGATAATTTCCCCTTTCAGTCTACAGATAGACCTCTTTGTTACACATTCCTTCAAGAGTTTGACGTGTGTGGGTGTGTGAGTGTGTGTGTGTGTGTGTGTGTGTGTGTGTGTTTGTGCGCGTGCACGTGTAAACATACTACATATGTACATATTTATATGATGAAGCTATTGGTTTTCCATTTTAGGGCAACTAAACTTTGATCTGGGTATCTGTCCAGCTGCTCACAAAATCGACTAAAAGTGATTAAGATACAAAATTGCATACTTATATATATGCGTGTATGCAAAGATCTACAAAACACTGGCATTTAGAAGTACATATGCTTAAACTGAAGCTAATATACTTCTCCTTGTATAATAACCTTCCAGAAGCTTACTCATCCAGCATGTTTTTCTTCCTGGAGAGGTGAGCTAATAAACCAACACAGGAGAACCCACTGTGTGCATTTGAATCTGTCCAGTAAAGCAGCAGTGCAGCAATGCAAACCTTTGCATCCGAGGATGCCCTGTGTCTCTCCAGCTCCCAGGTCAACTCTTCCTTTCCATTAAACGCTTCCTGTTTTGCTCTGTGATGCCCTTTATCATGCCGGACCCTCGGCTGCACTATTTCTGTTCTGTTGTTTTCCTCCTAGAAAAAAAACATTGCACCTGAATCAGAAACCGGTTTTCTTTCTTCTTTTGAATAAGTTTTCTCATAGAATCAATGACAGAAGAAGATTAATCGTTTGTTTTTCAATACTGTCTTTTTTTTTCTTCTCCTGGTTCTATTTTTGAAACAGGTTTTATTTTTGGATGTCCTGACTGGGATGATACTGAACTGGAAAGACCGGTGTAAATTTTATTGACCTCCATTTCCGACTATAAAGGATGTCCCCCACTAATCTGTCGTTTACAGGGCAGACAAAGGCCAGAGGCTAGGGAAGCCACGCCAGATGGTGTGCAGGAGAGGATCCCACCAGATGCTTTATGTTATGTTGGTTGTTTTTAAAATAATTGGCTACTGGGAGGGAAGAAAGACATGGGAATGCTTACTCCGAGCTGAGCTCGAGTAAATGTTTGCTGTGTCTTGAATGGAACTGTAGAGACGACCAAGAGGGAGCAAGTGAATTGAGTGATGGAAAATAGGGGGTGAGTGAATAAACACCAATTAAAAATGAAGAAAATATAAAAAGTTAATGCATCCCTTTGAAAACTGTATGAAGTCTAAGTGAATATCTCTTCCTCTACTTTTCAAAGACAAAAATCCTGTTCTGCCCATGTCTTTCCCAATTTGGTCAGGTTTTATCTTTATCAGATATTTTCGGCCTGCCACATTAATTTCTGCAGAAGTTCATTGCCTATGATGATCTGCATGTCTTATTTTTGCTCATATTTCAGGAATGTCTCTTCAAGCTATAGACAGAAATTTCCTTGCTCCCTTCTCATCATGGTGTGATATGCCGTCAGCATGGGAATCCTTAGACTCCCACCAAAAACTACGCACTGGGAATATAGTGCAGTGCTCATTTCACAGGTATGAGCTTGGTGCTGCAACCCCAACATCCTTAAAAAGAAACAGTGCTTATAGTGTTACAAAAGTCCAAAGTTTGGATCCCAGCACTAACATGCATATGCACAGGAACACATACAATAAAACTAACAATAGTTTTTTAAAAGAAAATTTTGTTTGCCTCTAATATCAACAGTACAGTGCCATAGTGAATTCCCTTCTAAGTAGGTCTTTCCATACCATGTGAAAAGCTAATAGCCTTTTTACTTTCTCTATTGGTTTGTCATTTTTTAGATGAAAGATTTGAAGGCAACTTTTGTCATTTATTTGTGTGGCAAATATTTCTTCTCAATCTGCCACTTGCTTTTTAACTTTGAAGTGCTTTCACATTTTTAACACTTCCATATTGTTTTGTAGTCATATCTAATATTTTATTTATTTTAGATAACCCTGAGAAGTCTTCCCCATGTCTGTGTTTCTAAGCATCTATATTCGGACATTTGACAATAATATGC
Source organism: Phyllotis vaccarum (assembly GCA_033318265.1). NCBI lineage: Eukaryota > Metazoa > Chordata > Mammalia > Rodentia > Cricetidae > Phyllotis > Phyllotis vaccarum. The sequence continues at coordinate 104,400,603 of JARWLC010000005.1, forward strand.
TTAACATTTAAATGTCTGATGCTGGACAAATGATCACCTGTAGTAGCTCCCACTTTCTTTGGGAGGTGGACTTGATTTGTTTTATCTTGTCTTGCTTTAGCTCCTTTGTGCTTGAGACTGTATTTCTCCGTGTAGTCCTGACCATTCTGGAGCTTACTCTGTAGTCCTGGCTAGCCTCGAACTGTCTCTGTCTCCCAAGTGCTGTGATTAAAGGCGTGTGCCACCACTGCCCACATAGTTCCATGTTTTAGGCACTTGTAGAATTTGATAATGAGTATGTGACTTGCTTCTGCCAATGAGTTATGGGCAGATGTGGGTGTACTGCTCCATGCTACTTATACTCTGCCCACAAGGCCAACCTACACCCCCAGCTCTTGCTGACTAGCTAGCTGCCTTGGAGTCAAATGCTCTATTACCTAGGAGCAGAATAAAGTGACTTCGACACTGAGTTCCCAACCGGAAGGCAGCCACCTTGGCTTTGCCAGACCCTCTTTAGACTGTGTAATAGAAAACATTTCCCATGTCAAGCCACTGTGATTCTAAGAAATTGTTACTGCAATATAACTGACCTAATGGTATGATATCTTCCTGCATTTGGATGTTCAGTTTATCTACAATTTCCACATTAACACACTGGGAGAATAAATTTTAAAAAATACTTTTACTGTACAACTTGCTTTTTGATGTAACTTAATGTGTATCGGCATTTGCCTACATGTATGTCTGTGCCTAATCGCTGGCAGGAGGTAGATGGTGGACCAAGCACATTTGTAAAGGAGCAGTATATGGAAGCTCTGCATTGATGTACAGTTCTGGGGTCGTGGCTATTACCCCTGCCCACCTGGGAGGATGCACCTCTTGAGACACAGAGAGAGACACCAGGTTGGTCAGGAAAACAGTCTATACACTCAGAATGCCAGGAGAATTTTTCTGGGGATTTGAACTAGTTTTATGTCTTCCCTATGTTAGGGGATTCAATCAATGTATTGCTATTAATATGCCACTCGATATGCTTCTACCAAGCAAAGGAGGTCCAATCTCTTCCTACTTCTCAGGTTTATCAAGGTGGATGGTCAAGCTTGTCAAATCCTTCTGCATTATCCATATGACCTTGGACTTTCATTGCTTTTACATCCTTTCTTTTTTACTATCATAGCTTTTGATGAGAAAATTGTCAACACGAGAGAAAGAGGCAGGTGGGTTTCTGTGAGTTCAAGTCCAGCCTGGTCTACAGAACAGCCAGGGCTACACAAAAAAGAGGAGGGGGGCCACACACACACTGTCTTTTCTGTTAGAGTCTGATAACATGGACCTTAGATCTGTGTTGGTGTCCCACATATTTCTGAGGCCTTGGTAAGTTGGTTTTTTTTTTTTTTTTTTTTAACTATGTTTTTTCTCTATGTTGCTCTGGTGGCACAGAGTCTTCCCTGCCTTACAGCTCCCACATTGTTGCATCTGTGTTCCCTATTGTCTCGCTGAGCTTTCTCAATGAACTCTTCTTTACTTTGGTGTTACATATAGAAATGTATATGCCTGCATTGTCTAGTACCTGGCAATTTTCCTGCTTCAGCCTCTCAAATGATAGAATTACAGGTATTCACTCAGCCTGGTTCTTCCTTATATCATCTGTTTCTAGATAGAGACATTTTATTGCATGAATTCTAGTTAGCACAAGATGAAAACCCAGAACAAGATATTGGGAAAAGCTAGAATAGCAGAGAGAGGAAATAGACCACAGTCAGTTCTCACCCAGCCAGCTTCTCAGGCTGAACAGGATAAATGCTTTGTTCAAGAGTCCTCCACCTGGCTGGTCGCTCCTACAGAATGCCTGAATGCTTTCTACTGCCGTGTGTGTGTGTGTGTGTGTGTGTGTGTGTGTGTGTGTGTGTGTGTGTGTGTGTGTGTGTGTGTTTGTATTGTGTGTGTATACATATATGTGTGTGTACATATATGTGTGTGTATACATATACATGTGTGTGTTTGTATTCTATGTGTGTGTGTATATATATATATATATATATAAAAGATATATATATATCTTCCCTGCCCTACTGTTTCACTTCCAGTTCAGCTCTACATCATAATCCTAGAGTTAGGATTAAGGGTGTGAGTTACTAGTGCTTAGCTGTTGGGCCTTGAACCCACAGAAATACAGAAATATCTCTGTCTCCTGAGTTATGGGATTAAAAGCATGGTCACCACTCTCTGACCTTCATGGCTTGGCTGTGGGTGATTCTGTTCTCTGATATTCCAGGCTAATTTATTAAATATACAATACATCTCCGCAACATTTTATTTCCTTTTTGCAATTTTCTAATTGTTTAGCCTATTTCTATTTATGTCCATAACTAATAATCAAAAGTCATCTGTGGTGGTAGCTTTAAAACCTGTGTGGCATAATTCTAAGGTCTGAATAGCATTATTCCATCATAGTTGATGCTACAGTGAGTGATATTTATACAAGTGAGTGGATTAAGTATTATGAGTCTTTATCCTACTTAAATTTTCTATTTTAGGCTGTGTCCTCTGATACAGCAGTAGAGAAGGAAGGACAGAAAACTCCAACATTGTTTTTTGATAGTTAAGTTTCACTGACCCTGCGAGGTAGCCTAAGTCCTGACTTTCCCTTCTGTGACTCCATTCCAGAAGGAGAGGAGGGCTGATAGATGGTCACACCAAGTGGTAATACTCATACTGTAGGGTTGGGATGAGGTCTCAACTCCCCACTCAGTGCTCAGAGAAAGCACAGTGAGACATGGGCATCCTGATACTGAATGGCCTCTGCCTGCGGAGAAGTCCAGGGAAGGGAGGGCCAATCTTGTTTTTGTAGTATTGGACTAGCACAGAGAAACTGCCTAAAAGGTTTCTCATCTGGCTACCATTTATTCATCCCTTTGTCCAGAGAGAGCAGATTTTTGTTATGATTTTTTTCTCTGACTATAACGTAGGGTACACAGACAACATTAACACTCACTCAGGTCCCACAGTCCCTAATAACTTATTTCTCTTTTCTGTCTTTTAGAGTCTTCTCGTGTTTGTTCCTATAAAATGTTCAAAGATTTTGGTTATAATTAGCAAGAACTGAAAAATTATGTATACCTCATCTTTCTGGAAATAAAAGTTGAAAAGGATTGTCTTTTATAATTTCCAAATACTTTTACCTTTACAACCTGTTCTCTAAATGCACAAACTATGTTAATTCACATTTCCAACACCATTTTACCTTATTGAAGGGAGTGTGTGCACAGACAGATGTGCATAGTTTTGGAGGACAGGCCAGGAAGTCTGTTGTCCTCACTGTGCCTGAGAGACTGGTGATCAGCAAGTCTCACAGATCCTCCCATCTCCACTCCCACGCCCACCACACACATGAGTGATGTGGGAATGTCTTTCTGTATGCTGTGGATATCAGTCTTTAAATAAAAGAGCTGTTCTGACCCTTGGTGAGCACCATAAAAGTAGATGGGAAATCAGAATAGGTAGGAAAAGAAGGGCGCAGTTGAGACAGATTGAGTCAGCTGCCCAAAGAAGAAACATGTAAGGAGCACAGGTAAGCCACAGGCCACGTGACAGGACAGATTGATGAAAATGTGTTGAGTTAAGATCAAAGAGCTAGCTAGCAATGTGCCTTAGCCATAGGCCAAATAGCATGAAGTTAATATAAGTGTCTGAGTCATTCGGGGGCCTAAGCAGCAGCGGGTGGCTAAGGGGTCTGGGACTGCAGGTTTGTGGGTCTGGACCTCTGGCGGCTCTGGGTCGAAAATCTCATTGTAACACATGAGTACTTGCATTGTAGGTTTTTGTAGCTACACTCAACTTTTTAAAATGTGTGCTGACATTCTCACTTGTGCTGACATTCTCACTCTGCCCCTCATGCTCATATTATCTTTGTATCTTAATTTCAGTAAGGTATATATTGTCACTTTAAGAATATATAAAATTTCTTACAAAATGAATCATCAGTGTGGATTTTTAATAACCAAACAGAACTCTATTTTAATATAATTTTATATATACATTTTACTATCACAGAGGGAATTACTTTAGCCTACTAAAAATAAAAGAAACACGTTTGAAAAGAATTATAATAATACAAAGAAACAAAAGCAATACATTGCATAGAATTTTAAAAATATTTTTCTTTTAAAATGTTTGATTGGTTGGTCTTCTGAGAGAGGGCCTCATTACCACATAACCAAGACCTTGAACTATTGATCTCTGCCTCTACCTCCATAAGTGCTGCCATTACAAATGCGTACACCACACCCAGATTTGCCTTTATGTTTTAATTTTCAAGAAAAAGTAACGCCAGTACCAAAGAAATACAAATTCTTTTCTATAGCTACAGTCTGAAAGCTGTTTCATCTAGCTCGATGAACTTGATATTCCAGGATTTGTGCTCAAGGCAGGCATTCTTCCCAATTAATTTTGAGGATGCTACACACTTTTCTACGAATTTCCACAGTTCCAAGCTTAACCATACTCTCTTTTGATAGCCAAGTCTGAACACCTTGATAAAGCAACCTAGGCCATACAGTGAACAAAAGCAGACTCTGTGGAGAGAGATGAAATATGCAAGGCAATGCTCTGTAACCCTCAGAAGTCACTTTCAAAAAACAGGTGTTTCTCCTTTGCCGTTTACTCTATGCACACAACAGAAAAACAACGTTAAAAGTTTAAGCACACCAAGGTCTGACCTATGACTTTCCCACTTCAAAGGCATCTAATAATAGCACCTACAGAGAAATATAGAACACTGCTCAGAGTAAACAAACACTTCTCTCTCCTGAGATACATCAGATGAACCTACTTATGTCAGATCTCTCCCAGAATTTCATTGTTGTCTCTCCAAACAAGCTCTAAGGAAAACCACTGAATCTGGGATCAGGAGCTTTTCTCAAACGTGTTTCCTTTCAAAACACAGGGAAGCAGGATTTTTGGCTGCAGAAAGTCAAGGTCGGCAATCTGACAGAATTGGTCCTTCTGAGCTTCCGTTTTGAGAAACATTCTGTTATCTGATAAAAGCTCCTGTACTGCAGACTTTAGCCTCAAGCACTAAGTTGTCTTCTCACACAAGAAACAGTTCAGGAAGCACACCTGTTAAGATCAGCAGTCTGGCCAATGATACCCAAATTCCTGTTTCCAAGGCAATGGGATGGTGTAAATTCTGTGAGGAGTGGGTAATATTTCCTCATGTGCATGTTCCCACAAAGAACTGCACAATGCTCCTGCAGAGCAAGTAACCCGTATTTATTTAATGAGGCGTGTTTTTAACAATTGAAAAGAAACATAGAAAGTACTAGAAAGATGGCTCAGCAGTTAAGATCACGAACTGCCCTTCCCAGGGACTCAAGTTTGGTTCCCTGAAGCCCTGTTCAGTGGTTCACTCCTGCCTGTAACTCCAGGAAATCCAGTGACCTTTTCCAGCCACCATCAGCCCCTGTACTCATGTGTTCATACCCCAACATAGGCACACAGATGCACATAATCAAAACCAAAACTTTTTTTTCAAATAGTAAACTTGGAAAAAACACAGAATTAACAGTGCAAAGAAACATAAACACTCAAACTGGGTTCCATGGAAATTGTATTGCTTTTGGTTGTCAAAATTTGGGTGAAATTATTTGCAAATACTAGCAACCCTTTCAAATGATATAGAAATGCATTTTCTCTTCAGTACTACTGTCAACACCTTTTGAGACTATCAGAAGACCTTCTAATCAATTACATATTCATGTTATAGTATGTTTCATGTTATTGCTACCACAATAAAGATGAAAAAAATTGGTATGAGGTGTACCTAAAGGCAACGAGTGAACAAGCTTTAGAGATGGGCTGTCACTAAACCTCAGTTCCCATAAAGGGGCTGTCTCATTTTTGCAGAGGAAGGCAGCCCAAGTGCCAGGGCAGTGTGATGGGCTTGAGCCAGCTCTATGCCCAGTCCATGTACTCGGGTTCTGCTGCATTTTGGCCATGTCTCCCCTGCCACCTAAATATCACTAAACTTTAGTTTTGTTTCTAAGTTGAAAATCCAGGGAAGAAAGCACATCAAGCAGAGGAGGTAGGCAATTTGTCAAGCCGACAGGTTCTTCCTCCACCTTCTCAGCTGACACTAGCCACTTCCTGTCCAGAGGAGAAGGCTCAAGGAAAATGTCTGAAACATATTTCCTCTAGCTTTAAACTGCATCATGAGAAACCATAAGATTTCTGATTCTACACAAGAAAAGGAGAATTCCTGGATATGGTTTCAATTCTAAATTAGGAAATAAGAAGCAGTAGATGACAGAATAGTTTATTTACATGAAATACCACAGTGTTGTTGTTCATTACAGAGCCTAAAGTCCAGGGCATCCCCTTTCTGGTTCAGGGACTAGAGAGATCTCTCAGCAGTTGAAAGTACTGGCTGCTTTTCCAGAAGACCCAGGTTCAGTTCCCAGCATCACATGGTGTCTCACAGCCATCTGTAACTCCAGTTCCAGGGGATCTGCCACAGTCTCTTCTGGTCTCAATGAGCACTACATGCACATAATGTATTGATATAACCTTAGACAAGCACTTACACACAGAAAATAAAAAGAAATAAATAGGTTTTAAAATAAGATTTGTTTAGTAAGAATCAGTTTGTGATCTGTTTGGTATAAATAAGAAGCCGTAAGAAGTGGCTGTGGCATCTGATTCAGTGTGTATTGCTGTCCTGTGTGAGATGAGAAGTAATTAGGCCATTATACTTCCTTTAAGTAATTGTATTTTTATGCTTGGAAAGTAAAACAAACAAAAAAGACATATGCAAAACCACGTTTTGTCTGAAGTTATATTAGTTAAAGGTTAAAGTTTAAAATGTCTTTGAAAAAGTGTGCAAAATGCCTAAACACTGGTGTTTACAAATGGGCTGAAATCCTTGTAGACTAGTGTACTGACACGGGCCTGTCTGGTGGTGAACACCAAGTAGTCAACTTGACAGTCACGTGTACCTTCTGTTGCCTTGCTGAGAGTCAAAGGGTCCCTGGATCACATGAGCTTGCCACAGTCTTGACCCAGTAGACAAGACTGTCTCCAGGAAAAATGCCTGTAGTTCACGTAGTTCAACAGGAAGTTTTGTTCTCTATAGGGTTCTTGCTTCACCTCTTCCCTGAAGACACAGTGCCTACCAAAAGCATTGGGAGTCTACATCTTTAAAAAAAGAAAAATAGGTCCAGCTTAAATGCATGACTGCAATGGGTAATGTTTAACCTTGTTAGCTGTGAAAACAATATGCCTATGCTCTCCTAGAACAGTATGTTGTATATGGTAATAACTCACTAACTAAGACACAGTCATCAAATAAACAGAATTGTATGGGCCAGAATCTATTACCCAAATTTCTGATAATATCTTTATTTGGAAAGTTTGTCTTTACCATAACATTCTACTTGGAGAAACACCTATATTCTCTTAATTTAGAAGCTATTTTCAAATAAGCCAAGACTGTATTATTGAATTTTATGACTTTAAGGAGTAAATGATTTGGATTGTCCAGTAGTCTCTAGAAATTAGCCAGGCCAATGCCTCTCTAAGAATCAATCACTCTGGGTTCTCGAGAAAAAAAGAAAGAAAGAAATTCTTTGCCAGTCATCTGGAAAGACCAAGTGTAGGTGTTCTGACCAAGAGCTTAGGTATTCTGCAGAAGGAGCCTTGGGAATGGCTCCAGCCTCAGCTACTTCCTCCTGCTCGCATGAGAGACCAAGAACAGAACCTCATTGGATTAAATCAAGACCCAAAAGTGTAAAAATTGACAATTAATAAATGTTTGTGCCAGTAACGTAAACACACACTCCTATTTTCACTCAATAGCTAAAGAGTTGGGCTTGAACTAGCAGGACCCGATCTACCTTAAGCTGGGTCTTTTATTGCTTCGGTTTTTGTTGTTGCTTTTGCTTCCTTTGCTTAGGGTAGTACCAGGAATCTAACCGAGGAACTTCCTTAGCACACACTCTACTACTGAGTTACAGTCACATCCCATCCTGGGCACTTAAGCAGCCAAGTCTGGAAACAACAATAGTCTCATGACACCTTTTATGGAAGAACACTGTGGATCACAGTAGGTCTTCACTCCCATGGTAATTCCTGGTACCCAGAAGCTCAATGACCTCCTGACTCACATATTTCTCTTTAATCCATCCACAGTTCCGCAGATGGAGCTCCGAAATGAGACAATACGGCTACACTGCAAGTTGAATCTATGGTTGAGATTTTTGTGTTTCCTAATGGTTCATGTGCAATAGATTTATAGCCTATGGGGTGCTCAGAAGATGTTGGAATCTCTGAGAGTGAGTTCTTAGTGAGAGGAATTCAGGTCACTGGGGTATGTCTCTGAGTGTACCTGGATCCTTCTCTCTTGTTTACTTCCTGGCAACCATAAGGTGAGCTCCTTTGCTTCAACAGAAACTCTCTCCTGTGAGATTCTTCTGCTTGGCCACACACCCAAAGTATGAAAGCTAAGCAGCCATGAGCCGGAACTTCTTACTTCATGCAAAAATATAATTTTCCTCCTTTTAAGTTGAATTATTTCAAGGATTTTGTCATGATCACAGAATGCTGGCTATTACATTGAGAATTTGGAATCAGAAATATGAATTATTGAACCAATGAGTCTGTTATAAATTTTCTACAAAGTTTATTCATTGTCAATCATATCTGACAAGCAGAAACTTTCATGTTGGTTTTTTCATAATAACTTTTGTCAATAATCATACAGCCTATCTAAAAACACCTACAACCTAGAGAATATGAGAATTTAAAACTAGAAGTGTGGATACATCCAACATGGAAAAGGTAGAAGTGGAATACTTTTCTGGTAGAGAAATTGAGCTGCTGTGCTTTGGGAAACAATAGAACATTCTGTTTTATTCCCAATTTGCTTCTCTACTTTTGCAGATATTACTATTCTTTTCTGAAGACATAAGTCTATAGTCCTCACTCCTCAAATCCATGAGGTCATAAGTCTGGAAAAAGAATAGACAGAGTAAACATTTTACTAGTCACAGGTTAGTGAAGCAGGAGACTGCTGAAGCTGAAGCAGTGCTGCATTCTGAAGAATATCCAAGAATTTTCGGAGGGTCCTATGTTGGGAATTATCTGTACCAGGAAAAATTACCAATAAGAAAGGGAACAGTAGAGAGAGGGCTGCAAAGCTGAAGATCTGAGCGGCCATTTTAAAGGACTACTGGGTCTTGGGTATAGATCAGCTCTAGTGAATGTCCCTCAACCACCGTGCGTGGGCTTGCCATCAATGGGTCAAGCTCCAAAGTTAGAGTAAGCTAGGAAGTTTACCAGTACCAAAGAAGCTTTAAATAAGCTATCTTTATGCTTCAAATAAAGTTAAAACAGTTTCAAAGCATCAGTTAGCAAAGGGGCCTTGAAATAGTTATATAAAAATATATATATTTAATATATAAAAAAATAACTATTTAGACTTTAAATTATTTCCACAAAGTATTTTGAAAATACAGGATGTATTTATGCATGCAGTTGTGAGACAAGTCCACCAGAGAACATACATGGACACTCTTAAGTCGAAAATAAAGTCTTTATTGTTGGCCAGTAGCTGCATGGGGATCTTGCCCAAATCATGCAGCCTTGAGCCTCACAATTCTTTGTCTTTTATGCACAAAAATTACATCCTGCTTGATACACTTTGCTTGGTAAGAACAAGAAGAGTTGGCAAAGAAGCAGAACTACAGAACCAGAAAAAGACAAGGCTAGTACATTTAGAGGCTTTCCTAGTCCACAGTCTTTTGTTTGTTGACTTTGTTTTGGTTTTAGTTTTTCAATGAAAGGTTTCTCTGTGTAGCCTTGGCTGTCCTGGAACTCACACTGTAGATCAAGCTGGTCCCAGAACACAGAGATATATCCACCTGCTTCTGCCGCCTGAGTGTTGATAGTAAAGGCATGCACCACTACTGCCTGCCCTTGGTCCATAGTTCTTTCATGGATTAGGACTTTGTTCCCATTTTGGCATGTGTTGGTCTCTTGTGCTTGGTTTTAAGGTCAGAATGGTGCCTTTAACATGGCGTCAGTTGTGCTAAGGTTTGGGGGCCCGTTATAAATAAAAAGGAGTTGAACAAACACGGGGTCCTGCAGTTTAACACTTGCTAAAGAATTTTGGTTCAGTACCCAGATAAAACATTAGACATGCTGGACGTGTCTTTAAACACTGATCCAAGGTAAACAGATAAAGTAGGACCACTGGAGCTTACTGGTTTTCGGCCTAACCAAGAAAGTATGAATCTCATGTTTAGGGAAAGGCCCTACCTCAAAGAAATGGGCAGAAAATAATAGACAGTGATACCTTATCTCCTTTTCTGGCCTTCACCTATGTACACAGGCTCACATAGTTGCACGCATGTGCACACACAAAATAATAATAATATTTTCTGATCTGCTAAAGAAGGTAACTAAAACAACTAAAGAAAACCTCTAGATTGAACAGATTAAAAACCACTACCCAATTATATGGAACTAAAGAAAAATATTCAAATCAAAAGCAAGATTTCTAACTTTACCAATAATTGCATTAGGTAAAAAAAGGTCTGGAAATGCTAATTAAAAAGCAGACACTAACAGACAGACTGACTCCACTACCAAGTGCATGCTGTTAACAGATGACTGACTTTAACATTATGCAGGTTATCTATGTGGCTAAGGGAAAAAGCACTTAACTAGCATGTATTAAGCTCCTGGAGAGATACCCAACACACACACACACAGATATCACACATACATGCATACATATAGATGTGTGTGTGTGTGTGTGTGTGTGTGGTATCACATATATATTAAGTATAACTATGGAAAAGTATGTATACTACTACGACTTAACTGTAGTCTGGGAGAACCATCCTGAAGAGAACAGTCTTTAAAATCTCAGCTCCTAGAAAGTGCTCAAAGCCATCAACAAGGACTACAGCCTGAGTTCAAGACCATCCTAAGCAATTTTAGCAAGGCTAAAGAGGCTATGAATGTAGCTCAGTGGTAAAGAGCTTGGCTGCATATGTGAGTTTAGGCTCTGGGTTCAGTCCCCAGCATTTAGTAAAGAATAAAGAAAATAATAAATAGAAAAATCATAAAAGAAAAAATAAAGAATTGTGAAAAACTATTCTGTCAGAAAGTAAATTTCAGAGATAAAATACCATCTGAATAAAGTGTGTTATTTCATAAGGATAATGGATTTTATCCACCAAGAAGACATTACAATCTCAAATGCATATATGGCCTATTAACAGCATTTCAAAATATACTAATTAAGACCTAATGTAACAGTAAGGAGACATAGATAAACCCACCATTTCACTAAAAGCTCTCTTGAGGCAAAGATCTTTAGAATAAGTTTTTTAGAAATCTAAACTATATCCCTAAAACCCCATATAAATTTTAATAGAAATTTCAAGCTGAAGAAAAAAGTAAAACTGAATCATACCAGGACTTGTCAAAATGACTAATCTATATTTCAAAGGAAATCTATAATACCTGTGGTTAGATCAGAAAAAAGGGTAGTTAATTCAATAGCATCAGCCTGTACCTTAAGAACCTGGACAGAAAAAAGCAAAGTAACATAAAGTAGGTAGAAGAGGTTAAAAATAATACCACGTTTTAAAACAGAAAAACAATAGAGGAAATCACTAAAATCAAAGTCTTGCAATGAAATTGCTAAGCCTTCAGCCAAGCAGATCAGAAAAAAAGAAAACACAAACTTCCAGCATAGGTTAAGCTAAAGAAGTCACAATTACAGATTCAGCCAAAAACTCTGACTTTACAAGATACTTGAGACTTTCTTGAAAGACACAAATTGCTGCAATTCACTCAATATAAATAGATGGTCTTAAAAAGTTGTGCATGCTTACTAGATATGGAAACTATAACTAAATCTTGTTGGGGCAGGGAGTTACAATGGGACAGACACCAACTGGAGAAATCACTTCGGCGGTGAACTCTAACCAAAAATGCTAAGGAGACACCACACAAATTCTATGAAATTCCTTCTGTATTACCTTAACAGTAAATTCAGAAAAAGAAATTTTATTTTAAAAAGTAAAACTCCAGACAACCACACCTTAGATACATTTAGATGCAAAAGTTCAAAACAAATTTTAGAAAATTGCATCTAAGTCTATTGAAGGTATCATAAACAAATGAAGTTTACTTCATATATGTAGGGCTTCCTTAACATCTAAATTTTAACATCTAACTAATGATATTTATGAGATAATAAAGCTAGAATAATGTTTTCTTATCTTAAACATACCAAATATTTTGTTTTGCAAAATTCAACATTCATTTTTTATATAAACTGAGCAAACTGGAGTTATAGGAAAATATCCTTATTCTTTTATAAATAATATTGAAAAATTAAAACCCACCACTAACATAAAATATGGATGGTTTATTCCTACTATCATAAACAAGACATATATAATTGCTTTTTCTTACTTCATTTCGACATTGTATCTGAAATTTTAGCCAATTCAATCAGATAAGAAAAAGTCCTTAAAGCATCTAGATGAATAAAAAAAGAAATACAACTCTTCATTGACAAACAGCATCAAGCAGAAACAGGGCAAGAAATATAGGAAAACTAATAAGTGAGTTTTGCAAAACTCCAGGTTGCAAATCAGTATATCAAAATCAATTGCAGTTCTTTATACTGCCCATGGAAAATCAAACACAAAGCCAGTATTACTTACAGTGCTTTAAAAAAAGCATAAAATACCTAGAGACAAGTCAGACAAAATACATGAGAATGTCTCGACTTCTCCCTCTAAACCATAAAACATTGCCTTGGTAGGTCTCACTCTTGGATGGAGAGGTCTAATATTGTAACATGTCAGTTCTCTCCATATTACTCTGTTGATTTCATTCTAGCCTAGTCTAGCTCCTAGATGACTGATTTGAAGAAATTGACAAGTGCATTCTAAAACTCAGGTAGAAACACATAGAACTAAACATCCCTGAGCAAAAAAAAAAAAAAAAAAAAGATGGAAAACTGACACTATCAGATTCTAGAATCTGTCATGAAATGTCGCTAATTAGAAGAGCCTACTGTTACTGTGATGGCAAAGTCATGAGGCTGAATGACAAGTCCAGGAAGAAATCCGCACACAGAAGATTGCTTTTTTAAAAGATCAATCCCTAAAAGTAATGTAAAAAGAAAGGAAGATTCTTTTCAACCAGCAGTGCTAGAGAAATTCAATATCCACATACGAAGACTGAACTTTGATCTTTTCTTCATACAAGACGCAAATAGCACAAATACATCATATACTTAAATTTAATATCTGAAACTGTAAAACATCAGAAAACCTCCACAACTTAGATATATTAGTTCCAATGCCAAAACTGCAATTCTTTAGAAAACAAACTAAAGCCTAGGGACCTAGCTCAGTGGGTAAAGCCATTGCTGTAAAGCATGAGGACTTATGCTTATATTTCTAGAACCTACTCAAAGCCAGTCACAGTACACATCTGTCATCCCAGCACTGCTACAGGGATTTCTATGTGCAGAAAAAATAAACATCTACCTTTCACTTTAAACACAAAAATCACTTCAATATAGGTCAAAGAGTTTAATTTAGTACCAGAAATAATAAAATTTCCAGAAGAAAACATAGGGAATACTCTATCTAATTTTGTCATAGAACTTTCGTTTTTGAATGGTGGATAAGTACATAAAAATATATCTGATAGTGAAAGTATAAATTTCAACATGAATTGAAGCTTATTGGGTTGTATAATCTTTGGGTTTGATTAATTTTGCTTTATGATATTTTTATTTGCAATTTTTATAATAAAGTTTAAATTTTTATTTTAAAAAAATAATGAATTATACCTTTCAAATTTTAACACTTTGGGCATTCAAAATGCTTTTAAGAAAATGAAAGAAATAATCTAGATTATGAGGCTATATAAAGAATAGAGGTTACAGTCATGACTCATGGTTAAGTTCACTTTCTGCTCTTCTAGAGGACCTGAGTTTGATTCCTGCACCCACATAGTGGTTCACAGCCAACTCTTGTTCCAGTTGCAGTGATCCCATGAACTTTCTGGCCTCCCTGAACACCAGGTAATGCATATTGTGCACAGATATACATGCAGGCAAAACACCCATACACATAAAATAAAAAATTTTAAGAATGAAGCTATGGTGGTTTAAATAAAAATAGTCCCTGAAGGGAGTGGCACTATTTGGAGGTGTGACCTGTTGGTCTTACTTGAGAAAATGTGTCACTATGGAGGCAGGCTTTGAGGTCTTATAGATGCTTAAGCCACACCCGGTGTTTCAAACCACTTCCTGTTGCCTGCAAGTCAAGATGTAGGACACTTGGCTATTTCTTCAGCATGTCTGCCTACACACCACTGTGTTGCACCGTGATGATACTGGTCTAAATCTCTGAAAATGTAAACCTCAACTAAATGTTTTTCCTTTATAAGAATTGCCATGGTCGTGGTGTCTTTTCACAGCAATAGAAACCATAATTAAGACAGGATCTGATAAGGGACTTTTCACAGAATTTACAACTCAACAGAACTCAAAAAAATAGAAAATCTAGGCTTAACATCATCATGAGAGCTTGTAATTTTATAAATCAGAGTGCTGAGGCAGGAGGATCCTGAGTTTAATGTCAGCTTGAGCTATACATTGGGAAAAAAATGATTCTTTACAATATTTGAGCAGACACCTTCCTAAAGACAATATATACATGACAGATAAACACATGCAAAGATATACAGCATCATTAGTCAGTAGGAAAATGCATACTAAATCATGATTGGTCAAAATACAGAGTTGTGGAGTCTACCCTCAACAGATAAAACTATAAAACAACTCCCATACTTAAGGCTCAAAGAATATTACAAAAGAGGGGCCAGAAAGATTGTCAGAGCCAGGATCAGGGAGTTTGCTATGAGACATGTCTCCTTGCAATGTCAGAAGCTACACCTATAAGATCTCACCAACGTGAATGCCTAAACATGAGCTGAACCAGCCTCATACCAATAGACATGCCAAAGTGGGTGGGTTAAAGCCCCCGAGGCCTCATCCCTACACAAAGAACTATGGGGAAATAAGGAATGCTGAGAGTGAGTAAATCACACTAGGAAGAGCACACCAGTTGGTTACCTAATATTAGTCAGCCCAGAAAACATAAGTAAAGGTAACACATGCATGTAACAACAACTGATCATAAAAGAAGCCATAAATTTGAAAGAAAGCAAAGATTTGGAAGGAGGAAAGGGAGGGAGAAATTATATAATTATATTATAATTGCAATGATAACAGAAATAATTTTTTAAATTATTATTGGTAGAATAGGTTAATATCTTTGGTTAAACTTTCAACATCACTACATAAAATTTATGAGGTTTCTCAGAAATTAAAGATAGAGTTACCATGCAATCTGACAGTTTCAGTGGGTACTTACTCAAAGGACATGAAACTGACACACTAGACTCTAGTGACTAGATAAGTTAGTTCCGCGTTCCTGTAACATTATTCACAACAGCTAAGACTGGTATTCAACCTAAGTCTTCATTAACTGATAAGCAAATAAATGATAGATGGATGGATGTATAGATGGATGGATAGATTAGACAGATGATAGAGATAGATGGATGGATGGATGGATGGATGGATAGATAGATAGATAGATGGATGGATGGATGGATGGATGGATGGATGGATGGATGGACCCAATGCTTTGCTGTGGATCTCTGCATCTGCTTCCATCAGTTCCTGGATGAGCATTCTATGATGACAATTAGGGTGGTCATCAACTTGATTTCAGGGGAAGTCCAGTTTAGGCATTTGCTTGGATTCTTAGCTGGCATCATGATTGTGGATTCTTGGGTGTCTCCCTAGCACCAAGTTTCTCCCTAGTCCCACAAGGGCTCCCTCTATCAAGATGTCTGTTTCTTTGCTCTCCCTCTCTGTCCCTCCCCCAACTCCAGTTCCCTCATTCCCTGTGTTCTCTTCCTACCTCCTCTTTTTCCACCCTCCCACTCTACCCCACTTCACCCCAGCATGCTTCCAATGTACTCAGGAAGTCTTATTTGCCCTTCCCAGGGGGTTCATCATGTCTCTCTTAGGGTCCTCCTTATTTCTTAGATCCCCTGAATCTAAGATCTAAGATCCTTCGGATCGTAGCCTGGATATCCTTGCGTTATGTCTAATATCCACTTACATACCATGTTTGTCTTTCTAGGTTTGGGCTACCTCATTTAGGATGTTTTTTGTTTTTCTAGTTTCATCCATTTACCTGCAAATGTGAGCATTCTTTTACGTGACTCCATTTGATTGTTATTTTCCTTTTAGGGTTTAATAAATTGCAGCAAGAATTTTTAAAAACTGAATATTACAATATCTTAATTAGAAAATTTAGCCACCCACAGAATCAATTGACTGGGGCTTGAGGAGACTCAGAGTTCAGGAAACCTGATATAGCTTCTGACCTAGGAAAGAAATGTTCACTGACTTTTTTTGCCTATTTATGAGACCCTTTTCTTTCTACTGGATTTCCTCATCAAGACTTGATTATGATCTTATTGTAACATGTTATGCTGCGTTGGTCGATGTCCCTGGGAGGCCTGCTCTTGGAGGAGAGAGGAGATGAGACATAGTTGGAGGAAGGAAAGAGAGGGGAAAACTGCAATTGGGATGTAGTACATGAGTGAATGATAATTAGATAGATAGTAGATAGATAGATGATAAATAGATAGATAGGTAGATAGATGATAGATAGATGGATGATAGATAGATAGATAGATAGATAGATAGATAGATAGATAGATAGATAGATAGATGATAGATGGTAGATAGATGATAGATAGATAGATAGATAGATAGATAGATAGATAGATAGATAGATAGATAGATAGATGATAGATGGTAGATAGATGATAGATAGATAGGTAGATGATACATAGATGGATGATAGATAGATGATAGATAGATGGATAGATGATAGATATATAGATGATAGATAGATGATAGATAGATAGATAGATAGATAGATAGATAGATAGATAGATAGATAATAAAAAGAATTTTAAACAGAGGTAAAAATTAACACTAGGCCTGCTAGGGTTGCTCCTTATCAAATCCAATGGGCCAATCTATAGAAAACTTAAGGCTGACTCATATATCTTCAGGTTTAACAGTGATATTTCAAAAAATATTCTTGTGCACTGATACATAAAGCCCCCACCAGAGCCCCTGTCACCAACACAATAAAACACATCCTCAAGCCTGACACTTAGGTGCCACATGAGGAAAGTGGCCTATTTTTTTTCAGGATCTATTTTGTTATAAGCACAATTTTTGTGACTTACCTACAGAAATGGGTAACTCAGGACACCAGTCCTATAAGCAGTAAGTATTACAGCATTCAAGCAACAGCTGGAGGAGGAATATAAGGCAGAAGTCATTAACTGTGGCCAGGAAGGGCTTGAGGGGGAATACTGTACAGTGGTACAACACTCACTGAGTGTGAGAGAGGCCCTGGGTTCAAACCTCAGCACCGGAAAGAAAGGAGGGAGAGAGGGAAGGAAGGGGGAAGAAAGACCAGGAGCTGTCTTTACTGAGTAACAGAACTAATAGACGTCCTCAAATCCTAGGGACAGTGGGTGGGGAAGGTTGAGACATGAGAGAATACAGCAAATAAACTATCTACATGGACTAGCATCTTATTTTTACCTCTGCCATGTGTGTGTTACACTTCTACAGTACCTGCACATCTCTTTAGCTAAGCTCACAGGACCAGAACCTGTCCTCTTGCTGCCAGGATAGTTCCTGGCATGTGAAAACTATTTACATATTTTAGTTAATGTAGCAGTTGAAATAGTGTATTTGGGACAATATGTAATTCAGTATGAATAAACTACCCCATAATTATGATGACTTCATTTTCCAGGAATACTAAAGGAAGGCAAAGCTGAGAACAGAAAAACAGAAGATAATCCACAGTGTATCCGGATGTCTACAGTCTGAAGAACAAGATTAACAAGGGAGAGAGAATCAGTCCAAACAGTGCCCGGATGCACAGCAGCAGGCCTACTGTCTACATTCCACTGGATGACATTCTAGAAGGTTTTACTGTTCAAACATGGAGTGCTTAGTAATCCACAGTGACTGGCACTGGAAAACTGGAATGTGGCATTATGGTGTTTCTAATTATCATTTTAGACAACAGCTCCTTCAAGTGTCTGAGGGAACAGCTGATTCTGCTCCTCAGAGGCCTTTGCTTATTACAAAGCTCGGCTTACATCAGAACACCTCAGCACTCTTCCGCCTAAAAGCCCCTCAGTCAGAAAAGCTGACATTGTAAATATTAAAATCGTCTTTCTCAAGCCATATCTGGGCTCACAACGGAAGACTAATAATAATTATGATGATAATAATAATAATAATTCTTTGGGGTAACAGGAATTACAGTACCGTCCAAGAGAACAAAGTGAAGGGGTGCAGCAGAGCACAGGTCTTCTTAAGACAGGCCTGTCTTCATGGCCCTCTCCTATGAGGCACCAGCTACTCATTTGCCCTGTCCCTCTACATCAACCACTTGTTATGATCTAGTGGCATACATTTTAATATAGGCATAACTTAATTATGCTCACTCCAGAGGAAGAGACCAACATAGCTCCCTTCTCTAATATTTTCTCCTATATCAATGCTACTTCTCAGTTTGAGAAAGAAGTTCCAAATACAGTTGACCACATTATAAAGAAGGCATCTTTTCCTCACCATGCAAATTATGAAAAATTATCTTTAGCTCAGTGTTCACTGTTGCCGTGTGTTATTCATGTCAGCACATCTGTAGCAATTCCCAGTTTGCCAGATGCTTTTCTATATTTGTATTGTTTCTTTTGGCTCCTCCATTACTTCTATCTAGTAGTTTTTCTTAGAAGACTTACTACACTGATATTAGGCTGTTTACAATGAAATCATGGAAACCTATTTGTTCAACCTGAGAGACTCTGATTCAGCATCCCATGAGCCTGTATTTTGTCATCTCCTTAAGAGATAGGACAGGATTGGAGCAACTGCCCCACTGTATTTGTGTGCTTCCTATATTTCTGTGGTCTGAATGAAAAATGTCCCCATGTCCCATGTATTTGAGTACTGGTCCCCAGCTAGTGGTGGTGTTTCAGGAAGTAGAGCCTTACTAGAGGAAGTACATCACTGGGGGTAAACGTTGAGAATTCACGCCATTTTCGACTTCCAGTTTGGTTCTCCAGTTCCTACACGTAGTGAAAAACATGATCTTCCTGTTATCACTGCCTGCTGCCGTACCTCCTCTGCCACTAGGGATGCTCCCTCTGGAGGCAAAGGCGGAAATAACTCTTTCTCTCAAAAGTTAGCTTTGATTTTATCACAGCCACAAGTAACAACAAAGTAACTGATACACTTACCATTGCCAAGCAACCTTCCACACCTCTATTCTCAAGAGCTCCACTCTGAATAGAAACATTCCTTTATACATTCATGTGTAGAACTGGCATGATCCAGTCTAGCTTCTCAAACATCCTCATCATCGGCTCAGTGTGTGCCATTCCAGATGTATCACTCACTACCTGCTTTTCCTTGTGAACTTTGCTAAGACTAGAGGAGAAAATGTGTATTCCCTCCACCCCCCAGCAGTGGAAGCACATAAGTGCCACTGACTCCATCCTGTGTGAGAAAGAGGCTGCTCTGTGGAGATGAGCACCATATCTCACTTCACAATCATCCCACACAGATAAATCCCACAGTATTTGCCTCTTTGTGAGTGTTTCAGTTAGCTTGAGGTCTCAAGGCTCACCCATGTTAGAGCTTCTGTCAATGTTTTTCCTTTCCAAGATCAGCTGTGTGTGTGTGTGTGTGTGTGTGTGTGTGTTTGTGTGTAGCCATCAGACAGTATCTGTGTGATATTGGTTCCAGGAACCCCCTGACAGAGGTACCAACGTCTTTAAGTACTTCTATGCATTTTCATACAACCTATTATAATCTACCCTGTATATTTTAAGTCATATCTGTATTACATTCTCTAATACAGAAAAAACTTTTATATATAAACAGTCATTGTGATACACTGTTTAGGGAATAAAAATAAGAAAATGGTCTGGGTACATTTAGGACTGTCATAACTTTTCAATTTTTTTAAAATATCTTAAACCAGAATATGTAGTAGTACTAATTGTATTTGCTTTCAAAATTCAAGGCTCTTTTGTGTAACCTGTTGTAGAATATTTAAATAAGCAAAGATGTGTTACATTTGTTTACACTGCATTCTTTTTAACTTTGTAAAGACATGTTGCAACTGTGCTAATGAAATAAAATTAACCTGAGCTCAGAGAGGCAGGATTCTGGTTGACAGAAGTATAAGGAAGGAGCATAGCCTGGATTTTTTTAGTTAGGGTAGTGAGGCAGGAGAATGGCTTCTGAGACACCAGCAGAGAGAAAATATTAGCCAATTGCTACTCTGACTTTCTGAGATCACAGGTTTTCACCCTAGCTTTTGAATGTGGAGTTTTATTAGAACTGTACAGATTTACTTGCAGCAGCAACGGAGACATTGTCAGGGAAACTACTGTCTGAGCAGCAGGGCCACTAGTAATCTAAAGCACAGCCACTGGGATGAAGGCAAAACAGCAGTGACCTAAATAAGATAAAATCTTAATACAGTCCAAGGAAGACATGTCTTCTCCCCTCTGTCTCCTTACCCACCAGACTTGACAGCCAGTCAGTCTCTCTCCCATCTGAACACAGGCATGAGAAGTTGTGGAGGGTCCCGTGCTTAGCTTCTCTAAGCCTAAACTGAACTTTTTAAAATCTGTAATAGTCAGAAATCCAGAATGCCACAGATTACTAGAGACCTGGGGTTGGAGGTGCCAGCCTGAGGATGTAGCTCAGTGGCAGAGCACTTGTCTGGTATGTGTAAGGTCCTGGGTTTGTTTTCTAGAATTGCAAAATCAAGCAGGAAAAACAAACACACACACACACACACACACACACACACACAGAGAGAGAGAGGGAAAACTGGACAGGCAGACAGGTATAGAATCAAAGATAAAGAAAACAGCATTTAATAACTTTCATGATATTAGAATTCCCCACACAGGGGGCTATAGCCAGCAGGGAAAAGCTGAGGAGACGCCAGCATAGAAGTCTTTGTAAAGTTAGAATGCATACAGAAGGAGTGTTTGTTTGTGTGTGGACTGGGAGGGTAGCTCAATTGTAGAGCACTTGCCTAGCATGCATAAGGGCTCAAAAAGAATAAAGTCGGTAGGAGGAGGAAATCTAAAGTGCAAAAAACACCTTCTTGCTGGGGCTCACAACCTGTCAACACCTGGACACCAAAGGAAGGTTAAGACATGAAGAAGACGAACTTGGAATCTATTTGATTTTTACTATGAAACCAGAAGTGGCAAGTGTATTTATGATTTAAGTAGAAACCCAAAGCCCCATGTGGTCTCCAGAAGAAGTTTCAAGGTGACCAAAAGCATCAGACCCAAGAAAGAGTGAAAGGAGCTGAGTCTCCAACTCCCAACTCCTCGAAGCTAGGATGAGAAAGAGCAGACCTCTCCTGGAAATGGAGATGGAGGTGAAGTCACAGAGGTCACATAGGGAGAAGAGCCCAGGAAGGCACCACAGAGACCCACCCACCTCTCTTAGTGCCCAGTGACTTCCTGAGCCCCAGGAAGAGGAGAAAGGACAAATCACAAGCCTGCAGCCTTTGCTAAGCAAAAATGCAATTCCCTGCAAAAAGCAGCAGAATATAAAGATGCCATCTGTGGAAGTGGAGAGTATGAGTTAAGTTCAGCGCAGAAATAAACAACATCCCAATTTTAAGCTGCTGAGTGGTGCGGTATGTAAAATGGGAAATCCGCCCCACTGACAGGAAAGATTGTTATGTATCTCTGACGTCATCATTTCTGGATGACGCACAACAATGGCAGTAGAGTGGTAAATCAAACGAAAAGAGCCTTTGTAACTGTAATTGATCAGGGAAAGAATCTGATGCTGGGTTCACCATTCAGTACCTGAGCAGGGCTCACTGATCTGATATATGACAAACTGTTGCAACACTTAGTTCATGCAGGGCAGTGCCCAGCACGGGCATTTTGGATGGCAACTGATGAGAACAGATGCAGAGACCCACAGGCAAACATTAGGCAGATGTAGGGAAATCCTACAAAAGAGGATGGGGAAGGATTGTAGGAGCTAGAGGGGTCAAGGTCACCACAGGAGCACAGCCCACTGAATCAACTAAGCAGGGCTTTTGGGGGCTCAGAGAGCCTGAAGCCACAGAGAGCCTGTATGGGACTGACCTAGGCCCTCTGCATACGTGTTATTGTTAAGTAGCTCGGTGGGCTTGTGGGACTCCTAACACTGGGAGTGGGGGTGTCTCTGACTCTTTTGCCTGCTTTGGGGATCGTTTTTCTCCTACTGGGTTGCCTCATCCAGTGTCGAGATGACGGGATGTGTCTCATCTTAGTGTATCTTGATATGCTGGGTTTGATGGATATTCCTGGGGGACGGAGGTAGAACAGGTCTGGGAGAGGGGGCTTGGAGGAAGGAGAAAGACGAAACTTCTGGAATGTGATATATGAGAAAAGAATAAATTTTAAAAAAACAAATTTTAAAAAGTAAAATCTTTTAAAAAAGCATTTCTCTTCTCAAAATGTGCATGTTTCAATTGAATGCCTACTTGTTTTTTGCTTTTCTGTTTTTCTCTTTTGCTTCCCTGTCCCATTCGCTATTCTGACCTATTTCTCTGATTCATAGAAATTTCAATCTGGACAACATTCAGAAAAAACCAAGGTAAACCACTTAGTTCTCTAAGTCAGAACACACTGGCAGCAGCTGAGGTAGAACTAGAACCCGGTGTTTCAAGTCCGTTTCCGATTCCCACTTACTCTAGAAGACACATTTTCTATCCTTCAGGAGACTTGAGCCTGGTACAAAATCCGTTCCTCTGTTCAATGCTGGGTTCGGTGACCACCTCACTGTGACAAAAGTCCATAAAGTGCTTTGAGGATCTTGCTGGATCCAGCAATTTTGTCTTGAACTTTCCGGTAAGTACTGGAACCATCCATCTCAGTCACCTTGACCTATAGGAATTTTTTTAATGGACCTACTGTCCAGGAACAAAGTCAATAAAATGGAAAGTAAAATGTAGCCCTAAAATATTTCCTAGCCTACAGATCCCGCCACACCAGGAACTAGTTTTTCTTCAAACATTTTAGTTGTGTGAATCGATAAAAATCAAATCTGGGCTGAGTTTTCTATTGCACGGCTTTAAACATGTCACTAAAACTATGAAGAATTCAATATAGTAGAATCTT
This sequence comes from Phyllotis vaccarum, assembly GCA_033318265.1. Classification (NCBI taxonomy): domain Eukaryota; kingdom Metazoa; phylum Chordata; class Mammalia; order Rodentia; family Cricetidae; genus Phyllotis; species Phyllotis vaccarum. The sequence goes on from JARWLC010000005.1 coordinate 104,423,955, forward strand.
ACATTTGAGACTCTGGGGCTGGAGAGATGATTCAGAGGTTAAGAGCACTGGCTGATCTTCAAGAGGTTCTATTCACACACACACACACATATATACACACTCACACATGCACATACACACACACACCAGTCACTCTCTTTAAATTATTCCAGGCATAACAAAATTACCATCTGAATGTATATTTGATTCATGTTCCCTTGACCATCAATCTAGCCATTAAAAATACTATGGCCCATTTTCATCAAGTACCAAGGTGTAACCAGTGTGATAGAGTGTACTTTCTTACATCTTTATCTCTACCTAACAGAGGAGAAAATTCTGTTTTAGACAGGATGTGTGCAGGATAAATTTTGTTTTTAAACTGCAATAACAAGAAACTTTAAAGTAAATCAGACACCATAAAATAATCTTACAATGCCTTGGAAAGAGCCCAAGACCATGGGTTCTTAAATAGCTTCTCCCTGCTGAATGGAGCTGCCACCCTCTGCATGAACAATACCTATTCCCTAGATATCGCTAAGAAATACCTACTGACATGGATGTTGGTCTGATAAGAAAAAATGGAAATATGTTCAGATAGTCGCCTCATTTTTTAACCCATTACAGGTAAAGTTGTTGTAAGTGTTGCCCATCTCTATTCCAACCTAGTGTTGCTCTGTAACCTGAGATCCAATCCACCCAGACAGGCTAATAGACTTTTCTATAGAGTAAACGTTACCTGGCTACCCCCTGTGTATCTGCATACTTTCTGTTTCTTACAGGATACTGAGACAGCTGCAGGAGTGTGCACAGTAACAGTGGACTTACTGTATCCACAGTTTGTCTAAACATTTAATGATTATGTCTAGAATTAGGATACTAACTCTTCAGCCTAGTTTTAGGAGTCTATACTCTAACCTCAACTCACTGCCATTTACACAAACCCTTACATTTCAAATGTTTTCATTTATTGCATTGCATATATTTAAAGTTGAAGGTAGAGTTGTAGAAGTGTGTGTCTACAGTCCCAGGTACTCAGGAGGATAAATTAGGAGAATCACAAAGTCAAGACCTGCCTCGACTACATGAATATAGTGAATGAATATAGGGCCAGCCTGGACACACACACACACACACACACACACACACACACACACACAAGTGTTTATAAGCTGTGGATATGGCTAGTGCTAGAAAGCCTGTCTGGCCTACAAAGGGCCTGGGTCAATGCCCAGTGCCCAGCAATACAAGCCACAAGAGACATCTGGCTTTAACCTCAGGTCCTGATTAATGAGAAGCACACTTTTGCCCTCCTAGGGCTTTTTCTTTTCATTTTCTGAACCATCTAAAACCTTCAGCCATCATGCAAGTCAGAGATCTTTGTAACACCTCTCCCAACTGGATTCAAGACTCCAGGATCTCTGATATCTCTCAAGTCATGACTATAGTAATAACATATTTCTGTCACTCATAATTGCCATTAACCATGGTCTTCCTTTTATCCAAAGCAAAAGCTGACCTGCCCCAAATCCTGCCTCTGGTTATTATTCTGCCTTGTAAGCCTCCATATCCTCAAAGCTACACTTAATTCACACTTTCTTGCTGCATGGGCCATGCTATAGCCTAAGTGGCTAACATTTCAGTTAAATGAAAGACCATTCTTCTCTGAGTTCAGCTGCTCCCAAAATATCCTGTTGAGCTGGAGGTGCTGATCCACACCTTTAATTCCAAAATGTGGGTGATGAGACAGGAGGATCACCATGAGTTCAGGGCCAGCCTAGGGTACACAGTGACATCTTGTCTATAAAAAAATAAAATAAAATTGAACTGTGTTAATCAAGAACTCCTAATCATATTGGGGGATGAGACAGGGCATTAATTCCCAGGAGAGGAACTTTCATAAATGTACTCATTCACTTTTCTGTTTCCAAACAACCAAAATATCAGTCAAGAAATAATTTGTTAAAAGCAAATATATTTCCAAACAATTAGAAATTTAAACCTAATTTGTAATAGCATAAGAACCCATTTTTTGGAGTTAAATCTAATATAATATATGTAATATTTACATAGTGAAACATACTAAACATTGGTAAGAGAAATCAAAGAAACCCTAAACAAATAGAGAAATATAATTTATTGTTGGAAATGTCAATGATATTATTAGAGTTACGTCTTTCCAAATTCAGTTATATATTTCACTCAATATCTAGATCCTATGCACTTTTTGAAAAAAATCAAGTGATAAAACAATGTGTGTGTGTGTGTGTGTGTGTGTGTGTAAAAGTGAAATAAAAAGTGTATTTTTTAAAATTTATTTTTATTCTGTGTTTTACTTGCATATATATGAATATACATATGTACACATATAAATATATACATGCATATGCTCTTACTGCTGAGCCATCTTGCTAGCATCAACATACTTTTTTATTGAAAAGAAACAAGGATAATTTATACTATATAAATTTAACAGTATTTATCCAACAAATAATTCTACAGTATTCAGGACAGCATGCTATTAATTCCATATGTCATTTATTCTTCCACTAAATGTAGAGCCCGGAATAGACACAGATGTATTAGCCATTGATATTTTAACAATCATGGCAATAGAAGTAAATGGAGAAAAGAATCCATTTAACAAATAATGCTGGCAACTGAGCATCCATACATACACAAAAGCAGTGATGCTTGGCTCAGATGAAAAAAATAAAATAATAATAATAATAGACCAAATGTAAAGCTTAAATTTATAAAATTATTAAAATAAAATTAAAAATATGAACTGTGGTAAAGTAAAAATTTCTTACCAAAAAAATTATTTTTAAAATCATAAATTAGACATCATCAAAATTTTAAATTGACTTTCTTCAGTGGATACCTAAGAAATAAAAAAGCAAGACATAGGCTAGAAGGAAAGATTGCCAACACTAATATTTGGCAAAACACTTGTATTTTTAAAAATACATAAAAACTTAACTCAATTTTAACTCAGCTTACCACTGAAGGAAATCAGGACAGAAACTCAAATGGGGCAAAATTCTGGAGACAGGAGCTGATGCAGAGGCCACTGAGGGAGTTGCTTCCCCTGGCTTGCTCAGCATGTTTTCCTCTAGAATCCAGAACCACCAGCCCAGGGATGGCACCGCACACAATGTGCTGGCCCTCCCCCACTGATCACTAGTTGAGAAAATGCCTTACAGCTGAATCTCATGGAGGCATTTCATCAGCTGAAGCGCCTACATCTCTGATGACTCTCACTTGTGCCAAGTTGACACACAAAACGAGCCAGTGTATAACGGCTGTTGATGAGAACAAGAAACAACTGAAGGTGGCACTCATGCTAGGGCTGTGTTGTTGCACAGATACTCAATATGTTGGCATTTTCTCAATATATTAAATTTATATTTATATGTGGTCCATTCAGTTCCCCATGATTACTTACCTAGACAGATGAACCCATATGTTTATGTGGTGATTTTTTTCCAGGAAGTTTAATAACACTTTCAGACTACTTAAATCTGCAAACCCTGATGCCCATCACCTGATGGATGAATAAATAAATGGTTGCATAACTATACTCTAGACTGTTGCTTAGCAAAGTAGTGGAAATAACTAATACATTCATTGACATTGTTGAGCCTCAGGAACATTAGGCTGAGCAAAAGAAGTTGCACTAATTTAACGTTATTCCATAAACAAACAAAAAATGTAGGAGAAAGAAAAAACAGAAGCCTGAACTACAGACAAACTGTGGTGCTAGACCGATGGCCACATGGACTGAGATGAAATTCTAAGAAGGGACATAAGAATTACCTTGGATTGGTAGACATGTTGATAGTTGATGGCAATGTCCATGTATATGGCCTTCGAAACTCATCAGACCAGAAGCTGGTGAGATGGTTCAGTGGCTGTGAATGCTTGCTGAGGGAGAGCTGCCCCCATTACTCATCTGTCTTGAGGTGGCGTGGACAGAGGAGAAATGACCCCCAACACCTGCAGCAGGTGGGAGAGCTTGCAATGAGGACATAAGAACAGGAAATCCCTGGCTCTCATCAGCTGCAGAGAGTGGCCCCTACACTTCACCTGGCCCTGAAGGTGGAGGTGTGGAAGATGCCAAAGCAGGAAACTGGCCCAGACTCTCTAGCTCGTTGCTGCAGGATGATTCTAGAGAGCCCACTCTGGTGGTGAAGAGAGAAAGGAGTTGCCAGGCTGACCAACCCTGCAACTATCCAAACCTCAAACCAGAACCATGATTCTTTTCGATAAATGTCTGCATGTAAAAATATATGGATAACACTGCATGAATCACTGTGTCACACTGCAGCTTCCAAGGCGAAATCTTATCCTTCTTCCCTTTTTTCTTCTTTGTCTCTTCATTTTTATTTTGTTTTATTTTGGGGTGGGGTGGAAGATAAGTAGGGTTGGGAGGCATGTTGTGAAAGACACAAAGAATAAATATAAATAAATTAATAAATAAATGTAAAGTATGTTTGCTGCTCTCACAACAGACCACAGTTCAGTTCCAGCTACAAGAGATTTGATGCCCTCTTCTGGCATTGAAGGGTAACTGCACATGCGTTAACATATACACACACACACACACACACACACACACACACACACACACACACAAAGGCAGAAACAGACACACACAGGAATAAGAGTAAAATCTTAGATCTTAGATCTAAGGTAACTTATTGACAAACTTGAAAAACTTTAATCCCAACAAAAGTTGCTAGGAATTTGACAAACCAATCCTAAAATTTATATGTAATATAAAAGGGCTGAAATGACCAAATAATTTTAAAAGAACAATACGGAGGAAATTTCTCTCTGGTATGAAAATTACCCAAAGGGAACCATGCATGGTAGCTTTCCCTTCAATTCTAGTATTTGGGAGATAAGGGCATGTATATCTCTATAAATTAGAGGCTAGCCCAGTCTACATATAAAGTTCCAGGCCAGGAAAAATTACTAGATAGGAAGACCAGGATCATGTGATAGTTGTGTTACCAGTGATCTGGGCTGATCTCTGGGCCAGTTATTTCCTGTAAAGATTTTGAGTATCTTATTGAAAGTATACAAAAAAGAAAAAGCACAGATTTGCTAAGTATCCAGGACACTTATTCAATAGTACAAATTAGAAACAAATACACTGCACAGGGTGGCGGTGGGCCACGTGAGTGAAGATACTTGGATCTTTCTTGGATGGGATCCAACAGAAGGAAAAATTTGTTTGCTAAGGGGTAGTACAGGGGCAGTTCTTTATTTTGATTGACAGGTGAAATCATACAATCATGTCTCCGTACGTCTCTTCCCATAATGCACTTAATGTTAACCATAAGCATGTCCAATTTTGCATAGGCATAAAATGGCATATAGAGGATTCTCCCTAAAAGTTCACCTTGCCTTATTGTCCCCTCTCCCAAACTCAATCTAAACCAAATTACCTTGCCAGAGGTATTGGGAATATGTTTCAATAGAAACTCCTCAAGTCTGATAGTTCTCACGGGGAAGAGAATCTCACTCCACTGTTGTGAAAGGACTGTGCTTACAGTTCTGTGCAGGTGGGGTCCTAAGTTGCTTACAGGTTGTTGTGTATATTGTTCAGAGAAGGGTGTATATGCATCATACCTTCAGGCAAGGACCTCAGGCTTCCAAGACTATTGTTGAAAAGAGGAGTATTGTGCAAAGCCTGAGTGAAATGAAGTCTCGGGTTCCTAAGCTATATTCTATGCTTGCTTGTCTCTATGGTAGGAACAAAATTAAACAATTGTATTAATTAAAAATACAGAACTTAAAAGCTACATTCTAGCAAGGAAACTCAAATGTTATAAATGGGTGCATCAGAGTACAAAAATGGAAGACTGATAGACTGTGTTAGTCAGTTTCCAGTCCTGTGAAAAAAACAATCTCATTACAAGAAAAAACAAATTGTATGATGGTTTCAGTCTGTGGACACTTAGTCATATTGACTTGGGCCTGTGGCAGGACAAAGCATCACAGAGGAATCCTGTAGAGGGGGAGACGGCTGATACCATGGCAGCTGAGAAGCAAGGGAAATAGATATAACCAAATATCTCCGTCACATGTCTTGAGGTTTAGAAGGCAGTGTTCTCTGGCTGAGTCAACCTGGAGTTTGCTGTCTCTTGGGATTCTCGGGTTGCATTTCTTTAGAATGACAAAAAAAAAACAAAAAACTCAACAGTTGAAATATTTTGTAAGTTTGAAATCAGAAGGGATATGTTAGAGTGTGAGGGAGGGAGATCAGTATGCACTGCATACCTGCATTGAACTGTCAAGGAAATAAAAAATATTATTTTATTTTATTTTATTTTATTTTATTTTATTTTATTTTATTTTAGTAAAACTATATCATGGGTACTGAAGTTCAACATCCTGGCATTGATTACAGCCCTACACTTCCCTGTTATAATCATTGCTGTCGTCATAGTCAGCATTAGCATCATCTTGCAAACACCCAATTCTAAACTGTAGTGAGAGATCAGACCCAGGAAATGATGTGACCTGAGTTCCCTGGGTCTTCTTTTCATTCCATCTGTCTCTAATGTTAGGACAGAGAGTCCAATAACATAGAAATGTCCACACACACAGAGCAGAGTAACAACCGCAAACATTGATGTCTAGCAAGGTAAGCTACAGACAAAGATGGGGTAGTCTAGCAAGGTAAGCTACTTTCAATCAGGACAACACACAACATGGCCTAACCCTAACACACAGCAAAGACAGAATACAGGCTCCTCCCCTCTGAAAGTAGTACGACTCTCAAAATGGCAGGTAAGAAGATGTGTTTGTCCTTTCTAGAATAACGAGGCTTCACGAGTGTCTTTGGAGTTAGCATGGGGGAAGGTACTCATCCGGTCTCCTTGGCAGTAAAATGCATCACCCTTTTGCAATGGGGATAGTGTCAGAAGAAATCTAGCAGAGAGTTAAGGCTTTTATGATGCCCAGAAATAATGAGTCCATCTTTCTCATGAGGTTGTCATAGAGACCACAGTGAGAACCAGAACAACAAACTTCACCAACAGTGAAGTAAGTGCCAGGGAAAGCCAACTGAAGAACCTGAGCATATGCCCCACCTGGCTCTGACCGGAAAGCATCCTTCTTTTATTCCCTAGAATTGCAGAAGGTCTAAATAAAACCTATGAAAATGTGTAAATTTGATATGCTGCTGACATCTCCATATTGTTGGCCTTTGCGTGCTCCCCATGGCATACATTTTAAAGAATAGGATGAACCTACATAGTAGGTTATTAAATAGTGCTGAGCAGCCACCCTCAAGTATTCTAGAAATGTAATACACATCCTTGACAAACCAGGTCCAGTCCAACATAAGGCTCGGTGCCCCAAGACACAGTCATTAATTGACTCAAGAACAAGTAGTTTCTGGTCAGAGCTTGCAGAAAAATACCCCTATGTAGTGATGAGGTTGTGCATAACTCTTACTGTGGTTACAGTCTTTCCTGTATAGTGATGAGTGTGGGTAGCTTTAACTGCGGTTACAGTCTTCTGGAGGTCAACGAGATTGAAACCAACAGCCAAAAGAAACTGAGAGAGAAAGGGTGAGAAAGCCTACCTGCCCTTTCCATGCATCTATGTAGTCTGCCCTGTCCCCGTTTGCTTTCAGTGACAAATAAAGTGTGGCAAACAATTCAGAAGTAGTGCTACATTAAATTTGTCTGAAGGATTGGATGACAACAATCCAAAGCTAAGTAGGTATATGTTATTACAATGTGTAATTTGGAATGTCTTCTGCATTACATAGTAAACACTCTTAAATGCTTTTTTTTTTTTAAAGGAAGTCAGTTGTTCACAGGAGACACAAGGAAGGCTAGTTGAGTTCTGGTTCTAAGTTTAATACCTAGGGATAAAACTAAATAAAGATGAGAAAGAACGCATGCTTAGGAGACTGTGGTTAAAAGTACTCGCTGTTCTTGCAAAAGATCTGGATTGAGTCCCAGCACCAGCAAGGTAGCTCACAATTGCCTGTTACTCCAGCTCCAGAGTATCTGGTACTCACCTTTCTAGAGTACTGCATACATACGATGCACATACAGATATATGGGCAAAACATTCACACACATTTTAAAAAGTGTCTTAAGGAAGAAAAAACAACAAAAAATTCTAGAATCAGGTAGCAGAGTGGGGAAGGAGCCATCAGGTGTGTTCTCTCTGGCTCCAGAGTATTGGCTTTCCTGAAGTCACCAGGACACCATGCTAAGTGCCCAAGCCTTGGCCATTTGGCCACTGAAGCAGAAGAAAGCTTTCTTTTAGGTGAGGGTGCTTCAGCAGAGCGACTGTGGGCTGCACACAGTTCAGATATGGGACAGGAAGCAACGACAGTCCACCTCACATTGCAATGAAGTTAAACTCCATGTGTGCTCTAACATACCTTTCTTATTAATCAGTAATGATCTGTGTAGCAGCATCGAAACTCTAATAAAAGTCACATGTATACCCCATATTTCTCCTTCCTAACGAACTCTTCCAACAACCAAGACCTTACTCACAATCGTGGGGGATAGGACAGGGTGATATCCGCTATCGGGAAAGTTATCTGTCATCCATCCTCAGTGACTAGGAAAAATGGTCCCTGCCTAAACCATTCAGAAATAGACAGAAGGGATAAGATTTCTCTCTAAATTGATTCTTGGAATCCTTTATTTTACCATTTAAGTGGTTAGATTTTATAAATGCATAAAATCTGCCAAAATCTCTAGTCGGAAGCTTTAAGAAAGCATAATGAAAACCTACTTGAAGTAAAGTTAAAAAAAAAAAAACAACAAAAAAAAAAACAAAAAACAACAACAAAAAAAAAAAAAAAAAAAACCACCCTCTACATCCACTACTAGCTCAGTAAACTGATCAGTTACTCCAGCAGTTTCTAGTGCCTACTTGGGGACAGGTCTACTGGGAGAAATAGCTACATCCCACCCATGCCCTCCCCATTTAGCAACTCCTGCTATGGAATTATCAAGTCCAAGGAGCTATACACACAGATCTTCTGTAGATATACAGACTTCTTAATACTATTGCCCAGGTGCTATTTAAGTAATGCTCCTCCCTACAGCAGCTCGGCCTGTAGTTATTACCTGTTTTCTAATGACAGATGTTCTAAGTGACTGAAGGCCTGGCCCCAAACAACCACCCAACTTGTCTCTCTGGAATGTGAACCCAGAACCACTTGCCTTCAGAGCCCAAAGCAAGCTTTCTCTTCAGAGCCCTTAGCCAGCCTAATTCTCTCCCCCAGAAGGCACTTGATAGCACTCCCTAAAACACTCAAAGATCTCCTGTGTCTGTATTATTGGTGTTCCTTTGTTCATTTTCACCAACAAAATTTTCAAACCTTTTTCAGAAGGTTTCCTCCCACAACTCATACCAATCTTCCTGCTTTCAAAGCTGCAGCATCCTATGACTGTGATGGCAGTGTGTGGTGGGATTCAGGTGTCAGCTGATAAGGTCCAAGACGCTTAGCCAGGATCCCAGGCTCCTGAAGGGGGAAGGGAGTGTAGTCAACCCCATTCATGAAAGGCTGCTGGGAACTTGGGGTCCAGTTCGTTCTCTCTCTCTCTCTCTCTCTCTCTCTCTCTCTCTCTCTCTCTCTCTCTCTCTCTCTTTGTTCCCTGACCAGGAATCAAACCCCGGGCCACGACAGTGAGAGCGTAGAATCTTAAAAAAAAAAATTAAAAAGAGAGAGAGAGAGAACTGACCCCAAGATTCAAGCACCCTTTATGAATGGGGTTGGCCACTCCCCCTTCAGGAGCCTGGGACCCTGGATAAGTGTCTTTGGACCTTATCAGCTGACACCTGAATCCCACCACAGCGGTGGTTGAGGATGTACACAGGGAAACACTTCTCCAGGAGTCCTTCATGCTAAAACAGTCTCCTGTTTCAGAGAGAAAGTGGGGTGGTTCAGCTGAAAAGGATGCTGACCTCACAGGTCAGCGAGAGGAGGGGACCCTGTGATCAGAAGGAAATGGACACAGGGAGTGCCCGGAAGAGATTGTTCATGCTTTCAAGCCCAGCCAAACCTTGTGAGTAACAGAGGGCGTGTAGGCCTGGCTATAAATACCTGCACCTTAGGCCCCACCCCTGGCAGAGCTCTGATGGTCATCAGACTTGGGCCCACAATTCATCGCCACACTGCAGCCGAAAAAGGAACATGCCTCCCCTTTTCCAATTTCTAGAGTGGTGGCCTAGGAACACTGGGCCCACATGGAAGAAAGAAAGACTTCCTGAGGCCCTGCAGCTCCAGATATTCCAAGTCGACCAGCTCAGGAAATCTGAGTGTTTGTACTCAGTGTGGGTACTCCCATCTTTGGAAGAGTGGCACTGTCTCTCTCAGAGTAGAGGGCACATCTTTTGAGGCTTCTAAACGTGGATTCTAGGAGACGCCATCATGCATGCTTCCCTGTCCACCTCTGTTCCAAACTCCAGAATAATTCTGGGAGAGCCAGCCCACCTTTAGGACTTTCAGTAGGTCAGATAGTGAGCCTTTTGACCCGGGGTGTTGTCTCAAGGCTCCTAGGATAAAAAGCTTGAGAAGAAAAAAGGTTTTAGACGTGGGGGAGGGGCAAGGTCTGAGCCAGCGACTTTTAAAATGCTAAAGAGAACACTCAGTCCAGTTACTGGGACTTTGCCTCAAGGAATCAGTTGTGAGCTGATTATAGAGAAAGGCTTTTTCATGCTTTATAAAATCTGATTCCTAGTGTTCAGGTACAGGAAATCCCTGAAACAACGCATTGCTAATATGGCTCATCTGCAAGTCGGGCCATCCACTGCGGAAGTTGATAAGAGCCCCTTCCTGCATGGCCTGGAGTCTCCACTGACAAGCTTTCTGTAATCTATTGCTTTTATCTTAACCTGGAAAGAATCCATACTCAGGTGTCCACAGAAATTTGTGAGCTTCCCATGATCCTAGGAATTCCTACTTTTCCCACTTTCAACAGTATGAGTTGATTTTCCTGTCATGACATTTATGTATGTCTGTGCACTACATGTGCGTATGCCTTATGCACACATGCCCACGGAGGTCAGAAGAGGGCATCGGGTCTCCAGAACTGGAATTATAGACAGCATTTATCAGAGAACCCAAATTGAAGAGAACCCCAGGTCCTCCTCAAGAGCAAATGTTCTTGGGACTGAGCCATCTCTCACCTTACCTCTGATTTGTTTTGTTTTGTTTAATAACCCATCAACTTCAATTTGTGGTTCCCATATACTCCTGTGTGTGAGAACACACACGGGAGCCACACCATTAAAGAAAATGGACTCTGCCTCCTCAAGAAGCCATCAACTGTCCATAGCATCACAGTTATGGGTAGGGGCACATGAACCCGTTTCCCACCACAGCCAACAAGTTTGCAGACAACACATCTGCTGTGAATTCACTAGTGCAACTGTCCTATACAAAACACACTACTCTCAGATCTTCCGTGACCTCTGGCTCTTACAGTCTTTTCTCCTCCTCTTGTGATCATCCCTGAGCCTTGGCAAGAGACTGTGATATAAATGTCCCATTTGTGGCAGACCACTCCTAGTCATTTATTTTCTGCACTTTGACCAGTTGTGAGTGTGAGTTTCTGTGTTAACCATTATCTACTGCAGAGGCCCAGGAGCTGCACAATTCACGAGTTCAGACACATGGATTTAGAGCATAGTTTAATGCGAGGTCCCTTTAGCACAATAACAGTAGTAGATTCATCTTGGTTGCTTGTTGTTTTGGGGATTTTTGTTTGTTGTTGTTGTTGTTTGTTTGGGTTTTGGGTTTTTTGTTTGTTTGTTTGTTTGTTTTTTTTTAACCACATTTATAGTACCAGCACAAGTTTCTTCCTCTGGTGCAAACTTTAAACTCAATCAGAAAACAGTTGGTCACTTCCCCAAAACATTTTGTACCACTATTGCATGGGTATATCTTGCACCATTGATTATTATTGCAATTCCCAGGTTTTCTAGCTGGATAAGACTTTTGATGACATCTACACACACACACACACACACACACACACACACACACACACACACACACCCCAAAATCTGCATGGCACTTTGGTACTATGATCGTTAGCCAGAAAGGAGAATTAGCCAATTTCCCAGTTAGTCTCAACTTGATTTCTCTATTTCCGATGACCAAAATGTGTTAGTACCTTTAGCAAAAGATTTTATCAAGTTCCTGTTTGCAACCAAGAGCATGTGTTTGTTTGTTTGGTTGGTTCTGGACACCCTGACAAGAGAAGGTGTCCCACAGCCGGTACTGAGCTTCTGGGATGAGCACCATCTCCTATATATGGAATTGTAGTTAAACTCTTATATGAATATATACTTAGGAAACTTTTAAAATGATAGGATCCTATGTGACTTTTTCAAAACCCTATGGGAAACTAACAAACAAACAAAAACCTTTATTGATTCTACTGTTTAGCTTCATTTGAGAATCACTGGCTCATAGAAGCTAGTGAAAGTCTGTATCTAATTCTAATAGGCTGTGTTACAGGAAGGGCTTGGCTCTCATCTAGTCAGACAAGCAAATAAGAAGGCAGTTCTTGTGACATTAAAAACATAATGCAGTTGATAGTGAGGTCAATGCAAATACTCCGTGGAGTGGGGGATGACACTCCACTCCTTACTGTACAGTGCCCTGATCTTCCAGTTCTGAAAGGGGTTGGAGAGGTTCAGTATAGTGGTGTCCCCTACAATCTCGGCACTTGGAAACATGCTAGAGGGGTCAACCTGGACTACGTAGCAAACTCTAGTCCTGCCTAAGCTAAGCTAAGCAATGAGTCCTGGGAGTGGAAATGAAGGGTGAGGCCATGGCAAAGGTCTTTGGAGAAAAGGAGGATCACCACAGAAGATCGCAACAATGAAAGCAGAAAGACATGGCCAATAACCAAGAAATCACCCATCACTGTCTAATTAAAAGGTTTTTCTGCAGTGACTCTTTAGTGTGTGCTCCTGTTCTCGGCATGTGTTCGTCAAGAGCTAAAGTCAGTGTGGGTCACAGTTCTCAGGTCTTCCACCTCTCTGGCCATCATTTATGCCTCGGAGTTTATTGGAAGAGCGTTGTTTACTCAGAATGGGAACTTTAGCAAGATCTCTGGAATATCTGCATACACGCTCCAATTTGAAACACACCAGAATCCAGCATTTCTACCAGTTTCTCAGACTCTGCAAATGCCTGTGGCTGGTCTATGTTATCTCATACAGGCATTTCCAGAACAGTAAGTAATCACATATTCCCAGCCTGCCTATCTCCTGGTCCTGTGTCATGAATCCTATTTTCTCAAAGCGGAAACCAACTCACAGGTTTTTTGGGTTGGTTTTTTTTGTTTGTTTGTTTGTTTTTTTTTTTTTTTTTCTGTTGGTGATGGTAGTTTTGCTTGGTTTTATTTTGTTAGAGTCTCACTGATAGTCTAGACTGGCCTGGACCCTGGAAATGTTTCAGTCTTAGTCAGTGCTAGGGTTACTAGCCTGTGTACTATACCTGGAGGGGGAAATGAACTAACTAAGGTTGCTCACAGAACCAAAGCACTCCGAACTAGGGTTCATCTCCCATGAGGCTCCTGGTTTCTCTCATGTCCCTGTCTTCTCTCCTACTGGTGCTTTGCAACTACTTATTCCCCTGGTGCACTACAGATCTCCTCTAGTGAACAAAATGGCTGCAGTGGTCCTCACCCATTGCACAAGTATGCCCAGGGATCTCCAGTCATCTCCTTATATTCTGACTTGACCACATGCCCATCTTTCACTTGATAAAAACATTTCTGTGTGTGTGTGTAATTGAGAGATGTGATGGTCACCAGTCTCATGGCTAGATGCCAGACAGAAGGCCTCATGGAAGGAACACAGACTGGAAAGACAAAGAAAATGCCAACACATCTGGGCAACATGGAGAGCTCTGTTCTCAGAGCCTTTTTCTGTTTGTTTGTATTTTGGTTTTCAAGACAGGCCTCTTTTCGATGTATATGCCCCTCACCCCACCCTGGCATTCCTGAACTCACCCTGTAAATCAAGTTCAGACCAAGGCTAGCCTCAGACTCACAGATCTACCTTCCTCTGCCTCCTGTGTGCTGGAATTACAGGCAATGTGTTATTAATGCCCAGCTTGTTCTCTGTTCTTAGTGCTTATTATGTGAGTGCTAAAGTATTGAATTTGACCATAAATGCTCTTTCTGCAAATCCAGTGTAGAAATCTATTGACACCTACATCTCCATGTGGTTATGGGGGTAAGCATCCAAATCTTTTCAAACCCATAACTGAGTTTTTGTCTGAAAATGTCCAAGGGCATAATAAGTATGAAGTAGCTTTGTAAACAGTGAAATGTGAGCTGTAATAATTAGCAAGAAGACTTGCGTTGTTATTATTTTATGACTGGAGGTATATTTTGCAGATATAATACTTATATTTCTAGAAAATAACATCTTGGAGTTTTTGAATAAAGAATTTATTTTTATTTGCTTTTATGTTTTATGTTTAGTTCATTTGTTTGGGTTGTTTGTGATGGTCTCACTTGAAGCCCAGGCTGGAAGTCCACTGTCAATCCTCAACCCCAGCCTCTGGTGTGCAGGATCGTAGATGTGCCACACTGCCTGACTCTCTGACTTGTAGTATTTTAAGGTGCAAAGCAAAATTTCCTAGGAAGCTGTTGCCTAAGCTTTCTAGGAAATGACCTCAGCTGGAAGTACAATAGAAGAGGGCCTTCGCCTGACAGTGTTGTGCTGTTCCACATTTTTGTCCTGTCCCACCTGGACCATGAACTTCCTGAAAGCAAGCACAGCTGGCATTCCTTCCTACTGTCTATTACCTTCACATAGGTGTAGACAGTCACTTTGCTTACCCGGAGTCCTTGGCTAAGTCCCCCTGCAGAGTGGCTCCTAGGCCCTACAGACTGGCTGAAAACTCTGGCCCTTTCTAGATGCATGCCCCACCTTTTCACCCAGCTTCACTCCCCATATGGTTTGGGTTTAAGCTGGCCAGAAAATGAGGAAACAGGGTTCTCCCCACCATGGGTTTATTTCCTACACCCATCTTTCCCAGCCATAGTCCACAGTCAGTTCATTTCATTTCCCAAGGCCATAGCTCCTTCGGCCAGGCCCCTAGCCTGCCTTTAGCTTTAGTAACTGCTTCTCCATTCTACCAGTACGGGCTGGGGCCTAGACACTAAGCAGCTAGTGGCCCATGAACGTCCAGCCTTGCTATATTAGCCTATTAAAGGCTTTCATAGATTTTTTTCTTCCATCACCTATTAAATATGTCAACTGTTTCCTGTGAGATGCTAACAGACAGTTTTTGCAAACTCTAAACTGTGTATGTATACTGAGTTCTGTGGGAATACATATGTAAATTGTATGAGTATGTATATGAGTATATGTTTGAAGGTCAGAGTTCAACTTCAGGGTTTTTTCCCATAACTATCCACTTTATTGCCTTGTGGTAGGGTCACTAATTCCAAAATGCACCGATTCAGCTATGCTATATGGATGTCTCCTCCTACAATCCTAGGGCTGGAGTCACAGACACCAACCACATCTGCCATCTGGCTGTTCAAGTGGGATCCAAGGATCAGAATTTGTACAGTAGGCACTTTATCCATAAGTCATCCCCCTAACTCCTACACAGATTTTTTTTTTCTTTTTGAGATAAGGGTCTCACTACGTAGCCTTGGCTAGTCTGTAACTGCTATATAGATCAAACTGGCCTCAAATTAAGAAATACTCATCTGACCTTCCTCAACCTCCCAGGTGCTGGGATTTCAATATGGCGCGTGCTGCCAGCTTTTTTTAGAAGCTTTATTTTCAAATTTGCAAGTATGTCAATAAAAACTTAATACAGAGACTAATAAATGTTGTAAGGAAATGTTTTAAAATAGCCGGATAGATCCATTTTTAAGAAAATAGTGCCTCCTGTGGCGCATTCATTTTCCACTTTCTAAATCTAATCTACACTAAATGCAGACGTCATATGCGCTAATAGAAATAGATTCCAAATCTATTCAAGCACAGCACGGCCTCCTTAGCGAAGATAAGAACGTCAAACATTGTCCTTACTGATGTTTCTTCTGAGAAGGATGGATGTTTCCATATCCCAACAGTGACAATAATTAATACACAGTAAACTCAGGACTGAGCAGGAAGGATTTAGGCAGATTGTACCTGAGCTGTTCTAAGGTGCTTCTCCTACCTCCACCATCCCAAGGGGAAAGCTCTGGAGCAGGAGGAGGTCAGGAGGAGGTCATATCTTGGCTGAGAGTAGAGCATGCTGCTGCAGCTACTGTAGCCGCAATAATTATGAGGATGGTGATGGTTTTGTGGCTGCATCCGGAAGCCACAGTCCCTCCTGTACCTGCCCCCCCCCACCGTGCAAACCTACAGTATACTATATTCAGGTCCTGGGCGCTGGGGGGCATTAGGCAAATCAGGAGGGCTTTTGGTCCCAGCACAGTGTGTAGCATTGCAAGTCCTATTTCCCAGAGCTAGGATGCAAAAAAAAAAGAAGGCTGCAAATAAAATGTCTGGCTCCACACCAAAACGGGGGCGTATGTTCTAGAGCTTGCAGAGGGAGTTTTCAGCCCCTGTAGATTTGTGGTAGCACCAAGGCAGCAGCCAGGGAAACAGTGCTCAGAGAAGGGTCAGTCTAAAAGGGACAGTGTGGGAGATTGTGTTATTTCATTGTAAATAATTATCCCACCCACTGGTTTAATCAAAAGCAATGATTGGCCAAAGGCAGGCAGGAAGTGTGGGTGGGGCTACCAGACTAAGACAACTCTTGAGAACAGGAAGCACAGAGCAGAATGCCAGAGAGAAGCCAAAGGAAGCAGAGGACAACCATGCTGCTGTGAGAAAAGGTACCAAGCCCCATGGCTGAACAGGTTAAGAGTCATGGGTTAGATGAAGGGTAGAGAGCTAGCAAGTGATATGTCTGAGCCTTAGGCTGATCAGCTGAAAACTAATGAAAGCATCGTGTGTCTCTGCGAGTCTGTGGGTCTGCAGGTCTGCAGGTCTGTGGGTCTGTGGGCCTAAACCTTGAGGTTAGGCCCGAAAGTCCGGGTCAGAAACCTCTTACTACAGGTCAGGGTCACAAAGTCCTAGAGACTGGGGAGCGTGTCTTAATTGCTAATTTGGCCCCCACTGTACCCACTTCAAGTGCCATCTCTATCTACAAAGTAGCCACTGTCCATATGCCTGCCTTACTGGGC
The DNA here is from genome assembly GCA_033318265.1 of Phyllotis vaccarum. Classification (NCBI taxonomy): domain Eukaryota; kingdom Metazoa; phylum Chordata; class Mammalia; order Rodentia; family Cricetidae; genus Phyllotis; species Phyllotis vaccarum. Next base: position 104,441,153 of record JARWLC010000005.1, read on the forward strand.
ACCCAATCTTGTCTCAACAGGAGGGCGCAGGTGTCTCAGGCACCAGCCACACATCATCACGCAAATGAAAACAGATATGGAGTAAATTAACATTAATAACTTAACCACTATGGCAGAGCGATATCAGAGACCTCATGGACTTAAGATGATGGTTGAGGCTGAAGTCACTGAATCAGCTGGGACATGTCCCAGTTTTCTGATATTAGGATGTTGGAAACTCCAGAAAGACACCCTGGCTCGACAATGGGTTAGGTAGGCAATGATACCTGGATTGATGCTCCAGAAGACTAGCCCTCCAGACAGTCACCAGGCACAGCTTTCCAGAAAACACTCACGATATCCTTCTCAAAAGAACCTGTCTTGAAGAGTTTGCACTGAATGCACACATAATTTTCACCCCTTGTCTTTCCTAATGGAATGTACTTCCACGTCCTCTTACCAGTCTTGCAAGCAACTCAGCTTTTGCATAGTTATTGCCAAACTCTGGGTGTAAGTGAAACTGTATCACATGCAAGTGTACAATGTCCTCGAGATTGGGACAAGTGACACCTCTTGAGTGAAAACGTGTAGTTCTACTTTGAACGAACACACAGATGCCAGCAGATATCACTAACTGGAAAAGTGAGCCTTTGAAGAAAAGGGAAATGTGATCCTGTATGTCTCTGTCAATGTGGACACAGAGAAAATATGTGCCAGGGAACCCTGAGCAGATACAGTGACAGACAGGTTATAATGACTGTCTCCAGGGCACTAATGACTGCTTTCATGTGCTGTTGAAATGGTTCTGGGAAAAACGTGTTATGCAAAAGAGCAAGGACCTTCTACTAGTGAGCTGAAATTAAGCCTGAGTGTTTCATTCTTTTTTGTTTGTTTGTTTATTTACAGATGTTTTAAGTTTCTACCCCTTCCTTATCTTCAAGGATTCTGGAAGCTTGAACTGTTCACAAATAGAGGCCACTTTCTCTATAGCTTTCTAATACAAAGTTAAGCAACACCAGCCCTCCAAAGCTCCATCCAGACTGCGGTGTGCTAGCTGAATGTTCTAATGCTCTATAGACATTTTTTTTCCTGGGCGTTGCTCATGAACACCTGTCTGGAGACATTCACGACCAGCTGTTTTCTGTCCACTCCCCAGCTCACAATTCCTCACACGAAAAACAAAGAAGGAATGCACCTCTGAAAGGCTAAGTAAAATGAAAACTTAGAAGCAAGGCCATTCCATTTTCTTTGGAGAACCCCACCTCATTAAAAGGTGTCCTAAAACATTTCCGAAGACCACAACACCTATCAGTCCTTGATAAGAATTGGTAATCTAGAAACTCGTAGCTTCCCCTCCTGCCCTCACAATGATTAAATTTAACCACTGTTCTTCCAAAGGTAAAACACCCTTATGAACGAGTTCCCACTAGAATAGACTTTAGGAGCGCTCACAATCTCTCCTACATAACCCCACTGTTCCCAGGTTGCAGGCCATTCTTCACTTCTGCTGTTCTGCTTTCAATCCCTACATGTAGAACTTATAACAGTGTCCTCAGGCTCAGGCCACTTGACTTTAGCCACACATTGACGCCTCAAAGTCTTAAAGTCCAGGGTTGTGAGCCCCAGCCCCCCCACACACACACACCCTACAGAAAACCTGAGCAACTAGTCTGTGCTACACTTCATTGTCTTTGGGTTCCTAAAGCGGCTTCCAGCATCTCAGCGGCTTGTTCTGATTACCCCTAGGGCATTCATCTCTCTGACTCAGGGCTCTGCACCCTGGCTTGTGAAGACCAAGCAGCACATGCATTCACTCCTGACAAAAAACAGAATGGGTAGTGGATGAGTCAGGTGAGCCATTTGGTTATCATCTGAACAGACCAACTACTGGGTTCACCAAAAAGGCATTTATTAGAAAATAACGCCTTGTGAGCAGGCATAATGGTGCATCCCTGTAAACCCACACTGGGAAACCTGAATCGGAGTTGTGAGAACAGTGCCTGCCGGCCTAGACCCTAGACACACACACACACACACACACACAGAGAGAGAGAGAGAGAGAGAGAGAGAGAGAGAGAGAGAGAGAGAGAGAGAGAGAGATTGAGATTGGTTTAGATCAAAGCGCCTGCCTTTAGTCCCAGCAAAAGCTTGTCTCAGGGGGAAAAAAAAGACATTTAGATCAAAAGATTTTTCTCCTGCTGTCAGGAGGATCAGCCCTAGAAGTCACTTTGGGACCTTCAGAAGCCTCTGCTCAGTAGGCAGGTTTCTGAACTGGTGCAAACGCGAATCTGAGTGGGCCAAAATTGCCTGGTTCTGACTCAGAAGGCCTCCCGGTAAAGAGAGCAGGAAATATCTGGAGTGCCAGACCGCTGTCCTGTCCTCCTCCTCCTCCGCCCACACTACCCGACTCTGCCCCCACTATCAGATCTATGCTTTTTGACCTTCTTAGTTAATGTCATTCCAGAGATTTAAATGTCCTCTGATTAACCTCTGCCTGACTGTGGACTCCAGGAGGGGGGAGGCGGCACCTCTGGGGTGTGTTGTGACCACCTGCACAAGGTCACAGAGAAACGGAGTGAGGGAGCCACCAGTGAGCCTGTGTTCTGTCCTTTCCACGTGACTATTTCTTTGTGTGGCGCTTTCTGAAAACTCGGTTCCTACTCGAGTGTACAAACAGTAAAACTACAATTGCGAAGATGAGACGCTTGATTTTCTGGAAAATACTGTAAAAAATAAAGTCGTTTCTTCTTATTAAGGGGGTAAATAATTATTCCTCATGCTATAATACCCTTTCCGGAAAAACATACTGCAAAATCCGACTTGGCAGAAAAGCCTTTTGGGGGAGGGGGGTTGCCCTGGTTTCCTTCGGGAGCCAAGACCCCGTTTTTTGCTAAGAAGCAAAGGGATGGAGATGTGTGGTACCAGAGATTAAGAGGTCATGGCAATCCTCGGAAGTTTTGGACAGACAGGAAGATACATGTGATCACATTCTCTAGACAAAGGTGGGTAGGGAAGGTTTAATCATCACAGAAAGAAAGAAATACTATCAACAAACCTAAATTAGACCACTAAATAATCAAGTTGAGCAAAATAACATAAACTTGGGCATTGGTTGTGACATTGTAAAATTCAAAGAGAGAACTCCTTGACACCCAGCCTTATCTAATGTAATTTGTGTTTTTACAAGCATGTCCATTTTATTAAGTACATAAAGCCCACATTCTCTTTATTGTCACCAAAAAACTCTGGCACCCAGTGTGTGTGTGTGTGTGTGTGTGTGTGTGTGTGTGTGTGTGTGTGTGTGTGTGTGTGTGTGTGTGTGTGTTACCTATGTGCTGTGTGTACATGCATCTGGTATCTGCATTCCCTATTGCTTGCAAGTATCTAATTTTCTAATTTTTTGGAATTCAACAGAATCCTTCCTTGGGCTTCAGGGAAATAACCTTTGAGAACTGAGTGATTGAAACTGGTGTCTGCTGCATTCCAGTGAACTGGAAGAGAAGGTTCTTAACTTACCTCTCTCTTTTATTTCACTGCTCATTGGCCCCCAAGCATTCTGGTCTGTTCAGTCCTTTAAAATAAAAGGTTTGAAGCGGCCATCAAGGACTCTAGGGGGGAGGGGGGATGGCCTAGTCCAGATCATGCTGTGGGGTGTCTCCATTGGCTGGGCATCTTAAAAGGGCCTTGAGGTTTTCATGAAAAGTAGGGGTTTGGGGGTATTGAGGCATTCTTGACAGGCAATCTAAGTGAAAATAATTTTGTTCTGTAACTAAAGACATTGAGAAGTCCAAAACTCAGAATAAAAAAGATAGTCCTATGTCTACAATAAGTACATTCTTACAAGACTCATAGAGCCAGAGGCGGTAGATCCTGGTGGCTCTCTCTTTTGCAACGGAGTAAGTTTGAGTCCAAGACTACAGGGATGGATGGAGGTACACCAACTTCAAATGATGAGCCTGGGAACAGAAGAGCACCTTCTGAGACACCCATGAGTGCCTGTCTGTACACCCTCCTAGGGCCCTTGAGCAGATCTGGTAAGACTTCTGTTGCCAGCCATAAAGCTTTGGCCATCCTCCCTATTTGGTTGCTGGCTGGGTTTTCAGGATAGGGTTTTTCTGTGTAGCTCAGGCTGCCCTTGAACTCAGGCCAGCTTTTGCCTGCTGGAACTGAAGGCATGTGCCACCATACCTGGCTCACCTTATTTTGTTGTTGATTTTTGTTTGTTCATTTTTAAAGAAAAGAGTAGCAGAGGGTTCAAGAAAAGTCAGTAACTCCCCCCAAACCTACAAAACGGTGCTCCTTAGCTGGGTAAACGAACTCTGGCTCAAGATGCAGAGATTGTTTTCTTCCTGGGAACACTCCTGGCTTTCTCTACTCAGCCATCCTCAGTGGCCCTTAACTCTAACAGCTTATTATCTTGTGTTGCTTAACTTTTATGTCCCAATGTATTGCATAACAGAAAGGATTATAGTCACCAGCGGTTGAAATAGGAAAGCTAGACAAAGCAAGAATTCTTAAATTCTCTGAGATGCTCCAACAGAAAAACTACACGTAAATTTGGACCCAGGTCAGGGATGCTAGCAGGAAAATTCAGTCCTGCCTCACTTCTCCTGACAGCCACAGGAATCTGACAGGCACACATGCCTTTATTCTTTTTTCCCTCTAACTAGTTGTCAGTTTATAATGCCAAGTGAGTGGGAAACTAGATCTACCAATGTGATTTTCTCATGGTTTTTTCATTGCTTTGCAAGGCAGCTGAGGAATTACAACCTCACTGCCTTTCTGACTTACTCTCTATGAATTTTCGTGCAGACTCTCATCTTCAGCAGCATCGATTCCATGAATATTCCTTCTGAAAATATTCCTTCCTTTTGACAAAATGTTTAATAAGACATCAGATAAATCAGAAATAAAATCTTCAAAGGTAGCCTCTTAAGCAAGAATATTTAAATTTTGTTTTGTTCTTACAATTATTATTATTGTGTGTGTGTGTGTGTGTGTGTGTGTGTGTGTGAGCTACAAGTGTCTATGGAGCTCAAAGAATAACTTACAAGAGTCAGGTTTTTCCTTCCACCATATGAGTTGCAAAGATTGAATCCGGTTGTCAGTATTGGTGACAAAAAAAAAAAAATACCTATTGATTCATTCTTTCCCTATTGATCCATTTTAGTGGTACAAGAATACTTTTTATTCTTGTATTCAATCAAATTGGCTTTTTGCTTTGAGCTACTAAGAACTCTATACAGTAAAAAACACCATTATTAATCACAACGTTGTGTTCGGACCTACTGTGTATATCAAACACTTGGCCATGATAATTTTAATAGTCTTAATGAAGTAAGAATGATCAATGGTGGGGATTCTTAGTTTATGTACGGGACACCATGCAATTTGAATTCAAAGCTGCTTAGTTATTCTGAGAAAAGGCACACAGAAACCTTCTTATTTAGAAGAACAGGAAGAAGTATTATAGTGAAGAACGGAGGAAATACAGCTAGCCCTCAGGCCAGAGATCTATGAAATACTGAGTAGGTCACAGGCTTTTTACGCGGGAGGAACTTTGAGTCCATCCCTCAGCCTCCTCCAAGGCAGGACATTCAAACCATTTTTTTCAGAGAAATCTTTTGGACCCAGAAGGAAGCACCTTGTAAGCAGGAAGAATAAATTTGTGTTGAAATAATGGTTATAAAATACCTCACCATGTCAAAACAAATCAGAGGAACATGGTGTGTGTGGGAGGGGGTGGATATTGAACGTGACAGATGCTGTGTGACAGACACAGTTTTGGGTATTCAAAACAAAATGAAACGTGTAAAAGTGTAAGGTTAAATAGATATTTTTGGTTCCCAGTTCTCCTTCCTACCTTCTTTGAATGCCTCTGTTTGTATATGCTTTTCCTTACTAGACCCCAGACTGAAGGACTGTTTGTTGTTTGCAGAGTGAGATGAAGACACATGAAGTAACTTCATTGTGGTATCATCTCTTAGTCACTTGTCCAGCCAATTTACAAGTTTACTTCAAGTTTAGCACCTGGTACCTTTAAAAAGATTACTCTGTGTGCTCACAGAAAAACAGCTTTGTTGTTACTGTTTTCAGAGATGTGTAGATGCCATATCTGAAGTCTGATGTCTCTGGCCAAGAAAAGTTTGAGTTCTCACCTCTGGATACTTCTAAAAACTTTAAAAATAGAGATAAGGAAAAAAAATTACCCATAATAAATTTATTTAAAAAGTAAACAGTAAAACGTTGAAATAAACTTGATAAACTTTTAAATAAAAAGATTAGCTAGGAGCTGGAGTATATGACGCTGGGTAGAGGCTCTGACACACCACTCCAAGACACACCACTAGCTAGGCACCTGGATCCTTTCCTCTGAATATGATAACCTACAAATGTGGTGACGTCCGAGTAAAGTCTTTTAACTTTGGTTTACACTTTACATCCTGTCTGTGATGCCCAGTTTTGTGTCAACTTAGTACAAGCTTAAGTTACCAGAGAGGAGAAAGCTTCAACTGAGACAAGGTCTTCATAAGATCAGGATGCAGGCAACCCTCTAGAGAACTTTGATAATTTGTGATTGGTGTGGTTAGGGCCAGTCTGTCCCATTAGAAAACAGGCTGAACAAGACATGGGCAGCAAGCTAGTAAGGAGCACCCCTTCAGGGCCTCTGGATCAGCTCCTGCCTCTAGATTCCTGCCCTGTTTGAATTTTGATCTTGACTTCCTTTGATGAAAAAGTGATGTGGAGGTATAAGCCAAATAACCCCTCCCCTCAATCGCTTTGGTCATGGTGTTTCATGACAGCAGTAGTAACCCTAAGACACTGTTCTTCATTTTAATAATGATGTTTCTGATGAACCCCAAAGCCTTTTCCTAATTTTGCCAAGGCCTGTATTCCTTTAATTAAAAACAAGGATTTAAGGGCAACCGATGTTTTAGAAATCTATTGCCTCATTACAACAACCCCCTTGCCTTAAAAAAATAAGCAAATCATTTCAACTTGTAGCATGCCTGGACTCTTCTGCTTGATTTTTATTTGTTGTTGCAAATCTATCTTACATATTTTGTTTGATCAAATCTGTCTTGGTGCATGCTAGGCAAGCATTCTGACACTGAACTATATATAGCCCTAGCTCTTATTTGGAGTATTTCCCTATTCAGTAACTTCAATTCCAGTCAGGTGAGAGTGGGCTGAAGAAGCTCCCAGGCCTTGGTCCCCATGTTTTTTAAGTGGTGACTAAGATTTTTACACTCCAAGAACATAGGAAACAAAATCTGAAAAGCCGTCCTACATGTCAGTCCCAGAACTGCCATAGCCCCACTTCTGTTGCCTTTTGGAGAGTTAGAACAGCAAATCCCATTCCAACAAACTCTGGAAAGTTATGATGCATGAGCATAAACGACTGACTCGCATCTGGGCCATCACCATCAGTGTCACCAAGAGAAGTTCACATCTTCATCTTGCACATACATTATAGGTTCCTTTTAAACACAAGAGAATAATATCCATTTTTTTTCTTTCCTATAATCATGTCATAAGTAAGAACTCCTCATAAAAATAGTTCTTTGATTTGGAATGTATGAAGCCTATCATTTGTTTTAAAAGCTGGAAATGTCTAAGTTTGCTTCTGCAACCTTTGGATGGTTGCAAAGAGTCACACACTGCCAGAATTGTATCTAAGTACTAAGGGGCTATGTGTTGTGTCCATCTTACTACAGAGGAATTCTCGTTTTTTCTCAGCCAATCATTTAAGGTGAATCCAAATATTCAAACACCTAAGGCTGCTTAGAACCCAACAGAAAATCTGCCCTGGATGCACACACCAATTTCTAAAGAATCTTGGAAGGAGAGGGAGGGTTCCTTTATATGTTTCCAGCATAAAACAGTGAAAGAGTGATTACTGTCAAGTGGCAAAGCAATCATTATCAGATACGTTATCTGAGTGCTTGGGGAAATAAAAAGAATTGGCTTAGTCTCTGCCAACAGATGTCTGTGAGGACGAAGGGACCTCCACCCAGATGATAATATAGCTCTAATAACTGTAGCTGTCTTGTCTTCCAATTTGTACCTTATAAGTGGTTTAAAACGTAATGTAAACAGATTTTGGACTTTGCCCTAAGCACTCACTCTGTCTCTTTCTCTTCCTCCTTTTTCTACTTACCTTCTTTATTTTATTAAGAAACAGCAGCAAAGCTTTTAGCAGTTTCGTTGGACTCAGGCATTAGAACGTCGAGAAAAAAATCAGGACATGTGGCCTTGAAAGTGACCCTGGGCAACCCTTCTGCTTATTACATAGTCTACCGGGAACTCCTGGGATCCCTGTAAATAAACTCGGGTTAGAGGCTGAGAAAGCTCTCTGGTACTTACAGGGTTAGGGAGAACACTGAAGCCAGGCATAGTGCACATGCCTGTAGTCATGCACTTGGGACGCAGAGGTTGACCTGTAAGTTAGAAGCCAGCCTAGTCTACATTGTGAGTTCCTGGGCAATCGGAGCTATGAAGTAAGATCCTGTCTTGGTAGAAAAAATGAGCCTTGGTTCAAGGACACTTGCCTAATACATACGACTCTGGTTTCCGTGCCCAATGGCAGGGGCTGGGAGGGAGAGGACAAACAGAACAAGTCAGATAAACACGCAGAGGTGAACTTTAAATTTCTAAGTAGAAAATTTTGAATGATTACAGTCATCTCTACTATGTCCAACAAAATAGGCTCAACCTTTCATCGCTGAAATTTTCTACCCTTCCATGCCTAGTAGTTCTACCCTTTGAAAAATGTACACTGCCATTTCCAAGAAAACCCAGTCAAAGCCATCAGTTCTCCTCCATATAAATACTTTACATGCTGACCAAAAATATTAATTCCAGTGCCATCCTACACCCCCACACAAAGGGACTCTGTAAATACATTAGGAGCCAGTAATAGGACTGGATTCCAGTTGAGGGTGCTTTTACCTGCCTTGACAGAAGCCATGGCTTCAGTCCCTAGAATGTAGGGTGGAGGGAAGCTTGATTTTGCCAAAGTTTAGAAAACATAGCAGCAATGTGGTTCTTTAAATCACTTGGGAAATGAAAGAATATTGCCCAACTGGAAGGCTTGCTCAGGCACAAACTGCAGAATGACACTGAGGAAACACCTGGCACAGGAAATGCCCGCTACAAGCCATCAGTTCCCATGGTCTAGTCAGCTCAGATGTGCAGAGGCTACTGGTTGAAGCTTTGTACCTCTTTCTTCACAATGGGGTGTGAAGGAGATATGCTAAAGCTGGCTTATTTCTTCACACACTTAAAGCACACCATACACAAAGCACTCTCAGAGAATCTTGAGTTTGAAAACCTCAAAATGTTGGAATGCAACCATCTACATTTGTTTGCGATAGTAAAATAAACTGCTGAAATTATATACTAGCGTTCACTAACAGTCACAAAGCAAATTTTATTTTAATTGGTTCCTGTGACTCCAAAGGCAAATTTCACGGAATGAGGGATCAAGACTTTGGGAGGGAAAGACAGCAACAAACATATATATGTGAAAAGGCAGGTCTCAAGATAATGACTGAAAAAAAACCCAAAACTTTTGGACAACCTCTTATTAAAGCATACAGAATTATAAACATTTACATTATTTCGAGAAACCAATATCATTTGGAGTGTACAAAACAAGTTCATTCTGTGAGAATTATTTTTCGTAGTTGAACAATTATATCAAATCCGAACATCCAAACTGTGTACTTAGTGTTTCTTGAAAGTATTTAGGAGTAAGAAAATGATAAACTTACAATTAGCTATACACTTCTAATTGTATAATATTCACTTTATCTTTACATAAATTTCCAACAAAAGTCAATGTGGTAGAGACTGATTTTTTAAATAAAGATTCCAGATTTTATTTTAAGATTGAAAGATCGCAAAGGACAAAATTTGTCTAGATCAAAACACTTTCGAGAAATGCAATAAACTGGAGACCCATTAAAAACTAGTTGAAACTGGACCAGTGGTGCCCCTCGATACATTTTAAACAAAACTCACATAGCCCCCCAACTGTTCAAGTGGCAGACAAAATAAATTACCATAAATTATAGGCCAAGGCAACTTAAAAACAAAACAGCTTGATGCTAAGGATTTCCTTAGCGCTTCCAGGAAGTGTGTAACACTGCTTCTGGCCTGCAGGTCGGGTAGGCAACCGTCAGATATCAGGGTAGTTGCAGTAGTAGACAGCTGAGCTAGCGTCGGACACCACTGAGGAAATGGCTCCATGGCTGTCCGAGAGGTTGACACCGCAATCGTGTCCCTGGTAGGGAAGACCCATCTCGGGCTTATACACAAAGTGCAGATACTGTTCGAATTCCGTTCTGTCCACCTCCCCTAGGAGCTCCGTGGGCTGGTTGGGGTCCGTGGCTTCCCGGCAGGGCAGAGCCTCGGGAGGGGGCGAAGGCTGCCCGGAGCCGTGTGCCGGGTGCTGCTGCGGTGGCTGCAGAGGTGCCTGTGGTTGCAGCGGCTGCTGGGGCTGCGCATGGAAACCGCGCCCGGAGCTCGCGGCGGGGGAGCCCATGGCACCGTAGTACAGGTGCAAGGCGCTGGGGGGCGCCAGGATCCCCGGCATCGCAGGACCGGAGGGTTCTGGCCCCACTCGCATGGGGCCAGCGGGCTGCTCAGCGGGCACCGCGTAGTCCGAGACCTGCGCGTAAGTGTAGGCGCTGGCCCCCGGGCAGTCTCCCGGGAGCGGGGCAGCGAAGAATGCCGGGTCCTGCTCCACGCCATCTAGCGGTGATGTGTCCGGTGTGGGCAGAGTGTAGCCGTCGAGCGCCGGAGCGCCCAGGCCCTGGCAGTCGCGGTAGTGGGCGCCCACGTGCGGGGGCAGCAGCGGCGGGCCGGCCGCGAACCCAGGCTCTGGGAAAGGCAGGCCCAAGCCATCCATGGCCACGCGACCGCCCTCGGGGCCCAGCGCGCCGGCCTGTGGCTCGGCCAGAGCGTGCAGGAAGCCTCCCTCTACCCGCTTCATGCGCTTCACCTGCTTGCGCCGCCGCGGCCGGTACTTGTAGTTGGGGTGGTCCTGCATGTGCTGCACGCGCAGCCGCTCGGCCTCCTCCACGAAGGGCCGCTTCTCCGCCAACGTCAGTGCCTTCCAGGATTTGCCTGTAGCGAAGGTGGAGAGACCCACGGGGTTACTCGGCTGAGTCGCCGCGCCCAAGTCCCTCTCCTGTGCAACCTTCAGCTGGGCGAACCAGGGAGAAAGCCCAGTCGAATTAGGATGAAAATCTCAGATGAAAACCTCGGACCTCCTTAAAGTCCCCCTAGAAGAGGCTTCCCCATTACTTATCTTCTTTTAATTAAAAAAAAGAAACAAACAAAGAAAAACCTGGCAAAGTCCACTGGGCTGCGAAGGGGTCAGGCCAGGGATGCCCCGTCGCCGCCGCTCCGAAGCTCTAAAAAACCCTTGTATTCGTTCATGGGCACTAAAAACCAAAGCCAAAAGCTGCTTTGGTAAAGAGGGAGCTGGAAGAAGGGACAGAGTCTACAGCACACCAGTTCTGTCGGGCGCAAGACTCTGGGGCGCGGGGGGTGGGGGGCGACAAACATGCTTTTTGGTTTTAGGAAGCGGCTCAGCGATTTGCTGGAGCGCTCAGGGTGGCCTGGATCCCCCTCGCTCCGACTCACCTAGCATCTTGCTCAGCTCTGCGTTGTGCAGATCCGGGTTCTGTTGTGCCAGCCGCTTGCGCTCGTCTTTGGCCCACACCATAAAGGCGTTCATCGGCCGCCGGATGCGAGACTCAGCCTTGGCTCGACTCGAGGTCCCAGCTGGCGCCCCGCTATTCGCCACCACTTCGCCTTTCACCTTTACATCCCCGAGGGGGCTCAGGGACTCGGCCCACGGGCAGGGGCCCAAGCCGGCCATCACCGCGGGCAACGCGCTCCGAGGCTGGCTCTGGTCGTCACTGGCGTATCCCGCATCCGGGCTGCTCATGGCGCTCCAGACCGACCCCGCGCTCCGCTACCCGCTACGGGACACGCCGCTTCCCCGGACCCTGAGGCAGGGATGGGGAGCTAGCCCAGAGATGCCCGGAGGGATGCGTTCAAGTCCGCGCGGGTACGAACCTCACTCAGCTCTCCCGGCTTTTCCTAACTCACGGCGGAGCTGGTGCCCAAAGTCTACACTGTGATACTAAGGGTGTCCCCCGGCCGCCAGCCCTTTTCTATATAAATGCGGCCAATGGCGCGGCGGGGGCGGGCCGGACCCTAGTGGTTAGGCCCCCGCCCAGCCGGTGGTCCGAGTCCCAAGTCCCGGTTCAACCTCACACCCGCCCCTTTCCCCTCCCCCGACGGAAAGCTGGGACTACACCTGCCAGGGGGAAAAACTGGCTGGAGCCGGGCTCTGGCGCCAAGTCCTCTCAGGCTTAGGAAACAGGACTGCTGAAATTCAGCTGTCTAGGAGTGCTTTCTGTACCAAAAGACTGAAGCACTATCCACAAGGTAGCTCACATTAACATACTAGGTATCCATTCTATTTTTAAAAACAAAACAAAACAAAAAACCAAAACTTTATTACTAGAGTCAATTACCGTCATATGGCTTTTCAAGGGGAAAAAACTCTGTTCTCTCAATAACTCATCATGCTCAAATTATATTAAAAATGTCGAAGGTAAATTGTATGTTTTAAAAACCAAAGTTTGGTATAAAATGTGCACACCGATATTTCATCACTCAATGAATTAAAAGTTCAAGTCAACCCTTGGGAATTTCTTATCAAAGATAAAATACATATAACAAAAGCTGCTTGTGTGTGTTCAGTAAAAGAGGCAAGACGTGGTTTTATTTCTCAAGAATTACAAGAGGCCATGGTTCCATCCCAAAGACAACAAAAATAATATAAAAAAGTAAATGCAAAAGACTGTGTGTGATGTTGGAAGAAAAGGGTCAGCCCATTTAAGCAGCAAAATCCATTCCGTTTAAAGGGGTTACAACATTCCTATATATTTCTTAAGAGTGGAATGAAAAACAGGAAAATCCTTAAATTTATTCCAGACGTGAAGGCACTTTCCTATGGGCATTTAAGCATGCTGGTTTACAGTTTATTGCAGCAGTCAGTCACTCAGCACTCTCCCAACCTTAAGCAAACTAGTTTAGCCCTTGACCAATCCCTTGAATAGACAGCGTTATAGCTTCCAGGAGAAGAAATAGACGCAGAGAGGCTAGTGCATACTCTGGTAGGAGGTAGCTGACAGCTAGCAGCCAGCCATCTGATCAGAAGCGTCAAAAGCATGCAATTTAAGCGCTGTGTTTTTGTTTGTTTGCATATTGGTATTGTTTTCTAAATCAACCAACTTAGTCATCCTTGCATAATTTTGAGGGAGGAAAGTTCAAGGACTGGGGACATAACTCAAAATGCTCACCTAGCAAGCGAGAACAAAGTCTATGTGATGGCTAATGCCTGTGCTTCCTTAATTCAGCACTGAGAAGGGGAGACAGAAAGATAAGGAATTCAAGATCACTCTCAGCCACAGGTGGGGTTAGCAGCCAGCCTGAGCTACCTGCAATTCTATCTGGAAAGAGTAGACGAGGCACAGGAGGAGGGAGGGGGGAAGTGGGGAGGGAGAGAACTCAACATAGTAGTTTCCAAAAACAGATTTTGTTTACTATAAAGGGCTGATTGAAAAGTATCACTTACTCCTCGTGTAGGTTGGTCCTGCATGTGCCCTTCAGGGTAACATGTTGAGGTTTTCTTGTGTGTGTGTGTGTGTGTGTGTGTGTGTGTGTGTGTGTGTGTGTGTGTGTGTGTGTGTGTGTGTGTGTGTGTGTTTTGTTTTCAGGGATCAAATCTGGCTTACTGAAGGTTCCAAAAAGCATAGAGCTTTCGCTAGCTCCTGGCCTACAGTTTCTGAAATCACTTTTTCTAAAGAACTCAAAGTATCGAAGCCAACTTTTTTTTTTTTTTATTTAATGTTATAGAGCGATGGTGACTCTCCACGTGCAGCAACAACAGTGGCCCTAGGTGAAGCTCCAGGTCTGTAAGGTGGGAAGGGTTGGGAGGGGGCCGGTAAATCTACTTCAAGACATCCAAAGATACGTTATTTTAATTAGCGATTTGAAAGCAATTGAGCTTAAATTCAACTGATGATGTGTTTCCTGAAAGCCTTACATTTTTCTAAAAAAACATATTAGCTTGAAAATAAAATTTTTAAATGTACTATAAATGTTTAAGTAAGGAAACTATAGAAGGAGAGAACAATATTACAAATGAATCCCCTAGGCAGGTGCTCTTAATTTTTTTTTCTATCTTTTTTGTTGCTTGTTTTGAAAGAGGGTCTCCCTATGTAATCCTCCTGCCTCCCAACCGCAGTATAAGGCCCTGACCCACATCGTGGAGTCTCCTCAAACAAACATCTTTTCAAAGATCTCAGGGTGGAATTTTCTCTTTCTGTGAAATCTTTATAAACTAAGGGTTCTGTTTGGAATGAAGACCGAAAACAGCACCGGGTCCAGAAGGCATTTTCTCTGTCTTCTCTGTTGACTGATTTATTCTCTCCGAAAGATAGGTCTAGAAAATATTCTGCACAATCTTCCCCGGGCTCCTCTTTCTGTTCTCGCCCGGTGAAGGGAACCTAGAATACCGAAAAAGTAGTGGAAAATAAAGTCCAAGGGTGCCCCCACCGTTATTTGCACTCGTTCCTGCCTGGAGATTAGGGGGGATCTGTGTGAGGAAAAAGTACAGCGCCCTAGGAGTCAAAGCGTCCACATTTTGGCTATTCCCCATTTCTTAAAACAGCCCTCCCTTGGAGTCACAAGGTAGCACTTTACTTAACAAATCTATCAGTAAATGTGCGCTTTCCCAAGACTTGGCCCCTTCCCATCCTCTTACCTAGATCTAACTTCTGCTGCCCATTCTCTTGATAGATACTTTGGGAGGAGTGTTGGGGGCAACTGCACCGCAGACCCGCCCGCTGTGTGACTGGACCATATTTCAGTTTCTTCACTAAATGAGTGTTGGAAGCGGAGCTCACGACGTTATCAAAGCCAGCCACAAATGCCACATGTAAAGAAGCAAACATCCGGAGCGGCTTCCTGCAAGCCCTGTTTCCCTCAACTCTAGAGATTTACTGGGGGTGGGGGTGGGTATCTGGAGTGCGAGCCTGGCGCGCCTGTCTGATGCAGCTTGCAGCGATGTCTCCCTTGCACGCGGCAGGAATTCTGGGCGGCTACTGACTGTACCACCTCTCCAAGGAGGACTCGAGGGTCAAATGGCTGGGCAAGGAAGCGACTAATGTAATAAGAAGCTGAGCCTGCGACCGCTTGGGGCCTGTAGCCAGCGGGTAGGTGATCATTTGCGGCTCGGTAAAGGAAAAGTTAAAGCCATGCTTTAGCGCGGGCCTCCGAGTGAGCGGTGATTTCTCACAGGTTTTTGTTTTGTTTTGGTTTGATTTGGTTTGGTTTGGTTTTATGTGTTCGGACGGCCAGAGTTCGTTAAAAGACACTTAAGTCCATTGCGCAGGATCCGTGGTCTCAGCAAAGCAAGTTCATGGGGGCGGAAAGGGGAGCCCAGGTAGTCACCTGGGGACAGCCACCCCCACCTCCCACCCCCGCCGCAGGCTCTGAGATAAAGAGACAATAGTAAGGCTGATACACCTAAAAACAGAGCTTCAAAGGTGCCTCTGGGAGCCACGAGGGAAGCTGCACGGCGTCGTGCACTAGGCTCCGCACCTCCCAGGTAGGGCCACTCAGAGTGACACGTCTCATCCGCACACCAAACGGGTGCCCTCGGTCCCCTCCCTCACCCATATATCTTTCGCGCCTATCCCCGGGTCCCTGGTCAATGTCCCTTGGGTCTGGGATGGAGA
Organism: Phyllotis vaccarum; assembly: GCA_033318265.1. NCBI lineage: Eukaryota > Metazoa > Chordata > Mammalia > Rodentia > Cricetidae > Phyllotis > Phyllotis vaccarum. The sequence continues at coordinate 104,456,962 of JARWLC010000005.1, forward strand.
TCAAAATTTTCGAGCAAGAAGGGAGAGAAAACGAAGAAGGAGTGGCGAGAAAGACGGTGTCACCAGCCCCCACGGTGGTCCAGGACCTTCAGGCCAGACCCTGCAGTCTTGGTTGGCTACATCCACCTCTTCCACTGGAGCTGAGATTAACTGCGAGGACTCAGTCCCCACGGGAATGCATTCTAAGTGGGCGGGATCTCGTTTAACTCTGTTCAAATCCCTCTAATTCGAGGCTCCTTTCCAGCTACCCCCCAAAACCCACCCTAGCCGCTGGCGACTCTAAAGACTGAGTCCTCCTTCCCGCCTGGCCCTGCCTGAGGTTTGCGCGCAGTGAAGCAGGAAATGCGCGATTCCCGCTTCACTTCCCAGCTCAGAAACTGCTCCGGAAGGTTTCTTAGAACTCGCGCCCTTCCCAGCTGTGATCCCCAGATGAAGTATGGCCTCTTTCTCTTTATTGCCTAGTCTCTGAATTTTCGGGTTCTCTTGGGAAGGTGGTCTGAGAGCGAGGAATAAAGCCTTGCTACCAGTTTTCTGGAGTCTTCCTTGAACTTTAAAGGGAATTTAAAACGGGATTCGGCCGTTATAGGTGGTAGCTACTGCAACATGTTACCCTTGTTTCCACCCATTCTCTAGAAGAGATCAGAGCTTCCTTGGAGAACTGTAATCCTCATCTGACATTCTTAGTAGCAGATCCACTGTGAGCCCAGCACATGCCCTTCCACCTGAAGGAGAGCAGAGTGGAGGGGCAGGGCATGCTTCCCAGGAATGCCTAGTGTGGTGTCATTACTCTGATTTATGAAGACCCAGCTGCACCTTCTCAGTCTATGTTCCTATAATAATCTGGTCCTGGCATACGAAAGTGATGCTGACCACAGAGAGGCCAGCACACTGTGTTTTGTTTTGCTTTGCTGTGCTTGTAGCAGAAACAATAGTTGCCTTTCCACCCTGAAAAATCTGCTTCCAAGATCCCTTAGGAGGACTGACTGCACGGTGCCAGATGGTTGATTAGAGCAAGGGTGCATTCTGTGATCATAGAAATGATCACAGATAAATAGGTTGGAGGACCTGCCACTCCTGACAACATTCATTAATTCCTGTATGCACCTCAATGGAACCTAATTTAGCTTCCAAAGCTTAAAAGCAGAAAGGAGAACATAAGGAAGCCTTTGTGGGTTCTGCTGCTGTTTTCAGCTGTGGGTTACCTGAATGCTCTTCTCTATCCATTTGTTGAACTTGCCAGCAAGTTTGTCTTTGGTTTATTCATTGCAACGGGGCCTTATGCTAACTTTCAATCACACAATTTACCAGTTTTTGGTAAACGATTATGGACAATAGAATGAGTGTCTAGATCAGTCCTGGTGTCTTAATTCTATATGAAAAACTAAGAACCATCTCCATAGACTGTAACAGCTTATCTGTATAGGCCCTTGGTCACAGGCTTCTAGAGAACAATATTTTCTTCTCTTCTTCCGTAATTCAGTCTACAACTGAAATCACACATGACTGAGGCTATTCATAATGCTTTCAATACTGAAACCCAGGCTGAAGATGCACACGGATAATTTTACACATAGCTATGACACAAAAGTAAATGTCTCTCTTTGGGGCATTTTGGAAGTAATCTTTGAAGTTATTTTCAAACATGGTATTGTTTACAAAGCAGTTTCCCCAACTTGTCTCACCCTCCCGACTGCTCTGGATGTTTGTGAATCTGCTGCGCCTTAGTCTCCTTTTGCTAAGGAAACTGAGTTAGAGAGAGGAGCAGTAAGTTAAGGTCACATGACAAGGGCTCTTGGACCATCTAATTTCCCTACTTGTAAACAGTAATAGATCTTATTTTAAATTTATTTCTGTGCCATGTTTACTAATAATTTACAAGGTCTAAATAAAGAAGAAAGATGGTAGCAAGGGGTTAAGGATTCTCAGAACAGGATTTTGATAATTCTGATATCAGAAATACAGCAATGCAAAAGGAAAGCATATTCGGAACACCTGGGTTTTTTAACAGACGGTCTAAGCCTCACATAACATTTCATTTCTTTTGATTCTTGTTTCCTATAGACAAGTTCTAATTCAACTGAGCTCCACAAGGTCAGAGATGGAGCAACAACTCACACAGAAGGAAATCAAAGCTTTATCACTGTGTGTTCTATGTTCTCTCGAGCTGTAAAGGATACAGTTATCTATGATGAACTGTTGTAATATCATTCATCACTTACTTAAACCACTAACCTTCAATATATGTTATCAAGACTCTTCTAAAGGCATAAACACATAGCAGTTAGATAAACTGTACTCTAGCTGATCTTAAGTAGAGAAAAGTTCTGAATTATTTTGCTATAAAACAGAAAGTTATGATACAAAGCAATTAGTGATTTGCTTGGTGCTTCCAATAATCTCAAAGATAAAGACTGTTCATTTAATCAACAAATAATTATCTGTCCCCATTAAGTATATGGCTTAGTACATCCTACTTGTTTGGTACTGGCCAAAAACATGGGGTGTGAGCTACTTTAGTATTGAGTTCTACTTCGGCAAAAACACTAGTTGCATATCATTGGAATGTTATGAAATCTCTTTAAAACTCATCTGAAAACTGAAGCATAATAACAATACCAATGACTTCTGAGATTTTTTATAAAGATAAAAGAAGTTCATTTTTCATGAACTCTTTAAAATAGAACAGGGTACATAGTAAGTATAAATACATTTAAATTAATAAAAATGCACTAAGAAAAAGAGAAGGGGGGGCTTAAGTGAAGCCACATAAAGTCTGTTTCATTTCACATTAATACTCTAGTAGAAACTACTATTGCCATGCTTTTAGCATAGTTTATTGCAAAGGTTTTTGGAGGCTTCTGTAAACTATTGTGCATTTTCTGATTATATTTGAACATGGCCATACCATTTTTTACTCTCATAGTAAGAAAAAATTGGGAGGAGACATATTATCTTTCTAAAACCCTAAGCCTAGGAGCTGGAGAGATGGCTCAGTGGTTAAGAGCACTAGGTGCTTTTCCAGATCACCCAGGTTTGATTCCCAGAACCCACTTAGCAGCCCATAACCATCTTTAACTCCTGTTCTTGGGAATCTGATACCCCCCTTCTGACCTTTGAGGACACTGGGCACCCACAGAGCTCACATACATCTATGCAGGAAACATACCCATATGCATAAAGTAAATACATCTATTAAGAAGAATAAATAAAATCCCAAGCCTAGCAAGAGGAAAAATATACAGAATTGTAAAACATTTGACATTCTATTAAAAAGAAGACAAAGAAAGAAAAGAAACACAGTACTAGGTAGCACTTACCTGCTTAAGCCTAGTGTGGGGCCAAGGTCTTTTCCCTGAAGCTTTAATAGCACAGTTTAATTTTGGTGTCTGCCTGGCACACAGACACAGCTATTCTTTGCAAAAAGTGAATAACCCACAAACACAAAATCTTCCACTGCAGCCCGGGCCTTTCTGTGCTGTAGAGTAAAAAGAATCCAGTTTCTAGGCTTGGTTGTTCAATAACTTGATACCAGGTAAACTAGTAAGCCCACACAGATTACCTTATATTCAATTGTCTAAGAAGAAGAAGATAGGATGGGGGGGGGGAGGTGAAAGTGCCTGGCTTCTGCTCAGTGTTTCAAAAGAAATGGGGTACATGGAGGCTGTGAGTTGTGTGCACCAGGGGGCAGAGGACATTAGAGAAGGGTGTACAGAAGATAATATACTACACTGAAATGAAGCAGAAACCAAGCCTTAAAAGAGAAGGTTGTTTTACATAGAGAAAACATTTTTTTTTCTTTTTGACCCAAGAGAAAGCAGATTCTGTTTGAGTGAGCTGGGACTAAATTTACTTGAGTGCAATGTTGTTTAGTAAAACTAACAGATTACTTCAGTGGTTAGCTGAAAACTAGATTTTGGACATAGAATTAACAACTCTTCCTTTTTGACACTTAAAAAAAAATCAGATCACATTTTTCATAAAATTTCCCTGGCATTTATGGGATACTAAGGCTGAGTATATAACCCATGTCCTGCCCTCAACTTTCCTAATTCCTAGGGAGAATTTAAGACACAGAAATCTCTCTCACATGATACATGTCATCCTATAAATGAAAGCTCTTTTAGTGAATACAGCTATGCAAACACAAGATATTCTTTTAAAATAGCTTATTTTGAAAAATGGATTAACACATTATTGTTTCCTCACAGAGCACCTTCAGGCTAATGGTTTCCTTGTTTAACCTACCTCTCCTTATGTAAATAAACAAAAAACCCCTACATAGGTTCCTTCTTGCTTTCTCTTACTAAATATATAAAAATGCATAGAGCAGTACATGTATAGTATTAAAATGCAAAACCTGTATCACTTGCATATAAGACAGTAACATAAAATTATGAATAATAAATGCCATATGAATATTTAATATGGTTTTATTACTATATTATACACGTTTGTGTATATGTCATCAGTTTCTGAGCCATTTGACATTAATCTGTAAGTGTAATGTTTCATCTTTGCATGCTTCCAGTGTGGATTCTCTTAAAGTTACTGTGTGGCCATGTAAAAAAGTAACTAAATGAGCGCCATTACTACCTGTCTCCGCTTGCTTTCTATTGCTATGATAAACACTATGGCCAGGAAAGGGTTTATTTCATCTTACCACTCTCAGGTCCTAACACACCACTGAGAGAAAGTCAGAGCAAGAGCTAAGACAGGAACATGGTATCTGGAACTGAAGTAGAAATCATGGAGAAATGCTGTTGACTGGCTAGTGCCCCTGAGTTGGCCAGTTGCTTCCTTATACAGCTCTGCCTGCCCAGGTGTGTGCCACCCACAGTGACCTAGGTCTTTCCACATCAATCACCAATCAAGAAGTGCCCTACAGGATCTGCCATCTGATGAGGTTTTTTCCTCAGGTGAAGTTCCTCTAGATCTTACCTGACAAAAACCCACTCAGGGCCTCCTCTTGTGTCACTGTCATATCTAGTGCATTTGGAAAACTACCTCAATATTGTCTCTTATTTTTCTGGGTCTGAATTACAGAATTATACAGGACATTTTGGTATCAAGTCTCATTAATCTTTTCCTGAGTCCTTATTAACTTTCAGAGTCTTTCTTTGCAAGAATGCCTAGAGCCTAGTCAGGCTTATTTTTGGCCCATGCATTCTTTGCAGGAAAGCCTTGGGAATGGTAGTGCCCTCCTGTCTGAGCGTGAAAAGCACTGGTGATGTTCACCACAATCACTTGGTAACTTAGCATCTGTCCCATGTCTCCACCTGGAAATCAGTATTTCCTCCTTCCCCTTGGGATTTCTGCTGGTGTGCTAATATTTTGCTCCTTCCCTGACATCCACTCCCTGGCCTGGTCCAGCGCTTGACAGATGACAATCCTGGTTTCCGACTCTGTTGCTCCTTTGTATTCCTGCATTCCTTATTTTCATTTGTTTTGTGCTGCTGGCAAAGGCATAGACCCACAGTTTAAGTGTCCAGCAGTTTGTCAGCTTTAATGGCTATCATTACGTGGGGTCTCCTGTTGCTTCACGTTTGACCCGAAGAGCACCCTGTTACCTCCCCCTCATCCTTGACTCCTACTCATTTCTAGCCATTTCCATATATCTGGCATAATTCCAGATTCACCCTGTACTTTCTTTTTCTCAGCTCGGTCTCCAGGGAGTCAGGGACTTCTGTTTCTGGAAGAAAGCATTTAAAAAGAAAGGCCTGGACTTTTCTGGATCCTGAGGCATCACTGCCTCTAGGCACACTGAGCAGACAGAAGCATACACATATTTCCACACTATGCCCTTAAGCACACATTCATTTTTCATGGTTTCAGTTGCCAAGAAAATTTTAAGATGGAAAATTTTAAAAATGAATAATTCAAAGTTTTAAATAACTTATTAAAGTATATTATTATAATTATTAACTTCTTACAATGTGTTATAATATATACATTAAACTATCATTGAAATGTATGTATAGGACAAACAGAAATGTGGAGTTCAGTATTACACTTGGCCTCTGTTGTCTACTGGGGGATCTTAAGGCATATGCCTCATGGATAAGGAATTTCGTATATGCAAGTCCATACATACACATATATAACTATTCCTATATACATACCTACATACATGTGTACATATATGTCTTGAGTTTAGAATACATTCAATTCCAATCCCTTACTAAGGTTTTTTCCTAATTCGCTGACTTTCAGTGTTAAGCAGTAGTATGAGCAGTTAATTTAAGGTATGTGTTCATGAATGCAGAATTTGATTCCCACAATGAAAATCGAGAGACAAACATGTCCCTTGATGTCTGTGTACTTTCTCACAGTAATCATCTCCCAACCACACATTCCCCAACCATGCCATCTTTGAATCTGGACTCCTTCCAGGTGTGCCAGCAATTCTGGGTGGCCTTTCTCCTGCCTCACCTCACAGATTCTGTGATTATACACATATTTCTTTTTGCCCAATTTTCTTAAAATTAAAGTAGCAAATGTAGCCACAAACAAAAATATTTCTGCGCAGTGTCTTTTTCTGCTAGCAAGTTTTTTGAATAAATTAAAAATTAAATCAGAAAGCACTATTTCTGTTTGTCTTGAAATTGGTTCTCTCACAAGTTTGAAATTGCAACATTGTATCAAGAAAAACCCAAAATAAAATTCCTTGGGGTTGCAATCCTGGATAATGAGAAACTAGAGATTAGCTTAATTTCATAGGCTTTCCTTACTCAAAACTATCAAAGCTCAATGATAGAGTGCTTGTTTAGGATAAGCAAGGTCCTACGTTCCATCATCACCACAGCAGATAAATATATGAGTAAATTAATAACCCAATAAATAAATATTTTTAAAGAGCAAAACAAAAGTACAGAAAGAAAGGACAGTCAATGAGATTTTCAGAATTATTTATAGGCATTTTTGAAGAAATACTTCACAGATTGTCACAATTCTGTCCCCCTTCCACAGATTTCCTGACTTGTCCCAAGAGTAGGAATCGGCCCATCTAATTTATACCACTTCTATGCATGATTGAATTCCCATGAGTCACTTTCCTCCTCAGCAGGAGAAAGTTCAACAGGAAGACCTGAAAATGAAGAACAACCACCATGTCTCCAAAACATACTCAGCCACCTCTAAAATCTGCATTTGTTTACGTGTTGCTGTCTCTCACAAAGATCAAAAGCAAAAAACACTGCACAGGTCCAGCTTCAGTCACATGATGATCAAGGCACTAGCTAGTTTTATGTCAACCTGACACAAGCTAGAGTCACCAGAGAGCTGGGAGCCTCGCTTGAGAAAATGTCTCCATAAGACTCAGCTATAAGACATTTTCTAATCGGTGATCAATGGGGGAGGGCCAGCCCATTGTGGGAGAGTGCCATCCCTAGGCTGGTCCTGGGTTCTGTAAGGAAGCAGGCTGAGCAAACTATGAGAACAATCCAGTAAGCAGCTCCTCTCCATGGCCTCTGCATCAGCTCCATTCTCCAGGTTCCAGCCCTCACTGCTTTTTTGATGAACTGCTATATGGAACTTTGAGTGAAATAAAACCATTCTTGCCTGAGTTACTTTGGTCATGGTGTTTCATTACGGTGTTAGTAATCCAAACTAAGACAGACACTTGCTGAGGCTCTTCTGAAAAAGTCTCCGCATTACACAGCACACAGGAGACTCGGCCATGTCTGGTAAAATGCCCCAGAGTAAAAGGGTCAACATCTGCTGAAGCAAAGGCTGTAAGTATGAACAAGCTGACAGATAGTAGTCAAATGTGCATGTAGTAATTGGTAGAACCGTAGTAGGATTTAGCTAGACTCGCAAAGTGTATCTTCCATGCCAACTCAGTCATAATTCTCCAGCAGTCAGAAACTGGAGGGTCTGTGAATCTGCTTTGGCCAGTATTTGTTTTGTTTAGCAAATACATTATAATAGTTTATTTATAAAGATAATTAATAAGAATACATGAGCTACTTTCCTAGAGGATTTGACTTGGGTGCTTTCGTTTAGTTTTCTTTATTTTTCAGGGCTGTGGCCCTTTCTTAACCACCATACCCACAGGCTATATCCCCAGCTTGTGAGACGTGAGCATCATTTTATGAACAAGAGGACACTCAGTGCACATTGTAACAGCATAGTCTCCAGTTCCAGCTCAGTTCTATTCAAACATCATATCCATATCACGGTCTTCCAGGAGTATGTGTGTTCTTTCTAGCTTTCTTCTTCTATCTCCTATTACAAAGTTCTAGCTGTTCTAGAATGTGGCAAAAATCCCCCCGGAGCCTATGTTCTCTTCCCTGTGTATGTATTAAAGACGGAGATCATGTTCTGTGGTGAACTCCAGCTACACGCTCTGAGACCACCCCACCTCTCCCTCGTTTGCTTCTGTTCTTACTCTGGCATGATTATTTCTTCACTTACTACCGTGGGTCATTACATTTATTTGCTTTTTTCTGACGTCGGCCGGTGAGTGCCAGCTCCCTCAGTGGTCCCTCGTGTTGTCCGTGGCTGTGGCACACGTCATGCTCACTACTGCAATGACAGTGCCAGCAAACTTGTTGAGTGAATAAAGGATCACCAACACCTTCTCTGTCATCTTCAGCTGGACTGAATCCGGGGACGTTTTTGACTGCACTTTCTCATATTTCCCCCTTTTCTGGGAAATACTCTTCACGCTTAGAGCCTTTATTGATTTTACTGGAGCCTCATTATGCCTCTAAGAGGGGCACCCTCCCCCTAAAACACGTATTTCATTAACAGAGTATTATCTCAAAGGATAACTAAGAACTCTCCAAAGAAGACTGCTGCTTATAAGAGCCTCTAAATAATTTCGACTGATTAGGTATCTTAATCTAGTTGCCAGTTAATTGTGTTTGCTTATGATTAAGAATATGATTTTCACCTGCTCCCTCAGCACAGTCTCCCTGTGTTTGGAGAAAGCCAATCTCCTATCCTTACATCTGCAGTCTTCTCTTTGAAGATGTTTGTAGAGGGGATGACAGCACAGGTTATCACCAGGAGCCAGGAGCTTGGAAGAAGGAATCTCTGTGAAGCCACCTGCAGGTTCGCCAAGAAAGATTCCTACACCCATGGCAAACAAGGAGATCTGAGGACCAGCCTCCCATGCTACCTACCCCTTTGCTCTGTGCCTTAATTACTGCTTCTAGGGAGAAAATGACTCAGTCATTTCAGGACAAGCCACAATTTAGTATTAAAAGTTCATTTGAGCAGGGTTTCTCAGAGCATATCTGTTCACAAATACCAAATGGTTCTTTACTTCAAAATTGCTGCACAATGATACTTTTAAGCAAACAATGAAATCAGGCAACAAATAAAAGTGCACAAATACACATTGTTTATGACAGGTAGCCAAAGTCAAATTACTGGAACTGGAATTGTTCCCAAGATGACCTCTTGCTGGGGGGCAGGGGCTCTATGCTACTTACAGATCTCATTGATGAGAAGCCCCCCCCCCATTTTTACATTTTGAAATTTTTGTCACTAGCCCTAAATTTAAAAGGGAAAGAGAGAAAAAAAAATATGCCATTAGAACAGTTAACAGGAAAACTTGCCTCCCTCCTCAGCACAAGTGACTGGGTTATTTATTGGGACACCCCCAGGAGTGCAAACATGGATCTTGTGGCTTCCCCTGGGATGGAGTTTGGGTGTGTCTGGGGTAAAAGGGCTGGGGGAAGGGAGAATGGAAGCTTTCAGGTTAACATAACCTTCCAGTGACCTGCTTCTCAACCACACAGCTGAATTCTTTCTTCAGCTGCCAACTATTTAAACCCATTTTATTAACCATAGCTACTCCTACACGCGAAATATTTCTTTCTATTCTACTGATGAGAGACCGAAGGGTGGTGTGATCTCAGGGCACTGGGGCACTGGCACCAGGAGCCAAGCACATCTGCTGCCCTGGCAACTTCGGTGACATTAGCCCCCTGTGCCTGAGAGACATAGGCTCACGGACATGTCCACTTCAAGGAGGTGCTATTTGTCCTTGTAGAATCAGGCAAGGCGGCCGTGCTTAAAGACATGCTTTCTACCTTCACAAACATTCTGTTTCTACCTTTCTCAATGGCCTTGAAATCTTGGCTGCACTGATGTTGGGTTCTCACTTCCTGTTGCTTCTACCTCAAGTGGTTATGTGTCAAATTTCCACACACAGGAAAGTATACGAACACCAGTGCTCTGCACCAAATATTACCACTCTAAGCCAGACAGTTACTATGACCTTCAGAGTTTATGATTGTCATGCGATACTAGGTTTGGTCACAGACAGATGCTTCAATGATTTGTCTGTGGTTGTTTTACTTTAAATTGCAATCAGCTGTATTCCCAAAGGTTCTTAAATAATGTAAGGAATCATTCAGAATTTCTGTGTTGCTTTTCTGGAATTCAAATGATCAGTGAATTGTATTACCTACATTACATATCTATACATTTATCAAAACTGAACATCCATCCATCATTGTATTCTCATTTTTTTTTTTTGAGTAAGAACTTTTGATTGGTAACATAGGGCATAACTGTGATGCTGACATAACTGACCTAGTATGGAGGAATTCACGAAAGAGAAAAGTGAATTCTCTTATAGATTCATTTTTTGATATAATGGCCTTACAAAATATATTTAAAATACTTTATTGCTTTGTGAAAAGTTGTCACAGTATAGCTTCTTAAAGTACATGCATTTGGGAATTTTTATTTATTATATCTTGAAAAATATAACATATAATACTTTGAATTTGGGAATTTTTATTATATTTTGAAAAATATAGCATTATATAGTACTTTGCAGAGCATTTTTGTATATGTACTTCAATTTACTTTAGAAATACTCTCACCTACTGCTTCCATTTTTTTTTTCAAAAGAAAATGAAGTTTGAGCGATGGGTGACTCACCAGAGTCACAAACAAGGAGAATTTTAATTTCATTTGATAGCTCAAGCTTTCTCTGTAATCCAAACCATTAATTTGGCTTTACACGTAGAAAGGAATGGCTCCACCGTCTTCCTGTGAGTCGGTGTACATTTCTCCATCGCCTGAAGAAATCACTTTGATTTCAAGGGCACTCCAGTGGGGGCTGAAGATGTGGTGCAGCATGCTTCTTGTGAGTGTGCATGCGTGTGAGTCTGTGAGCATGTGTGGGGGGGGGGGGGGATAAGTATGTAAGCAAGTGTGAGTGTGTGTGCTGGAGATCGATCTCTACACAGAATAGTTAATATCTGACCACTAAGTTATATCTTATATAACTTCTACAATATATTTTGAATGAAATATTTTCACAAATAGTACTCTCTATGACTAAATACCAATAACAAATATCAGAACAATAAATGTACTAGATTTAGCTTGTAAATGCTAATGAGATTCTCAGGGGATCTGCAGAGGGCCTTGAATCTGTACTCCAAGCATCCTGGAGTTCTGTTCCCTAGCCAAAGGATATACTGTTTTATCATATTATATGAACTGTTTATTTATTTGCTGTGAGAGAGTTAGGACAGTTGCACATGTCTGTGCTTGTCTGGGTATATGAGGAGGCCAGAATTTAACACTGAGATGTCTTCTGAGTTGTTGATCCGCGTTATCTTCTGAGGCAGGATCTCTCAGTGAACCCATAGCTCACGGATCTGCTAGAGCAATGAATGAAGGTGCTTTAGCCACTGAGCAAGATCCCCAACCCCATGTTGAAAGTTTTAGAACAGGGCTGAAGGTGGAGCTTGGTTGGTAGAGTAGTTGCATCTGAAGGGCCCTGGATTTAGTCACTAACACTGCTCAGAGGAGAGGTATTAGCTTTGATTCTCAGTCCCTGGCTATTTGTAAAACTATGAAAATTTCTAAGAAAGGAATGTTGTTAACTTCATCTATCACTTTTTCTATAAAATAGATGTAGACTGGGCTATTTTTCTGATAATGAGTATACATAACTGATACCCAGAAGGGCTGTACAATAATTCTTAGACTAGCATTTCTTCTTTGTAAGTTTAAAAGTGCTCCCAAGTTCATTTTAAAAATTAGACATTTAATCTTAAAAGCATTATGAATTATTTAAAAATCCTGTCATAGAAAATCACGCATTGCTTGATTCTGTTGGTATGAAGTGCCCCTACTAGGCACTGTATAGGGGGGAAAAACTATGGGCTGCTCAGAGCTGGGGGTAAGAACCAGGGTTATTTGGGGGTGGAAAAAAGCTGCAGTTTGATAGTAATAGTATTACACAGCAGAATATACTGAAGTCGCTAAACTGTATACTTAAAACGAGTGAACTTTATATTAATTTTATCTCAATAATGCACTTACCTTATAATTGGAACTGAGAGGCAATCTAGAAAAAAAATCAAATATTGAAGATCTGTTTTGGAGTTGTGATAAAACAGTCAGGATTTTTCCCACCCGCCCGGTCCACTCCACTAGTAAACAGACCACCCACCCCATGTTATAGAAAAACATTCTGCCCATAAACTGTTAGACCAACAGATAAAAGTGCAAACATCAGGGTTTACTGGAAACAAATTCACAGATAGTTCTAAAAGAGGTTTTTGATTTGATTTTCGTTTGCCTCAAGCGTTGTGCAAATTTATTTTAGAGTCCTAAAAGAGATTTCTCCTATCTTCCTGTCTTGCAGCAAGGAAATTTCTTTTCGGCAGCTCACACTCATTTTCTCAGTTTTAGTAAGAATAAGTGGCAAGTAGGCTTCAGGAATCCCGAGGAACTAAAACAATGGATAAGCTTACCTTCAGCCAATCAAGTTCAGCACGATGTGGGTACTGCAGGGGTGGAGGGAAATCGACTTAGCATGCTCTCTTGGTCCCCATAGGAGCGGACTGGCCAATCTATTTTTTATCACTCCGGGGAATTCAGAAGAACCTCGGCCAATGTCCAGTGATTTTATATAAGAATAGGGGCTAAAGTGGCTTGAAAAATATTTTGTGGGGGAAAAATTTCATTGGTAATCTTTACCTCATCACTTGTCTTCTCCTCACATGAGATAAAACAACCATATGAACAGGCTTACAGGCAAGGAAACACTGACAGGTTCTGTGGGAAATACTTTTGCAGGAGCCAGAGGAGTAAAGTAAAGGGCTTTACATGCCGGCTCTATGCTAGCTATGAGTATGTGTGACAATATACAAACATGTGGAAATCAGATCTGAAGATGTAACTCAGTGAGAGGGCACATGCCTAAAGTGCTCACCGCTCTGGATTGAGTTCTCAGCACCACAAAAACAAAAGAAAATAAAAATTGCTAATGTTCTAGGTAGCAGGCATAGCTCATTGCTGATGGAGGTATCACAGGTATGGGGTTTGGAGACATTCCACAGCACTGAGGTGTAGCGCATGTTTGCCAGCTGCCTGTAAATACCTAACCTGTCTTTTCTGCCTCAAAAGGAAAGATATTTCTAAAGTTAATTGTACAAAATTTTCCCTTTGAAAACATTTGTTAGAAGGTAAAAATGAAATGCCCTGATAAGCTTTACCATTTGTTTTGAAATCTGGAAGTTGGTGCCATCCTCTCCTCCCTCAACTCCAAACAAGCAGCATGTCAGAACCAGAATGAAGGGTTTTCACTCATCTTGGATCTTCTATGGATATCCATTTTGCAGAACTTAATCATTTTTACTTTGGTCCAGGGGGGAAAGAATTTAGCTGTCTTTAAAGAAGAAAAAAAATCCGATTTCTTCCTTCCTCCCATTCTTCCCTCCCCCTTTTCCTTCCAGACAGGGTTTCTCTGTGTATCCCTGGCTGTCCTGAAACTTACCCTGTAGACCATGATGGCCTCAAACTCAGAGCTCTGCAAGCTTCACTGCTGGGACTATGGAACCACCAGATCTCTTGACAGACAGGTGGATGGTTTATATTTTTCCACCTTAACTCATTTCTCTAAAACAAAAGAATATGAAAGAAATTCTTCACTTTCACTAGGTTGTATAATCACTATTCTAAACAGAAAACCATGATGAATGAGATTTAAAACCCAAAACAGATCACTTGTATAGTTCCCAAACCAACAAACAGGCCATCATAAAACTTGGGCTGGAAGTGATTTGTACTGTTATAAACATGTATGCAATCATTACACTCTGTATTTCCTTTTCTGATTTCAGAAAGTTAATTAGCAGGAGATAATTTAGCAGTTCTTCTATTCAGGTGTTGTTTAGACTTCTTAAGAAAAGTTATGATAATCTCAGAAGACATTGCCTCATAATACTGTTTGATAACATATTTGAATAAGGAGTACTGAGTGTCTGCAAAACAAATATCTATTATATAATATCTCATTAAGTACCAACATATTCTATTTATAGATTAAGTTAGGAATCACACAGTTTTCCAGCATTGCCACATCATTGCACTTTACCTTGAGTAGGTTCTAAAACTAAAAACAATGATTTGTTCTATGAATTTATTTCAAATTATTAGTCAGTAGAAGTTACCCCTATCTAGCAATATCTAGCAAGACATTCTATTTCACCAAATATTAATTCCATTTGAAATAAAGATTATTTATCTCATTTTAAAAAAAAGAACTTTAAATTGTAGAATGTAGTCAGTTTGGATTGCTTTATTGAGTCAGATCAAACACAGGCTCCTTGCCCATCTACATGGACATACTAAACTGTCTCCAGCACTGATTTGTGGAGCCCATTATGGACTTTACAAAGTGTTCAAGGCTGCTTTTCCAGTCACTCAGCCAGAATCGATAAATCTCTTGCCTAGCTTGTGTTGTACACACTGTGCTGGTTAATCATGTATGTACAAGGCACAGCGCATGAGGCCTAGAGTTTTCTGATAGGAGCCAATTTTTAACTACCACAAAGTTGAAAACTGAAAACAAAGGAAAGCTGCTTATGCCCACTATTAAAGTGTGTTATCAACTAAGGACCACAAATAATTCTCCTGGTCAATTTCCAGGGCCAGAAATAAAGAGAGGCAGGGAGGAGGGGAGAAAGTAATCTCCTAAAGTTGTGCTGAGGAGCCCTAACATCTGGAGAATCTTTAATAGTGCTAACAAGTACCCAATAAGAAATGAGGAAACAGCTCTACAAACACAGATAGGGACCCCTGCCTTGCATATGCACACTGAGATGTTTTCTGAAGACCACTTGCTAAACTTCTCATTTGTGGTAAGTGGAGAGAAGCTGTAGCTAAGAGGAATGGCCTCTCCCTCATCCTGGATCATTTTTCTTTTCTCTGGATGATGCTATTTATATTATGATCTGAAATTGGGGGTCCCTTCTAATGATGAGGCATATCATGTACTTCAGAGATGTTTAGTCAACAAAATTCTGCCCAAGGCCATTGAGGATGCTGTTTGGGATGTCAAAAGTGGGGTGGGTCCTCCTGCCTGCCCAGATTGTCTTGCACCTGTAGCTCCGTTGCTTTTATGATTTTGGGATGATTCATTTGCTTCTTTCTATATAAAATAGGTTGTGCATTATATGATTTTTTTGATCACTGCTGTAGGTAGAATCCAGGGTCTTCAAGCATGGCAAGCCATCTACCACTCAGTCCAGCCCTAGGTGTCTCTTAAATACCATTCGGCTTTTGTCTGCTGTTATCAATCTCTGGGTGGCACGGACATTTCAAAAATTTTCATTAAAAAAAAATAAATGCAGAACATATTTTAAAGTCATCTAGTACTACTATGCACAAAAAGTACCTGGTTATGGTAGGCTCAAGATTATGTACTGATGTCTTCATTTTTACCTATCATGCATGGAATTCTCACCCAGGTGGCTCATTAGACTAGCATGGGAAAGGCTGGCCCTAGACTTTCCTCACAGAAGATGATTAAGAAAATTACACACACATTTGCATATCTATCTGCATACTTGCACTTATATTTGTGTTATTTACTTATCATCAAGGTACAACCCCAGCCTAAGACTCTGTGAATGAGTTTACAGAGGGCAATGTTAATATTCTGCATAAAACAACAGCTTTTGCATTGAGTAAATTAACAAATATAACAGACAATCCAAGAAGGAGGCATGAGGGTCAGAGTCTAGGAGGATTTCCACACTTAGTCACTGCTTCATGCTCCTCCATGAAAATTAGCATAGGAGAAAAAGAAGAATGACATCTCTCTCCTTAATTTTACTGCAATTTTTTTTACAGCCACAAAATAAACATTTTGACTGTCACAATAATCATCTGACATTTATTCAGCCTAAACATAAATAATTTTATGTGCTTTAACACCATGGAGTATTGAACATGTCTCTTCTCTGATTGTGCTTTTTCTTTCTCTATTTTTTCCCATTTTCAGTTTTTCCAGACAGGGTTTCTCTGTGTAGCCCTGGCTGTCTGGGAACTCACTCTGCAGACCAGGTTGGCCTCAAACTCAGAGATCTGCCTGCCTCTGCCTCCTGAGTGCTGGGATTAAAAGCATGTACCATCACTGCCCAGCTCTATAACTATTTTTAATTGAAGTTACAATTTAATGATGATGAGTCATTTTAAAAAATGTTTTTAGAGACTTATTTTATTATTTTTTGTGGGGGGTGTTTGACCCATTTTGTATGTCCATGCATTATAGAATGCCTAGTGTCCTCAGAGGGCATCAGATGCCCTGGAACTCAAGTTACAGATAGTTGTAAATTGCCATGTGGGTGCTGAGAATTGAACCTGAGCCCTCTGCAAGAGCAGCAAGTGTTTAACTACTGAGCCATCTTTCTAGTTCTTTATAACAGTTCTTATTGAGATTTAGTTCTCATTTTATAGAATTTATTTTTAAGTGTCCATTTCAATGGGTCCCACGGCACTCATGCATGTACATCTGTTCACCAACATAAGTGTTAAAATATTTCATTATCTGCCAAAGAAATGTATAGCCTCTCATATTTTCCCTAAACCTGACCTAAGGAAATGCTTAACCGACTTCTGTCCTCTGGCTTTGCCTATTGTCAACACTTTACACATTTATGCATTCTCTCAGCAGTGTTTCCAAGGCTGATGAGTGTTTCCAAGGCTGATGTGTGTTGTTAACATAGACCTACTTCATTTTTTCAATGGATCAATAATATTCCTTCATATGAATATGGCACACTTTATTTACTTGTCACCACTGGGCATGCCATTCAGCAAACAGTTCCTTTCTCTCTATTTGGGGCTACTACAGGTAAAAGCTATTCGGAAGATTTATGCGAGGGTTTCTTGTGCTCATTATGCTTTCAAGTTCCTTAGGGTAGAAACACTGGGTCATATGATGACTCCGGAACCGTCTGAGCAGTGTTTAGACTGTTTTTCAAAACAGTGGCAGTCTTGTAAATATACTCGCCATGCATTTGGGTTGGATTCTCCAAATCTTCATTGATAGTGACTTGTTTTGTTTATGCCTGTGTTTGTTCTTTTTCTTTTGTTTCTGTTTTGCTTTCCATTTATTTAAAAAGGTTTTTCCCTCATATCTACCACTGCTCCATGTCTCTTTCTTCCTCCCAATTCCTCCCAGTCCTCCCTCAGCCTCCCCTCACCCAATCCTCCCATTTATTCCCCAAGGAAGGCAAGGAGTCCCAAGGTGAGTCACTTCAGTTGGGCATATCCAGTTGAGGTAGGTCCAAGTCTCTCATCCCAGTGTTAAGGCTGAGTAAGGTGTTCATTTAGAGGGAATGGGCTCCAGGATGCCAGTTCATACACAGGAACATAGTCTGATCCTACTCCAAGGGGCTCCACAAAGTGCCCATGCCATTTGACAGTCGTCTACCTTTGGAGGGTTTAGTTCCTTTTCCTGAAGGTTCCTCAGCTGTCATTTCAAAGTCAGTGAGCTCCCAATAGCTCAGGTCAGCCATCTCTGTAGGTCTCCTCCCTGTGATCCTGATTCCTTTGCTCATATACTCTCTCCTATCTCTCTTCAGCTGGACCAGAAGCTCATCCCGGTGCTTAGCTATGGATCTCTGCTTCTGCCTCTATCCATTGCTGGATGAAGGTTCTCTTAGTCTTCTGTCTGGTTTTTCACAGAGGCTATCTCACATAGTTCTAACTATCCTGGAATTCGCTATGTACACCCGGCTAGGCTCCCTGCTGGGATTAAAGGAATGTGCCACCACGCCCAGCTATCTAACGTTTAAAGAGTAGGCTTGACGGGCTTCCATTGCTGAGCAAGCTGTCTGACTTCCCTAACTTTCAGTCTCTGCCCAGTAGGCAGCAGCTCTCAGATCCCTGCTCCTCAGCTGGGACAAGCCACTTCCTACTTTTTATATCTGTGAACCGGAGTACCTTCCATGAGTGGAATCACATAATATTTGCCCTTTATGAATGGCTAGTTTCACTTAGCACAGCATTACCAAGACTCGTGCATGTTACAACAATGTCAGAATTTCTTTCCTTTAAAGGCTGAATAATATTCCTCTGGATGATTAGACCTTGTTGAGTCAAATGTTATCATGCTGAAAGGTAGGAGTCCAATTTTATTATTTGATATGTGCAGATTTAATTGTCTGAGCATTATACGTGACCCCAAAAGTACCCCAAACAGAGAACTATTAGAATTTAAATTCCTTTATTATTTTAAACTCTTAAATTTCAAGAGAGAAGAATAAAATTAAAATGCTGTTTTGAAAGATTTTTGTTGCAGGTGACCATATGTACTCAAGAAAAACAGACCAAAAGAAGAGAGAAAGAAACCCCTTGTGGTATCATGAGTGTCTTTTTAAAATTGATAGTTTTCCCATTCTCCCTGAACATAGCGGCACTGGGCACTAACAGGAGCTGTAACTTAGAAGACTTCTGTATTTATCGTTATCATTACCAGCATTCAATTATAGTAGCTTTCACAAAGCACAAATTCCTGTATAAAAAGAATTGCGAACAAACTTGTGCTTCTGAGTTGCCAATAGGTGGCGCTAGCCATTTAGTCAGCTTAACGTTTCTTTATAGTGTCCTCAGAGTAATGAACTATAAAACTCTCCACTGGAGAGACAAACCACCTTTAGAGAAAAACAGATGAGCAGGGGAAACTGACGTCTTCCCCTATCCCAATACAAATGGACAGTTTATAAGACAGCTCAGCTGACGGCAACAGAGATGTGCTTCCAGGTTGGAGTCTTCCCAATGTTGGGGAGAAAACCCTCTATCCTGTCCGTATTGTCTGTCTGCCCGTGCTGTCCATCTGTCCTGTCCATACTGTCTCTCTGTCTATGCTGTCCGTCTGTCCTGTCCATACTGTCTCTCTGTCTATGCTGTCCGTCTGTCCTGTACATGTTTGTTGTCTGTGCATCTTGTCCAGCTGTCTGTCTTTCCTGTCTACATTGTCTCTCTGTCCTGCCCATGCTGTTTGTCTGCCCTGTCTATATCATTGCTTGTAGTCACAGATACACTAACCTCTGTCTTGGATGTACCTAAGGGAAAAAATAGTATCTGGGAAAACTGAAGGATTCTTCATATTTTCTTTAATTCTTGAGAAAAAAATAGATGGACTACAGAAGGAAAGGATCTATGGGCTTCAGGTAGGTTGTTCCTGATGAAATATAAGGTGACTGATAATGGGACAGGATTGCATAACATGTGCATCTCTGTGTTACTGTAATAATGGGTATCAGGTAGTCTCAATCCCTGGTAAGTTAAATTCCATAAGTGCGTGCTTGTGTATGTGTGTGTGTGTGTGTGTGTGTGTGTGTGTGTGTGTGTGTGTGTGTGTGTGTGTGTGTGTGTGTGTACATAATTGATTGTTATATTGAGAACTAGAATAATTCCAAAACTGATCTACTTTCACAACATACACATAAAGTAATACTATATATTGAACACAGTGGCTTGACTCTGCTTCACCTTTATTTATAGTGTCATACCACAAAGAGATTGTAGTTATGCAAATAAACACAATGTCATTATTTAGCTCAAGCAAAGAAGATAGATTTGGAAGAGAAAATTAGAACTTGTAATAATATGATTTTTTTCATAATAGTTCAAACTAGAATGGTTCTGTGCTATATGAAAATCCTTAAGTTGTTTGTGGTACCTTGTGTTAAGAGAGTGATGGTAACTGCTAATATGTGCAATCAGAGTTATGGCTGTGAATGATGCTCGGGTTGCACAGCCCCTTTCAAGCTAGGAGGCAGGGACAATCATAGTATGTGTCATAATCATTGTAACTGTCTCAGTTTTTATCTTTATGTTTGTCCCCAAGTTTTATTATATAATAAACAGTAAGAGAAATCTCAATAATTGCCAACATGTAGAAACCCTCCCACTTGCTCCCCTCAGGACACTGAGCACTCACTCCCCAGGGCCATGATGTGCTGCAGAGCCTCTGAGTCTTCTACAGTAATTTTATTAAACATGGGTTAATTCTGTTGTCTTTCATAATGTTCACAGGGTGAACAGTAAGGGGCTGTTAAGAAGCCATAAAGCCAATGATTCTGTATTTCTCACGTGTGTTTCCAGCTCTTTTCATAGCTTTGAATACAGATAGGATCATACGAAAAATGCCCAAGAGTGCGGAGCCCGACAGTGGCCCTAAGGGCTCTCTGAAGCCTTGCCTTACTCTTACACCCACTTTTGTGAATGTGGCTTGCAAGACTCAAACTTGCAGATTTCTTGGAAGCAGCAACAACCTTCTTCACTCTCAGAGTGTGTGGTGGCGGAAAGAGGTTGCTGTCATCTCCCTCTGCCTTCCTCAAGTGAAGGCTTTTCAGAAGCACTGTCGCCTCTCACTTTAGAAACAGTGTCAGGCAAAGGCTCCCATGACAGGAAGTGCACCACAACCTTAGGTCACTAAGTGGGTCTGATGAGCAAAATGTTTTATATAAATCCGTAATTCTATAAAGAAGTTATCTTCTGAGATTTCCTCTCAGTCAACAAAAGATGGGTGTTCACGTCAGATATAATCAAGTCCAAGCAAACTAGTTTAAAACGTCACTCAAATTCACTTCTACTCATCGTTAGCAACTTATTGAGCACCCATTGGATGCTTTTCCCCAATGTGATTAGACCAAGTCCATCTGCTTGGAGAACGTAAGGCACACACACATTGGCATTAGCCCAGGGTCCTTCTGGTGGCGTTTATACTCCTGAGGCTCCTGGTTTTCACAAACGGACAGAACTGCCTCACAGGCTCCAAAGCAGACTTCCTAGAACTTTGGAAAACTCAACATGTTCTTGGACTATGTATGGATTTTTATATAATTTTATAGTTTGGGGATGTCAGTTAAAAAATTCAACATGGACATTGTCTCAGTCACAATTCTGTTTGAGTGGCCCTGCTGGCTTTGTGTTTGTACCCAATGGCCACAGCTAAGCCACTGTGACAGCCAGAAAATGAAAGAAAGCTGGGGGGCGGGGAGCAATATTCCTTCATTATTGACAAAAGTTTTCTAATAAAGTCTAGATGTTTAGGGTTTTCTTTTACGTTTCTTTGTGTCTTTGCTTCTTTCTTTCTTTTTAGATAGGGTCTTCTTGTATAGCTCAATACTCCAGTTCTTGATTCTCCTATCTGAATTCTTGCTCTGTGAGCGGGGTTGAGTCATCACCATCATGCCTGACTAAATCTTTCCATTTTAAAATACAGACAAATTTAAATGAATTTTAAAACCATTCTCTATTGAACATATAGTGTTGTAAAAATGTTTCTACAATGATTATTTTTGTGAAAATTACATATATCTGCAAAGCAAAGGTATTTGTTAACATTACAAGTATCAGAAAATTCACTTTGGAAATGTCTAGAAAATAATGTATCAGTAATATGCACACCAGATATACCTACTATTTAGAATAAAGTGTGTTAAATGCCCATGTGTGGATACTGCTGGGATGAGTACCCGGCCCTCACACATTAGGCAAGTGTCCACCACTGAGCTTCTTCTCCAGTCCCTGAATACTTTTTTTGACTTTTGA
Source organism: Phyllotis vaccarum (assembly GCA_033318265.1). Lineage (NCBI taxonomy): Eukaryota > Metazoa > Chordata > Mammalia > Rodentia > Cricetidae > Phyllotis > Phyllotis vaccarum. The sequence goes on from JARWLC010000005.1 coordinate 104,478,793, forward strand.
CACAGGGTCACTTGTATTTCAGGCTTGCCTTTGACCTCAGCTGGCCAACAACACTGTAGAAATCACATCTCACTGAATCTTATAAAAGCAATGTACAGGCTGGAATAGCAGACTCTAAGAAGCCATGACCTCTGTTGGACTGTTTTACCTTTAGTTCTAGAGCTGACTATTTTGGAATTGTAGATAAGGAACAGTAGACTTGTACATGTTCCGCCACTAGTTATGTTTTAAAATAGTTGCTTCTTGATTACTCATGGTATTGTTCTCTATGAACTGTGAAGTGATTTATGGACATAGATTGCCTCTGCTTTTATGCTATCCTAAACAAGCCTTCTTAGGTGGCATCTATAGCAGTCAACTCTGGCTAATTTCTGCAAGAATGGAATTGATAATAGTAGAAGAGCCAGCAATAGAGGATGCCTATCATTGCATAGATAACGAGGGCATAAGGTTTGAACCTGCAGAGTGCCACGTCTTGGCCTTGCTGCTTATTACACGTGGCCCAGGGGAAATCACTCTGAGCCTTTCATCTTTAAAGTGGTTGTCTCTCTTTCATGATCTTGTGGATAACGCTGGCCTTCCTATGCACTTGTGCAAACCCCAACATCTAACGCAACCCAGTAAATCTTAAAATCATTGTTACCCCCAGTCACCCTTTGGAGGAAATGCCTTCACAAAGGCGGACACATGGCAGGAGAATGAGTAACTGCACCTGGAGCCCTCCCAGGCAGGCCAGCCCAGGTGCAGAGAAAGGCCATAGAAGTTGGCCCAGGACACAACTTGCTTTCCTGCCTCCGTTCATCCAGGCCCTAACAACCGAGTCTGGACAAACTCATTCAGGCTTGGAAGGCTTTTGAATTAAGAGAAGAATGAAAGGTGAATAAAATTGTAATATGCATATATGGAATTCTCAAAAGACAAAATATATTTAAAATGACTCTAAAAAGACATATATTTCAAATATATTAGTTAAGACTTTGTTGTCAATAGGATCCTCCATAATCAGGGACAGAGATAGAATCTGAGCACCCCAAATTCCACCGCTGGATGCCTTCTCTACTACATTAGCTATTTCTTTTAATAAGACTCATACCATTGCCAGCTTGACCCAGCCAATGTACACTCTCAACCTACTAGATAATAAGATTATCAGAGACCTCCCTTGAGCCCAGTATCACGGAGCAGTGTCTATGTGACCAGGAAGTTTAACTGGGGTTGCTTTGGTCAAGGTAGCGACAGCAAGAAGGATTAAGAAATGTCAGGACTAATGTCTACTCAAAGCCACAGAAGTATGATAGGTACCAGGATCAGGGAAGAAGACAGATGAGTGGGTTCTCTGATACTCGTCGGGGAGGACACTGATCAGAAAATAGGTCTACCTTTCAAAAAGGATCACTTTCCACTCCAGGAAAGCACTGTGAAGTCTAGAAAGCCACAGGGAGGAAGAAGATCCTGCCAAGCTGACAGGAAGGCAGAAGGCAGCACCAAACAGAATAAGCACTGAGGGCTGCATGGCATATTTGCTCCATTGAGCTTCCCTAAACCAGCACAAGGGAGTTGATCACGCTCCCAAATAAAGCAGTGACCAGGAAGCCTGCTTCTTAGAGATATGTGCAGAATTCTAGAACTTAAAAAGGTTTTCAAGATCATCTCTCCTAGCTGCTCTGGAAATGCCCATTCAATAATCTGTGACACAAGTATCAGTGCCCCATCCTGTCCAGTCCTGCTCCCCGTTCCTTTCCATACCTGTAACTCATGGGTGCCTTGGTTCAGTTTGACTCAAATATCAAGGGAGAGGGGATGACTTCATGCTCTCTCACAGCATAGGTCACAGCCTAAAAAGTAAGGTCTTTGAATAACTAATAATTTTCATACTTAGTATATTAGTTTAAGATTTATAGTTGTGAGAGGAAATCATGTTGATTTCCAGTGAATCACGTAATAAAAAATATCCTTATTATAAAAGGGGGGCAGTTAGGGTCCTGATGATGAAAAGGGGGTTACTTATGGTTCTGATGATGAAGTAAAGCATCAGAAAACATCCTCCCCCATTAGTGTGTTACATAGGTCATTCCGGTTTTTTTTTTTTTTTTAACAATACAGCCAAAGCCCCTTTCTGTTTCAAAACAGTTTTTCTGTTTTGTTTTGGTTTGGTTTGGTTTGGTTTGGTTTTTTGGTTTTTCAAGACAGCCTTGGCTGTCCTAGAACTTTCTCTGTACCAGGCTGGTTTCAAACACAGAGATCACCTACCCCTGACTCCTACGTGCTAGGACTAAAGGCATGCACCACCATTGCCCAGCCAAAACAGTATATTTTTAGTTAAAAATTATTTTCATGTGTATATGTGTTTTGCCTACAAATATGTTTGTTTACTACATGTATGCAGAACCTGTGGAAACAGAAGAGGATTTTGATCCCCTGGAACTGAAGTTACAGATGCTTGTGAAGCATTATGTGGGTGCGGAGAATTGAGTCCTGGTCCTCTGGACTGACCAGTGCTCTTAACTGCTGAGCCAACCCTTCAGCTCCTGAAACAATGACTTTCACAGAAAGAATGGTTGAACTGCAACTTAAGTGAAGGCAATTAAGCTCCATCTAGAGAAAAGTCAACATATTTTTAGGTGATCTGGTAGGTGGACACATGAAATGACTAGTGAGCACACCACCGTTATAATCATTTTAATTATTTTTCCCGTAGGTCTAAGAATGTTTACCTTCCTATAGGACTCATTGACAGAAGACATAGCTATAATGGCTCTTTATAACATGGAAATCACGCTTTCTCTAATATAGAGATGTAAAGGTGGCTGCATATATTTAAAGTTAAGTTTTTTGATTGAGTCTTAGTAAGAAGTCAAGAAAAAGGGGTCTTTTTTTTAAAAGGAAGAAAATTTACTATGAACTTGCTTCCTTTAAAGTAATTCTTTGTTGTTTCTAGAGCTGACAAATTTTAATCAAAATATTTTGATTGGTTTCCACACAGGCACAGGCACAAAATGAATTGAACAACACATACCATTTGGACCACCAGACTAGAGTATGAAGATCTGTATTATCTGTGAGACTCAGCATCTTGTAGCTGGCCACACCTAGGAGGAGGGAAGCACTTCAAGCAGACACGTCCTTATCCAGTGTTGGACTCCACCCAAAAGAAACAAAGACCTCTGACATCAGAACACACCTATTGACTTTGGGACATCCCCATAGGTGACAGCAAGCAACAAGGCAGTGTGCAGCCATGGAGCCTACCCTGCAGGAACAGAAAGAATGTCAGAAATGAAAAGGCAAGAGGAAGTGGAGATAGACATTTCCAAATTCTTCTCCTCCTTTGTCTACAGGCCACTAATGGACCTGGATATGTTTAACTAGCTTCAGAAACAATAAATGCTTTATTTTAAGGGAATGAACCACCCCAGACTCTTCTCTGAGTCCCGAGACCTTGTTCAACAGCACACTAAATACCTAAAATTTGCTATTTTAAAACATAAGTAATACATCTTAAAAACCTACCAGATAGTAAATAAGCTTAGAAAATTGCAAGATTTAAAAAATATATATATATTGTATTTTTCTATAGCAGCAAAATCCCAAAAATAAGTTACAAAACCTCTATTACAATATTACAATATCAGTGATAGCAAAACATATACAAATACATTTAGTGACTGAAAAATATAGGGAAGACTATAAAACATTGCTCTCTGAGATCCAACAAGTGAGAGCATAGCCCAGGTCTGTTAGCCAAAATATTTAATACTTATAGATGGGATATTATTTAAAGGGATCTATGGCTTCAGCACGAACCTTGTGACTGGTTTGTGCTAATTGTCAGCTTGACCGACTCCAGAATCGCCTGGGATATGGGCTTCTGCACAGGTTCATGGAGGACCATCTTGGCTACATTGGTTGATGTAAGTTAATGTGACCAGGAGCATTCTGGGGAGAGATGCTGGACTTCACACAACAAAGAGGACAGCAAGGGAGCACCCACCCCTCTTCGCCTCCTGACAGGAGGGGGACATGAGCAGGTACCTCAAGCTCCTGCCGCAGATTTCTCTGCCATGATGGACTGTGTCTTGAGCTGTGATCTGAAGTGTCCCCTTTCTCCTTACGATGCTTTTTGTTTTATCACAGCAACATGAGAAGGAACTAAGATGCCCTCCTAAAATCTCAGCTAATTTACTGATACAAGTGAAGCCTAACATTTATATGCAAATTTATGGGACCCAGATAAGCCAAAAATGATCTCAGAAAGGGTGAAGACAAAAAGGGAGGACTTATACTTTTGAATTCCAAAACTTCCACAGTTTACTAAACAGTTACAGAAATGAAGACTCTGAGGTAAAATAAACAAGAGAAACACTTATGGTCAGTTGTTTTCATGGGAGGATGCTGAGACATGCCAGGAGAAATCATCTTTCTGAGCCAAATAAACAATATCCTCTTTCTTCACATAGCCACTTAGAGCAGCACACATCTGTAATCCTGGGGCTGGGGATATTTAGATGGGACAATCCCTAGAGCTCACTGGCCTGCCAGCCTGCCTGAGCTAGTGAGCTAACAGTGAAAGTCCATCTCAGAAACTATGGTGGAGAATGGTGAAGTGTGGTCCTCCAGCTTCCTAGGCACACATACCGTTACACACATACACACACATACATACACCATACACACACACACACAATCAGAAGAGATATTTCTCTAAAGAAGCAGGAATCATCAAAACGTGAAAAATGCTCATTGTTGTAACAGCCCAGGTGAATGCAAATCAAAACCGTGATGACGTCCATTTCACATTTCTTAGAATGATTCTCTCATCGAAACAACAGTCCCCAACAAGACTGGTTAAGGATGGAGGGGATGTCTTTATCAATTATTGACAAGATGTAAAATGATGCCAACTTCTAGAAGTTCCTCCAGATGGTGACCATAGAGCTCCCACATGAACCAGCAGTCCTGCTCCAAGGTATATAACCGGAGGACAGAAACACGTCTACATGAAACCTACAGCATTTGCAGAGCATGGTTCCTATAGTCAATGGGTGGTAAATACAAGGTGCCCATCAGCTACTTAGGAAACCATGCAATAGCCACACAATGCGAATGATTTAGCCACAAAAGGGCACGAAACGCAAAAACCAGCCTTAACAGGATAACACTTAAGGAACACACAACCGGCTACAGATGTAAAATGGTACTTCCATGGATTGCCCAGAGGGAAAAATCTTTGGCGACAGACAGAAGTCATTGCCAGAGGCCAGAGGCTGGAACATGGAAATGCCTGGAAAAAGGTTTTGAGGTTTTAGAAGGTCAGGAATTAGATAATGACAGTGGTTAGAAACTCCTGTGACCACAATGAATTACACATTTTAAAGAGATGAAGAATATATAACATAAACACACACATAGATAATGCCTTTTTCCCCCCAATTAAGAGAATACATTTTTCTTAACTTCAAAATTCTTCCTCATGTTTTCCCAACCTGAGAAATCTTGACTCATTTGGACTTCTTTTTATTCTTTACCCAATATTTAAAGTTCCTATCTTCTGAATGCCTCAAATCTGATATCTTCTATCTCCACATTCCCTTCTGTGGACCTTGAGGTATCCGTTGGTCTTAGTAACAGCAGTGGTTTCCCTGCCTGGCTCTGATTTACTGAAAGAAAGTGATGTTTCTAAACACCATATGCTGGCTAGTTTTATGTCAACTTGACACAAACTGAAGCCCTCTGAGAGGAAACCTCAATGAAAAAAATGCCTCCATAAGATGAACTGTAGGCAAGCATGTAAGACATCTTTTCTTTTTGTTTATTACATTTTTTTTCATTTATTTTACACACTGACTACAGTTTCCTCTCCCTCCTCCCTCCCACCTTCCTTCTACCCCCACCATCCACTTCTCCCTCTATATTCAGACTGGAACAGGTCTCCCATGAGAGTCAACAAAGCATAGAACATAAAGTTGAGGCTTTTCCCCCTGCATCAAGGTTGGATGAGGCAGCTCAACATGAAAAATGGGTTCCCAAAGGCAGTTCAAGGGACAGGTCCTAATCTCACTGCTAGGAGCCCCACAAACAGATCAAGCTGCACAACTGTCACACATATGCAGATGGCCTAGACTGATCCCATGAAGACTCCCTAGCTGTTGATCGGAGTGGATGAACTCCCTCAAGCTCACACTAGCTGTCTCTATGGATTTCTCTGTCATGACCTTGACCTCCCTGGCTCACACGATCCCCCCTCAATCTCTTCAACTGGATTCCCAGAGCTCAGCCCAGTGCTTGGCTGTGAATCTCTGCATCTGCTTCCATTAGTTACCTTATGAATTCTCTATGATAACAATTTGGGTGGTCATCAATCTAATTACGGGAGAAGGCCAGTTCAGGCACTGTTGTTAGAAGTCTTGGCTGGGGTCATTCTTGTAGATAACTGGGAGTTTCCCTGGCATCAGATTTCTCCCTACCTATAGTCCCGCCCCCCCCCATCAAGATATCTCTTTCACTATTCTCCCCATCTATCCCTCCCCCACCAGCCCTACCCAATCCCTCATATTCCCATACCTCCATCTCACCCCTCCCCCTATTCCCATACCTCCATCTCACCCCTCCTCATATTCCCATACCTCCATCTCACCCCTCCCCCTATTCCCATACCTCCATCTCACCCCTCCTCATATTCCCATACCTCCATCTCACCCCTCCCCCTATTCCCCTGGCCCAAGTTTACTCAAGAGATCTCTTCTATTTCTCTTTTCAAGGAAATCCATGTGTCTCTCTTTGGGCCCTTCTTGTTACCTAGCTTCTCTGGGACTGTGGATTGTAGGCTGGTTATCCTTTACAGCTAATATCTACTTATGAGTGAGTACATACCATGTTTGGTAAGACATTTTCTTAATTAAGTGACCAATGGGGTAGACCTCCAGCCATTGTGGGTGGATCCCTGGGCTGGTAGTCTTGAGTTCCATAAGAAAGCAGACTGAGCAAACCACGAGGAACAAACCATAAGGAGCACACTCCAGAGCCTATCACCAGCTCCTGCCTCCAGGTTCCTGCCCTGTTTGAGTTCCTGTCCTTACTACCTTTGATGGTGAACTCTTATATCTAACTGTGAGTGAAATAGACCCTTTCCTCCCCAAGGTGTTTTTGATCATGGTATTTTATCACTGTTAACACTAACTTAGACACACAGAAGTCACCTTTTAAAGTAAATTGAGATAATTACTGATCTTACATTTCTGAGCTTAAGTTGCTCCTTAATGTACAAGAATGGATGGGTACAGGGTCATGATTTGTAACACTGAAAGGTGTTATTCCAATGTCAGAGAGACTACAGTCTCCTGGGAGTCCCTAGCAAGCACACAGACAGCATGTGTGTGATGTGCGTGGGATGAAGGTCAAGAGAAGCCAGGCTGCACTTATCAAGTGTTGTTCTTGAAGAATGAACCAAAGTTGTTCAACAAAGCAATGGGAAAGAATTCCAGAAAAAGAGGAACTTGGTGCAAAGTTCTTCCCCAGGGGTTAGAGAAGGCTATGGCCTTCAAAGGTCAGGGAGAGGCTTCACCACTGAAGTTCTTACACTGCTGTAGACAATAAAGTGTCCAGTTTGAAAGGTTAAAATTTAAAAAAAGAAAAAACCCTTAAATTGACTTAAAGAACAAAGAGCTTTGGATTTTGAAGAAACCCAGAGGAGCAGATTGGAAGAAACCCAGATTCAAGTGTCTGTGTCCTCTTTGCCCACCTCAGACAGGCCAGGAGTTTGCTGTGGCCACATGGCCACCAGTTGCTCCAGGTTTGATTCCACTGATTGGCTAACCAGCAGCCAGAGCTGCGTTCCTGGCCAGTTTTCCATATGACTGTTATTTCATTGGGCAATTTAGATCACAAGGCTGAGACAATACCTGTATAGAAGGGATTACATTTCTTCCTCTCCCTACCCTAGCCAAACCAAAAGGATGCCAAAGGATGGCATTCCTTGAAATAAAAGGAGGTAGGCTGACCAGCTCAATTATCAAGTGACTCCTGCAGTAATCAGGAGATGATGCCTTGTGGAAGATTGACATTGGGCAGTAAGTGATACCAAGAGAAAGGTCACTGATCTGGAAGTTCTTAGTCTAATCCAGGAAACATTTTGATTGCTGACATTAGATAGTATCAGGACAAATAAAAAATACTGGATACATTGAGTGATGGGAATGTCAGGATTTAGAAGGTATATGTGGGGCAGAATACTCCAGTGAAAGAAGAGCTAAGTTCCTCCTCAGGTTTCAGGCTTTGGACAACCTAATGAATAGAGACCTATTTGCCAGAGTCCAGGGAGCAAGACTAGCCCTGAGAAGATTATAATTTAATATTAAGGATCCCTTATCTGAATGCTTGGAACTGGAAGTATTTCAAATTGCAGATTTTGAAATACTTGCATATATACAGTAAGTTGTATTCAATATGAAAGTTGATTCTAAACACAAACTTTATATGCATATTACCATATATGTATGTATGCATGTGTGTGTGTATATATATATATATGTGTGTGTGTGTGTGTGTGTGTGTGTGTGTGTGTGTGTGTGTGTGTGTGTGTAACCAGGAGATAATTTGTGTAATATTCACAGTGAAGTTGGACCTTAAGTTTCATACGTTAAATTTCCCACTTGTGACCTCTCAGTGCTCAGGTTTGGGTTGCCAAATATTTGGATTTTTATCCTCAGATTAAGGATGTTCTACCTACACTTGCACAGTATCTGCTTAATATCAAGCTGGATCTCCTAGTTTGAAGCTCAGTAGAAGAGCAGAGTATGTGTCCTGTCACCAGACACACATTCATTCCAGAAGGGTCCCTGTTAAGTGAAGAGATAAGACCTGTCCAATCCTCTTAAGAGTATGTAAATTCCAAGAGACTAAGAATCTATATATTCATGACAGGCAGCAGTGGGGCAGAAGTACAGATGTGCATGAGAACTTTCTGCCTGGATTACCCTGGTGTAATTTCAGAAAGGAGACTTCGTTCAGGCTGAGACTCAGAACTGCTTTGTAGAATGAGAGAGAAGTAAAATGTGTCAGAAGATGAGAATAATTGAACAGGCTAAATCATAGTGGTATCTGGAAATCTATGTTCCTGCAAAATTTATCTGTGGGTGCATGTTGTGGGACCTGGGAACTAGGACCAGCCAGTGCATGTTCTTTCTATACTAGAACATGAAGGACAATATCTAAAGATACAACTCATAGCATCTCGGGAACGACATATGCTTACTATGTAAGCACCAGACAGTGATCTAATGGACTTCCACATAGGGTTATCTCAGCAATACCCCAGAAGGGAGTCTCTCTTAAAGCTTTCCTACAAAGAAAGCCCCGTTGTCTCCCTGCAGATTTGCATATAGAATCAAGAAAGGGAGAAAAAGCAAAGCTGATCCCTGGTTGGCAGAGAACCTGGGCAAACCTTCACCAGGACTCTGCATGGATCTGTTGCAAAGGTGCTTGAGAGGGAATCAGCACACTAGCACACTTCAAGCTGTGCAGCTGATTCTCTCCTTGACACCCAGGACAACTTGCCTTGTTTCCTTCCACACAGGATACCAGCCTATGAGATAATCCTGACGACAGAAGATAAAGAAAAGAAAAGAAGAAAAAATAAAAGAAAGGAAGAAAAAAGGAAATAAGTCTGATTTTAGGACTGAGAACTGCCCAGAAAATATTGAGAAGTAGTAGTTGATATTCTGAAGAAATGAAAAACAGGAGGTGACATGTTTGTGTTGGGCGGATGGGAAGTGGCTTTCTGTATTTCCATAGGCAATTATAACATCATTAAGGAAATATGAGAAAGCCATTAGCATTGCACAAATACCTTCTACTCTGTGGCTTTAGACATTGTTCAGCCGAATTCAGTAGTTACTGTGTGGTTTTTCAAATCATATAGAAAATATATTTGGTTTTTTGCTAATTCCTTTTGGGTTTAAATTTGTAATTCCCTTAAACATTCTGTTTCTAAATAACATTTAGTATATTCCATGTAATACTGGCATTCTCATTGACAGTGGAGTTACACATCCCTGGCCCTTGTAATGAGACTTAAGTTTTGTCAGTATTTATTTTAATAGCCAACCAACTGCATAGAGAATATGCATTGCATGCCTACAAGTAAGGAAACAGGGAAACACAGCACTTCCTTTTCTTGGTCAATCAGTGTGCCTGTTGTCTGTGGGGACTCATTGGCTGTTGAGCAAATCACTCTGTTCTATGTATAGCCTTGTTGATTTCCATGCTTCTCTGAGAGGTACCACACCCAGGGTTCTTAGGAATGGCAGCCATGGTGAAAACAACCCTTCCGATTGGTTCCCCTGAATGTTGCCCTTGGTGGTGGAGAGCACAGGAAGATATCTGGGTAATTTCGAGAGTTCTCCTTGACTTTGAAGTCTTTTTCCTTTAAAATTGATTTGAAGGTTGGTCTCTTCTCAGGTTCAGTTAATAGAGGCCTGATGGAATACACTAACTTCTTTCCTTTTTTTTAGACAGCAGAGGCATCTTGTTCTTGAAAAATTCTGAAATTTAAGGAGCTGAATCCATACAATCCAAAAAGTTTTTTATTATTATTATTATTATTATTATTATTTACTATTATTATTTTATGTAAGTCGAGAAGAACTTTATTTATTCTGGGGAGTCACCCATGTCCTCTCAGAACTTTTGGAACTGCGTCTTGGTGCTGGCAGCCTTGGTGATGTTCAGCATACTAAAGCACAATGTCTTGCTTAGGGGCTTGCACTTTCCCACAGTGACAATGTAGCCCATCTGTACGTCTCTGAGACAGGGGACAGGTGCACAGACATGCTCCTGTGACACTTCTCAAAGCAACTGTACTTCTGGACATAGTGGAGATGGTCCCAGCACATGATGACTGTCCTGTATCTTCACCTTGATCACAACAACAGACAGGATTTGACCTTGGATGGAGACACTACCAGTGAAGGACATTGCTAGTCTGTGTAGATGTCCTCGGTGGCCTTGGGCATCACAAAGCTAGCCTGATGTTTTGAGTACTAGAGCAGTGTCTCCTTTGCTGGTTTCTCCCAGTAGAATCCACTTCTTGTTTTGAAGATCATGGGCTGCTTTCAGTAAACATGCTTGGTCTGAATGTCTGCAATCTTTCCAGCAGCCTAAGGAAAAATGTATTCTTGATTCGGCTTCTTTATGGACTTTTTACAGTTGTACTATGATTTGATAGTATCTGAGTGACATGTGACCTGTTTAGAATCTGAAAAATGAGTATCCTCTAGAAAGAGCTCATGAGAAGAAAGTATCTTTAAGAATCAGTAACTTCATCTGCATATCAGGTGCCACCAAATTGTGTAAGGATCTTTCTGGCACAGTTAATACATATATGCTGCCCATATGCCAAGCTCTGGGGTAAATGCTTAAAGTCACTTAATAATCATAGAAATCCTACTGCAAAGACTAGAGTGTAGTGGATTTATGATGTTCCATTGTAAATAATTGTCCCACCTATGAGTTTAATAAAAAGCGCTGATTGGCCAAAGGTAGACAGGAAGAGTGGGCGGGGCTACCAAACTAAGAAAACTCTGGGAACAGAAAGAACAGAGCAGAAATGCCACATAAGACTCCAGAGTTGCCAGACAAGACAGAAGAAGCAGAGGACAACTATAGTGCTCTGAGAAAAGGTACTGAGCCACATGGCTGAACAGGATAAGAGTCATGGGTTAGTTTAAGGGTAAAGAGTTAACATTTGTGTGTTTCTGCAGGTCTGCGGGTCTAGGGTCTAAACCTTGAGGCTAGGCCAGAAAGTCCTGACACTAGAAAGGCCAAACCACTGTCCTATGCCACACTGTTCTCAAAGTCTCCACTAGGAGAGGAAGCCAGCCATGCAGTATGAAGCCCAGTCCTTGCTCTAACTGAGGAGTGAAATTGTGTGTCTGTGAGACTATCTCACCCTTGCCCAGCTATCTTCTCCTTTGTTACTTATAAATACCTGTTATAGAGAGGGTACTATTGAGTGCTTTCTTCTGCCATGGCAACCAACATCACTGTTCTTCGAGCATGTGCAATCTGGCCTGCAGTGTAGAGAAAGAGATAGGGTGGCTGTGATAGGCCAGCTGGAGTTGGGACACTGAGTTCTTCTCTGTGAGTGCTGAGGACAGCTCTCTGGCCTTTGAGCTGCATAGAGGAGCCAGCCTAGGTATCTCCTCTGCTTTCAGGCTGGGGGACTTGATGATTACATGGCACAAGATTTGACACCTTTGGCCAGAGTGTTAGAAACAGCAAATAGTGGGAAGGAAACGCTAAGCCAAGTACTGCCTCTGACAGAAATGCTTTTATTTCTATTTTCTGCCCACAAAGCCATCTCTCTGCTGAAGATGAGTTGTACAGAGCTGACAAAATCTTACTTAGTTAATAGAAACTTCTTGGTTCCAGATGCTCAAAGGATAGCTTGATATTTAAAGACAGCTAGAAAGCAAGAAAGAAGCAATTCTGACTTGATGATATCTAGATAAACAGGATTTTCCTACAGGTATTAACAACAGATGGGAGAGAACATTGGATCAGGGATTATTAGTTTATGTCTTTACAAAATACACAGCTTTTCTGTACTCTTTTGACCTCCAAACAATGAGACATGGTTTATCTTCTAACAGTGGGTAAGTGTATATGGAGAGATGCAGTAACAGTGCATGTCTTTTAAGTGTTATCACACAACAGTCTTCAGTTTGTAGATCCATTTTACTCAAGGTAAAACTCACAATTCTGGAAAAGCTATCACAAAAGTGAGGAATTTCTGTTTGTTCCGTTAGTTTTTTTGAGAGAGAGTTTCTCTGTGTAGCCCCGACTGTTCTGGAACTTGCTCTGTAGACCAGACTGGCCTCGAACTCACAGAGTTCGTCTTGCTTCTGCCTGGGATTAAAAGTGTGTACCACTACTGCTTGGCATTTTTATTTTAAATGAAGGGTTTGTAAATTACATTGTGCTGCAAATATTTGGGTTTAATTCTTCTCACTTTCAGTGTGTGTGTGTGTGTGTGTGTGTGTGTGTGTGTGTGTGTGTGTGTGTGTGTAGGTCAGAGGATATGGGTCCTGGGAATTGAACTCAGGGCTTTGCAGTAAGCACCTTTAACCACCCTCAGCTGCAAAAAAGCTCTGACTGAATGCATAGCTCTTTCTTTATCTGGTTTCTGTCTTTCCAGACAGGATCTCACTGTGTAGCCTGTTGGCCACATGCTTTCAATCACCCCCATTCTCCCAGGACTCAGACCCCAAGCACAAGCTGCCACGTCCAGCAAAATGGCTCATTTAGGTTTTTTTGGGGGGGGAGGTGTTGTTTATAATTTTAGACATGAATGAGAGTTAGAATTTGTGAGTTATTAAAATCCACATAAATATCTCAGGTGGTGGAAACCGAATATGCTGAGGCCTTTGGATATCTCACTAATCTTTGCAAGCAGATCTGTCATTATTGGAGGGGCTTCATCACATTTGGGTTTTCAGCTGTGCGTGTTTCTAAGATAGTGCCTATACCCTGAAGGGCATCTTCCTCTTCTAATATTGTCATGGACCTTTCACCTCCAACCTCCTTCCAGTGAAGACATAAACAGACGGGTGTACCAGGCACACTTTAGAGACAATGTCAAGAGCCTGCCTGGGCTTGAACTTTGAAAAGAATGGGAAGCTCTCTTCCTGGACTCCCTCTTGCTGCTGTCCTTCATTTCCCCCAGAAGTCCTAATTGGTAGCAAAGCTACTATTATTCTTTGGTCCCATTTCTCCTCATTTCCCCCACATCTGAGGTACTTTCTTCCCAGTTCTCTCATCTGATCTTCCCTTTCTTCCCCATGAATTCTTCACCCAGAATCCCCCCCACACCCCTAAATCTTGGTTCGCACTGCTAATCTGCGAAAGGAACTGAATGGCGGGATCTAAGCAGCAGTCCTCTGCTGTGACAGGGAGACTTCACTTCACCTGTGTCACTTGTGTTTGTATTTGATGCTACTTGTAGATTGTGAGAGGGCTATCGTTCTTCATGCTGAAACGGAGAGATGGAGACAGATGACTGTCTTTAGCTGGCTCGGAGAGAAGGTGAACGAACCCCCTTCACACACACACCCAACTAATCAAGCTGCATGCCTAGCAGAGGGTGTGACCAGAGGAGGTTATCAAGGAGACAGTCCAATGCTCAGAGTCCAGAGGGGAACAGACAGGCAAACAAATACCCAAAGTACAGTGAGATATGATAAGGGCTGATGTGAACTGATTCTGGAGTCTAGGGGGCTGGGCAAACAAGCAAAGAGCATTGTGCTGAGAGGGCGGAGGCCTCAGAAAGGAGCTGACTATTAACAAGAAATTCGGAACAAATAGGCATAGTGAAGACGCGTGAGGTGAATCCTCTAATGGTGGAAACAGACATTTGAAAGCACCTGGTGAAGCAGAGCCGGATGGCAAGGTTGGGAAACAGAGCAATTGGGGTGGCAGAAGGCATAGCTTGGGAGTCCAGCAAGCCAAGGTATCCCCAGTGTTTCCAGCTGTTTAACAATGTGGGTTTTATCCTGCAGGTCAGAGGACTGGAAGAGTTATAAACACCTAAACTGCAACAACAATTATGTGGGCTTGAAAGGAAACGCTGGTGGGCAATTACAAGGAATATTGGAGGTGAGCTGATTAGCAGTCCAGGAAAAGGATGAAGTGAACATAAATAAGAGAAGGAAAAGCCAGGAACAAATACAAGGGGTGTCTGGGAGCTGCATTTGATTCCAGAGGTCCACTGCATATTGGGAAGAGGGATACTGAAAAAGAAGGCACCAAAGATAACTTCATGGGCTTGTTTCCAAAAGCTATTGTATTGAGTTTCCAAATAAATTCATAACAATATCACTGAGCAAAACATTCATGTAAGTCAAAGAGTGAATTTAGGAAGGGAAAGTTCTTGTGTTCAGTGGAACACTCTCCCTTTGGGATGCTTGCTGACTGTCAACGTGCATTGGGAAATTGCGGAACAAAGCCCATGAAAGAAAGCCAGACTTGGAAATCATTGAGTTTGGTCATAGCTGGAGCCAAAGACTTGAGGGCCCAGGGGACATCCATAAGGTAAAAGAGTAGATAACCTAGGTTGGAACCTTGTCAGGGCAAGGAGTGAGCAGAGGATTGAAGACGTGAAAGTCAGAAGAGATCTGGAGAGGGCTGGTGTCATCACATCAAAGGGACGGGACGGGACGGGAGTGGACAACAATGTCAGAGGCTTAAGGGTGGCCGAGCAAGATAAAGAATGTAAATGTGAGGAGGACTCTGGAATCTGGAGGTAATCACAGCACAATCTTTAGGTAGGAGGCAGCTGTGTTACCAAAAGAATAAGGTCTTCAGAGCCCTCCACACCCCCAAAGTTATTGAGAACCTCAAATATTTTGCTTATGTATATCAAAACTATTCATAGTAATGATGACAATAGAAATTAAAGCAGAGTATGTTTTTAAAATGGCTACTACTTTGTTCTTTTCAAGTAATAACTCTGGGTCTGATGAGATGGCTCCGGAGTTAAGAGCATTTACTTCTTTTAGAAAGTTTGTTTCTCAATTCTCATCATATTCAGCAGCTCATAATCGCCTGTGACTCCAGTTCCAGGGGATCTGACACTTATGGGCACTACTCAAGTATACACCCACACACTCACATACACATAATTAAAATTAAAATTAAAAACAACAAAATCTTTAAAGTAGCAAATCTGCATGTATTAAAGTTTTTGATGTAGAAGTACAAGGGCCAAGTTCAAATTTCCAGAATGCTCCGAAAAAGCTATTGGCATAATGTCCCACTTCTGTCCCCCAGGGCTCTAAGAAGGACTACACCAAAGGGTTACTGAGGCTTGCTGACCACTAGCCCAGGTCCAGGTTAAGGCAGAGGCCTTGTTTTAAAGGAATAAGGGAAAACATGGTTGCTAGGGTGGGCCATGTCTCCTCTGTGAGGGCACATAAAAGCATGAACACAGATGTGTGCACACATATCACACTTATACACACACACATAGAAATAGCAAATACATTTTAGTCAACATAAATATCATTTTTAAGTAAAAGTCACTATTTCCCAAGCTGATTTAGTACTTAAGATTCCGCAGTCCATTTTATAACTCTAACATTGCCCTACCATCATAGGGCACTTGTGTATCAGTCTTTCTCCTGCTGGGAAACTCAGACTCACCTGGATAGCACTATATTCTTCTCACAGGAAAACACTTGAAGTAAGCATTCTGCTCCACAGCACACTGTAGCATCATACTTTGTACGAATTTATAATAGGTACTAGCTGCCACGTCCTGAAAGTTAGGAGATTCATGTAAGTTCATTGTTTTCAATCTATTGCCAAAGTATTGGCCACATTTTCTCATTATCATTCGGATGAGGAAGAAAGCTAACCATTTCTATTTTCAACAGCCCTCTGGTCTTATAGCTATCAGACATGACAAGATTTCATGGAGCTAAGACTGGTCTTGAACTCACTATATAGCTGAGGATAAACTTGAATTTCTTCTTCAACTTCTCGGAAGTGTGACGTTTAAAAGTTGAGCCAAGACCACCAGTTTGGGATTGAACCAGAGCCTTGTCCGTAAAGGCAAGTTTTCTACTAACCTGGCTACACCTTGAGCCCAGCATCAGACACAGTCTTGAACTTTCTAGGCAAAGTTAATAGGAAACTTCAGTGTAATATTTGAAGTTCTGTCTCTGTAAAGAAAGCTGAGGTCCAGACATTATCAAGGCTACTGGTGTATGGGTTAGACTGGAATTTACATATGAAGAATGCTTTTTCTGATTTCTAAGTTATTGTGCCATTTCTTCTTGATTTTATGATGCTGTGTCTTACTGCTGTTCCAGTGTCTTCTTGAGATTAAAAGACAAGATGGTGACAGGATTATCAAGTCTGCCTCCTATCAGTCTTTCTCACCCCAGCAAAGGAGTCAAGGCCATCCCAGGTCCTGTCACAGCCAGGATGACAAAGACCAGAGGGATCTACTGGGGAGTTTTAAAATAACGCATCACCATACACCCACTAGAATGGTTAAACGGACTGATAATGCCAAGTGTTGGCAAGAATATGAAGAAATAAATTTTGATACATTTGTGATGGAAGTAGAACATGAAGTTTCTTATGTTTAATTTTTATTTTACATGTATTTTCATCTGTATGTATATATGTGTATCACATATACACAGTGCCTGATAAGACCTCAAGAGGTGTTGGATTTCTGGAATCATATTTACAGACAGTTGTGAACTTTACATGAAGGAGTTAGTTAATTAACTCAGGTCTTCTGTACGAGTATCAGATGTTCCTATCCATTGAGCCATCTCTCCAGCCACACACACACACACACACACACACACACACACAGAGAGAGAGAGAGAGAGAGAGAGAGAGAGAGAGAGAGAGAGAGAGAGAGAGAGAGAGAGAGAATATGTGGAATACCTTCCTATGAGCTGTTGACTGGAGAGGCCCAGAGGCCCCTCAAACATAATAAGCTATTGCTGATGCTCTTGGTTGTCCAACAAAATAAGATCATGGGTCCTCATTGCTGAAGACACCACACACTTGGGTTATAGAGCACTGAGACCTTTGAGCTGGAGGTTTTTCCCTGCTGGCTAGCTTTTGTAGTGCTAGAAGGTACTATGTCAGATGATGGAGAGATAAGTCATGTGTGCACACCATGAGCTACAAAATAGCCTGCTTGGCACAATATACCCACCCATGCAACAGTAATGCCATAACAGTAGCACGACTGTTACTGTGGTAACCAACAGCTCTCTTTGTGGGTTTCAAGCTGGGCTTCTTTGTGGGCTCTGTAGGAGGAAAATCATACCTTGTACTGTAACCTAGTCAAGAACAGGTGTCTGAGAAAGTCTTAAGTCTTAGGGGAGAAGTTGCTACTGTCACTTTGTTAAATGTACACGGTGTCAAACTTTTCTAAATCTTATCTTTATGCAAATAATTATTACTCCTCTTAGTCTTTGTCAGAGAAGCTTCTTTTTGTGGTGGGCAGTAGTCAGTATGTCTCACAATTGATCGAAGAAGAAGAAGAGTAAGTTACAGTGGAGTGATTGATGCGAAAAGGGATGTCAGTGATACACATTACCTCCCCTAAAGCTTAGGGGAGAACATACAGAAAGAATGGAAGAGCCAGACATCAGGGAGAAACAGTATCTTCTGGCCATGACCTAGGCATTGCTCTCATAAACTCACTGAAGTTGTGGTTACCTATTCAAGATCTGCAAGACAGGGCCCACCATCATTCCATCACATACAGAGGAGGAGCTAATGAGTCTCCGTTTCTCACAGAGAGTCGATGGGCTGTTAATGGGTACTGGTTCAAGTTTGCCATTGTGTAGACCATGATAAATTGACAGTATTCAGTAAACAAGCCCCAACTCCTGTTCATGCAAGCAATAACTAAATGCGAAGTGTAAATATGCCACATTGTGTTTATCCATCAACGAACATAAGTCACTTGTGACTTGGGTAGGAATATCCCTAAAGCTACAGATAGATTAGAAGATATTCTCATCTTAACATTGTCTCCCACTCATTAACAATTGTCTTTTTAATTATTTAGAATTTTCTTTCAATAGCGTTTTTTTTTCAGTTTTTATTATAACTGAGAGTTTGTTATTCTAAATGGAATAATTTTCTTAACTTTATTTGTGAATCCATGTTTATTTTTAACAGTGACAATCTCAATATATGAGCTCCATTTTTAGCTTAAGGAAAAAAAAAAAACAAATCTGAGTTTATTCTGAACCTCTCATGTCTGGCTGGAGAATAAAGCTACAAATTTGATTGAAAATCTTGTAAAGCCTTCAGGTGGTAGATAAGTCTAGAACATATTTGGACATACTCTTTTGGCACATTCTTATTCTACGTAGTACTGGATTTCATACAGACATTTTTGTACAAATATATAGCGTACTTTGGCTATGTACAAATATATAGCATACTTTCATCTTATTCCGCTCCCTCCTAGACACGTTTCTTAAGTCCCCAAATCTAATATTAGCAAATGCAGAAACAGGAACACACAAGCATGCTGGTAGCTTCCTGGAAGAGCTTATGGAAAAGCCAAGTTACGGAAGCCAGCAAGGTCATAAGGCCATAGGCAGTACTGCAACTAACACACTGCCCACAGGAGTGGCCCGGTCATCTCGGGCAAAGGCTACTTCTCTCCATGCTTCCATTTGCTCCTCTTCAAAATGAAAACAGTAACTATTTGTAAAGGAAATTCAGATTGCACTGCAGGCCAGGACCCCACACTCCAACTGTACTTACCCTACTGTCACACAAGAAAAAATATAAAAACTTTGGGCTTAAGGTCAGGTCAGTGGCTGAGAACTTGATTGGTGTGCAAAAGGCCCTAACTTGATTGCCAACACTGTCAGAACAAAAGAAAAGAAAATCTAAGAAATTAAGCTTATATTGAATTATGTCACAGTTGAAATTTTGCTTTTGCTTATGCTTTATAAGTATACATGCTATAATAATATAGCAGCATATTTGCAGAGTGTATATTAAATTAGTAATCACAACTTCCTTTATTTTGTTTGTGTATATATGCTTGTATACATGAAGTGAGAGGGAAAAACATGTTCCATGGCACACAAAATCAGGTCTCTAGGTGACAAATGTCTCCACCCACTGAGTCATCTCAGTCTTTTGATTATTTTAACTGGTGAAGGGTATTAGATTAAGTTATCTCTTGGTACAGAGAAATTATTGTTTCTCGGGGAATGTTAGTTACAATCAAAACTGTATTTGTGGAGTTGAGAGTGAAGTTTGATATTAAGGCCTCTGTTTTATAGAAGGTTTACATGCTTACATTCTAGCCATAATATCACTATAACAAGTCCCAAAGTATTATAGAGTTTCTGTTTCTTATTTCTACTGCTGTTAATGAGATTATGAAGCACACTAGAGTGGAAAGTAAAAAAATATCAGAAAGAATCAAACCCTCAAGCTGGCCATAGGAGCAGTTCTTTTACTACTATCATTTGAAAGTATGGGAAATATCAAATTCCAAGGCAGTAAATAAGCAGTAAGCAATCTCAAAAGTATGTACTGTTGAACATTAAGTTGTACAGAACCCACTTGGTTTGGTTCTGTCTTTTCTTTCAACCCCAGGACAAGGCACACGCTAGGTTACAGTTTCACCAATGAAGCTCCACTCAAGTCTGCTCCTGGTTATTCAAACCTCACACACTGGAGCGTAAGATCTCTGAACTGTGGGAATTCCAGCCATCTCTGAATCCTTCCAATTACTTGGGTCCAGGATTTAGGCGTCTAATGTGGGCCTGGCACTTGCCAGGCCAGCTTCCCTGCCATTCTTTGCAAGAACTGTGTGTACAGCATCAGACTTACTTTCCCAGAAGTGCTTCTGGGACCAGAGTCCACACAAAGGGGACTGTTGAATGTGCTTCCCTCCCTCTTGGCTCAGCTGGCTCCTGAGTCTCAGGTCACACACAGCTCACAGTTCCTATTAACTTTTCCCAAAGGATCCCTGGGCTCCTGCAGGAGCCAGGCTGTCCCTGGGGCAGGAAGTTCTGTTTACACTGTCTTGGAGCCAGGTGCTCATCCATAAAAGGGAAAAGAGTCCTTTAGGAAAAGGGCTGGGTGCTTGGAAACTCTTTAAAAGTGAAAGCCTTGAGGCTGCTGTCCGTTGTTCTGGGCTTTGGCTTGACACAGTTTTTTTTTCTGTACATAGAAGCTCAGGCCATGGGGACAGCATGGGGACAGGCTGAACAGAGTATCTGAAAAACCAGCATCAAATAAACAGAAAATATGGAGAGAATGCCATAGGAATTCTCAGCACTACACACCCAGGCCAAACTACTGGGGTTTATTGTTTGTTTGCTTGCTTTCTGCAGAGGTCACAGGTTAACATCAGGTCTTTCCTCAATCATGTTCCACCTTTGTATATAATGTATGTGTTATTTGTATATATATATTCATGTATATTATTAATAGTGCGTGGGTGTAGGAGTGTATACACAGGCATGGTGCTATTGTGGAGGCCAGATGACAACTTTTTAGGGATCAAGATTAGCAGGCTGGATGAGCAAGTGCCTTTCTTTACTAATTGGGACATCTTTCTTATCCCAAATAGCTATTTTGTCAGCCTTCTGGGACACAATTCCAGAAGATCACACTGGTATGTCAACTCAGTGGAACTTTGGATAAGAAGGAAGGGTCATGTAGACACTGGAATAACTTGACCTTGAAATGGTTGGTTGTTTGCAAGTTTCCACATGGATGTCTAGCGAGAAAGCTCTGGTCCATCTGTTGGAGATGCATGTAGAGAGTGATGTACACCACAAGCATATGGGACAGACCAGGAAAAGGATGTCAGAAAAACAGCGATACTGGGATAGGAACCCTGGGCAGTAAGCCAGTGCCCTGGGCATCTCATTTCACTGCCACGTAGTGACCTTTTGCACTCAAACATTTGAAATGCATCAACATTTTAAGTAAACAGCACAAATAATGTGACAGCTTAATGAACTGAAATAACCTTTGAGGGACTAGAAGATAGTTCAGTTGGCAGTGTGCTGACCTTATGTGACAAGCATAAGAATCTGTGCTCAGTCCCCAGCATTTTCACAAAAAGCCAGACATGGAGGCACATGCTATAATCCCAGAAAAACGAACAGATGACCAAGGCTCACTGGCCAGACAGCCTAAGTTAATTGGTGAGTGACGGTTCCAGAAGACCCTGTCTTTACCTGTGGGAAATGTCTAAGGATTTCCTTTCGCTTCCACGTGCCCCTGTACGTGGCCACACATGCAGGAGCACACACTCACATACAAACAATACAGTGAACATTCAATTGTTCTCCCATTTATTCAGCACCTTCTGACACCTAGGACCATACCTAGAGATTCTGAAGTTATTTTCCACTAGTGAAAAGGAGGCTTCTTTTAAAGCACAGATCTCAACCAAACTCTCATGGCATGAGACTTTCTGTGTGTGCCATACATTGTCTTCAGTTCTCATAACTGGCTCCCAATGTCTCCATCTGGGGCCATGTCTGCCTTGTGTGTTCTGCAGTGGAGTTTACACCATATGTGGTGCAAGGTGTACTTGATTCATTTTGCAGGCCAACATGCAGGTCTCTGAGGAGAGATGGACTCGCACTACTGTAGCTTCTCGTCCCTTAAGCCCAGTCTCCAAACATGTCATCTATCTGTTGAACCGATTTGACAATCTCTGTTGAGAAGCCACTTGCCCCAAACTGCAGCCACATCAGGACAACACCCTTGGAAGCTGGGAAGTGCTGGTGTATAGTTCTAGTAGTTTAGAAGTCACTCACTGATAATCTTAATAAAACCCATCTCAAAATAGGATGTAAGTAAGTTAGATCATGAAAAGTGTGATGAGACAACTCACTGGATATACTGTATTATGAGGAGCGACAATTGACAGGTCGATAGCCAGGGGATTGTTGCTGGAAGGAATTTTTCTTTTATTGTTGCCTAGCTGTTCTATCATTAAAACGAGAGAGACCTGTGAATGTTTATGGTCCAGAGGAAACGAGGGGCAAATGGGTAGAGATAGCAGAAAGAACGAAGGAGATTGTCAGGGTGGCTCCTCTTCACAACTCCATTTCTCTAATGTAGTCTGTGGGTTGTTTCGTTCTTCATGTCCGATAGCTCTCTCTCATCCCACTTTAGCATGGGGTTTTTCACTAATGACGTCCATATTGCTGGAACCACAAGGCTGCTTCTCATTATGTTAGGAACAAGGCCCGCTTTAGAGGACAGACAGGTGTGTGATAAAAGGAGGAAGAAAAACAAGTAAAGTAGAAAGGAAGTTCTGTTGTAGATTTGACGACACAAACATGGAGAAGTCTTGGCTGGTATTTCTATGTTCTTGTTATATATGAAGACAAGCCAATTGGGAGGGGGTGAGATATACATATATATATATATAGAGAGAGAGAGAGAGATAGATAGATAGATAGATAGATAGATAGATAGATAGATAGATAGATAGATAGATAGATAGATAGATAGATAGCATAGATGTTTTAAAAGCTTTCCCAAAGGGCTAGAGAGTAGGTAGGCTAGAGGACCGTGGTGATATCACCAGTAGTATGTTGTACCTTGGGGCCTGGTGTTGGAGCATTAGGCAGTAATCTCACTCTAGCTGACTGGACTGTCCCTAAGTAGGTCTCACTTGCCTGGTACATGACAGGACGGAAAGTGTATTGGATCATTTGGATTTCAAGCTTGCCAGGTGTAGCAAGTGCATGGAGCTTGGGGTGTTTGCAAGGTTCATCATGGGCCACACAATCCAACCTGCACATCGGAACAAGCCTTAGGGAAGGGCCCGTCAATGGGAAAGAGTGATTGAGAGGGAGAGAAAAAAAATGGCCTAGAGAAAGGAAGGGTGACCGGGGCCGAGCTCAGTCAGCTGCAGAGACAAGCTCTGTGTCAGAGAGGAAGATGTCTGAATCTGAGGATAGAGGTGGAGCCACTTCGGGAGATAATGTGCTTTTAGACTTCACAGTCTGCACCGTGAGAACAGGAAGCCAAGGCTAAGTAGAGAAGAGGGTCATTAGGCCAGGGGCGAAGAGATCACAGGGTCATGTGTACCCAGAAGAAAAGCAAATGTGATGGCGAAGATGAATGAGATTCCAAGTTTTCCAGGAGCAGTGGTAGGTGCCTGACAGCAGGCTCAGCAGAGCGGATTCCTCAAGCTTCACCGATGAGGGAGAGACAAGGAGGAAGATGACCTTGAAATGCAACAGAGCCCAATTTCCCCATTAGGGTTTATATACTTTAAAATCATGAGCTAACTGTATGTTATTCATCAGTGGCATGAAGAAATAGAGAATACTAACGTATATACTGGCCTTCGAATGATGACAGTGTGTCACAGTAGATTTCACAGTTGTAACAGTGGGTATGGGTGGGCTAGCTTCAGATACATGAACCTAAAACATCTCAAAAATTTTTTTCAAAGGAGGTTAAAATAATAGAATTTTCTGCTGGGTGATGGTGGTACATGTTTTTAATTTCAGCTCTCAGGAGGCAGAGGCAGGCCGATCTCTGAGTTTTGAGACTAGCCTGCTCTACAGAGCAAATTCCAGGACAGCCAAGGCTACACAGAGAAACCTTGTCTCAAAGCCAGAACAAATAAAAAGAGAAAAATAGAATTTTATAAAAACAGAAAAATTAGCAGCAATAAAGGGGAAAAAAAGGTAAACTTTACAGTCTCAACAGAAACTGATTTGCTTTGTTTTCTATAGCTACAAGAGAATACAGGACAGTGGGCGATTGATAAGGCAAAGCAGTTTATTTCACTCATGGTTCTACATGGTTGGAGCCCAAGGTTTCACTTAAAGATGTCACTGGGTTTTGTAGCAGCACTCCTGGGCCAATTCTTCTGTTGACAAGGCTGTATGCTTACTTCAGTGTGCAGATGTTTTTACCTGCATATATGTAGTACATGCATGCCTAGAGCCCAAGTATGTCAGAAGAGGGTGTTGGATCTTTTAGAACTGGAATTACAGGTGATTGTAAGACTCATGTGTATGCTGGGAATTGAATCCAGGTCCTCTGGAAGAACAGGCAGTGCCCTTAACCACTGAGCCATCTCTCCATGTCCTATGTAATGTGTTCTTAACATCAGAATGTAGCTCTGTGTTGTTTAAACAAAATTAAGCCAAGGTTGTCCTCTGGTTCTGTCTTTCTGTGTTTCTTAAGAGTCACAGAGCTGTCTGGGGCTTTGGTATAAGTTATGTGCTGACCTGAAACTTATATGAATCACCACTCCTTACCAATGCACTGCAGTGATACTGTAAGGTTCTGTTATTATCACCCCCATCCTTATAGGTGGACTCAGAGACACACAGTGTTTCCAGGACCATGGTCAACCTGTGTTAGAGGTGAGAATCAACACCAAAGACTTTATACAAATGACATCAGGGCCTCTTAGAGGGGACTTCTGGCCTATCCCCTTCTCTTTCTCTTCTCACTGCCCTCATCAACCACTAGCTGTTCATGGGACAAAGCCCTTGATTGTTGCTGGTCGTGATACTTTCTTCCAGGCTCCAGCCTCTGCTGGTCTCAGTCCCAGATGAGTCCTCTTTCGAACATGATATACAAAGCTAATACTCTGTACTTCCCTGGGATTCCTTATCCCCCTTATCTGCCTCTCCCAGCAGCTCCCTACATCAGCTAGAACTGAATTGTCTTTTATTGCTCATAGACAGCAAACATTCATCACATGTAGGCCTTTTCCATTCCCTGATATACCAACTCCATCACAGCATCAGAACTCAGTGTAGTAAACATTCTCTATCGTCCACATAACACTCACCACACTGAAATGTAACTCCAGTTTAAGTGTATGTCCCTTTAACCTCACTATCATCCCCAGAAGGCAGGGCGCTGTCCTATCATTGTCATGATCCTGGTACCAGGCATAACTCCCAACATATGTCAACTAGGTGCCAAGTAATACTGGTTAGAATAAGTAGTAAAAATTGGAAACATTGTGATTCAAACCTCAAAGTGCACGAGATCTAACAGTCTCCCAAAGTATATGGAAACCAAGTGACCCCTCCAAATATATATCCAAACTCCACAAAGTATATAGGACTCAATGATTCTCTGAAGTAATTGAAACCCAGTGACTTCCCAAAATGAATAACCCACTCTCTCAAAGTCCATGGGACCTAGTGACCCTTCCAAGTCTTGCAAACCAAATGACCCCCAAAGTGAATGGAAACAAATGAGCCCCTGAAGTGTATCAACCCTAATCCACTCAAATGTGTAGGATTCAATGATCCCCTAAAGTATATGACACTTAGGGACATCTCCAAAATGTATGTGACCTAATGACATCCCAGAATGCATAAGGCCAACAACTACCCAAAGTGTATGGAATCTAATTACCATTTCAAATGACATTTGTCTCATCATTGGGTAAATGAGGAATTCATCAAACATTGGGAGGACAGTAACCACAGTGATTTGGGTTCTTACTTGCTCTAGGTCCAGTGTTTGCAAGACCCCACTCTATATTCAAAGCCCACCTCCGCCAGAGCAGAGCTTGCCTGTTTATAGCCAATTATCAGGCAAAGAACTTGATTCTGAAAATATATATATTCATGAAACAATGACTTAAGTGAAAGCTCTTTAATCCTGACAACTTCTGTGTTAGCTATTTTTCTCCTGCTATAATAAGATGCTGTGGCCAAAGACAACTCCAGAAAGAGAAAGTTATTTTGGCTTACAGTCCAGAGGGTACAGTGCCCAGTACAGCAAGAGCCATGGGAGCGAGTGGAAGGCATGACCGCAGGAAGCCAAATGTGATTATATAATCTCAAAGCCCATCCTGCCCCTTCCAAAGAAGGCTGATCCATCCAAACCTCCCCAAACATTTTCACCAACTGGGAACCAAAGGCTGACATTTCTCATCCTAAGGAGGACATTTCTCATCCATACTTCACGACCACCCTAAGAGTTTGGGTTTCCTCTCATGAGGCAGTCAAGAGAAGAAAATAATTTTAAAAATTTAAAAATCTCAACAGAAGTGTGTCAGGCTCTAAAATTGTAGAAAAAGCCAGATTCCATGCTGCCTTAGAACCCTGCATTTTTCTACCGCAGCGAGATGTTATGAAACATTCCTAGCCATGCGAGCTGTCCTCTTATATACAAGAATAAATAGTTTCTTCAGTGTAAATAGGTTACATTTTTTTTCTGCTTAAAGTAAGAAGATTCGGCATATATGAACTAGGTTGGCAAGAAAAAAATCCAGCAACAAGCTTATTTCTGGGTTTGGGGCCAGCTTTCTGGCAGCCCAGGACAGAACAGGGCTCCTGTGCCCTGAGCCCATTTTATCTAGGACAAACTGGCTCAAGGGATAGAGGGGCTGAGTTTCTCAGCCAAGTTCAGAGAACATCTGAATTCAGTCAGTTGTGCTTTTGGCCCAACAAAAGAGGTTAAAGAAAAGTCTATTTTTCACTCTAGAGTCATATGACTCCTAGATAAATTTCTTATATAATAATGTAGATGTTTCCCTGAATTTTTTAAGTCTAAAAAAATTGTAATTTCTTAGTAAAGATTACCCAGCTAGGCCTTACCATAACACATGGAGCTGGTCTTGTCTATTTTTAGCTTTACCTTCATGGCAGGGAAGCACAGTCATGTGTGGAAAATGATTTCCCTCAGTCACCCACTGAGTCACTAACAGGACTCGGTGGGACAAATTAGACTTTTTCAAGGTTTTACTAAAACTCAAAGGAAAAGAAAAATTCTTACACTGTCTTCTAGGCATCACAGTTGAGCTCTGAGTAAAGGGTAGAAGGGACTAAGAACAAAATACAGGAAGAGAAAGGTCTGGCAGCAAGCGGAGCACATGTCTCATGATGAAAACCAGGTATTGTGCAAGCCTCTGAGGGCAATACATGCCCATGGGATGACACACGTGCAGGAAAAACACCATAAACATAAATAAAAAGCTAGAAAGAGCTGATAGTCACAAATGAGAAAATAAAATGGTTCCTAGTTCTAGTTAAAGATTTTAAGTAAGTTGTAATTTCACAGGCCCCAAATTATTTTTTCCAAATTGGAACTCTCCATTTTAAAATTTAATTTAATAGTTACTTATTTTAATCATGACCACTAGACAAGGTCTTCCCGTATGCCCCTAGCTGACCTGAAGCTCCTCCACATAGATCAGACTTCAAACTCCCAAATCCTCCTGCCTCTGCCTCCTGAGTGCTGAGGTTAGAGGTGTGCATTAGCATACCCAGTCTGAAATCTCCAGTTTTTGTCACCAAGAACATAGTCATAAACAGTCAATAGCTCTGTCTAATCATGTCAACCTAACGTGTTTTCTGTTGTTCTCAATCTAAGGTTAAATAATAGGCAGATTTGGGGTGTTGAAATGTTCCCTACATAACACATTGTAGGACGCTCACTTTCTTAGCAACAAGGGCACCATTGGTGCATAACTCAGAAAGGGTATTTGGGAAACTGGAAAGGATGACTTCATCTACTACGAGATTCTCTATCAACATTGCCTTTCAACCAACACTGAAAGAACACATCCTGAGCTTTCCAAAAACAGACAACTGCGTCCAAATAAATACATAATTTAATTATCTCTGTCTCTCTCTGTCTCTCCGTCTCTCTCTATCTCTCTTGTCCAGATTCCCTGGAGCTAGAGTTGCAGCCTTTTTGAGGTAGAAATAGAACTAAAGTCATCTGCAGGAACACTGAGCTCTCTTAACCCCTAGACCATCTCTGCTGATCCCATTTTGTGTTTGCAAAAGAAAAAAACTACTGGGCATGGAGACACAGGGCATTTGGGAGACAGAGGTAGTTGGATCTTTGTGAGTTCTGAGCCAGCCAGAGACCTTATATAAAAGAGACTTTGTCTCTGAAAGAATGGAAGGAAGGAAGGAAGGAAGGAAGGAAGGAAGGAAGGAAGGAAGGAAGGAAGGAAGGAAGGAAGGAAGGAAGGAAGGAAGAAGACATGCTTCTTTCAGGAAATTTATATATGCATATGTGTGTGTACATCTATAATATTTGTCATTGTTTCTTTTGGCCTTTTGAATCGGAATCCCACTATGTAACCCTGGATAGCTGGAAACTAGCCCTTTAGACCAGACTGACCTCAAACTTTTGGCAATCCTGATGCCTCGTTCTCCTGAGTGCTGAAATGACAAGCATTCAATGTTAGATTTTTTTTTCTAGCATAGCTGGGAGTTCATTTGTATCTAGGTCAAGTGTGAACAATAGCTCTCATGATGATGACACAGATTTATATTTGATCAGAAGTTTCTTGGTTAAAGGAACCCTTCCCAGATGGTTAATACTGGGACACTGCCCTTGTTCGCCAGTGTCCCAAGACAAAGAAATGAAGTGATTTACCCAAGGACAAAAAAATCTTCAAATCAGAAAGTTCATCTTCTGAAGCAGCGTGGGTGCCTGGGGCGGGGGAGTAATTTATTTATGTAACAGTCGTTTATAAAAGGTGTCAGACCTTGGGTACTGTGTGGGACTGCCAGGTTATGCAGACAGTAAGTAGAAAGAGCCAGGGCTAAAGGTCTGGCACCGACTCAGTCAAATTTGTGTTCAGAAAGTGCAGACGCATGGCATGAAGGCTTCTTAGAGTTTAGACTTGGGCACTTACCTGGTTATCTAGGAGTATAATGGGTACATTTCCCAAAACAATTAAAATGAATTTGAAGGCTATTTGTCTATACGTATGCTCTGAAACACAGAAAATTACTGTTTATAAGACAATCTGCTTCAGCAACATGCATGCAAACTGACTCTGCCTTTGTTAAATTCAGCATGGCCTCGCATTGGTAAGACTGACAGCCAGGAAAGCCTGTCATGAAAACTAAAAATATTCAGCTTCTTGCATTAGAAAGAATAGGGATAGGAACCTCAGCCTTCCCTCCTCCTTCAGTGAGGACGAGACTGTCCCTGTGGTCTCTCTAGAACAATAGAAGCTAAGCTAATGCAGGATCCTAGGACTTCTGTGAAACTATATTGTCATGGTGCACAGAGTCCATAGTGAAGGTCGGAAGGCGGCTCCTGTTTCCTCAACTCTCCAAAGTCAAAGAAACTAAGAGCAGCAGCTTTGGTGACTCTCCTTTCTGCTATTGCTGTAGTGTGTCTGGCTGTCATGGTGGCCATGCTGGCTGAATGACCTCCTCCTCACCTTCCTCTGCTCAAAGTAGACCTACCTACTAGAGATGCAAAGGTCTCCCTGTTCACCAGGAAGCCTCCTCAGCTGAGTGGGTTTTTTTTTTTTTTAACTTCCCTGACAACAGAGATAACACTTCTGAAACAAATTGTTTACTTTGGGCAAGAAAATGTTAAAGATATTTATTCAAGATATTCTTGCTGATTCTTAATTCTGCATTCTGATTTACCTAAGGAAACATTACTGAGACCGCTTCTAATTGAAAAGAAAATTGCTTTTTGAAATATTGAATTTGAGTATATACTCATAATTCTTTGTTGTCATTGTTTTGATTTTGGTTTTCCAGACAAGGGTCTTGCTATGTAGCTCCGACTGTCCTGGATTGCACTATGTAGACCAGGCTCCCATTAAACTCACAGAGATCCTACTGCCTCTGCCTTCCGAATGCTAAATTAAGGTGTGTGCCACTATGCCTAGCTAATCTTATTACTTTTTCCAAAAATTTCTGAGATAAAATTTCGCAACTTGTATTTGAGCTTGAGAGTCCCTGCTTCAGCTTTTTGATTGCTGGAATCACAGGAGTGTGCCGCCCAGCCCTGCATGCGCTTATGAGCATTACACAAAAGCATCCCTTGCCCTTGAACAATGTGGGTGGATTATTACTTCAAAATATCTTTAGATTTACCTACTTTCTTACGTATGAGTGTTTTGCATGTATAGCTTTCTGTGCACCACATGCATGCCTGGTACCTATGGAGGTTTGAAGAAGGTGTTGAATTCCCCGAAACTGGAGTTACAGATAGTTGTGAGCCAACATATAGGAGCTAGGAACTGAACCTGGGTCCTCTATGAAAACAGTCAGCCTTAACATTCAGATCCACTTCCTAGAGACCTGGCCAATAAGCAAGTGACACCCTGGCCCATCTGGCTCCTGATCTTACCCTGTGTAAATCCCACTTTAAGAAGAGAAAGCCCTCCTCCCCCTCTTACCAGAGGGATCCATACCTTTCCTCTGTCTTTCTTTTCTTTCCATTTTCTCTTTTCCTTCTCTCAGCCCCTACCTGCTTTCTGTTTCCTCCAAGCCGGTCTTCCCTGCTGCTCTCACTCACACTGACTGCAGCCCATGGTTTGTCTACATGGCATTTCTGTCTCTCACCATCTTGGGGGTCCCTGGCTTCTCCCACCGTTTACAATACTGAGTACTCTTAACCACTCAGGCATCATTGCTGTTATGATCAACGGACTGAAAAGGCAACTTAAGAAATGGCCTTTTTAAAGATTTATTTTTATTTATGTTGTACCTGTGTCTGTGCAAGTCTATATCAAGTGTGGGTACCTGCAGAGGTCATGGGTCAGATCCCCATAGATGGAGTTACAGTTACAGTTGTGAGCCTGGGTTCTTAGAACCAAAGTCTGGGTGTCTAACTTGAGCTGTCTCTCAAGCCTTGCCAGGAAAGCTTTATTTTGGCTTATGATTTGAGGGTACACGGTCCATTATGGAAGCCATGAAGGCAAGTGGCTTCATGGTGGCCAAAGCATGCCACTAGAATCCCTCCGATCTTAATAGATCAGGAAACAGGGAAAGCACAGGAATGCTGTGTTTCTAGACTTACCCTGTGACCTATTTCCTCTAACTAGGTCCTACTGTCTGATATATCCAGCAGCTCCCACAGCACGATGCTACCAGATCAGAACATAGAGATTCAAATCTCAGACCCAGACTATAACACTACACCCTTGGACTCCAAAATGCAATTAGTACAAGTTCAAAAGTCCCAGCGTACAATTCCATTCAGAGGTTCAAGGTCTCTCAGCTATACAATAAAAACATAAAACAAAACACAGCAACAACAAGAAAACCAGCGTGTTAAACACTTAATAAACAATGGCGTGGAGCAGATATTTTCATTTCCAAAGGGAGGGACGGGGCACACAAAGAGGGATAATAACAGAAGCCAGACTGAAACCCAGCAGGAAAGACACCAGGTGCTGCAGTTCCATGTTTAACATCTGGGCTTCTATGGGCTTGAGAAGCCCTGATCTTCCAGCATGTGATGACTATGAGCTTTCTCTTGGTCCAGCTCATATACCTGCATCCTCAGTGGCAATCTCACATTTCCCAGTTTCTTGGTGTTTCCATAGCAACTCAATCTTCATTTTCCCACTCATGAGCGTCATGCAGATAGCACAACCCTTCTATACACTGTCTGGTGGTAACAGATTTCTGGAACCTTGGCACAATCCTACACTAACCTATAACTCTTGCAGTTTGAGTGCCAAAGAAATCGATACCACTTAGGCAACACCAGCTCAAGATACAGGCTGGTCTTCTTGGAGCACAGTTTTAACAGCTTCTATACCTTTGAAGCTGAGTCTAGGAAAAAAATTTCCCAGTAGTGCTTCTAAAGCAAGATGCCCTGGAGGTTCTCTAATTACTCTGTTTTTACTGCCTGATATTTATTCCCAAATTCTTTGTAATAAAGATTCCATAAATGATTTTTAAAACTATACATATTAAAAGAGCAGGTGAGTAAACTCATGTGAGAAATTAAGCCCTGAACCTCGGGATCATTTCAAAATTTAGAGACTTCATAACTTAACTTTAAACCTTGTAGTTTCCTTTTAAATTAAATTCTATGCATGAAAATGAAAACCTTATTCTCCATTGAACGTTCTTTCCAATACACTATAAATCTTAGGATAAGCATAATTTTTTCTTTTGCTTTTTGAGGCAGAGCCTCTCTACATAGTCTGGAACTCACTATGCAGACCAGGCTGGCCTCAAACTCACACAAATCTTTCTGCCTCTGTCTCCTGAGTACTGGGATAAAAACATGAACCACCACACCCAGCTAGGTTAACTGAAATTTTATAATTTTAATGATATTCTAAAGTACAGGAAATCTGATAAATTTAATTCTGTTAAAAATGCCAGACAAAACACCTCAATGGTCTAGGTTACTGTCATAAAAGTGGAATTTTGGGAGATTTGCAATACAGTGTACTCATTACCTTTTAAAAATAATTTTGTTTGCAGATAAAAGTGAACTTTAAAAGCTATATGGTGCAATGTTTTGTTACAGTCATACATTGCATGACATTCAACTCAAGTTACTTATATAAAAACATTTATCATTTCTTTGTGATAAGAATATTTGGAATTTTTCCTAAAAGTGCTGTGGATATAAAGTGACACTATATTTCCAACAGTAATAGTCCCCATGTAAAATAATCCATTAATCAGTCTCTCTCCATCCCCTCCCTGGCCATTAGTAACTATTATTCTGCTTGCTCATCCAATGAGTTCAATGTTTTCAGATTCACAGATGAGTAAAAGGTAACATTTGTTTTTCTATGTCTGGCTTTTTTTGCTTAACATTATGACTTCCATCCGTGTTTGCCCCAAATGACATAGTAACTTCTTTTTTTGTGACTGAAATTCTTCCATTGTGTGTCTGCCACGTTTTTTTAAATCCAGTAAAAGACACTGAATTGATTCCATATCTTGGCCATACATGTAAGGTAGCTGGAGCATGTGCTTAGCCTGCACAAGGCCCTCAGCTCTGTCCAAAGCACTACATAAAAAAGAAGGGACACACTTTTCCATTATAAATACTGTTCCATATAGCACATGATCTTGCCCGTGTCTATTGCAGACTAGATCTTTGAGTTGTTGACTTCATATCCTTTTGGGAAAATGGTGTTGTGTTAATGGATCATACAGTGAATCAGGTTTACTTCTTTGTGTATTTTCTGTAGTATTTTCCTTAGTGACCAAAGTAACTCAGTACCAGTAAAGCATGAGTTCTTTTTTCTGCATCTCCAAAAGCAAATATTTCTTTTTATTTTTTTAATTGTTAGCCATTCTAACAGAGATGAGATGGACTCTATTGTGACTTTCATTACACATCTCCTTCATGATTAGTGAAGTGAGTGTTTCTCATATTTTTTATCATTCATATATTTTTCTTAGAAATGCATATTCAGATCTTTTGCCTGCTTAAAAACCTATCATTGTTATTATTTTATTATTATTGTGGTGTTGAGTTCTTCAGTTCTTATATCATTTAGACATTAGCTCCTACTTGTATGAATCTGTTTTCAAAGGCTTTTTCCCATTCTGCAAGGCAGATCTTTAAGGAGCTGGGTGAAATGTAAGAGAAAATGTTGAATGAACCTAGCCTAAGTGAAGGTCAGGGGCAGAGACTAGAAACAAGAACATATCCTGCTTTTATAGAACTTCTGGAGCTAAAGGTTTTGCAAGCAGGTTATGGTAACAAGTCAAGAGCCAAATGTAATAAAAAATGCCTGTCAGAAAATGCTAGTGAGAATGTGGATAAGTCCAAATGGGACTTGAAAATGAAGCTGTTTGTGTGGAAACAGTCCAGTAAGTTCTTAAAACTTAAATATAGTGTTACCATATAATCCAGAAGTTATACCCCTGAATATACATATGAATATATATCTCCAAAAGAACTGAAATACATTCATTTGAAAATTTTAGCAAATAGTAGCCATGTGGTGGTAGCATACACCTTTTATCCCAGCACTCGGGAGGCAGAGGCAGATGGACTTAGAGATAGATACCTGGCCTAAAGTGTTATTTCCTGGACAGCCAGAGCTGCTCAGAGAAAGCTTATTTTAAAACAAACAAAGCCTCAAAAGATAGTAATAGTAACATTGTTCATAATTAGCTCAAAGAAGAAACAAGCTACATATTCATCGCTAGATGAATAAATAAAAATAAAAATTGTAAGGACATGAAATATGAGCCAGTTGGTGGTAGTGTATGCCTTTAATCCCAGCACTCAGGAGGCAGGTGGATCTCTGTAAGTTTGAGGCCAGTCTGGTCTGCTGAGGGAGTTCCAGGACAGCCTGACACAGAAATTCTATCTCAGAAAAAAAAAAAAAAAGAAAAAAAGGTGAAATTTCTATATGATGGAATATCAAAATAAGCTCACTGTGAAGAACTATAAAAATGTCTGTGTTCAGTGAAAGAAGCCAGATCCAAAAGATCACCAATGTATGATTCCATTTGTATGAAATTACAGAACTGTGAAATCCTTTACAGATAAAGGGCTACTTGGTGTTTCCTGGGCCCGAGCATCAGACAGAGATGTGAAGTGACTGTTACTGGTGGAGGTACAGAGTGATTTTCTTGGTTTTGTTTTTCAGAGGCAGATATGATAAAAATGTCCAGTGTGGTGGTTATGTGACTCTAAAGAAGCCATGACCTATCCAATTTAAAGACATGGAGTGCCTGCCATTTGAACTGTCTCAATAAAACAAAAAGGGCTTGTAAAATATAATAGGGTTTCTATTAAAATGTAAAAATACATGAAATTATACTTTACTGCATCCAACCCTGCAGGCTGGAGTTGAACACGATGTATTGTAATCTTGGTCTGATGCACTGGGCTCGCACTGTACTGAAGTCATGTGACCTCTAGGCAGGAGAAGACAAAACATCAAACGGCCAACAGTCATCATTCCTGTGCTGAAAGCTAAGAGAAGAACTAGGCAGGTCTAAACCGTTTCTTTGGGGTGGAGAGACGGATCAGCAGTTAAGAGGACCCAGGTTTGGTTACCAGTACCCACATGGTTGCTTACATCCATCTGTAACTCTGGTTTCAGGAGATCTGATGCCTTCTTCTGATCTCCACCATTTGGTGCATGTACATACATGAAGGCAAAAAATTCATACACACAAAATAAAAATAAACATTTTCTTTAAAGAGAAAGCTAATCCCATACACATTATGTCTCAACACATTCAATCGTTTATCAAGTGCAATAACAGGTGTATTGTCTTTTATATTTTTCTGTATGCTTTAGATTTTTTATCATGAAAACATTTCTATATTTCTATAGCCCTAGTTTATGAACCATAGACCTGTCTGAGGCAGACTGCTGGTGTTTAACACTTGCCGGTATGCTTTCCATCATAGCCAAAAAAGTCTCCTCTGTTCAGCAACAGGAAGGACTAGAGGAGATTTTTTTCAGGCTTAAATATGAGAGAATAAATAGACTGAGGCACAGTCAAAGGCCATCTGGGTTACTGAGACTGGAACCAAGGATGTCACCTGGGTGGTGAGCAACACTGTGGAGTTTCTCCCCACGACTTTATGTTTGAGCTGAGGTCTGTCATTTTGCCCAGGCAGGCCTCAAACTCCTGTATCCCAGCAATTCTTTCTGTGTCAGCTGGGACTATCGGTGCCTGCAAGGCCATGTTATGTGGAGAAGTTGTCTTCTGCTCTCTCTGAAATCGGGTTTAGGAGTACCCAGAAGCACAAAGCAAATATCTTAACCTAGACAGTTCTGGTTTCACCCTCAAGTCACACTTCCCAAACCTCTTTTGGTGAACACTTCTGCCAAGTCCTGGCTCTGGTGAACGTCAGCCTGCCAATAACTTGCTGACCCGGAGGCAGAGGCTTGAGAGCCTTTCTGGTAACTGTTGAATTTAAACTCTGGAATTCTGAGAGCAGGCAGCTCAAAGTTTTAAATTTTCTGGCAGAGGCCAGTCCAAATGCCAAGTCTGAGAACATCAAATAATTCTTAAAATGAAAAAAACAAACTTCTTTAGTCCCTTGTCCTTTTTGACACATTGCTACTAAAAGGATTAACTGACTTTTTAAATTTTTATAATTTAATCTACAGCTTTGCTTAAGAGTACTGTAAGTCTGAAAATAATTTAATCAAATATGATAAAAGTGCTTGGGCTAATAATGTCCTAACATGTTGGTGATGGAGGGCGAGCAGGTGCAAGGCCCTGGGGTCCACTTCAAGCACAGTAAAATAAATACTTTGAAAGCTGAGGGTTAGACACGAAGGATAAGCCTTTTGGGTCACTTTTGCTCACTTCAGCTGCAGAAGTGAGGCCAAGGCTAGAAGATCGCACATTCCAGACCAGTGCCTCACAGAAAGACCTTGCCTCAAACAAACCCTCCTGGTGAGAAAGATAATTCAAGATGCTGGGGACTGCGGGATCAGCTCTCGCTGCCGGGCGAGGCTGCAGAGTGCAAAGCTACAGCACCCACTCTGGCCGCGCCAGCTGCTTTGAGAGCCAGGGCCCCCTCTCCCTGCGACTGGAACTGTGCTCCTTCCAGGGTGGGGTGAGTACAATGGGCTGCGGTGCTGCAGAGTCTGCAATTCCCAGGGAAAAAGTGCTTCAGCCGCCTCTGCCCCGCGGGGCGGCGAGCGCCGGCGGACAGTTTGTGCCGCGGGGCAAGGACAGGAAGCGCGCGTTTCTGCAGCCGCGGCTGGCCCAAGATAATGCCATTGTGTCCCGGCGCAGCGACCGCTCCCACCGCCGGGCCGCGCTGGCGTCGGGCTCCCTGGACGCGGGCCAGCCAGCGCTGCAGCCTGCCGAGCGGCGCGCGTCCCCTCCCGTCCCCTCCGGTCCCCTCCCGGAGGCGCAGCCACGCCTCGGCCTCCGCAGGAA
This sequence comes from Phyllotis vaccarum, assembly GCA_033318265.1. Lineage (NCBI taxonomy): Eukaryota > Metazoa > Chordata > Mammalia > Rodentia > Cricetidae > Phyllotis > Phyllotis vaccarum. Next base: position 104,515,938 of record JARWLC010000005.1, read on the forward strand.
ACCTGGCCACAGCACCAGACTTCGTGACTTCTGCTTTACGAGCTGCGCCCACCCGGCCTAGCCGGGCTTTTGTTCTCAGCTCACTGGGTGCTGGCGCGGAATTTTAAAGCTGCAGGCCCGCGGGAGCGATGACAGGGTTATTGCAAAGATACAATATCTTGCTGTGCTCTGCTGCCTGCACTGTAGCGTCGGGCCCTCTCGTCACCTCTCCCAATGCCTCTTTAGTGCAACCTTCCATCAAGCATGAGGTCTAGCCAAGGACTGTTCTAAACATATTTAGCCGAAATATTGTTTGATTTCAACTAGACATTGTTCTAAACACACAAAAGAGTTCAAGGATGTAGCTCTGGTTTTGTTCTTCCCGGCGGCTTCCCCTATTCTTCAGGCGCTCAAGTTTCTCTGGGAAAATGAGATCAAAATGCTTGGCGATATTTCCGCAATTAAACACTCACATACATATCATATATATGAAATACTACTTAATATATATTAAGATTTCCTGTCTAGTCATGAACAGATTATAGCTAATATCTACAGAAGTCAGATTTATGTTGACAGTTTCCCCTTAAAACCTTCAGCAGATGTTCAAGCCATCTAAGAATTCTGCTTCTAGTCAAATGATCCCAATAAGATGGAGCCCCAACCATCCCCTCAGAAAGTTCCTCTCAGTGAAAAGAGTAGATAGTCCTTTTAGAAGCAAATAAAGGATTTCATGGTGTAGAAGGTTTTAAAATAAAATAGTTTATTTTTACTTTATGTGCATTGGTATTTTGTCTGCCTGTGTGTCTGTAGGGGTGTTAGGTCCTCTGGAACTGGAGTTGCAGACAGTTGGGAGCTGCCATGTGAGTGCTAGGAATTGAACCTGGGTCCTGTGGAAGAGCAGCCAATGTTCTTAATATCTCAGCCATCTCTCCAGCCCCACTAGGTTTGTTTCTTGGTTTAGTTTTACAAATGGAAAAAGAAGACTTACTGTGTCCAAAAGTCTGTTGTTTTATAATTGAAATGCTGGAGATCAAACCAGGAGCCCTGTAAACACCATACCAGCAATGAACCACTGAGCCACATTCTCAGTCCTGAGTCATTTACTCATCTCTAAAGGGCAGGGTGATGGCTCGTACCTACCTTTTGGGTTACTGGAGATGTTCCTTAAAGCAGTTCTTCTACCAAAAGGAAAATATCCATTAGATGAAGGTGCTTAATATAGGTTTGCTGTGAAAAATAAATGCAGTTAGCATGAGCTTCCCAAAAGCAATTTCACATGCTCTGAGTACCTATGGGGAAATTCCTAGGGAGTGAGTGTAAGGTGGAGAGAAAACAAAGAAAAGATGCTAACAAAAGACATGGCAGAGGCAAGGTGTCACCAGCCCATGTGGGATCTAAACAACCCTCTAGGCTGCCTCTAGATAAATAAGGACAAAAAAGGTATATGATCTTTATGTCATAATTTTTAAAAGCTGATATATTGTTCATCAGATGCAGATAGTAACGGGGAAAGATGTGGGAATTGTAGAGGCCAGGAAAACTGCAACCAAGGGAGGTTGACAGTGTGCCCTGAGCCGCCTCCCCGAAGCCCTGATTCATAAACTGTGGACCACCAAAAGACAGTATTTGGAGTGTCCTCAACACAAATGTATGACAAATGTCACAGTGCTAGACATGCCAATAACCCTGACCAGATCTTTGAAGGTCATAGACAGGTATTGAAATGTAAATTTTGAGCCCATAAACATGCACAATCATTGTTTGTCAATGAAAGTATATACTTGAAAAAGCAATGAGCTGGCATCAGTTAACTAAAAGTCTTTAACTGGGAAGACAGGAAAAAATGAGCTCCTGGAGTGCAAAGAACATGGATGTTCCATGCCTAAAGCATGGCCAGATGGCCAAGAGAAATGAATTCACCTTTTGTCTGGGAAAATCTTAGCTGTCCACAAAAGTCAGGCACATTATCTCCCAACTTAGAATAGAAATTTTAAAAGTCAGTTCGGGAGAGTAATGGGACAGGTCAGCTTAATTTTCCTATCTCTAAGGATATTATAGTTACAAGTCATCTATCAGTCGACAGTCAAGAAGACTGTGGGAAGAGGAAGTCGGTGCAGATCAACTACACTTCATCTGTGATAGACAGTGAGCTGTGCAATAAAGACAGAACAATGGATGTGGAATGCGCCCCCAGCACCAGGTACTAGGAACTCCCATGTCGGCTTCCTCCGGCCAGGCCTTCTCCCTGCCCATCTGCCAGTGGTGGCTGCTAGTCCCCAAGCCTGCTGGTCTGATGCCACTTGCATTTACATTTATTTCCTGAGCCACACAAGTTGGGAAGGGTGGGAAAGAGCCAGGGTCAGAGCAATGAAAGATACCTGCCTGTGTTATCTAGTGACACGAGGGTCCTGACTCTTGCTGACTTTGGTATCTCCTCTTATCAAGTTCAAGTCTTTCTTGGTTGTTATGAGTATACACTTTCTCAGTCTTGATTTTAGCCTGCTTTTAGGTCCTTATTGCAAGAAATGCTTCTTTAAATATATATACATGTATATACCTACTCATAAAAATATCCTAGGTTTGGTCTCCCCCTTGCCCCTTGCCATCTCCATGTTATAGTTTGGAGTTGTAAATGGCTCTCACCAAACACCCAGAAATATCATGGGTAGGAACTGCCTGCTCCATCCAGTCACTCACTGCAGGAGCTTCTTCCCACCATCACCCCCCCCCCACCTCCACTCCCACTCAGCCTACTTCTTACTCTGGTAGGCCTGATACTGACAAGGAAGAAAGTTCCAGGGCTGTGAACTCATTCATTTGACCAAACTTGTTCTCTAGACCAATTACCTGGAGGGTTTAGGGGCATCCGGCACTGACATTTCAGCTCTTATTGGAATAGACTTGCTATCACCACCACCTCCCCCCACCCCTCTTCTTTGCTATTAGGTTTATGATTTAGCTGAATGTTGTCATTTACACCCTTAATACTGACACTCCTGGACATGCAGAGAACTGCTTAATATTTGCCTGGGCAGAAGAGAGGCAAAATTTCTTTCCACACAGGGTAGATGAACAGACAGTGAATCTCTCTGGGTCAATGGTAGAAAAATGGAGATGTGTGACGATAACACACTGTCAGGGTCAGAGATGGCATGGCAGGGAATCATTCAGAACAGTGACAAGGTCTGTGGGTTGTGGGGTCAGGAAAGGGGTCTGCCCCTTACCTCTTAGCTGTGCAAGTCACTTGTTCCTTGTGTTCCTCTGTTTCCACATGTGCAGGGTGCAGTAAGCAACAGGACGTCCTTTATATGGTACTCCTCAAATGACAGACAACATATCAGACCAGTTCCGGATCACGGCTGTCGTTATATAAAAGACTGAAAAGGTCAATAATCGTATTATTAAATTAAAGTCATCTAAATTAAAATAATTTCCAATATAGAGTTTTATATGTGTGTCAACCATGCTTACAGTCACTATGAAGAGCATTTGCTGTCATATTTTAAAAAATTCAAGATTCTGAAGAACAAGGAAGTCTATAGGAGATTTGTATTAAAATATGAATAAATAAATAAATGTGCTTCCAGATAGTTGAACAGAATTTCCATGTTACCTAGAAATGTCACTCCAGAGTATATTTACAAAATGGTCTGCTCTGATTCTCTGTTGCTGTGATAAACACCATGGCCAAAAGCAATTTGTGGAAGAGAGGGTTTATTTGGCTTTCACATACTGGCCACAGCCTATGGGGGATGCTGGCCATGGCCTATGGGGGATGCTGGCCATGGCCTATGGGGGATGCTGGCCACAGTCTATGGTGGATGCTGGCCATGACCTATGGGGGATGCTGGCCACAGCCTATGGTGGACGCTGCCCATGACCTATGGGGGACGCTGGCCACAGTCTATGGTGGATGCTGGCCACGGCCTATGGGGGACGCTGGCCACAGCCTATGGGGGACGCTGGCCACAGACTATGCGGGACACTAGCCACGGCCTATGGGGGATGCTGGCCACAGCCTATGGGGGATGCTGGCCACAGACTATGCGGGACGCTAGCCACGGCCTATGGGGGGCGCTGGCCATGGCCTATGGTGGATGCTGGCCACAGCCTAAGGTGGACGCTGGCCACGGCCTATGGGGGACGCTGGCCATGACCTATGGGGGATGCTGGCCACAGCCTATGGTAGAGGGAACCAGAGCAGGAGCTCAAGCAGGAGTAGATGCAAGGATTGTGGAGAAATGCTGCTTACTGGCTTGCTCTGCATGGCTTGCTCAACTTACTTTCCTATACAACCCAGGATCACCTTCCTGGGGTGTCACCATCCACAGTGGACTGGACCCTCCCATATTAATCATTGCCCCCAACACACACACTCTCAGACATTCCCATAGGCCAATCAGATGGAGGCTCTTCCCCCACTTGAAGGCTATTGCAGAAATATTCATTTCCAATACATCATATAAAGAATTAATATTTATTGAGGGGTATATGAACACTCATGATACAAATTGAACCTTAAAACAATTCTAGGAGAGTGGAACTGCTCCATGCCGGGCTGCTGGTCCACTCCCCCAGAATGCAGGTCAGCATTTCTGAGTCTCAATCGGTTCTGGCCATGCCCCGTAGGGGTCCTGATACTCATGAGCTACTACTCTGAGCTTCCCTGTATAACACCTGGATCCCACTACAGAAGGTTCTTCGTGTAAGTTGGCCCTAGTTTGCATCAAGTTAACAAAAATTTGACAAAGGGAAAACAAATGAGATGAGGGACTTTAAAAAGTGTGTATATGTCTGTATTCACAGCAACATTATTCACAATGGCCAAAAGTGCAAAACCACTCGAGTGTTCACTGGTGACCAAGGTGATGTCTAAGCATGATGTCTTCAAGGCTCTTTCATGAATCCGCATGTGTTGTAATCTCACTCTTTGTAAAGGTAGTAAAACATTTCATTGTGTGGATATACTGTTGTGTTTTGAATAGTTATTAAAACAAAAATAGCTAATAATATGACACTTGCTATTTACCAATATTTGCTGACTCCTTAACATTGACACATGAGGTAGCCATTTAATTTTTACCGCCAAAGAAAGCAAGAACCACAAGAGTTTGGACCCTGACTAACCAAAACAAAGTACCTTGAATATAAATATATAACCAGGCAAGGATTCACATTAGTACAAGTACCCTAAGACCACAATTGTTTTTGGTGGTTCCAGGAATGGAAGCCAGGAGCTCATACATGGTAGGTCACTCCCAAGTTCCAGAAGCCCCAGTTTTAACACAAACTCTTATCAATTATCTTCTTCACTACTCAGTTTGCACAAAGTTACTCCCAGCATCCAGACCCCATCCTGTTCTTCTGCAAACCCTGGTTTCTATGCTCTCTGCTCCTCATGGTTCACTCTGCTGGAATAGACTGACCTCTCTGATCCCCTGCCTTGGGTACTCCAGTATGGCTATGGTCATACTACCAATTGAGCACAAACTTAACCTTCTCAGGTCTGGCCCATCTCATAAGCAGGATATATTGCCATGACAGCATCTTCTGGAGGCCCTCCAGTAGTGGGACACCAGCAGAGGGTACCCTACACTATCTCAGCATGACCTTGGACAGCAGGCATCACCATGTCCGCATACATTGCATTGCACATTGTATGTGCCTCATTCTTTCTCTCTAATCTATGGCTGCATCCCCAGCTCCAGAGAAGCACTTGCCTGCCAGTGAAGAATGTTCAAATTGATAGTAGAGTGACTGCCTCATGTGCATAAAGCCTTGAGTTTGAGGCTCACAATATGCAAAAGTAAAATTAGGTGCTGCCCCTGCAGCATTCGCCATATTTACCTGTGCTGTCTTAGCAGATATCCAGTTATTTAATTATTGAGCCCTTTGAAAAACTTACCATTATCTCATGCCATATTGATAATCGGTTTGGGTGTTCAGATGAAGGGAACACTTTTAACTGTATCTCATTTGCTGTCTCTGGAAGGAGTTCCTCAAATAAAATAAGCTTTATGAATTTTAATGTGTAGAATGCATTCTTTCTTAATTCTGTGGCTCAAAATGATGTTTTGAACCAAGTGTAAATCCACAGTCTGTGACTATTAGTCGTTCCAAAGAGTCAAACTCCTCAGCATTGGAGCTGCCTTCTCCTTGTAAGTGCTACAGCTTATCAGGGAGACTAAATGGCCTTTTAACTGTGATCTGGACAGATGCTATCTTCCTCCTGAATTCCTTTCACAAGAGCCTCTCTACTCATTATACATCCCAGTCCTGCACTCATTGATCTAACTCATAATTAATTGATCTAATATTTAAAAAAATATTTCTAGAGTGTCTTCAATGAACCTGAGCTCCATTCATGGTGATGGCAGACCAAATACTGCCCCCAACTATAAGGAGTGTGTCATCTAAGATGGCTCTGTCTAGAAATAATCTACTATCTGCACCCTCCCGTGCATAGGCACAGTTTGAGTGCTGTGCCACCTTGGAAGGTTGTGGTACTGTGAAACACTGACTCCTGCAGTCTAAGCGAGTAACTAGTTGCATTTCTGGGGTGTGCAATGGGCTGGGAAAGGCAATGGAACTGGAGAGATGGCTACTTTGTAAAGTGCTTCTCTTGTAAGCCCAAACATTTGAGTTTGGTTCATTTATTCCCCAGAACCCAGGACAAGCCAAGTATGGTGCTATGTGCTTATCAGCCCAGCATTGCTGCAGTGACATAGGGGGAGGCAGGGGAACGTCCAGAGCTGTGGGCCAAAGCTATCCAGTTGTACAGGGTAAAAAAACCAAAGAGACCTTGTGGCAAACAAGGTGAAAGGTGAGGCCTGACACTGATATTGTCCTTTGACTTCCACAGATGTGTTGATATGTGGGCACCTACACGATCACAAACAATTGTACACATGTAAATATTTGCACACACACATACATACTTCTTAAAAAATTTCAGGGTGGGGGGATGCCATGGCAATAGCCACACTTTGACAGCAGCTACACTTGCCTGGCTCTCTACATGGTGTGAAGGAAGGTAAGTAGGTGTTGGGGGTATCTTAGTCTGACTGGGGTTGTAGGCAGCAGCAGCTTGGGTAAATAACTAAGAGGAGAGGATTGTTTTGATTTGTGGTTCTGTTCTGAGGTCCAGGAGCTGCATGTGTGGGGCATCACATGGAGGGAAGAGGGAGCAAGGGGGAAACTAGATGAACTGACTTAGAACTGGCTCTCAAGACTCATTAACCCTTTAGCTGCATAAACACAGCAGTCCACCGTGGAGTATGAGGTATAATGGCCTCTGAAAGGCCCTTCTCATAACCTGTAGAAGGACTGCTGTTCCATGTGACTGTGGAAGGAACAAACCATGGGAAGCATGAACACCTGTGAGGGAGAGTAATGAGGAAAAGTGTGGGGGGGGGGCTGGAGAAAGATTCATTAGAGAAGTGGTGGGGGTCTTCAGAAGAAGATAGAGGGGAGGGAGGCAGAGGGCTGTTGGTTAGATGTTGTTTTGCAATTTTAAAAAGTTTAAAAAAGAAAACAAAATGAAGATGTATTTCAAAACTCACTCCTGGGTTCTCAACTCCAACAAGTCCACTCACTGTTGGTGATAGGACACTGACAGACTCCAACTGACAGCTAACCAGAGCACAAGAAGACAATCACATGACATTCTCTGGACACTCACTCCACAGTACTTGTTGAACCAGCACTGGATGCTTCTGGCCTCTCAGATCCCGAGGATTTGGCCATGAAGGAGAGAGCCTCTTCTCATAGCGACTCGCAAATGGGAGAGACAAACCCAAAGTTGCAATCATGTCAAGATTCACTCAGAGTGTGCCTGGGGCTGGGAACCACCCAAAATCAAGAGGAAAGGAATAATAAATTCTACAGGGCGAAGCCTTTGAAATGTGTCCAGTTTTCCTCCTATTACTGTGATGAAACTTTCTAACCAAAGGAAACTTGGGGAGGACAGGATTTATTTGGCTCATACTCCCATGTCACACTGAATCCTTGAGGGAAGTCAGGGAAAGAACCCAGAGGCAGGAACCGAAGCAGAACCACACCGGGGAGCCGCTTACTGATTTGCTCTAAGATCTATTTAACTTGATTCTTCCTACAACCCAGGACCTGCCAAGAAGTGGCAGTGGCCACAGTAGACTGGGCAATCATTCAAGAAAACGCTCCCACAGACTGGCCGAGAAGCCAATCTGATAGAGGATTCCTCTCAATTAAACTTCTCTCTTCCAAGATGATGTGTCAAGTTGACAAAAAAATAAACCAGCACCAAAGGCATCCAAGATGTGCCATCCCAGGATCCAGCAAAGTCCTTTAGATTTAAAAAAGAAAAGAAAAAAAAGACAGGACCATCTGTGAAAGCCCCTGGCATGAGAGCCTAGGCAAGGTATGGTAACAGCACTACCATCAGGTCAAACCAGCATACAGGCTGGAGGGCCAGCCAACATGGCAATTGATTTCTGATCACATTGATTAGTTACTAGAAGAGACCTAAAGAAAATATTTAATGTAGTACCTCATTAAGTAATAAGGTAAATTAGGGTGCAAAAGTAGCTCAGTGAAGAGCATTTGCCTAGCATGGGCAAGACACTCAGTCCTTTTCCATCTAAGAAAATATAAATTAAGGAATTAATTAAATAGAAGAGTAAATCTGACCAGTGGGTCTTGGTGACTCATCCAGGTCACCTGTGCAGTTAAGGGGGCAGGAGAGGAAGGTTCTAGGTTCTTTATGAAGGTAGAGTATAATCTTCCTTCGGTGTCTTCCAAATTTTACCTCTATTTCTTCCTTTGTTTCCCCAAGGACACTGGGGTTCCCACTCGTAGACAAAGCCCTCCAAAGCCATCTGCAGTGAAGATCAAACCAGAGAAATAAACCAGGAGTAAACACACTGTATTGACGTAACCTGCCGACAGGGGGTTAATTCCACAGCGAGCCCTTCTGACTGCCGACATGATCTAATGACAGTAGCTTGATCTCATCATATGCTCATCAGGAGAGGAGGGTTTGAATGCCCGAGCGTGGTTAATCAGTGACCTTATTGTTGTGTGACAACTTGGAAGAGTCCACCTTCAGCAGGATTTAGAGCATTTGAGTACATCTTGATTGATACTGTCTTCAAAGTGTCTCTTAATCCTCTTATCTTCAAGAATTGTTTTATGGCCCAGGCTGGGTCACCAGCTGAGCCTGATGTTAATAGAAAATATTCTAAGACAGACATCACATAGATTCCTTGATTATTGTGATAAAAATGGTTTATGTAGATCAGCCCTTGAAACTGCTGAATTTCCCCATGATGTCATGAAATGGATACTAACAAGCAGAGAAAGAATTCCTTTGCTCTTATGTGAGGCTAAATTGTTTGTTACCATCTACAGCATGGAAACAGCTTTCATATTAGACTCTACATGTAAGTTTTACCTCATCTATATTAATGACTAAGAATTTATTCATCTTATCCATTCAAAGTGGCTAATGTAAAGAAAAAGACAATAAATGCTACTAAGGAAAAGGAGCTCTTGTTCACTGTTGGTGGGAATGTGAATTGGTACGAGTTGTGCAGAAATCAATCTGGTTCTTTTAAGCTAGAAACAGAACTGCTACAAAAAGCAGATCAATCTCTCTTAGGCATGTACCCAAAGGACTCCACATCCTACTACAGAGATATTTGTTCATCCATGTTCACCACTGCTCTAGTCACAATAACTAAAAAGTGCGATTGGCCTAGATGCCCATGAACTGATAAATGGGTGAGGAAAATGTGGTACACAGACACACTTTTTTTCAGTTGTGAGAAAAAAAAATGCCAGTAGGAAATTTGTAGGTAAATAGATGGAGCAGGAAAAAAAAAATCACATGAAGCAACACAGGCTTAGAAACATAGATGCCATGAGATTCACATGTCAATTCTAGTTTTGGATTTTTGAACTTACATTGATTAACTTGAAGCATCTGTAAAAACCAAGAGACTAAAAAGAGGCTATTGGGATGGGGAATTATGTAAAAGACGGGGAAATAAATAACACAAGTTATATGACAGGAGAGAGAGGGGGGAGGAGAGAGAGAGAGAGCTGGGGAGTAAAGAATCAAAAAAAACTGGGTGAAAGAATGAGGGAGATGAAAATGTGGGGAACTAATCAAAATGAAGGGAGTCTGAAAGGTCACTTGGAAACTTACTATTTTGTAAGCCAATTAAAAATAAAAGCTCCCCCCCCCCCCACCAGTGGTCACACTATCATGCATGTCTGGATGATTCATTTTGCTAATGCCATGGGTTATTGAACAAAAGTCCCGGTACCAGGAGTGGGGTGCCACCTTCTGAGTTCTTGGACAATGAAGCCACCAAAATAATAACATTCCTTCTGGTTGGCCACTATAGACATTGCTGAAGATACCACCTACCTATGGGGCAAAGTTTAAAGAAATAAAGCTGGAACCGAATGGGAAATCTCTTCTCTGTAGCTAGCTTTCCTAGTAGCGAAAGATGATCTTCAGGCTGCTGAGGTAGAAAAGGCATCAATAGACTGGGAACTCTGGGAACTATACCAACTTGTCAGGCAAGATGAACACATTGGAGCAATAATGACATGATTGTTAGGATGATAACTGTCTGGTTGAATGTGAAGGTCAGTCCACAGGAGAGAACCCATGTCTAGTGCTGCAGGTACAATTGAAAACCCATTGGCTGAGAGGGTATTAGGCTTTGGGAAGAACTTACTGTAGTTGGTTAGCTAAAGAGATGTGGTGCCAAACTTCCTCCTAAACATTTATTTTTATACTCAGAGACAGACACTACACCCAGCCACATCTAGAGAAGCTTCTCTTTGCAGTGAATCATGATGAGTGCAAAGACTATGATGCCCAAGGGTTCTGAGAATAAGTAGCAGTTGAGAATACTCTATCCTAAACATAACACGTATATTACTCCTCTAAGTTTCAGGAAAAATAGAAAATAAAGGGCAGAAAAACGTAAGAGGTAGACAGTGAAATGTTATCTTCTAGGCATGACACAGCTATTGCAGTCATGATCTCACAGCAGCCACAACTGTCTGTACAAGACCCAGTCTATCATAACTCAGTCAGAGACCAGGAAGGTATTCATGAGATCACACCCCACCTGCACAAGACCCAGCCTATCTTAATTCACTAAGAGACCAGGAAGGTACCCATGAGATCACACTCCACCTGCACAAGACCCAGCCTATTATAACTCACTAAGAGAAAAGGAAGGTACCCATGGGATAACACCCATTCTTTTGTCTGCCATCTTGTCTGAAATATGATGTCCTTGTATCCAAATACTTTTCAATTTCATGGAGTCCCATTTATTGTCATGCTTAGAGCCCATGTTACTGGTGTTCTATTCAGAAAGTCTTTTCCTGTGCCAATGAGTCAAAACTATTCCCTCACTTTCTGTTCTCTCAAATTCAGTGTACCTGGCCTTACATTGAGGTCCTGGATCCACTTGAAGTTGAGGATTGTACAGTACGATAATTATTAATTGATTTGTATTATTTTACATGTAGCTATCCGAAAGGGCCAGAACCAATTATTGAAGATATTTTCTTTTCTCTTTTATATATATTTTTGGTGTATTCATAAGTGTGTGGCCTTATGACTGGGTCTTCAATTTGATTCCTCTAGTCAGCATGTCTGACTTTACGATAATACCATGGTATTTTTTTTTTTTTATTGCAATAGTACTTTAATACAGCTTGAAATCTGGGGTGGCGATACCTCCAGTAGTTCTTTTATTATTGAGGAATGTTTCAACTACCCTGGCTTTTTTTGTGTTTTCATATGAAACAAAAAATAGCCCTTTCAAGTTCTGTAGAGAATTGTGTTGGAATTTAGATTAAAAAATGCACTGAATCTGTAGATGGCTTTTGGTAGGGTGACAGTTTTTCACTTTATCTTACATAAATCCATGAGCTGATATCGAGGCATCTGAAGTTAGAGTGACTGAGGTAGATGAGGGAGTTGATATATGCTCTTATCTTTGTTGGGTAGATGTTCTGTTCCTTGGTTTCTGTTGCTCTCTCTTGATCCTAGGAAAGTGTAGTGGCTGTGGGTTGCCTGGTGGAGAGTGAATCAGCAGGTTGACTAGGAAATAAGGTTGAGAGGATTTTCAGAAAAGAACTAAGGGACTCTCTTTACACAGAGAGGTGGGGTTCCCAGGGAACCCCAGGGAAAGTGTGTTGGGAAAAGGGAATCCTGCAAGTATATTGCAACAAGATAATAAAAAATCTACAGAGATAGGGATAAAAGGGGGACTCTGAACCAAGAGTGGAATCTCTAGTAAATGAAGCTGAGGTGGAAGGAAGGGCACATTCAAACTCCAGAGCTGAGGGTGAGAATGGAGAACTCATAATGGAGAACAGTAGGATGCCCCCTGCCTAAGTACCTGCCACATGTGGTCCCGGAGTGGGGGTGGGGGTCCCATGTAGAAAATGGTTCTAGGTTCTAGGTTTGATGTAGTCCCCAGGGAACGGAGGTCTGTGGGAAGAGAGGCACCAGCAGGCAAACTGCTGGAGGGTGGGGTGAGACTGAAGAGATCGTACTGGAAGACACAAAAGAGAGAACATCACCTGCCTGAGTCCACTCTCCTATGTCCACTGGGGGGGAGGGGGGGTCCCCAGGTAGGGAGTGTTTAGGTTGAGCAGCTGACACAAATGAATGGCAATGGGCTAGAAGGGAGGACTGGCCTGAGAGCTTCTGCACGAAGGGAGAAATCTAGGTCCTTAGAGAGGTTCAGCAGAGTCCCCTGGGAATGCCCTTAGGGCAGAAAGGGAGTTAGTTCTACAAGAGGTCAGGGATTGAGAGCAGAGATAGTAATGGAGGAAAGTAGAAAGCGCCTACCCAGAGGTCCAGCTCCATGTGGCTGCTCTGAGCGCATCATCAGGGTGTCTTGGTTTAACTTAGTTATTCTCAGCTGGTTAGAGAAATGACTTAAGTTTTCTGCACATGGGTTTTAGTGAGCGTTCTGCGGCTGGCATGATGCAAATCCACCCTAGAACCTGTATGCCAGAAGAGACCCCCCACAGTTAGGAAATAACACAGGCCCAGATTTGGGGAACAGTTTTGCAGATTCTGGAAGCTGGAAGAGATGAAGTTACTAACCTGCCATGGGAGAGACCTCTTTGTTTCTTCTCCTTCTCAGAACAGACAGCACAAAGGCCAGGGAAGAAATACAGGAAGAGAAGGGCTATCCTTAGCTTAAATTCCAGGCCTTGCCACTTCACATGCCCCACCACTGTTGATACAGTACTAAAAGCTGGGGGATTCTGAATGCCCCACAGTGCAAGGCGTTCCCTCCCTTGTCTCTGAACCAGGGCATCCTGGTTGATCCCAGTGGCTTCTGATTGTCTAGAGATTGTGTTTTTACAAGGGGTTCTTTCCTTGGGTATCCGTTCCCATCAAAAAGCCAGAGTGTTAGAGAGTGACCACTATTTTTAAAGCAGTATAATTTAGTGTTCCAGAATTAATCTGACTCATTTTATTTATTTATTCTTAGCTTTTTGAGACAGGGTTTCTCTGTGCAGCTCTGCCTGTTCTGGAAGTCACTCAGTAGACCAGGCCAGCCTAGAACTCAGAGATCCACCTGACTCTGCCTCTCAAGTGCTGGGATTTAAGGCATGTACCATTACATCTGGCTCTAACCTGTCTAATTTTAAATTTCAGCACTATTATATACCAGCGAGGGACTTGCACATTAATTACTCTGTGCTGGTTTCCTCATCCACACACTAGGCTCCTTGGAACTGTCTATGGGCATTAAATTTTGGAGCTGTTTAAGTGGTTCTCAACTTCCCTAATGCTGTGACCCTTTAATACAGTTCCTCAAGTTGTGGTGATCCTTAATCATAAAATTATTTTTGTTGCTACTTCATAACTGTAATTTTGCTAGTTATGAATTATAATGTAAAACTTTTGGAGATAGAAGATTGCCAAAAGGGTCATGGCCCACAGGTTGAGAACTACAGAATCAACTAAAACAGGATTAATAAAACATAATACCCAAATTCCTTAAAACGGTACCTTAGACATCATATCCATTTGTTAATATCAAACACTGTGTGTATAAATTCATGTACATACACACTGCTGTATGTGAAGGTACACCTGTGTTTGTGTGCATGTGAACAATCCCAAATGTCATTCCGTGGGCATATCTCCCTGCTTTGCTTGTTTGCTTGCTTTTGAGACTGATTCTTACTAGTCAGGTGTTCACCAGTAGGCTAGGTGCTGGCTGGTCAGTGAGCCCTGTGGATTTGCCTGTCTCCATTTCTTCAGGGCTGGTGTTACAGGCATGCACCTTTATGCCTGGCATTTTATGTGGGTTTTGGAGAAGCAAGCACTTTCCATCTTCCTGATTTTAGATAAACTAGATGACGTGATGAAATGATGACAGTTGCCTTTCAGTAGTTTGTCCCTTCTGCCCACACCCAATTTCCACCAGTATATGTACTAAGGACACAAGAAGGACGACAAAAGCCATCTCTGATCTTGGGGACCCTGAAGTCCATAGTGAGGAATGACAAGTATGGACATGGGAAAGATTTAAACAGCGTGGCTGTTGTGTGCTGAAAGCCAGGAGGGTCAGAGGTGTCAGTGCATACCAAGGACTGAGTTAGGGCTACATGGTTCCTTTGTAGGACCCAAAGCTTAGATAATTTCGGAGGTTTACTTAAAGATCTGAAGAGGAAGATCCATTAAGTGCTGAACTTGAGACATCATGTGAAATAAGGCATCTTAAAACTCAAGCTACACTGAGTTCCCAGAAATTCCACACTCTGGTGAGAAGGGCAGAAGCTGGACTTGGTGACAGTGATGCAGCCATTGTGTGCATAGGCCCAGAATGAAGGCCAAAATAACTACGCCAGGGACTTCGGCATACAAATTTCCTATAGCGATCATTTAGAAGGATTTTTGTAGGAGCATTGCTAGGGCCCCAAGAATGAACTAAAACAAACTATGATTCTGCTGAAACAATAATGTAGGACCAAAAAGTATGAAATATTAACAGAAGTCACAGGCTTTCTTGATGTGGCCTTCTTTTTAAAGTTAGTCATTGAGTTAGACAGAAGGCTTGGGTTAAGCCAAGGCCAGTTGACCTCTCCTTAGATTTGTGTGGAGGCAGGTAAGAAATCACGTTTTTTTCCAATGTTCTTTCTCTTGCTTCCATGAACCTCTCTGACCCTCTCTGCTCTGGTTCAACAACGAAATCAATGGCATCATCAGATCTTAAAGGAGGGGGAAAAGGGGTCCCATTTCTTTTCTCAGAGGAAATTGATTTGGGTGTTCTTCAGTCAATGCCAAACAGCACTGCACTTTCCAGACAGGTGAGCCTCTGGCCATGTCCGCAACAGAAGAGCCCAGGGAAGCATGAGCCTTTTTCCTAAAAAGGCAACCTGCCTTAACCACAAACAAGACACCCTCCTGGTGAGCACCTGGAGAAGATAAGGGTTCTGCCTCACCTACAGCAGGCATGGTGTTGGGAGTAAAAGTTTTCCATCTTACACCCCAAGGACAAGTGTAAACAGAAGCTCAGGTGCTTCCTGGGGAACTGACTACAGAGTAGAGCTAATCAAAAGCCTTTCATCTCTGACCCTTTACCTCTCAGTCTATTCTGGGGCACGGAGGTGACAGGGCTGTTGTCCTTTGCACCCAAAGAAGTGACAGGCAGCTTGTTGATCAATAGCCTCTCTTGCTAATGTCTTCAGAATGGAAAAGAGGAGCCAGGAAATGAGGCAGAATCAATAGTCACGTCTGTAGGAGAGTCTATCATTACATCAATTTCACCTTTGTGCTTTCTACCGAAGCTCAACTCTGAGCCTCGGGTTTCAGTAAGACACACACTGAGATGCTGAGGACCACTGAGTCGGCAAAAGCTCTTTGCTGGTCACCAGGCAGCATCACTTGATTTACTCCCAAGCACACCTAGTTGGACAATAACCTGAGGTAGAAGGACATAAAAGGGAGAATTTAGACAACAGACCAGAGGCTTTAGGAAGGAGCAGCTCGGCAGATAAATGGGGAAGTTTGGGCGAAATCAACAAAGCAGTTCAGAGAATGGACCGCTTGATTTATGGGGAAGATTGGCCCTTTGATGTTCAGCTTGTCTAATCAATGATTCTGTTTTTCCCTTTGGACAAGGATTAGGGGAAGGAGATGAGTAAAGGATTAAGATTAGTAATTTAGCGATGCCTGAAATGATTTTAGAGGAGAGAGGAGACTGCCCTTTACGTGGCCAAAAGAGTTAAGTCATACCAAGAGATTAATTCACAATATTTCTGTCGTGACCAATCCGCTCCTGTTTTTCTTCTCATATTGAGTAGACAGTCAGTGGCTCCTTGTTAGTTTAAAATAGAAAATGAATAAAATTTAACTTCCTAACAGGAGGGTTTTGAAGTATACAAAACAATGTCTTTAAGAAACAATAACAAACCTCACCCCATGAGTGTTTAAAACTGCACCAGCACATAAGTTGTATCATAGTGATGAAAGACTCCATTTATCTCTTCCATCTCGGTCTGCTGTGTAAAATCACAATTTTAAAGCAAAATGTGCTTAAATTATTTTTAATGTAATATTTTTATTAATTCTTTAAGAACTTCTTACAGTATATTTTGATTATATTTGTCCCCCAGCCTCCTCTCTCTCACTCCTTCCAGATTCATTCCTCCCTGTTCCCAACTTAATGTTACCTGCCACCACCACATAACTACTGAATCCAAATTGTGCTGTTCATATACTCATGAGCACGGCACCATTCACTGGAGCATGGTCAGCCAATGAGAGGCCACACCTTAAAAATAACAAAAACAAATACAAGAAAAAAGTGGTATTTTCTCCCCCAGAATCCATCACTTCTCAGTTGCTCCTCAGTTAGAGATGGAGACTCATGAGTCCCCACCCCCTTTCATGCTAGATTACTAATTAGCTTAATGTTGTGCAGGTACTATGTAGGGAACCTCAGCTGCTGGAAGTTTTGAGAACACTGTCTTGCTCTGGTCCTCTCCCATCTCTGGTTCTTACAACCTTTCTGCCCCCTATGGTTCCTGAGTTGTTGGGCCAGGGGCTGTATGTAGAACTTGGCATTTATGGGTGAGCACTTCACTAACATTTTCTGCACCTTGACCAACTGTAAATTTATGCATTAGCTATCATTCATTACGTGATACAACTCCAGTTATGAGGTCTAAGAACTGCACTAATCCATGAGAATAAAACTTTAGAAGGCAATTTGATACTCCATCCATTCATTATAATAATAGTAAAAGACTCACCCATGAGGTCTACAAGCTCCTTCAACCATGGTTCTTGGTCAGATTCACAATACTAGGCATGCCTTTCCTTCTGTGGACTTGGTCTTGAAGACAATCTGCGAATGGTTGGTTACTTCACTTCCCAACACTGTACCACCATTACATCCATGGAAACACCTTGGCAGATATGTCATTACTGTAGTCCATATGGTTCACAGATAGGTAAGACTAGATAATATACCCCACAGCCCCCAACACACCCCCACCCCGGAAACAGCACCTTCTGGTATGGCCAGACAGCAGAGAGGAAGTTTCATGGTCAATACCAACTTGGTTTCTCCATGTTCTGTGACCTAAGGTGTGTTGTCTTCAGTAAT
This sequence comes from Phyllotis vaccarum, assembly GCA_033318265.1. Taxonomy (NCBI): domain Eukaryota; kingdom Metazoa; phylum Chordata; class Mammalia; order Rodentia; family Cricetidae; genus Phyllotis; species Phyllotis vaccarum. Next base: position 104,533,574 of record JARWLC010000005.1, read on the forward strand.
GGTGTCTTACTGTCAGGTTCTCAGGGGCAGCCAAGAGCACCGGCAAGAGTCGATATTGTTTTATAAGTCCCTAGGATGCCTGCCTGGCGCTGGTCTTCTTGTTACTCTGTTGCTTCTGCAAGAAACATAATTTTCTGTGTATAATAACTACAGATGTAGTTTATAATGTGATGTGTGTGTGCGTGTGTGTGTGTGTGTGTGTGTGTGTGTGTGTGTGTGTGTGTGTCACATTGTATGTACTGTTTTTTCCAAAGTTCTTACCCTTACCCTTCTCTCTCCTCTTCCCACTTAAGTCTCCCTTCCCATTATTATCCCTTTCCTTTTTCTATCACCTTTGTTCTGGTACCGTCCTCCCTATAAAGCTTTCTTCTTCCTCCCCAACAATAGTCCCTTTTAGTTTCCTAAACTCTGCAGTACTCTAAGTTAAACATAAATCTGAAGATTAGACACTAGGATCCATACATGAAAGATGCACATTTGTCTTTCTGACTCTGGGTTACTTCATTCATTGTTTTCCTATTCCATCCATTTACCTGCAAAGTTCACAATTTCATTTTTCTTTACAGCTCAATAAAACTTTATTATGTATGTGTGCCATGTTTTCATTATAGTTAGTGATATCTAAGTTATTGCCCCATCCTAGATCTTGTGAAAAAGGAGGTATGAACATGGATGAGCATGTGTCTCTCTAGTGGGAAATACCGAGTCTTTGTGTAGGAGTGAAGTAACTGTTCACATGCTAGGTCCATAGCCTTTGGAACTGCCATGCTGGTTTCCAGTTTGCTCTCCCAACAATAGTGATGTTTCTGGGGAGGTGTCCCCGAATTTACTGCTTCTCTATAGCAGTCCTACTTCTTCCAGCGCCTAGAAAACTCAGGCTCATACACTGGTACTGAGGGCAGTTCAGTAGCAGAGCACTTGCCTATCATGCCTCAGGTCTTAAGTGCCACCCACAGCACTGCAGAAAGACAAAGTAAAAGAAACACCATGGCAAAGAGCGTTTTCATGGTGGAGGAATGGGGGAGCTCGTATTAAATGGCACAGAGCTTTCATGTTGCCATATGAACAGTTTCTGGCAGCACATGCTGCAGACAATATAAATGTGCTCAACACCATTAAATGGTTAAACACAGCCAGACAATAAATATTAAGACAGGTATATGCTCCTATAAAAATCACATAAATGACTGTTAGGTATGAGACAGAAAAGTGAAGGATGAAAGATGGCTCTGAATTTTGGATTGGTGTAAATGCAGGATGGTGGGATAGAGAGATCAAGAGGCAGCACATAGGCTATAGATGGGAGAATTGGACAGAGACAGATGTGGCTCTTTGGACACTTAGATATAATGTGCCTAAGAGCATTGTAACCAAATGACTAGCAGGCTTCAGGGGTCCTGGAGTAAGGAGCATACTCCAGAGAAAGCTTGACCAGAGGCCAGGTTGATGCAATACAAGATGAAACCAGTCACAAGAAGAGCACTTAGGTCACCTATTAATAGCTTGCCTAGGCTAGGGGAAGCAAAGGCTGTTTGTGTTGTCACTTCTGGGAACATAGCTCTAAGTTGTTCTGATACACAGTAAAACATTTACTTGTATTGGGCACTACTTCCCAATGCTTTCTGTGCGGAGGATTATACAGCCAAGCCCTTCAGGCCCATGGAGTGGACACCGAGTCAGCACATCCCCCATCATCCACTCCAGCCTTCCCTTCACTGAAGAACCACAGAGCCAGAGGGGTGTGGCCATGAAGTCATCCTGGGAAACCCTGATAAAATGGGCAGTTGGTGCCTCACCCTTTCTTTGGGCTCACAGTGACTTCCAGATGCCTTATCTAGACCCTGGAATCAGCAATGCGGGCCTGACTCACTCCACATTTGCCAGGGGAGGCCACAATGTGAGGAAATAAGCAATACACAATCAGGGAGATCTTTTGTGTGGCAACTGAGCTTCACTTTTCCTAAATAGCAGCTTCGCTGTAGCAACATGATGTGCAAGGTCACATCTATTTTCAGGTCTCTAGTGTAAACCTTTTTCTTTAATATTAAACTCAGTGCTGAGAAATGTTTCTTTCACTGTTTTCTTTCAGTGTGTGTGTGTGTGTGTGTGTGTGTGTGTGTGTGTGTGTGTGTGTGTGTGTGTGTGTGTGTGTGTAAGCATGTGGTGGGTTGTATGTGGGCACGTATAAGGATAATTTGGGTGTCAGTCTTAGATCCGTCATCCACCTCCTCTGAAAGAGGCTCTCGCTGGTGGGAGCTCATCAACTAGGCTAGACTAGCTGACTGAACCCCAAGTGTTCTCCTGTGCTTGCTTCACCAGCTCAGAAACGACAAGTGTACATCATCATGCCCAGTATTTTCAAAGCACTTTACTGGCTGAGCTATCCCTCCTGCCATGGCTGTTTCTTTTATTTCAAATTATGAATTATTTTACAAAATGAGTAAAGTTTGAAGCCTTTTAAGGATTTCTAAAAACTATCTCCCCACTTTTACATTGCAAAACTTTCACTTGAACTTGAAATTGTTGCAAAAGATATGATTGCCAAGATATTAAAAAATCTTTAAATATTGAAGCTGATAAATAAACTTCGTCTCAGTTTTAAGCATATCACATAGAATGTAAACCCTGTAAACATTTGTTATCTTTTAAAACAACGGAACTAGCTAACAAATGAGATCAGAAACTTCCAGCAAACCATCGTCAACTGAAACTCTGCCTTCCAGGACTGGCACACAGCTCAGCAGGAGAGCATGTGCCTGGAATGTGCAGTTGGCTCAATCTGAAAGAAAGAGATAGTGACAGAAAGACAGACAGAGACAGAGATTGATTCTCTGCTCTTTCCATATAATATCATAAAATAAATAATTTAAATATATGAGAATTTACCTTATGATCACTTTAGAAAATCTACATAAATCAAAATTTAACTTTAGTGCCTTCAGCAGGTAAGCGTGTGTTACTGAGCCACTTCCCAGCACCAAATACGCCACTTGAATAACCTTATGACCAAAATGGCTTTAAATATATATTCTGGATGGAGTAATCAGTGTAAGTTTAGCTAGCATATAATTTAGCAAAACAATACATTTATCAATTTTAAAAATTACAATTATTAAGTATTATGACAGATTTTATTAGAATCATATTGCAACATGAGGTGTAGAAATGGAGATACTACTTTAGTTTAAAAATAGACACTATTTCAAAATGATTTATTTGGGAGGGATGCTAGGAGATACCTCGTAGATGACCTTCCTGGGTCACTTAGGTTGGGATTCTGAGAAAGCAGAGGTGGTGAGGATGCTGAATCCATGTAAGTTAATAATACATGCAGGGTGACAGCCTATGTGCAAAGAGATGGCAGGAAACTGACACTTTGGACCATTCAGGCTAAAGTCCCTGGCAAGTCTTCATACCTCAAGGGAGAGTAGACACTGTACTGTAAAAAATTCACTGTAGGAAGTCAAGGACCAGGGATACACACAATCTCTAAGGGCATCTCTATGATTTTACTGCAGACTCAAAGCACCACAATTAGAATACTCACCGTGCTACTGAACCATCAGCAGGTGGAATTCTGAAAACACCCCAGTAATGCTGTTTTCTTACTCAGTTAACTGGTATTTGACATTTGTCCTGTTGACGGATGACAAGCTTGTGCTGAACCAAGAGGAACACAAGCAACAGTCAGTAGAACATGGATAATGAGACAATAAAATAATAAAAAATGAGGGACACAAAGTACAGACAATGACTCTCAGAATTCAGCATGAGGCCCCGGATTTTTTTTTTTTTTTTAATTGAACTGGAGGGCTGGCAGTGAGTTCATTTTAGATGCCTGGATACAAGGAGGCGGCTCTATCTTCGTGGGGCTTACTTGAAATATATGGTGAATTATAGCTCTTAAAAATCTGAAATACAAAGTACATTTTATGGGCGTGTGTTTTATGCCATATGCTAAGCACACTTGGTGGACTTCCAAAATGAGAGCTGTGATTACAGTGTTCTCAATTTCACACACTAGTGAACAAGACAGGTCTGCAGAGGAAGGAAAAGAGATTGTAGTTTGGTTCCTGTGGCAGGCACATACCTGAACTCACCTAACTTCACAGAATCAGGCAGCTGGTGAAGCAAAAGTGGTCACCTAGCTCAACCTCCTTGTTCTGTAGATAAAGCCAGGTGGCATCTCCCAGCCCTGACAATCAGGCTCGCTGACCCAAGGGGACTTCTTATTATATGTGCTACATATTCTTCCCCCCTGAGAACTAAGTCACAGAGAATCTGGGGACCCTCATAAGACCCAACACACCTAAGAATGAAAGGCCATTTGTCCCCAGGTAGAGAACTGTGTAAGGACCAGTTTCTCTTGCAGCAGATTCAATTCCTAGCGCCCACACGATGGTTCACAACTGTTCATAAGTGCATTTTAAAGGGATCTAACACCACTTCTGGCCTCCCTGGGCACAAGACATGTGCATGTCAAAACACTGAGACACATAAAAATAAAATAAATTCATATCTCTGATTGTAGTAGGGATGTAAAACAGTGCAGCCGTTATGCAAAACAATATGGCAATGTCTGAAAAGATTGTGTTATACAGCAACTCTACTTTGAGTAAACACCCCAAAATAATGTCTCAGATACCATAAAGTTCACAGTAGCATTATTCATAACAAAAGGAGAAGCAGCCTATGAGTACATCAGCAGTCCATTCAGAATGTGTGAGTGGTATGAGGTACACGTGCAGGGAGAACATAGTCTTACAAAGAAGGTACATCTGACATAATCTATAACACACATGAACCTTGAAGACATTGTGTAAAGTAAAATGGGGCCATCACAAAAGACAATGACTGCAGATCCCTCTTCCATAACATCATTAGGCTCACACACACACAACACACACACACAACACACACGCAGCATGTAGATTATTCATCGTTTCCGGGGCTACACCGTTTAGGAGGTATAGAATTTCCACTGTTTTCAGGTGAAAGACACTGTTAACAGGAGAATGATGGTCTTTAGAGGCCATGGCAGAAAGGTAAATGGGCCGGGGAGGGATAGGTTCATCTGTGGATGTAAAACTGCAGTTACATAGAAAAGATTCTCGGGTGAACACTGCGGAGTAGACTGACTACATGTTTAAAAAAAAAAATCCTTGCATCTTACAGTGAAAGCTAGAACAAAGGATTTTGACCGTGCTTGGCAAAAAGAAATGATAAATGTTGAAGGAGATACTTTTGAGTGAACTGATTTAAATATTGCAGAGTGTAGGATTACATTGAAACATCACACATACTATGAAAGCATTTTCCATTTTATGTACCATTAAAATAGATTTAATTAAACAATTTTGAAAGTAATATTTCTTTTAAAAGACAGGATAGTTATTCAGCTCAGTAAGTAATGGTGGTAGCTACCAAGCCTGATGATCAGAGTTCAATTCCTGGGATCCACATGCTGGAGACACCGGCCCTATCCCTTCAAGTTGTCTTCTGATTTATACTTGCACATACTCTAAATACATTAAAGAAAAATTTTTTAAAAAATATGAAAAACTCTAGAGATTAGTTACACTACAATTTGAATTCAACTTATATACTAAGTTCTATGCTTAAAAATGATCAAGGTAGTCAATTTTGTTACATGTATAAAAAAGAATTTTATTCTTTAGGTTTTTTTATTGTTAGACTAGTTTTATTATTTATTTTTACTTTTAAAGATTTTTTACATTTTATTTTTTTGTGTATGTTTTGCCTTCATGAACATCTTGTGCGCCATATTAAGTGGACGTCTGTGGAGCACTGACAGTTGACCGTGGGGATGCCCAATGCTAAGTGAAATATCAGCAGCACAACTCCTCCAGCCCAGGGTTAACAAACACCTTGGAAGAGGGAGTGGAAAGATTATCCGTGCTCACCCCTCATCAGAGAAGCTGTTTCTTGCAATAGATGCCAACTGACACAGAAATCCATAACTGGTCAATACCCAGAGAATAAGAATTAGGCCTGAGTGGATGTTTATATGACACCCCCCTTCAAGCCTCAGGTGTCTTTGAAGAAGAAGGATTGGAAAAATTGTAAAAACCAGAGGCAGTGGACAACTTGAAGGAGACAGTGTTATCCAGACACAGGGGCCACTAGAACAGATGGCCTCGCAGAGGCCGTGGCAGCACACACAAGGCCTGTGTAAGCTCAAGCTAGACAAAGTTCCAGCTGAGGAGCTATTGGCATTTGATTGCCTCTGTGAGAGGAAAAGTCAGTTTTTCTCAATGGAGTGATACCTGGTATATCAACCACACTCCTGAGCAAGTCCCATGCCCCAGAGTTGTAGACCAACAGAAACTGGACTTAATTTATCTTTGTTTTTCTTTATTGTTTCTTTTTTGGGGGGGAGGGAATTAGAGATAGAGATAGGTAGGTGAATATGAAGTTTGGATAGGAGGAAGGAAGGGATACAATAAAGATGTGTTACATGGTACTCTGGGCAGGGAGGCAGAACAGAGCCTTGTTCAGCCATCATCAGAGAAGCATCCTCCTGCAGCAGATGGAACCATATACAGAGACCCACAGGCAGACATTATGCAGAGAATGAGAGACCTTGAAATATCCAACCAGATGTCTCAATCAAATCCTCTCTCCTATGGCTTCCCTGTAGAAGAGGAGTTGGAAAAAAATGCAAGAGCCAGAAGGGATGAAGGTCATCAAGCAGACAGGGCCATCTAAATCAACAGAATCACTTATGCACTCACACAGACTGAGGCAGCCTGCAGAGCCTGCACAGGTCTGCACCAGATGGGTCCTAGAGCTGAATGGAAAAAAGGACCCCTGCTCCCATCCCTAGCCCAGACACTATCTCCAACTGATGACTACTTGAAAATAAAAGGTTCATTTCCTCCAGGAGAATCTCACTGGTGAAACAAACTGCTCTTACTGGTAGGCTACATGCCCAGCGGTAGATGACCAATAGAAAGTAAAGATTCAATGGCATCTTTGGGGACTCTTTGTCTTAAAATTTCATGTCAGGGCTTTTAAAAAAACTTTCTCTTTAGTTTTTAATTTTAATTTATATGTATCTATGTACCTATCTGTCTATCCTACAGGTCCTTTGTGTAATATTGTGGGTTCCAGTTTTGTGTGTTTGTGAGATTCTTGAACGTGAGCATGAGTGGATCTCTTTGTCTCTGTCTGTTTCCTGTACCTTTTCTTGGGCGCTTTCCATTCCGTTTGTATTGTTTTATTCTGATGTGTTAAATATTATTTTGATATTATTCTGTAGAAGCCTGTTTGTTTTCTAATGAGAGACAGAAAGGGTTGGATCTGAATGGAGGGGGGGTGGAGAGGAACTGGGGGGAGTGGAGGAGGGAAACCACAATCAGGATATATGAGAAAAAAATCTACTTCTAACAAAAGAAAAAATATGAAATTCTCAAAAATGAAGTGAACATATGTTTAGGTGTCCACAGGAAAGCGTCTACAGGGGCCAGTGGTGTAAGCACCCGTCAGACACACACTTCAAGTTAGGGCATAGCTAGATGCTGCAACACTGTAAATTAGATTTTTAAAAAAGAAGTCTCCTGCCAAAGCAAACATTATGGCTGTAAGTGGGAGAAATAACTGGAGATGGCCAAGCCCAAAGTGAGCAAGCTGACCTCTCACGTGGCTCACTAACTGCTTTGTGGACTTCATAAATTTCACTCAGAATTATTACCCTGAAACTAACAAAAGCACTGGCTGCTCAACAAAAGAAATACTGGCCTGTCATTTCCCCATTAGGTCACAGAGACCTTAATTTACTCGAGGTGAGTTTCATACCCTCTGGAACTGGGTGTCTTTTGTGACAGATTTTGCACAAATTTGTTCAGAAATTTTATGCAAAGCTTCCATTAACCTTTGGAGTGGAGAAGATTGCACCACAGACAGAAGCAAAAACAAAGCAAAGATGCTTTGGGTCTAGCAAGGAAATTCTAGTCTCTATGCTTCTCACTTAGAGCAGGGTCTTCCCATCAGCTTTCCCAAAGAAGGTTAAAATACTTGAGCATTTATTATACCAAGCAGAAAAAACTGGATTCTTGAAATATATTTCCAAAATTCAAGATGAAAAGGAGACACCATAGCTATTTTCTTATATATTACTTGTTAGTTTCCAAAAGCCCACAGAAAAACACTACATATGGGCACTCACATGAATGTGTGTAGAGTCATAGCAGTGTTCAAGTGAAGAGATTTTTAGTTTCTATTAACAACTGTAGCCATTTTCCACAATATTATCTAAGTGGAGATTTTAACTTCTGAACAGTATTCACCTGTTTTGCATGAAGTCTCTAATCCAGTCTGTCTATTAATAAAACAAAAAATAAACTGTGGGCTGAAATAAATTGTCTTCTCTAAGGGCTTCTGGCGATGTGTTGGTCACAGAAATACAAGGAAAGAATGACCACAAAACACTGTGAGCACCCGCTACTGACCCGCTCCATCATGAACTTATTTTCATACATCTAAAAGGAGCAGACTTGTCCAGGTGCCACCAATCTGCCACAGGGGGCTGGCTCTCACTGTCACTGTTCCTGCTGTCTAGATCCTGTGCTTTGCGGACTATTGGGGATGAAGAGTTGATAATCACAGACCGTCTGTCAGCTTGTGACGGGGACTCTTTTGTCATTATGATCTGTTTTGTATTGTACCACTGAGTTAACAAATCCTAGGGTGAGCACTTATTTGGAACATATTGTAATGGTCCTGTCCTCCTCCTAAACAGCCGACGGTGGTCACTCAAAGGCAGGGCCAGCATTAGCCAGAGCAGATCATGTGGCAGGCACTGTCCTCTGCTCTTGACATCCCTTAGTCTCTTCAATCCTTGTAAGGGCGTTTGGAGCCAATTCCTATGATGCCCTCCATTCCACACTCCAGGCACTGCTTGAAAGTTTGGGGAAGTGACTTAGGTCTACAGAACAAACAATTGTTGGAACTGAAGGAGACAAAAAAACAGAAGGGCCAGGTGACGTCCAAATTGTGGGGAAAGTTCAAGAAGGATGCCATTCAAGGGACCTACTTCACCCCCTCTCCTCTCCCTCTCTTCCCTTCCTCTTCCTTCTTTCCTTCCTTCAGTGCTGGAGACTGAGCCCAAAGGGCAAGTACTCTTCCCGGAGAGGTGCCACACCCCATCCTAAGAAGATACAATTCCAACCTCAGAAATAATGGGATTAAGTCTTAAATCTAATTTCAAAAATCTGAAGCCTTTAATCCGTGATCTTTAATTAGTTGCATTTTCTTAATATTTCTAAAATAATGCACTGGCATACAGAAACAGAGACCAATATAAGGAAAGAGCTGTTTTTCACTACCTTATTTGCTCAATAATTTCATTCGCTTTGGTTACAAACAAATCTATGTATTTAATATGTAATTTTGTACACAGTCTCCACTAACAAAATACATCATAGCTTATCTGGGACCTAACAATCAAAAGAAGTAACATTAAAAGAATGTCTCGGTAGTTGAGAGCACTAGCTGCTCTTCCAGAGGACCTGGGTTCAAATCCTAGTGCCCATTATGGCAGCTCACAGCCATCTGTACCTCCAGTCCCAGGGCCTCCAAGGACTCTAAGGACATGGGTGCACAGACATGCACACCAACAAAACATCCATACACATAAAATAAATACCTGCCTTTTCAAAGAAGTGAATTTAAAGTTCCAAAAGTAAGCTGATGAAATTTGAAGTTAAGAAGTACAGAACTACCACCTGAAAGAGAGATGACAGTTTATGCACTACACTTTAAAAAAAAAAACAAAAAAAAAAAAAAACAAAAAAAACGTTCATTAAAGGATAGGATATTGGCTTGCAAAGGCATATTCAATTCCAGATATTTAATACTCTGTACTCTGTGTGTGTGTGTGTGTGTGTGTATGTGTGTGTGTGTGTGTGTGTGTGTGTGTGTGTGTGTGTGTGTGTGTGTGTGTGTGTGTGTATTGGGCTAGGACATGGATATGCCACAGCACATGTATGTGGATGTTAGAAGACAACATGGATGAATGTTTTTCTCATTTCACCATGAGAGTTCTAGGGTTTGAATGCAGATCGTCAGGCTTGTCATCAAGTGATCTGACTGAGCTTATGAAGAGACACCTTCCCAGCCCAAGACCAGAAGGATGAAATGAAAAGCTGGCCTGAGGTGAAAACCTTTAAATCCTGTGTAGAGACAGTTTAGAAATTCATTCCAAGAGGGATGGGAAACTTGGTAAATGGAGGGGAGGCTGAATGCCATCTTGCATTTATGGGCATTTTAATGGGCATTATTACTTTGCTTTAAAATAATATGCTCCCAAGAAACCAAAAATATTTAAAAGAAAAAACAGACATGCTGAAGTCTAGCTTTAGGCATGTCCCCAGGCAGGCAGTCGGCCCTTCCCTGTGGCTGGCAGCTTCTAGACTGCACATAAACAAGTGTCTCTGACAGATGCTAGCACACACACTAACAAAGCAGGGAAGTGGAGACCCCGGTTTATCTACAAAGCCTACGTGCCAGAGATAAAGCTGTTCGTGCGGGGTGCTGAGCACCAGCCTGCAAGAGATGCCCCCTTCCTCCCATTTCTGAGAGACTTTCCAAGCTGAGCCAGTAATGGGGCTGCAGGCAGGTCACAGGCAGGAGACATTCCACTCTAGTCCCACAGGCTGATACTGCAGAAATGTGGTCCTGGTGCTCCTGTCACCATGTCCAAAGGTTTCCTCAGTATGTACCTGCTAGAACAACAAACTAGCCAGAGGTGCAGAGGATGCTGCTGGCCCAGGCTGACAAAGACAATGCCTCAGTAAGCTTCCTGCCAGGAAAAAGAACCCCATTCCCATGACTGAAAACCTGTCTACCTGCATTCTCAAGAAATGGTGTACCTGTAGGTTGTACCTTGGTAATCTTTTCACCATAGCCAACACTTGGCTCTTGAAAATTGTTCAGCAAGTGTTTATGGAAAATAAGCCTAGGAAGCTGAGAAGGGAATCTTAATGTCTCTGGGAGAAGAATAAATGGCTGGGTTTAGTACTTCATGTTCATTTTTTATTGTTTATATAATTTTCAGGGAGGCCTAGATCTTAAACCCCATCAGGACCCAAGTGATGCTTCTTGACAACAAAAAGGTCTTAGCTGATTTCCTCCCACTCTACCACACCCCTCCTCACCCCCTCCCACACCCCTCCTCCCACTCTACCACACCCCTTCTCACCCCCTCCCACACCCCTTCTCACCCTCTCCCACACCCCTCCTCACTCACTCTCCCACACCCCTCCTCACCCTCTCCCACGCCTCTTCCAAAGCTGCTGCTGAGTCAGGCCCAAGTGGATTCACTTCACTGCTCTTTCCTCTTCTCTCTCCCCCACTTCCCTACCCTTCTGCTTGCTTTTCTTTTTCGTCTTCTCTATCTCTTCCCTTTCAGCCCTGCTTCTGATGCTGAAATCTTTCTGCACTGCATCAGGACTCTGTGACTTTGGATTTTCACAACTCCCAGCTTCCTCGCCCTTGCTGGGCTTCCTGGGGAGTCTGCGTCAAACCTCAGAGATGCCCTTCCCCAGAAGTGCCATGGGCTCCATCCTCATCATGGTCCTCTTACCACGTGACCCAAACCGCAGAAGCCTCCTCTCCTCTCAGGACCTTTGTCGCCTCATCTTTGAGGTGTTTATTTAACTTCATAATGTTCTTCCCTCTTTCTTTTCCCTTTCTCTTTGTACTGTCTCACTCTGTCCTCAACCTCACATTTCCCTGACGGAGTCTACTGAGTGCTGTGATTTTAGGTGCGCCAACCACATCTTGCTCTATTAGTTTACATTACAAATTGAATAAATGCTTTTTTAATCTTTTAACGTAAATCTCTCTCCCACAGCCAATAGAATATTTATGTTTAATTAAAATAATGGATCTCATCACAGAAGTTCCACACATGTATATAATGGATTTTGGTCATATGTATCTATTCTACTATCCTTTCCTCTGCTGCCCTGTGGTTTCCACATCCCCGGTAGTCCACATTTTTATTTTATGTCATTTATTCATTACGTACATTCCACACCAGAGAAAACTGACTGGGATACTTTCTTTGTGAGGTTGACTTATTTCTCTTAACTTGGTCATCTCCAGCTCCATTTGCTTTCTGCAGGTGACATGATTTTGTTTTATATGGCTGCACAAGTCTCCAGCGTACAGGCGCTGAAGATTTTATGTGTTGATGGTCCCTGGGCTGATGTAACTTATCTGTTGTGACTAGTTCAACAAGAACATGGGCGTGCAGGCGTGCCTACCCTGAAGTGGGCTCTTGCTTTTCCATACAAGCCAGGAAGTAACTGCTGGGTTATTTGAGTCCTATTTTTGATTTTTGGGAGCTGGTCAACGCTGTGGCCATTTTAGTTCCTAGCCAACTCTTTTTGCCTCGGCCTTTTCACTGGTATTTAGGGGTTCTGTTTGTTTTCTTGAGGGCAGTCAGTCTACCCAGGATTTTATAGGATTCAACCAAATTTTTATCCACAATTGTCTGATAGCTAAGGATATTGAACATTCTATTTTTGTGTGAAAGGCGGGTGCAGAGAGCAGGGTTTTACAAGGCCCATGTTGACCTTGAACTCCTGAACGCTCGGTCTAATTCTCCAGTGCTAGGATTACAAGTGTTCCTCGCTGCACCTGAATTCGTTTCTTTTTTTCTTCTTCTTCTTTTTTTAATGTGTGTGTGTTGTCTGTTTCAGATTCTTCACTTGAAAAGCATCAGTTCTGCTCATCTTCCTGTTTTGACAGCATCATTTGCTCATTGCTGTTTGGGAACTCTGTATGTTATGAACATCAGTCCCTGTATGTTATGAATGTCAGGCGAATAACCGACAAAGATTTTGTCCCACTCTGTGGGCTCTTGAACTTTGCTGGGTTCTTTCCCCTGTGCTTTTTAATTTTCTCAAGTATCATTTGTGAGTTCTTGCTGGTATTTCCTGAGTTTTAATGACAATTTTCCTTGCCTCTACATATATCTCAAGTTATTCTTTGTGTTTTCTCTATACTTTTAAAGCTTCCGGACTCACATTAGTCTGATCCATAAAATATTTTTATTTAATCAGATAATATAAAACTATACAAAGCCTTTAACAGTTACACAATTTAAGCAGATATGTCTGTAATGGTTCTGGTGTAATTCATGGAGGGGACAGACCCTCAATATTCATTCCCTTGTCAGTAAGACAAGCAGCTGATTTTCTTCACAAGATTATTGTAAGAACTAAAGAAAACACTGTAAGAGACAATTATTATATATAGCTATGTTTACTTGTCACCTAGTGTTTATTTTCTTTTGCCTCTCCGTCACCTGAGTTGCTCGTTGCTCTCCCTTCTAATTTGAAGTCTTGACAAGAGCCTGTGAATACAGAATAAACTTTGCTGAATGCAGACTGTGTGACACCCTATTGGCAGCACTTTACAGATGGGGACTCAAAGCCTGGGTTCAACGAGGTGTGACCAACCTGAGTTAAGTAGGTTAGTATAAATTTAGCGAGCTCCTCCTCGGCCTGTCTGTCCTTATTGGAGAAGTAAGGAGAAAGGATTAACTCCTCTATTTGGAGAAAAGAATGTGTTATAGAATTACTGGGTCCCAGACAGAGAATATTTTTTTCCTAGCCTATGTCTAGTCCATGCCAAACTCCAGTACCACAACAAAAAGAAGCCTTCATTTGAGACAGAACCACTTGTAATGAGGACAGACATAGTTCCTGTATTCAGATTTCTGCCCAGAGAGCTATAGCCCTTATCGGCCTGAGGATATCTCAATTAGGACATAGAATAAAGAGACCTATCTTCAACAGATGGAACTGTAATTAGTTCTTACAAGAAAGGTAAGATCTATCTAGACCATGATGTCTATCAGAGAACTTTGATATTCAATGTGGAGATACTTTAAATTAAAGAAAATTCTTGTAATTTTGAGTTTGAAGTATGGTGCATATAGTCTTATGTGGCTTTTCCCCCCATAGCTAAGAAAGTTGAATTGCAAAGAAGCTTTCACCAATGTTAGTGACAAGATCATAACAATAATTAAACAGCACCTTTAATCCTCACGTGAACTTGTCCTTAACTCCTCTCCTTAGATTGGTAGGCTGTGTGCAAAGTTGGGCTTAGGATTCTATAAATAGCCACAGGTTGCAAACAAGGGATCCACTTATTAAAACATTTCTATGTATTTCTAAGGCTCTGCTTCTATTCTGGTATAATGACTCACAGTGAGGTTTGTCCCCTGACAGCTAAGGACCAGGTTGAAAATTTTAAACTCACTTTGCTCAATATAGAGAATATATTTTAAAGAAATGAATGGCAGATGAAAAGAACAAGGGTGCAGGTGGTTTAAAAAAAAAAAAAAAGAGGCAAGAGAAAAATGAAGTTTATCATCTCAATTTCCAAAGTAGAAACCCAAAGCTGCAAGTCTGGTCACCAGCTATGTGGATCGGAGGATATTTTATAAGCAAGTCAGTTTTCTGACTATTTGTGAAGTAAAATTCTTTGGAGTTTGAAAAACTCAACATATTCTTAAATTCAAGGTTTCTAAAAATAAATGGGAAACACACATATCATGATTAAGACATAAAACATAGTACTGTTATCAGATCTGATCATCAAAATGAGGTTTTAGAAACATGGAAAATAGAATATAATATTGTAGTCCTGGAGTATTTTTACAAATCTATAAAAATCGTTTTCATGAAGTTTATTCAAAAATATGGCATAGAAAACTAGGGTTATTTTTACATTCTGAAACTATATTCTGAGTTCAGCAAACTTTTCTATGTGTGTGTTTGGTTTTTGGAATTCTATAAAGGTGTTCCAGAATGCTAAGATCCCGGGAAGCCAGCTTATTCCTGGGAGTATGTTATTTCTGCTACTTTTGTTGAGACATACTGCTCCAAATGTTTGGGTGATTACATACCCACTCATGTATTTCCCTTCAATGTTTATCTTGGAAAAATGGCAAGTTATTTTGAAAGAAAGGAAGAAAAAACAGGCTGCAGAGGAAACAGAATGGCCCTGAGTCTCCCAGGGCAATAGATTGCTAAAATTACCCAACTTCACGGAAGAGAACAGAAAAGTCATTTGCACATTTTCTTAAGATGCAAATGATTTATACCAAGACCACACACTGTAATAGTGAGGGAGAAATGAATACTAGACACTGATAATAATTATCTTCTTTAAACTGAGGTATTTTCCCTGGAGCAGAAAACTTGTCATGGTAAAGGTCACATTTTCCTTGAGCTTTAGCAGCAGACAGAATTGCTCCTGCACTTTCTAGTCAAATTCAGTGCTATGGCGATAAATCACAGATTACATACCACACTGCAAAAATATAGAATAATAACTGTAAAAAAAAAAAAGTTTTAAGTTTTAGCTAATGCTCCTGCCTGGTGTTTATTTGAAACACTCACTCTGTCCGTATGTCCCAAATAGTTACTGTGTGCCACAAATGGAAAAGGGAGTGACAGAGACCTGCCCAGCGTGCTCACAGTCCACCCATGGGCTTTAGATGAGACATCTAATAAGCATTGACTTTGGGACTGATAAGTGTGCTGACTGTCAGCCTTAACACTACTTGTTGAGTGGGCTTCTAAAAAGAATAGATTTGTTTTGTTTTTTAATATTTCCAAAAACAAGGGAGGTTTTACACTGACTTACCTCTGGAGGAAAACAGTGTCCTTCCTCAACAATGAATATGTTCTACTGTACAGCATCATTTTAATAGTGTCTTTGCAGGAAGGAACAAGTCCAGAGTGAGGGAGACTGCTGTAATCCGTGACCTCTTCCAAGATACCCTGAACTTTCCTTTGTTGTCCAGACCTTGTCAAGCACTCTGGGAATCAGGCACTTCTGGCTTTACACCCATTTTAAACATGGCCCAATCTTATGATGCGACAATTTGTTATCAGATGACCCATGCTCACACACAAACACAGCTACTATCAGCCATAGACAGGCCATAATCTGGCAAAAATCTGCACAAGACAGAAATAAACACAATATGTGGTGTGTATTAATAAACTCTGGCATCCTGCACACATTACCATCACAAAGCCCCTGGGAGGGAAAGTACTCTGGGCTTCGCTTTCCCTCTGTGAACCTTCCCATGTATATAAACAAGATAGAGATAAAGGAAAGAGGTGAATCCCTAGGAACAGCGGAATTCCTCAGTCTTAAAAATAGTTCCTAACTCTTAAAGAGGAATAATTTCCATAGTGCTGTCATCTGGGTGGGGAGCGGCCTGGGGGATTCCTTTCTCTCCCTAATAATTAACGTGTGCTTGGGAGGTAGGTTAGGACAGAGCTTCTCAAAGGCCAATTTGCAGCCTGGTTACAGTTTTTATTGATTCAAGACAAAACATTTTTTTAAAAAAAAAAAAAAAAAGGCATGAGAACAATTTTCCGCAATATTAATTAATATATATTAATTTTTTAACATATATTGGGACATATATGATGCACACTTCGAAACCCATGAAGGCATAACTAGTTAAAAGCCATTCCTTCCATATCCAGCTGACAATCATCTATTATTACTGTTTTAACATCTACCCATTCATATCTGCCCAGGGACAGGCATATTTTGAACAAATATTCTATATAACTTTCTTTACCTTACCTTTTGGGTTTTGTTGGCTTTGCAATGCTGAAGTTGAACCCACAGTCTCACTTCTATTGGATTAGTGCTCTAACACATCCAAGGGCAAAATTCTTTTGTTTTTTACATTTTTAAAAACATACTTTGTCACTATGATCCTTATCAGTAGATGGAGATGTCTCATTGCATAACAAATATATTCAACTGCTTTGTGCTTTCCTATCATTTCCTTAACCCCAACCCCATGCTGCTATTAATAAATGGACTTTTGTCCAAAATTGTTCTGATTCAGCAGAATTAGAAATTTTCCATCCTGTTTCTGGGAGAACACGGTAGATTCTATTCTCTCAACTCATTTCAAGTCTCAGACATAGTTTTTAAATTTTGCTAAAAATCTAAGAACTGATGGGCTAGAATAGTTAATTGTTTAGTAATCAAAGTAGGACTTGAGAGTCATTACACTAATTTTACCACAATTATCATTAATTTTCACTTTAAAAATATACAATATGTTTAAGTGTGAGTAGTAATACACTCCTGGACAAGTTGATATTTCTACCCAAGAATAAATAAGTCCAGGTCCATCAGGTGTCTTCACAAACTGAATGAGCAATAACAAAGGTCAGTAATTGTTTAGGTTTGGGGGTTTGTTCGTTTGTGACATATCTCACTGTTTAGCCTTGGAGGTCTGGAACTAGCAGAACAGGCTGGCCTGGACTTCACGGAGATCTACCTCCCATTGACTCTGGAGGCTTAAAGGTGTGTGACTGGCTGGTCGTTAGGATAGAGCTTTATACACCAAGATTCTGAGGTGCTAGAAACACCAAGTGATTTAATTTTTATTTTAAAATAAAAGCTATACAAAGAGGCAGAAAGAAGGCTAAGGTGAATCTGGAAATAGAAATACAGGAGACAATGTAAGAGGCCTGAAAGAAACAGTGGAAAAGCATTTGGGTCAAGTCAAGTTGAAGTATAAGAAGAAAATAACGCTTGTGGTTTTGGAGGTCCCTTTGCAGCCCTTTTCTTGGGACTAGTCTTCTAAATACAGAAACTACACTAATGTACACTCAAGACAGCACCTGATACTGAAGCAATTGTATTAGTAGATAAAATGGAATTTGCCCCAGATCTTTCTCTAGCCCGAAACAAAAACTAAAGGCCATTCTGAAAAGCTCCCTCCATGTCACCTAAGGGGGGAATTTTTAGCCTTCCATTTGTAAAGCAGGCCATCACAGCTAACTTGCACTGGGGACCCCATCTTTAGGCACTTTTCATCCCCACCTCTGCTTCAGGGCCAGAGCTGAGCCTATCCCAGACACTGTGACCCTTTGTCCATATGTTCTTGCCTTCCACACACTTAGGATCCTTCTGCCCCACACTGGCTCTTTTTTTTTTTTCTTTTCTTTTTTGTATGTGTGAGGGGGGATGAGAATCTCACAATGGTCCTCTTTTTACCCATTTTCTACCTCCCCATGGGTAATCCGCCCAACCCACAATCTGCTACAGTCTCCCACCTCCACACAAGTGACCACTGAAGAGTATGCCAACTTTTCACAAACCTTAGTCTAGGTTCTAACAACCTGGTGATCACTGGTGTCTGAACATTATCTGCTTCAAGAACAGGTTCCTTCTGCTGACCTTGAACATCATTTACTTTAAAGATGGCTTCTTCCAGTTGGGTATAGTGGTACCTTTAGTCCCAGCACTTGAGAGACAGAGACAGAAGGATCTCTGAGTTCAAGGCCAGCCTGGTCTATATAGTGAACTCCAGGACAGTCAGAGAGCTACATAAGGAGACCCTGTCTTAAAAGATAGAGAGAGAAAGAAAGAGAGAGAGAGCACCTGTTCCTGAATCTAGCCGCTGACATAGTCACAGGTACCACCTGGGCACTCATTACCACTATATCCAAGCCTCAGTTGCCCTTTGCTCTATGAGTTAAGAACCCAGGCTCTGTGCTAGAACTGCTGTAGAAGGCGGATAGAGTAAAAAAGACAATAGAGCATCTTTGCTTTACATTCAAAAAGTACTCTTAAAATATGGAGAAATATCCTGTGAGCAAAGGGCCCAGAACCTCACAATGGTTTCTTATGTGTGTGATGCACATACATTTTCACACTGTCCTTTCTGAAGGTGCCAGTATTTCTTCAAAAGAGAAACACTGGCATCATGGGTTTTTTTTTTCTTTTACAAATAATAAAATTGATATCAGAGATGAAAAAACTAACTAAGGGTCCACTGCTGGCCAGTGGTTTTAAATGTGTTTCTGTCTATATGCACAATCTCCATTTTTATGAAGATCACCATCAATCTTTTTCCTGGATCATTCTCATGGCCCTCTTCACATGCCTCCTGCTTTCCCTTGCATTCCTCTGTCAAACGTTCAGAGAGATCATTTTCAAAATAAAAGAGTTGCATTCTCTTGTTAATCAAGATCATGCAGTTACTTCACACAATCATTGCAAACTTCATATTATACCCACTAAGTCATATACCATTAGAAAACAAAGTCCATGAAATTACATGAGTGTTAGCAAGGTTCTGGCACAACTGAAACCTTGTACATTACTATAAGGATATAATGTGGCACAAAAACTGCAGAAACAGTATGGTGGTTCCTCAAAAATTTAAGCAGAGTAACTATGTCTTAGTGAGTGTTCTATTGCTGTGAAGAGACACCATGACCATAGCAAGTCTTACAAAGAAAGCATTTAATTGGGGCTTGCTTACAGTTTAGAGGTTCAGTCTATTATTATTATAGCGGGGAGCATGATGACACACAGGCAGACATGGTTCTAGAGAGTTAGATGAGTATTCTACATCTAGATTCACAGGCAGTAGGCAGAGAGAGACTCTTGGTCTGCCTTGGGCTTTCGAAACTTCAAAGTATATTCTCAGTAACACAGTTCTTCCAACAAGGCCACACTGCCTAGGAATCCCACTCCCTGGTTTTCATATGTGAGCCTATGGGGACCATTCTTATCCAGACCACCATATTTCACTCCCTGATCCCCTTAGGCTTTTAGACATATCATAATGCAAAAATCCATTCAGACCGACTTCAAAAGTCATCATAGTCTATCACAGTCTCAACAGTGTTTAAAAATCCAAAGTTCAAAGTCTCTTCTGAGACTCGTGCAATCTCTTAACTATAATCCCCTGTAAAATCAAAATTGAAAAGCAAGTCACATGCTTCTGACATATAATGGCACAGAAAATACATTTTCCATCCCAAAAGAGAGGAAGGGAGCATAGTGAGGAAATGCTGAGAAAATAAAATCCAGCTGAGCAGACCCCAACTCTACATCTCCATGTCTGATGTGAGAGAGCTCTTCAGATCTCCAGCTCCTTTCAGCTCTGTTGACTGAAGCACGCTTCTCTCTCTTGGGCTGGTTCTACTTCATTAGCAGCTCTCCTTCGCAGGTGTCCCCAGACTTCACCTTCACAGCTCTACAATATGGCTTTTCTGGTCCTCCATGCAGGGACTCCACTGACACACCCCTGGCCTCAGCAGCTTTCCTTAGCCATACAGGAAAATTCCACAGTCTTTTTTTTTTTTTTTTTTTTTTTGTATCCTTGTCTCTAAAGCCAGAACCATGTGGCGGAGACTGCTAAGTTCTACTGTTTGCTGGGGCTGGAACATGGCCCCCTCATGCAATTACAGTTTCAGTTTTCAATGGTTTCCTTCACTGCTTAAGTCCTTTTCACAAGCTGGAAGCTTACCTGGGTGGGATTTTGCCCTGAAATCACCACTCACTTTATTCCATTTATCATCAGGTTTTTCTTTAAATTTTTTATCTCCTTGAGCACTGGACTTAGCTCCATTTGGTACTTCTTGGTGCTCCTTCTCTCCCAAACTGTACATTTTATTTTCCCTCGATCAGCTTGTTCCTCTTCATTGTAGATCTGCATAAGGGTGGGCAGTAATAACCATACGGCACAGTCTCTATTGGACAGTCTTGAAATCTCCCATCAGTGCTGTTAATCCAGATGTCTTCAATTTAGCCTCAGTCATATTTTCTGGAAAAGGGCAGAAAGCAGCCACATTCAGGCTGGAGAGATGGCTCAGAGGTTAAGAGCACTGGCTGCTCTTTCAGAGGTACTGAGTTCAATTCCCAGCAACCCACGGTAACTCACAACCATCTATAATGAGATCTGGTGCCCTCTTCTGGGATGTAGGTATAGGCAGGCAGAACACTATATACATAATAAATAAATAAATACATTTTTTAAAAAATAGCAGCCATATTCTTTGTCAAAATATCACAAGAACTGTCTCTAGGCCACTTACTAATATTCTCCTCCCCTGAAACCTCTGGAGCTGAGCTGTCATAATCTATATTGCTCTTAGCATCACTGTCTCCTATGCTCTTACTGGTACAGCCTCATTAGGTTCCACTTAAAGAGTTCAATTGCTTTCCTAATCCAAAGTTCCAAAGTCCCAATTCTGCCCACAAGAAGCATGGTCAGGCCTGTCCTCACAATACCCTACTCTAGTACCAACTTCTGTCTTAGTAGGTGTTCTCTTTCTGTGAAAAGATACCACAGTTGATCCGGTTATCTCTTGTAAAAAGAAATCATTAAGTTGGGACTTGTTCACCATTTCAGAGGTTTTTAGTCCATTATCATCATGGTGGGAAGTGTGGTACCACACAGGCAGGCATAGTGCTGGAAAGGTAGCTGAGGGTTTTATGTATAGAACTGCAGATAGCAGGAAGAGAGAGACTCTGTGTCTGTCTTGGGCTTTTGAAAACTCAAAGCCTACCCCCACTGACACACTTTCTCCAACAAAACCATACCTCCTAATCCTTTGAAATAGTAACACTACCTGGTGACCAAGCATTAAAAACTGTGAACCTATGGGGCCATTCTTATTCAAATCATCATACTCTATGATCCAGCAGTTCTGCTGCTGACTATATACTCTAAAAAAATGAAAGTAACAGTCAAACAAATAGCTGCATATCAGTATTCATACAGCTTGACTCATGGTAGTCAAAATGTTGAAAGTAACAGAAATGCCCACAAACCAACAAAATATGGCATGGGCCTAGAATGGAATATCATTTGGGTTTTAGAAGGATGAAATTCTACAGCATGGATGAAGCTCTAGGACATTGTGCCAAGTGGTTACACACACGTGCACACACACACACACACACACACACACACACACACACACACACACACTCACTCACAATAAACTTATTAATCACTTTTATATGAGTCCACTTAGATGAGTTACCTAGAACTCATATAAACAGGAAGTTCAGTGGTGGCTGTTGGGCACTGAAGGAGAGGACATTCAGAAGTATTGTTTGATGGGAATGGATTTTCAGATTGAGAACATTAAAACAAGGTCTGGATATGGCTGGTGAGGGTCACTTCAACACTGTGAGGTACTTGATGTCACTGAGATAGTGACTTTTTTCTTATGTGCATTTGTATATATACCACAATATAAGCCCAAGCTCTTACTGTGGCCTGTGAGGTCACTCAGGACTTGGGTCTTGCCTTTCTCCCAGACTTCTCCTCTCTCATTCCCTCCCTGACCACACTCCCTGGTCTCTGGCTCTTTGGCTAAGTCATAAGCTCTTTGCTCTATCCAGTCTTGGTCTTCTCTTCCATCCAACATTGAAACTGCTTCTCACATCAGCCTCAGCAAACCTTATCTCCACAGAAGCCTTCCTTCACAGTTCCATCTTCTACAACACACTCTTATCTTTCTGCCCACTTGTTCGTACCATGTCACACTGCTTTGCAGCTGCATTAAAACTATCTGCTACTTTGCTATAAAAGGATCAGTAAGGACCTAAGGGTCCACGGGGCTTCCTCTTGTGATGGATGCCATGGAAATAAAACACAGAATGGTTGTGTGCCTTCAGTAAGAACTTTTCAGTGCTCACCACTTGTTTAATTCTCATCCTGAGAGAGAGAGAGTTCAGAATCTTTCCCCTGACTGCCTTTAGTAGTGTCCACAGGCAGAAAGAAAAAAAATCT
This sequence comes from Phyllotis vaccarum, assembly GCA_033318265.1. Classification (NCBI taxonomy): domain Eukaryota; kingdom Metazoa; phylum Chordata; class Mammalia; order Rodentia; family Cricetidae; genus Phyllotis; species Phyllotis vaccarum. The sequence continues at coordinate 104,556,198 of JARWLC010000005.1, forward strand.
TCAACCTTCAGACTGAAAAATAAATACATTTCAAAAGGCTTCCTCCACCTCTGCCTTCCATCGTGGGAGTTCTTCAAGGGGGAATTCCTCTGAAATAAAATCAGGAATGCTGCCAAGGCAGTTCATGTCTGTAATGCTAAGTCTTTTGACTTCTGAGGATGTGGCCCCGCCCACTCTTTAATCATATCTAAGGAAATTCCCCTGGCCTGGGTAAAAGATCATAATATCTTAAGAAGGCTGATGATCTCATGAAAAGCAGATGAATTTAGAAAGCCAAGCTACTTCCAGAAACCTCCTTGAAGCTGCATTTGCCTTTCATTAACCCCTTAAATTTTCCAGATGAGTACTATACAAAATTTCAAATTAATTTTCCAAAATTGCTTTCATTGAATACACTGCACAGCCAAGAGTAGCTTTTACTTTAGTTTTGGGAGACCATTTCAGCCACACTTTCTTCAGAAATATTAAGACTTATTGAAGCAAACTTTAAAACTCCTTGAGCCCTATCTGATCCTTAAGAGATCATAGGGTGAGGGTTGTCTAACATTCACACACATTCCCACTCACATATGTACCAATGTGTCTTTCAGTACAGCATGTCCATCAGCCATCTGCCTTCAGGGCACGGGTGTGACAAGATGAAGGAAGTGAATTCACATGCGCAGGAAGCCATTTTCCAAAGCTGCTGGACACACCGCACTTCTGACTCCCCTCTCTGACCAAGACTTACACACGGGCCTATTTATTATTTATTTTCTTGGCTCGTGAAACAGAAATCTTGATGAAGAAGGGAAGGCTGAGAGTAGAGGGGCTTTCATCTGAATCCTGCTCTGTTAGTGTAAGGAGCCAGTCTGGGAATAAAGGGGGTATCTGGTCCATGACAGTTGTTTGTAAATGCAGAAAGCAAGAGATTGCCATTTATGGACAGTAAATGCGTTCAAGTGCAGTGTCGAGTTTTGTGTGGTGATAAGGCCAGAGCAGGAAGCCCGTGAGGCCAGGAAGGAAGTGCTTTCAAGCTTGGAGCAGCAGGGTTGAACTGTGAGCTGGGCAAGCTCTGGGCTGCAGCTGGGCAGAAACTGCCCTATTTTTAAAAGATAAACAGCCTGCGTTACCCAGAATACTCACGGTTGCCACTTTAAATATATCCAAATCAACAGGGAGCTCATCTTCACCCTGTCTGGTCACTGTCAGACTCCCTAAGCTGCTTCTGATGACTGGAAAGTTCCATCTTATCCAGTGTCCACTGTTGGCTTTGAGGACTTCTCATTATGCTAGAGGACTTCAAGGTGTCCTATTTCTATCATCCAACTTTAAGTGATTACCAGCATTGCCATGCCAAGGAATGAATTAATAGAAGAAAATATTCTTACTATATAAATGAGTTCATAGACGTCTCCAAAATGTAACAAGTGGCTCACAGGTTGATGATGACCTTGGTATGCTGCTGAGAATTTACATGCAGATAAAGGCTGTTCTCAGGTCCTATACTAACATCATGTTAGGTGTTAGGCATGGGGTCCAGGGCTCAGGATGCCCAGGCTGCTCTGGCAGCCTTGAGTATATAACACTTATTGCCATTTTTTTGTTTTTTTGTTATTTGAGACAGGATTTCTCTGTGTAGCTCTGGAGCCTGTCCTGGGACTCACTCTGTAGACAAGGGTGGCCTCAACTCATAGAGATCCACGTGCATCTGCCTCCCAAGTGCTGGGATTAAAGGTGTACATCACCAAAAACTGTCATGTTTGTTCATTTTGTGAAACACTATAAACCTGGCATGGTGCATTCCTTTAATTCCACTGAACACTTCAGAAGCAGAGATGAGCAAATCTCTGTGAGTTTGAGGACAGCCTGGTCAACATATCAAGTTCCACAATGGCCAAAACTACATAGAGAGAGACAGTATCTCAAAAATAAATAAACAACAAAACACTATAAAAAGAGATCTAAATATTAGTGCTTTCTATGTACTGTGGTCAAGCAGTGATAAAGAGTATACAATAGAGCAATCAGGAAGACTGGTGAGGAATCTTAAGTGCTGGGAAGGGGTGACCAACAGAGACTTGAGGATAAGTAGACTTACCCAAGGGGGGGGGGGAACAAGACAAGAAGATGTGCTTATAGCCATATCAGCAGTATCCTCCAGGCACAAGATATAATAATCTCAACATCTCTAAATCAGGAATGGGCCATAAGGCATTTCAGCTTTGCAGCCATAGTCTATAGCCCACCCACACCCACACCCCCAACACACACACACACACACACACACACACACACACACACACACACACACACACACACACCACCACCACCACCACCACCACCACCACCACCACCACCCTCAGGGCTTTGGCACGGAACATCATTAAACACACAGATTCAGGAGTCCAGAACTATCCCTCAAAGCCCATGGTCTAGTATGAGGCTGTACTTTTTTTTGGCACACAGTCTCTGTGTCCACCAAAGACCAACCCCTAGGATTATAGTTCATAAACCAAGTCATAGGAAAATCCTTAGCAGCACAGAAAAGATCAATTGATCTGGTGAAATATCTATATTTTTGTCAAAAATATAATTAACAGAACTAAATATGGTGGTGCATTTCTTTAATACAAGCTCTGGGGAGGCAGAGGCAGGAGAGTCTCTGTGAGTGCATGGACAGTCTGGTCTACAGGGCAAGTTCCAGGATAGGCAGTGCTACCCAGAGAAACTTTGTCTCAAAATACAAAAGCAAAGTAACAAAATGTCACTAAGAGGATGAGCTAGCTCTGATAAATCAAGAAAACAACATGAAATGGACAAAGACTTCCCAGGATCTTCACAAAAGAAGAATGGCAAAAGGACAGTACCCGCACCATTAGTGATTCAAGAAATGTATGTAGCTCTGGCTGTCCTGCAACTCATTATAGAACCCACAGAAATCCTCCTGCCTCTGCCTCCCCAGTGCTGGGATTAAAGGTGAGTGCCACCCTGCTTGGATATCAAGGCTATTTTTGTAAAGATCTAGTCTTCCCTAGTAATGAGCCCCCAGTTGGTTTTCCAATACCAAATGGTCAACTCTGAAGTCATATACGTGCAATCATCATTAAACTGATTCATCAAATTGCAGTTACATATTTATATGGATATATGTTATATAATTTTAAAAAGAAAAAGAGGTCACAAATTTAAGAGAGAATAAGTAGGGGACACAGGAGACATTAAAGGAAAGAGCAGAGATGGGAAGGGGAAGAAGGGGAAAGAGGTAATGTAATTATATTTTAATTAAAATAAGAAAATCATTAAAGAAAAAAAAAAACTTGATTCATAGAAAAATTGAGTAGAAGGTAAGGAAATTCTTATGTTTCTAGTTCCCACTCTGGCAAAGTCTCTTTACACTGTTAGCATCACCACCAGAGTGATGCTTCCTTACCATGCACACAGCATGGAGAAGGGCGTTTGCCCATCATCTTCCATCATCTTGTTCATAATAACCAAAACAAGAAGAGGGGGAGAGGGGGGGAGAGGAAGAGAGAGAGGGAGAGAGAGGGGGGAGAGAGGGGGGGAGAGGGAGAGGGGGAGAGGGAGAGAGAGAGAGAGAGAGAGAGAGAGAGAGAGAGAGAGAGAGAGAGAGAGAGAGAGAGTATGTCCTTGAAAAACTGAGAGCCTGGCCAGTTAGGTACCGTTCTCTCTTTTTGTAAAGTAGCTTGTTTGTTTGCTTTTTGTTGTTGTTTGGTTTTTGGTTTTTGGTTTTGGGGTTTTTTTTTTCCTGTTTGAAGTCAACTTTTCTACATGCAAAATCATCCTGGTAGATTGCATGAAAGATGCAATTGCTGTAGAAAATCTTCCTACCCTCCTTTCTCTTGTGTTTTTCTTAAAGTTTTATGGCAAAGAAATCTGAGTGGAGAGGAAGTGTGATCACCCAGAGGTAGGAAAATACCTCCACCCACTATGTTTTCCGGAAGGAAGGGGCAAGACAGCAGAGTTGGAGCAATAATAGTCAGTTGTCTCGTGTGGCAGTGTGGGCTGTCATTTTATGCACCTAGTTAGAGTATAGGCAGAGATCTGTCTCCTTGAGTCAGGCAAGACTGTAGGCTTTGCTCAGCAAACTTACAGAAAGCACAAGCACTTCTTGTGTAAATTCCTGTGTTCCAGCTGAGCCTCTTGTCCTTCTGTTGATGGCTGCTTCGTAGGGTAGACTCCATTCTGGCCATAAGCATTTGCCTAGAGATAAGCAGTCTGAGCATCAAGAATAGCCTAGAAATGCCAACTCAGAACTCTCTCTCTCTCTGATGGGGACGTGGCTGTCACCCACCCCAGGACCACTTTCCACTCTGTTCTCTGAGTTCCATTTCAGAGCATGATTTTATCTACCTAATTTTTGACACAGCCTGATCTTCTTTTCAGGGGCTACTGTAAGAGAAAGTACCTGTCTCTTAACTCTAGCATTTTTCCAGTACATTAAAGCCATTGTTAATTACATCCTCAGACTCTAGATACTCAGCCTGTTGACTGGGTTTCTGCACCCCATTTCATCAGTACCTTGCCCCTTTCATTTTATGTGCAGACTGGCTAGCATTCAGAGAGAAGTCTCTTGATCAATCTTACATGTGAAACTCTATGTGTGTGTTCACCTTCCCAAAACTGAGCAGTGTTGTCTCCCTGTACAAACACTCTTACAGCATCTGAGCAGCTGTTTACCTGTATACACATTCCTACAGCACCTAAGCAGTTGTCTGCCCATGCTCACATCCTACAGCAGTTGAATGTGGATGACATCATAATAGGCCGGGGGCCTGAATGAAATACAAGTAGAAGGAGGGGGCTCTCACCACAGATGCTCTCTGCTTCCTAGCTCTGCAGTGAGAGCTACTGTGCTCCAACATGCTCTCCATGCCAGGGGAGATCGAAACCTCAGGAACTGAGCAGAGCAAGTACTTCCTTCTGCTAAACTGTTTCGTTCATTGATTATCAGCAAATATGTTTATTCAATCACAGGAAAAGAAAGCGACCACTCAGCCAATCTTTTGTTAGAACCTGGAATCATGATGACCTGTGTAGACAAAACATGTCACCTATTCAGATACTGAGGCGATGACCAAGCATGGATAACTAACTGTTCTGAGTTTTTGTATACTATGTGTAGCTCTGATAAATATGAATGTTATGGTAAAAGATTAAAAAAAATGTGTTTTGTGGTGGTTTGAAAGAAAACGGTCCTTACAGGCTCATAGGAAGTGCCACTATTAAGACATGTGGCCCTGTTTCAGCGGGTGTGGACTTGCTGAAGGAAGTGTGTCGCTGGTGGTGGAATTTGAGGTTTCAGATGTTCAAACCAGTCCCATTGTGTCTCTCTCTTGCTGATGCCTGCTAATCCAAATGTGGAACTCTCAGCTCCTTGTCCAGTACCATGTTTGCCTGCATGCCACCATGTTTCCTGCCATAATGGCAATGAACTAAACCTCTGAGCTGTAGCCAGTCCCAATAAATGCTTTTCTTTATAAGAGTTGTCATGGTCATGGTGTCTCTTCATAGCAACGTATCCTTAACTAAGCTATGAGTGTAAATTTTAAATGAACTAAATAAGAAAATAATTTCGTGAATTCACTGAAAATAATAGAGGCATTAAGAGCACCAAGAAAAGTTGGGATTGTTTATTCCAGGTACCATATTAATGACTCTACTTGTAGAGGAGAAAAAGAAGGAAGAAAGAGGAGATGGAGGGAGGGAGGAAAGAGGGAGGAAGGGAGAGAGAAAGGGAAGAAGTAAGGGAGGAAAGAAGGAAGGGATGGAGGAAGGGAGGGAGGAAGGGAGGGAGGAAGGAAGGAAGGAAGGAAAGAAGGAAGGAAGGAAGGAAGGAAGGAAAGAAGGAAGGAAGGAAGGAAGGAAGGAAGGAAGGAAGGAAGGAAAGAAGGAAGGAAGGAAGGAAGGAAGGAAGGAAGGAAGGAAGGAAGGAAGGAAGGAAGGAAGGAAGGAAGGAAGGAAGGAAGGAAGGAAAGAAGGAAGACAGGCACAGAGGAAGCTATGGTGTGTTTCTGAAGAAATAGCAGGAGACCCCTAGATGGGAAAGGGCAACATGAAAGAGGAACCAGAGTGAGGAAGAAAGAAGTTGTCTACTCACAGAGATGTGGACACTTGTCAAGTCCTAGAGATGCCCTGTTAAGGGACTCTACTGCCCAGGGTATCTGGTATTTCTTGTGCAGGTCTCATATTAGAGAAAGAGAGGAAAGAGGAACACCGAGGGAAAGAAAACACTCTTGATTGACATTCTGGCAGAGCTTCTGAATCTCCCTCACCTGACTGACATTATGACACATGATGAAAGAGACAGCTTAATGCAAGTCTCTCTCCCCATTCTGAAATTACAAACGCTTTCGTTTTTAGCACCTCACTTGAAACTTTGGTTTACTACTAACTGGGAAAAACAAGGGCTGGAACTTGGCAGAAACACGGATTAGATGTAGATTACAAACAGAACAATCTGTCATCAGAGAATATAAACCAGAGCAAAGGACAGTAAACAGCAGGTCTAGTAACACTGCCTAGGCCACGGGAAGAGGCCAGAGAAAGAGGCCTTGCTACGTGAGGAAAGTGAGCAGATACTCTGAGTCTGCTATTCCACAAAACAAGCATAGATCTATTTATGATATCTGGATACAGCGTGGTACAGCAAATAAGGAAAAAGTAGCCAAGGCATGGAAGTGGGGCCAGAAAATAATTTTGTTTGAATATTACAAATGATTACACAGTGGTAATGGCACACACCTTTCATCCTAACACTCAGGGACAAAGGCAGGTGGATCTCTGAGTTCAAGACCAATCTGGTCTGGTCTGCAAAGTGAGTTCAGGTTACACAGAGAAACACAGTCTCAAAAAAAAAAAAAAAAAAAAAAAAAAAAAAGATTTACTCAAAATAAAACAACTCAAGGAGATCAAGGGAATATAAACTGGAAAGGAAGAAATTGAAATATCTTTATTTGATAATAATATGGTAGTATATATAAATGGTATGAAAAATTTCACTGGGAAACTCCTACAGCTGATAAACATTTCCTACAAGGAAGCTGGATATAAAATCAATTCACAAAATAGTCTTTTTTTATACTAATGACAAATGAACTGAGAAAGAAGTCAGGGAAACAACACCTTTAACAATTAAATTAACAGAAAACATCTTAGAGAAACTCTCACCAAGCAAGCGAAAGGCTTGTATGATAAAAGTCTGCAAATCTTTGAAGAACAAAATTGAAGAATATATCAGAAAATGGAAAGATATTCCAAGCTCATGAATCAATAGAATTAACATAGTGAAAATAGCCATTCTACCAAAAGAAATCTACAGTTTCAAAATTTTATCACAATTCCAACAGCTCCCATCAAAATTCCAACACAATTCTTCACTGACCTTAGAAGGGCAATTTTCATCTTCGTATCTAAAAACAAAGAATCTAGGATAGCCAAAACAATCCTTAACAATAAAAGAACTGCTAGATGTCTCATCAGTCTTGATTTGAATTTGTACTAAAAGCTATAGTAATAAAAAAAAATAAAACTGCATGGTATTGGCACAAAAATGAACTTACTGATCAACGGAATCAAATTGAAGACCCAGACATAAGCTCAAATACTGATGGTCATCTGAGTTTTGATAAAGAAGCCAAAAATATACACTGGAAAAGTCAGAATCTTCAACAAATGATGCTGGTCTAACTGAATAGCTGCATGTGGAAGAATGAAAATAAATTCATACTTATCACTTTGTATAAAACTCAACACCAAACAGATCAAAGACCTCAGCATTAAAAACAGATGCACTGGACCTGGTAGAAAAGAAAATAGAGAATAACATAGAACTCATGGACACAGGAGAAGAATTTCTGTTTACTAAGCAGGTTAAACACCATTAGTAAAGATACTAAGATCAAAAACTAATAAACGGGACCTTGTAAAACTGAAAAGCTTCTGTATGGCAAAGGATACTGTTATTTGGGCAAAGCAGCAGCCTACAAAATGGGTAGAAAATTTTTTAACAACTCCACATCTGATAGAGGACTAAAACACAAAATATATAAAGAACTCAAGAAATTAGATATTAAAAACCAATAATCCAATAAAAAATCAGGTACAAATCAAAATAGGGAATTCTCAATAGAGGAAACTCAAATGACTGAGAAACACTCAAAGAAATTTCAGCATCATTACTATCTAGGAAATTCAATCACTATGACTTTGAGATTCTATCTTACTCATGTCAGAAAAGCTAAGACCAAAACATGCAAGTAACAGATCATGCTAGTGAGGATGTGGAGCAAGGGGAACATTCCTCCATTTCTGGTGGAAGTGAAAATATGTGCCTCACTATGAAAATTAGTATGGAAGTTCCTCAGAAAACCAGAAATCTATCTACCCCAAGACCTATACACAAATGACACTTACTCAACTATGTTCATTGTGGAGTTACTAATAGCAGACAGAAACTGGAAACAACCTAGATGTCCCTCAACCAAAAAATGGATAAAGAAAACATGGAACATTTACACTATAGAGTATACTCTACTGTTTAAATAAAGTCTTGAAATTTGTAGGCAAATAGATGGAACTAGTAGAAAATCATCCTGATTGAGATAACCCCAATCTATAAAGAAAAATATATATTCACTTATAAGTAGAGGTTAGCTGTTAATTAATTACAGCCGAGCTACAATCTACAGACCCATAGAAAGAGTTTAGGTAAAGAGGTGGGCTCTGGGTGGAAGGGGACATATGGATCTCCCTGAAAGGGGGAAATAGAATAGACTTACAGCTGGATTGATGGCAGGGGTGTGTGAACATGAAGATGAGGTGGGGGAGGGGAAAGGAAGAGGTGGTTGAGGGAGAAAATGTGGAAGAGACAGTTAAAATTGTGGGGCATTTAGAGGTGGTATGAAAACCTACCTAACAAAGTGGAAACTTCCTAAAACATATGGAGCTAATTCCAATGAAGTCTTCAAATAATTGAAGAGATGGAGTCCCAACTGACCATCTCTTGTTAGCAAATTAAGCTTCTAGTATTGAGATTGGGTTCTGTCCAATTGAGTTGTTGGTCAAAGGGATCTCATTGAAATCCCTAAACAATCCAGACTGTTGCCAAGACAATAGGTTGTTCTTCATAAACTGACATCAAGGCACCATTGCAGAAGTCAACACCTACACAACTCACTGGTATATCTGGTGTCTACAAAGAACTTTCACCCCTATATTTTAGTGTCTTCAGTATGAGAAGGTACTCACTCATCAAGCTACCAAAGAGAAACATAAACACTAAGCTAGTCACAAACTTTTGATCTATATTCTGTCCTACCTACAAAATATGCTAGGGTGATGGTGGCACAAAGCTTGTGGAAGTACCTCACTAATTTTCTATTTGACTTCAGGATAATTCACAAGATGAAGCCCATACCCAACACTGCTTGGATGACCAAAAACCAAAGGCCTAGCGTAAAACCAAACACTATTGGTCTTTTTTTTTTTTAAGTGATAAAATAATGACTAATTGATGATATATGATGATATACTGATGATAGATTGGTGCCTTGCTCAGACATCATCAGAGAGGCTTCCTCCAGCAATGGATGGGAACAAATGCAAAGACCCACAGCCAAACATTACATACACACATACACATACACAGAGAGAGACAGAGAGACAGACACAGAGAGACAAAGAAATAGAGACAGAGAAAGAGTCAGTCCTTGGAACACACAGCTCTAAATGGGGTGTCTTTATCAAATATTTGCCCTCAGAGCTCAGGCAATCCCAGGGAAGAGAAGATAGGAAGCATGCAAGAGTCAGAGGGAACAGAGGATACCAGGAAAACAAGGCCCTCTGAATCAGCTGAGCGAAGTTCATATGAACTCACTGAGCATGAATCAGCAAGCATAAGGCCAACAGGGGTCTGCACAAGGTCTCTGTGTATATGGTACAGCTTTCGGTTTGATGCTTTTATGGACTCCTGAGTGTGTGAGCAGGGGATCTCTGATTCTCATGCCTGCTCTTGGGCTCTTTTCCTTCTATTGGTTTCTCTTATCTAACTTTCATGGGATGATTTCTGTTTTATCTTACTGTATTTTATTTTGTCATATTTTATTATTATTCCTAAGAAGTCTGTTCTTCTAAGGAATAATAATAAAACATTGTTTTATTATTCAGTTATTCTAATGAAGGACAGAAAGGACGTGAATTCAGATGGGAGGGAAGGTGGGAGGAATGAGAAGGAGTAGATGGAGGGGAACCTTCAATCAGAACATGTTGTATGAGAAAATAATCTATTTTCAATAAAAGCATGGAAGGAAGAAGGCCTCTGATAGGTTAATACATTCTCCACTCAGCCACCAATTTATCTCAATTGAGATCTCTATGTTGTCATTCAAATGCTTCCATTTGCCTTACCTTTTTATATTTATCTTCTCAAGTAGATTTATTTTCCTTGAATGGAGTTTTATGTATATATATATATATATATATATATATATATATATGTGTGTGTGTGTGTGTGTGTGTGTGTGTGTTTTGTCTGTCTTACATGTATGAAACTCTTCAGCATGTGTGCATATGAGGATGTGCCAGTCATGTTATTCACAGCTATTCTTTGTGGTTCCATGAAAATCAGATTAAACAGCATGACACTCTGCTCCTGTGAGAAAGCCAAGGGAAGACTCCTAGGAGCCTCTGCTTACATTTTCATGGTTTGATGAGTTAACAGCACGAAGCTTTTTAATGACTCCTTACTTACTATACATTACTGACACACTAGCTCTAAACAAAATTTACTCAATGTATTTTCTTCATAAGAAGCTCTATTTTTCCTGGTTTGAAAACACTATGAGGTGCTTCAGAACTCTGGTTGGGCACCATTATGAATAGCAAAATCTCTAATGAAAGAACACAAACACACACACACACACACACACACACACACACACACACACACACACACACACACAAACCCAGAATAAGAATAAATCAACCATGACAGGGACTCTTGTTTATGGTGTGAGAAGGAACACAGGAAAGCAGAAATTTACCTGTTCAACCTCAGGATGATCAGGCTCCTCAAATTTCCCTTCATGCTATACAAGTCTTCAAGTATCTGCAAGAGCACAGACGGTATTGATCTGTTATTGCAAACAAACATCAGCACTTGTAAGAACTTGTAAATACTGGGCCTGGAAATAATAAGGACCAGAAATATATGTGTATTCACTTAGCAGTTTTGTAGAGCATGTTCAGCAAGTACAGATATAGACTGATTTTCCTGAACAAGAGCTGCTGGTTAATGTAATACAATGGTGCCACCTTATCCACACTACCCAAAGCTTTGGTAACTCGTGTTAAGATCCAGAAGCACTGAATCAAAGGCTCTATAAACAAGTCCTAACTCTAAGATGAATGCCATCTAAATGCTGTCATGGGGTCTGGCACTGTCCTGCTTTGTTCTGTCCACCCCACCCAGAACACCAGTCTTTCCTGTGCCCACTGTATCTACTTACATGTGTGACCTGCTCACATTTTACAGCAACTCCCTCCATTACAGATCAACTGTAGTGCTTGTGTTCAGCTAGCCCTTATTTCACTAAGTAACAGCTCCAGATAGAGGAGTAGTGGGGCGACACTGAGGGCACACCACAGGAAAAGTTTAAGGTGTTAATGAGGTAAGAAAGCAAAATTGTGATGTAAAAAAAAGAAATTCACCTTAATATCACCATCATACCTCAGATGAGTACAGTTACATACAACAGTATGTAATTGCACAGCAAAATTGAGCAAAGCATTAAATGCAGAAGATGTGACCCAACTGAAGGCAGCACGCTATACCAGAACGCGGTGAGCTCATGCAAAGACTTCAGTAAAGGTTCTTCTTTATTTGCTGCTGATACAGCTGGACCACACAAACTCAGGAGTGTGGATTGAAAAATACAGAAATTCCTAGAAAGGATGGAGAGGTCTCAGTACCACATCTTTAGAACAGTTGTTCAATCTAATTAATAATAATAATAAAAATGCCACACAAACACACACACATGCACACACACACAAACACATACATATACACACAGAGAGAGAGAAAGAGAAAGAAAGAAAAAAAGAAAGAAAAAGCCTTTAATCAAACTGTTCTGGAAGAAAGTGTAGATAGAACTTCTATTCAGAAAGTACAAAGGAGACCCTAGGCATAAACAGGACAGAGTGACTATAGCACTATTAAGTGGTGCTACAGAGCATGAGCACCAGTTAGGTATTAGAGTGAAGAATCCATACATTCACCAAAACAAGGATCAAATGTCTCACTGTGAAGTGGTTCCACAAATAGTTTGCGCAGTGAAGAAATTCCTAAAAGATGAAGGACTGAAATTTACATTCCTGTTAATAAAGGTGGTGCCCTGGCCACTCTAAAGGTACCTGAAATGAGACAAAAGTGAAAATGTAGGGATCTGGAAAGATAGATCAGAAGTTAAGGACATTGGCTGTTCTTCCAGAGATCCTGAGTTCAGTTCCCAGCAACCACATTGTGGCTCATAGCCATCTATGATAAGATCTGATGCCCTCTTCTGGTGTTCAAGCATATATGCAGTCAGAATACTGTATACATAATAAATAAATAAATATATCTTTTAAGTTTTAAAAATAGTAAAAATGTAGACATTGGGTTTTCTCCAATACATTCTCAATGTACTAACGATGATATTAATCAGTTTTTAAAGTCACATACACCTTCTTGGTATTTCATCATATTTCAGTAGCAACTGACACAGACCTGAATGCTTGGAGGTAGAGAAGAGCCTCTGTATGGTCCTAGTTTGTTATGATTAAAACACTGGCCAATGTCAACTCGGGGAGAAAAGGGTGTTTTTCAGATTATAGCTTCTAAGTCCATCATAGAGTGTTACAGTATGACTTCTTGGCCCAGGGTGGCCAGAGGTCCAGACCCACAGACCTGCAGCCCCAAACCCCTTAACTGCCCGCTGCTTAAGCCCCCAGAAATGACTCAGACACTTATATCAAGTTCATGCTGTTTGGTCTATGGCTCAGGCACATTGCTAGCTTGCTCTTACACCTTAAATCAACCCACTCTCATTAATGTATCTGCCACATGGCCCATGGCTCACCTGTGCTCCTTGCATCTTGGGCGGCTGGCTCAGTCTGTCTGACTCTGCCCTGCTTCTCCTACCTACATTGTGATTTCGCCGCCTACTTTTTCTATGATGCTTTTCATGGGCCAAAACAGCTCCTTTATTTAAAAATTGATATTCACAGCATATAGAAAGATATTCCCATATCAATAGAGGGAAGATAGGGCAGAACTGAGACAGACACTATGCAGGAATATAGTTTACTGCTTTGCTTCTGATGATTTGCTTAGCTATGGCTTTCATACAGCTCAGGCCCACCTACTGAGAGTTAGTATTGCCAAAACTGGGCTGGTCCTTACCACATCAATTAGTAATTAAGAAAATGCCTTATAGATAGAAGTAATTTGTTAACTGAGTGTCCCTTCTCCCCAGTGACTGGTTTTTGCTAAGTTGACCAAACTAACCATCACAAAGGCTCACTGTCCCTTTTCAGGAATGCCACGAAATGTGTTTCGAATGAGTGGGGTCCACTATACCATCATTCACCACTACAAACTAAGCATTGCTTCCATGAAATTCTCAGTTTTTAAGCTCTTAGTAGTTTATTCAGCATTTAAAAAAAAAAAAGGCATAGGCAAAGATTTAATTCACTGTGCTAACATCAGAGAGGCTGAAATAACAATAGGTAAAGGACCTCAAAGTCAGTGGTTTATGTAAACGCTAAGTCTCTTTATTTATTGATTTATTCCTTATCTTTCTGATTTGTTTCTATTTCAAGAGCTTAAATTACCCAGTACACCCATTAAAGCAAAGGTAGACATCTCCATTTCCATGTGAAAGCTGGTGTAATGTGAAGACTAAGCATTCTGTGGTGGTGCCTTTCTTCAGTTTTCCTCCCTCTGTGGAGGGTTTTAAGCTTCATGGGAGTTGTGTGAAATTTCCCCAAAGAGATGAGCAAATGGGCACCAGGCAAAGGCCACCTAAACTACTCTACCTTGCTGTCCTGGTGGAAGAGACGGTTTAATTAGGGTTACTGACTGAACCAAAGCTTCACTGGGGGCTTTCTAATAGAATTGTGAGAGTGTACAGGAGGCTGAACCTCCACAGCAACTATAAACTTCTGAGAGAGAGGGGGAGAGAGAGAAAGAGAGAAAGAGAGACAGACAGACAGAGATCAGCAACTCTTGTGGGGCCTACCTACATCAGGCAATTGTGCTCTAGAACTGTTTTGCTGTGAGGATTTAAAGCCTACTAAGAGAAAGCGCCATTCATTTGGAAATCAGTTGTAGCAGCTAACTTATGTCTTGAGAGTTACTCACTGGATTATACTCTTTGTAATAATATAAACTACTATCATGTTAGTACATAACATTTGATCAGCCAGCTTCTCAGCACTTCTGGGATCCTGTCACCTTTCCTTTGTCTCTATGTTGTTGATGTGAGGAAATGAATAATGCTCATCAAATGAGTGCTTTAAAATCTGTCATTCAGAAGCAGTTTAACTGCTGGACCACGAGACAGGTGATAGGCAGTGAAGGCTTCGTGAGAGGAAGTTGAGAACAATAAAAAGGGCATGAGAGAGACCCTAACAGTTAAGAGCACTGGCTGCTTCTCCAGAGACCTGAGCTCAGTTTCCAGTACCTAGGTCAGGCAGTTCACAGGCACCTGTACCTCAACCTCCAGGGCATCTGCACTGGCTGGTTTTGTGTGTCAACTTGAACAAGCTAGAGTCATCAGAGGAAGGACCTCAGCTGAGGAGATGTCTCCTTGAGATCCTGCTGTAAGGCGTTTTCTCAATTAGTCATCAATGGGGGAGGCTCCAGCCCATGGTAGGTGGAGCCATCCCTGGGCTGGTGGTCCTGGGTTCTGTAAGAAAGCAAACTGAATAAGCCATGAGGGTCAAGCCATTAAGCAGCTTCCCTCCACCGCCTCTAGGATCCTGTCCTTCAACTCCCAACTCTCTAGGATCCTGTCCTGCCTTTCTTCAGTGGTGAACAGCTATGCTGAAGTGTAAGCCCAAGTAAACTTCCTCCCAACTTGCTGCTTGGTCACCGTATTTTGTCACAGCAATAGAAACCCTGAGACAGCATCCAACAACTTCTTCTGGCCTCTGTAGGTACCTGAACACAGACACACAGTCTCTCTCTCTCTCTCTCTCTCTCTCTCTCTCTCTCTCTCTCTCTCTCTCTCTCTCTCTCTCTCTCACTCACACACACACACACACAGTCTCTCTCTCTCTCTCTCTCTCTCTCTCTCTCTCTCTCTCTCTCTCTCTCTCACACACACACACACACACACACACACACACACAGACTTTTTTTTTTTTTTAAGGACAAGAGCAATACACATCAAGTGTTAGCGTCAGACAGTAGGTGCAATAAACACATCCATCAAGGAATTCTTAAGTTGCACCTGAAATTCCTCTAACCTGAAGCCCCTGAGTTTAGCTTGCTCCTCCAACTATCAGGAATGATTATTCTGTAACATGTTAGTTTATAGAAGTTAAGAAATACAGAAAGGAAATCATTTGCTTGCTTGCAGGACTCTTACTTTGAAGGGGAAAGATTCAAATAAATTCTATTGTTTGCAAGGAAGCTTCAAAGCTTCACGAAAGCACCTCCCTCTAATTCAGTTTGTGAGACTGCTCTCTGATTTAAAAGATACAAAGATGAAAGCTTGCTCATCCCCCAAAAGGTCTCCCTGCTCCTAGAGGCACTTTCCATACAATGCCTCATTGCTTGGTAGCAGTAATGGTAAAAGAGGCAAGAACCCAAGACTGGAGTGGAGCTGCAGACTGCTTTTGTTCAAAGGGGGAGGGGTGGGTACATCTTAACCTCAGATCCCAGAACTACCTCCTGGACCATTCTAGTTATCCAGTGAAACATACCAAATCAAGCTTAAACACCGCAAACTGAGACCTTTATCTCCTCTAAGAAACTGTTTGAAACCAAAGGCCAATTTTCTTTTAGAATTTATTTTTAATTAATTTTTATTTCATATGCATTGGTATTTTTGTCTCCATGTCTGACTGTGTGAGGGTGTCAGATTCTCTGGGACTGACCATTGTTAACTGTCATATAGATGCTGAGAATTGAATCTGGGTCCTCTGGAAGAGCAGCCAGTGCTCTCAAGATCAAGTCCTGCCGACTGTTTCAGGGATAATTCTTAGGCTTGAGTGTTTCAACTGCACAGACTAGTCCACATCTTATTTCCAGATCAAGATTCCCAAACGCTAAATCTGCTGGTAATGCATTATTTATGGATGTATTTTTAATTATAGATGAAAATCTTTCAGAGTAACCAAAAAGTACTTGATTAATACAAAAGGATGCCCTTCTCTGTCTAGGAAATGTACACTAGGTCATTACAGCCTGCCTATTTCCTCTGGGTGATAGCCAGTGTCATCAAGAGCTGATGTCTGCAGCACTTGCTCTAATGCAGTCAAAAGACCAAGAGCCACTCGGGGATCACTGTTGGGCAAAAAGCAAGATACCCAAACTTACTTCTGTTAGCATTTCTGGCCTGTGGTAGCTGCCTGGTAAATGAACTACTTCAACATGGCACCATCGAGAGCCTGCTAGTGTGGGTAGGGGGGCATGCCCCTTTCATCCATATGCATAACCAGGAATGGCTATGTAAACTCTGTGAGCCACCTGTGTCCCCATAAGCCCAAGACTGCATATTTCTCGTTCTCTTTCTCTTCTGCCTTCATACCTTTTCCACAAGCTTCCTAAATAAACTCTAGTGGCAACTTCCAAAGCAAACAGCAAGTTCTTAAAAATAGAAGTGATGTGGGAAACCAACAGGTACCTGTCTGAGATGATGTCCAGAGCTCAGAAGGTGCACAGAGCCAACACTGCGTGTGTACTCTATAATGGTCACAGAGCACCATAATTGTGCCCAGGCCCTAGAGCTGTACATTTAAAATCAGTTGTCATTAGAAATTATGGGTCTGTTTTTTTTTTTTTTTTTACTGCAACAAAAGTATTTCATAAATAAAATGAAATATTTAAAATGTGAGAATAATTTGTTCCTAGGAAATAAACACAAAAGACACATGTTTTCTGTAGAGTAAATGGGATATAATGGATTTCAACCATCTACTATTCTGGAATCCTTTAAGGGAGATCCTACATCTATCAGCTTGTCCCAGGGGCATTTTAAAGTGTATACAAAAGCTGGATGGAAAAGGTCTTCCTGACAATGTTGTTAGTAGAAGCACATTGGTAGGAAAATATTGGCATGACCTAAATTCCAATAACATTGTTAATAAATTCTACTTTAAGATTAGTAAGTAAATTACTCTTAGTTCCCAGCTGTTCCCCTCTACGCTCTTTACTCTTTTGCTTTTGTTTTGGTTTTGGTTTTTTGCACTAAGTTTAAACATTTCTCTACTTCCTAGATTTCTTTTAACTACCATTGGGTTCACTCAACAATCACTTACAGGCTCAGGAACCACAGACAGAGTGCTCAGATGTCATCCTTTTTCCCAGACAGGTAGACAGGTTACAAAGTCTGGGGGAGAACACACACACAAAAAAGAGAGAGAGAGAGAGAAAGGAGGGAGGGGAGGAGGAAGGAAGGAAGGGAGGAAGTTGAGAACTGGGAAATCATATTAAAATAGGACACGCTGCAGTGTGGGAGATACTGGATGCTCTGGGGCTGCACGGTCCTCCCTTGATCTGCTTTGGATGTTCCCAGGATGAGCAGCGGTTAAAGAGAGGAAGGAAGGGGCAGATAACAGTGTGTACAAGAACTCAGACAGGAAAGCATATTTAGGAAACTGGATGTGTTTCAGAATAACATGATCACAGGATGCTAGGAAAGTCTAGCAAGAAAATAAATGAGTCTGTGTCCAAGTTGCCACCAATTAGCTCATTCTCAAAATGGAATATAGGTGGCTTGAATAACTCAGTGGACATAGTCTCATTCTGAGCATGTAAAATCTGATACGTTCCAATATCTGAATACACTTTCTGAGCACCAGCTTGATGTTACAATAGAAATTCTAGTTCCTTTGGGCTATATGCATACAATGTTTACAGTGCACAAATACATTTCCTGTTGGGAATAATTCCCAAGGTATCTCATTATGCATGCATAAATATAAATAAGTTTGAAATATGGGATGTTTGTAATCTTGAGTATTTTAGAGAAGAGGCACTCAACCTATACTTGGCCCCACCAACAGAAATTTTCACAGAAGTGGGTTACAACCACCAGCACACTTAGGTCATGCCCTAAATTCATCTACACCCTTCCTTATAATCCTGGCCCATATCTGAGCTGAGAAGAAGCACACTTGGGCTCTGGGTTTCTCCCAACTCTCAAAGCCATGGCCACAGACTGAGGTATAGACTAGTGGCCGTAAGGTAAATTGGCATGCCCTTCAATAGGCTCCGTCTTAGAGGAAGTCAAGGTAGTATTTCACAGAGTCAAGCTATGCTGGAGCTGACATCTGAAAATGTTGCCAAACTCACAGAGAAAAAAACACTTGAGCAAGCCGGCCAGAAAGCATAGCAAGCCTCCCAGGAAACAGGAGACTCAGGGAGCTGGTGCAGCTCATAGTTGGGACATCCAGCTAAGTAAAAATGCCAGCTTTCCAGGCAGCTTAAACAGCTTAACAAAATATTCCCAGAAAATCGTTCAAGAAAAGGAAAAAAAATCTTAATATGGAAACCAAAACTGTCTCCTGTGCACAGCCAACCTATTTGGTAATGGTTTCTTCTCAACTTGGTTTTTGTTTACCAATGTGCTCTGGAATATTAAGGGGCATATGCATCTATTATTATTTTAATAGTAAGATGGTGATTTTAATTTAAAAAATAAAGTGTGAGATTCAAAGTTTTTGAACTGCCAAATTTTATTCTAGAGTTCATGAACTTTGCCCCCAGACAGACCAACTTCTGCATTAATTGGTCAAATCTGCAGGACTGACAAAATTTCCTTAAGTTGAGAATTCTGGTGTTCAAAGGCTGAAACAGCTGACTTTCCTGTGGCATTCCATTGAGGAGGGAAACAGAATTAGTAGTCTTGCCACTGTGAGAATCACACTTTGTTTTTCTCAATGGTGGCTTTACCCTCACTCCATTTTCCCTCTTCGTTAAATGTGTGTATGTCGGAAGAATGTTATAAGCACTATCAGAAGACACTTCAAATTCAAGTTATTTGTTTTGCCCTAACTGGCCATTTCTTGCAGTACTGTAGAGAAGCCCAGTCCAGTCTAGTCTCTCTCACTAGGTGTGCCTACTGAGAAGCCTGCTGTACTGTTGATCAGGATGAGACAGGTTACAGATTTAGCCCACATTATCCTTATTCAATACCACAGTCCCCATCGCAAGAATAGTATGGTCTTATAGCTGTATGTGAATACCACCTTCTCAGCACATGGCTAACCTTTCTGTAAACCTCAGAAATCTTTGCTTCCTGATTTTTCTTCTTTCTGACAGAGAACAGCCGGATTTTAAGTAGCCTCTACCTTTGGGACTTAGGGTGAGTGGGCCCTGTCGCTCTGGTTGCAGGTTGATTGAGAAGGTTAACCAAATACCCATCCTTGTCATTAACACTTGGCCTGCTGGGTCAGCTTATTTTACCACCTCGGTGAGAATGGTGTTTACAAAATCGTTGAAGAAACTCAGCCAGACTTGCAAAAAGGGGAAGCAAAGAGGTTTCTAAGGAAGCCAGTTGAGGGGAGTCTCTGAAAGAGAGGCAGGAGGGATTCCTCTCCCCACCCCCAAAGCTACAAAATGCAAGACTGGAAAAGCTATCATCAAAGCCCAAGGCTGGGGGAAGAGCTGGAGGGTGGCTTCCATGCAGCTGGGCAAGTGGGTGGTGTGTAATGACTTTAAAAAAGACTCAGATAGGCTAGGTTTCCAGCTCTTTCGCCCCAGCAGCCTTCACTCTTCTTAGACCCAGTGCCTCAGCCTTATCCACTGCTCACTCCCTCTGCAATGCCAGCCTTCCTACAGAAGTCCACACTGCTTCAGTTTCCAGGCCCTTTCTTGCCCTTCTAGGTCCACCACATAGAGAGTGCTCACTGTCAAGGCCCTCAGGGTGTCTGGAGACCTCTGGAGAATGGGGTGGCGGTCCCATCCTGATAATGAACAGACTTTGAATTTTCAACATTGCTTCTCGTTTATCCCCATGCCTCCTGTGGTTGGGAAGCATGTGGGTGTTCTATCTTCAAAAAGCATGTCAGGAATGTAACACTCTACAAGCTCCACCCCCAGCCTGCCCTTTGCCTTCACCTTCCTCTCTACCTGTTCTCAGCAGGGCAGCATCCCTGGAGTATCCACTACCACCCCCTACTGTGACCCATGACTTCCAACTCCCACAGGCAGCTCCACACCTTTCTTTGCAATCTCTTCCTTCTCCAGAGTCCAAGATTCCACCCCATTGCTCCCAAAAGTCCCCCAAATAAACTGGAGGTCCTAGGACGTGTTACACCCCTCCAATGGGTGCAGCATCACCTCACATCTGCACTCTGAACTTTGGCTGGAAAGTCTCTGAAGCGGGTCTTCTCACCTGCTTCCTTTAAAAGTTCATCCCCCTGCAGACTTCCCTGGACCTTTCCCAGTTGTTTCTGTACATAGTCCTGACAGCCACCTCCATTACTCCACTTGTCTTTTGACCAAGGAAAGGCTGACATCCTATAAATCCATCCTAAATAGGAATCAACACAACATGGTATCCATCTAACATACTCATCATCCTAGCTTATCAATGCAATATACTACATACTGCCAGTCCCCAACCCATCAGTTTGTATTGTATTTCATGTGTGTGTGTGTGTCTGTGTTGAGACAGTCTCGCTATTTAGCGCTGGCTGTCCTGGAACTCACCATATAGATCAGGCTAGTCTTAAACTCACAGAGATTGTCCTGCCTCTTCTTCCCAAATGCTGGCCAGTCTGGTCTACAGAGCTAATTCCAGGACAGCCAGAACTACACAGAAAAAAAAAAAACCATCTGAAAAAGCCAAAACAAAACGAAGAAGATTAAATATACTTTTTCCTCCCCAGGATGTTTCTGGTTGTGTTCTTTATTGCAGCCTTAGAAACCTTAACTGGGACAGAGATTGGAACCAGGTCATGGGACACCACTATGTTGTAGGGAGATTGTTGAAAGACTTTGGAACTTTAGGCTAGAAAAGCCACTGGGTTTTCAAAGCTTAGTGAGCTGTTATCTCCAAACTCAGAGGAAAAGGTGAATGATGGAGACTTGTGAGGCTTGGGGAGAAGATGCCCCAGGAGCTGTTAGTGATATTTGCGTTAAGAATCTGTGACCTCTTAAAGTGTTTGAATGTTTAAAGATTGTGGAACTGTTAAAAGTAGGAATATTTGGGCTGGGGAGATGGCTCAGTAGTTTAGAACATTGGCTGCTCTTCCAGAAGATCAGGGTTTGAGTCTCAGCACTCACAGTTTGGCTCACAACCATCTGTAGTTTCAATCCCAGGTGACCTGAAACCCTATTCTGACTTCCTCAGGAACCTTGAACAAGCATAATACTTAGACAAACATACAGTAAAATAAAATAAAAATTTTTAAGAAGTTGAAATGTTTTGTACTTTGATATTAACATTAATATGAGCTATTGGGGATTAATAAGAAAGGAAAGGTTATGGTTTAACAGTAATCTGTTTGTGTGTCAACTTGACAAGGAGTCAGTTGTCCTGCCTAGTTTTTGGTCAAGTAAAAAGGAAATCTCAACTAAGAAAATACTCCACTGTTGGCCTGTGGGAAAGCCTATAGGGCAACTTTTTGATTAATGATTAGTGTTGGAAAGCCAAGCTTACTGTAGTTAAGACCACTCTGAGGCATGTGATCCTGGGTTGTATAAAAAAAAAGGAGGCTGATACACGGGGAGCAAGCCAGTAGGCAGTAAGCAATCTCCATGGTCTCGGCTGGAAACAAACAAATAAATGCATTCATTTGTTTATGATTCTGTATTCTTGACCAGGCTACTTCTGCTTATCTTGCATGGTCACCCCATGAGGCCGATTAGCAAAGTGTGGACTAATCTGGGACTTCTCAGGGACTTGGCCTCCACATGTGGCTCTTCTATAAGCTCTCTGCAGTAACCAGCCAGCTTACATGATGACTTGGCTTCCAAGAGCAGAAAATCAAAGGTTAGTGATCCTTTGTCAAGCTTGGGTGTGCAGATCCAGAACTTGAGCTCCACTGCTCTACAGGGATCAAAGTACTAGCCAGCCTAGATTCAACCTGAGGAGAAAGAGACGCCTATTCCTCCTATTGCAAAGGAGTCGCTGGGATGAAGAAAAAAAAAATGTTGCATATACATCCTTAGAGGTATAATCTATGTCATCTCATTTATGACAAAGGAGATAAATTAAAGAAACCATAGAACACAGATACCATATTTACCCACTGAAAAGAAGACCACCACAAGAGCCATCTAACATGGAAGCCGCATTTTATCCCAGGGAAGAGGAAAAACAAAGTTCCTGCCACATTGCACTGTTAGGAAGAAAACAATACACAAAAAGGAATAGCCAGGAAAAATATTTATCCAATTGGCAAACATCAATCAAGTGTTTAATGAGCGCCCGTGATTCCCCAGGTAACAGATGGCTTTAAGTCTGTAACCCAGGTTTCTTTCCTAACTATGGCCACAGTAGGCTGGAAGCACAGCTAGAAAGGAAAGGGCATGAGCTAGGCCCTGAGCTCAGCTTGCAATACCTGAGTCAGGTATGGGCCTGACACACAGTTCACAGCCAGCTACCATTTCTCGGGAGGCCATGCCAAGAAGCTAAGAATGAGGTTCCTGTACAGCAGCCCAAAGCAGGCTCATTGCTGGTCACTTTCTAGGGGAGAAACCGAATACTTTGAAGTCTAAACACTGAATCTCTAGGGCTTAGGGGTACTTTTACAAGGGCCTTGGTTTTTTGAGGTCAGATCTTGACAGAAATCAAGAATTCCTCTTTCAAGATCCTCTGCCACAGTTATGCACATGCTAACTTTTCAGATCAGAACCACACCCAAACTGTCCACTGATTTTTTTTTTCAAGTTAACCCAGTCAAAGTTCTTTGTAATTGGTCATTCTTTACAAAGTTTGGGGCTGTGTGTCAGTCGTCTTAGGGATGGCACCTATTATTCTTATTAACCAGAAAGCAGCCCTGAGATCTCATCAGAGGCCACCACTCTCTGTATCACAGAACACTGAATGTCAAAGCTGGTAGAAACTTCTTCCTGGTGACTCCTAACTGCGAGCCAGGTGGGGAAAAGCCCAGTCTTTGAACAAATAAGCCGAAGAGCACTCTTCAGTCCAGACTGGAAAGTGACTTTTCTCCCTCTTCCTGCCTTTGCTCTCACAGGCTGAGGCATGGATGCCTGCTGGTTCAGACCTTTCCCTCCATAGGGTGGGATGCTTCCTCACACATTCAGCCAGAGGAAGAGGTGGACAGAAAATGGGGGGTGGCCCCTGGGCAGTGGGGGTCTTTAGGCAGACAGGAGATTGTGTCAGTGGCAGCCAGAAGTCCCTCGAGAGAGAAGTGCACAGGGGAGAGAATGGCAGGCTGGGTCGTGGCCCTGCAGATAAAGATCTCAACTTCTGGCTCCTTTTCCTTGTTCCTCAGTACTGGCTGCTGGGTCTGGCCCACTCTGGCCTTTTAACTGTCAAAGAGCCAATGCCAAGCCCTGGGCCAAATCATCGTCCATGACATGTGAGTTGTGTGTGTTCCAAATTGGCCTTCCTGCCTTTCTGCAAGAAAAACAAACTTGAGCTGGACCCCAACAAACATGACAGGAAAAATAACAGCCCTTGTGGAAGGTTGATACCGAAAACGGCTGCTGTCCCTACCCCCAGGCATCCCCTGCTGAAGACAAGAGCGGGTCCTCTTGTCACAGGCCTGAAGGCCTGAGTTACAGTGTGTAGAGCAATGTGACTGTCCTTCTTAGTGACTTGTGGAGGCCAGAGTGAGAAGCCTTTTTCAGACCCCCATCTTGTTTCCAAAGGTACCAAGCCTACTCTATGGAAAGATAAATACAGGCTGAGCACACCTTGCATAAAATACCTGAGAGAAAAAAAAAGAATTTGATTTTTAGGGTCTTTTCAGACTCTGGAATGTATATATATACATAATGAGAACTCTCTGAGGTAGGAGCAAAGTCTAAACACAAATTTCTTATTTGTGCACATACTTATAAGATGAATGTCTTAGTCAGTGTTCTATTGCTGTGGAGAGACACCACGACCATGGCAACTCATAACAGAAAGCATTTATCTGGGGCTTACTTACAGTTTCAGAGGCTGAGTCCATAATCATCATGGTGGGCACACCATTATCAGCATGTCGGCACACAGGTGGATATGGTGCTGGAGAAGTAGCTAAGAGTTCTACAAAAGAATCCACAGGCAGTGGGAAAGGAGAGACTATAGGCTTGGAATGGGCTTTTGAAAACCCCAAAATTCACCAATTCACCCCCAGTGACACACTTCCTCCAGCAATTCTGCATGTACTAATCCTTTGAAATAGCACCACTCTCTAAGAATTCAAATTCATGTGCCTATGGGGGCCATTTATACTCAAACAACCACAATAAAGTAATCTTAAAAAGCATTTTAAGTAATTCTGTGAATGGTATGACATCATCTACCTAAGTTGCCATGGTGACATTCAAGCAACTTGTAGGGCTTGGGATTTTCATATTAAGGATACTAAGTCTATGTGGCTTGTATAAATAACGAAGCTACAGGTCACATTCAGTGCCATCACTACCCAACTCCATGGTTCCTGCTTTTCATTTTTAGCTACTGTCTTAATTACTCTTCCTGTTGCTCTAATAAAATGCTCTCACAAAAAGCAGCTTCAGGGGGAAGGGTCATTTCAGCTCACAATTCTTGGTTATAGTCCAGCATTACAGGGAAGTCATAAAAGTGGGAGGTGAAGACAGCTGGTCATCTTGCTGCGGTATTCAAGATGCAGAAAAAAATGAGCATATGCATGTGTGCTGCTCAGGGCCTCTCTCTATTTTATACTGGATCTGTTGTTCAAGGAATGCTACCTTGAACAACTAATATGTCTTCCCACATCAATTGTATAATCTAGACAACCCCTCACAGGTTCTTCCAGGTCATTCTAGATTTTCTCAAGTTGACATCACCTATCATTCTACATTAGAAAAGCTGAGTGTTCAGAATGAACTCTGTCACTGAGCTCACTTTTCAGATAACATGCTAAAGGGTGTTTGGTAAAAATTACACACACACTCTCTCTCTCTCTACACACACACACATATATACACATATACATATTCTGTGGATAGTATGAAATCTTCTGAGTCACTATAGTGATATTCAAGCAACTTGTGAATGTTTATATATGTATATTATACATATGTTAAAATAGCACTAAACAATATTATTATTGTTCATTTTAAATAATGTTCCTTTATCAGAATTCTAAGGCTTCCACTAAGAGGACTGTTATAGACTGGGGACCTAGTGAGCTACTCATTCCTGACATTTGACCTAAAAAATAAGTATCAGTTTTTGATACCCATAGCAGTCCTGCCCTTTTCTGAATAGAAACAGAGGAAGAGTAGAGGGGGTGCAGGGGAAGTGGGGAGGGACTGGGAGAAGAGGAAGGAGGGGAAACAGAGGTTATGATGTAAAATAAATACATTTAAAATAAAAAAAATAAGGAACAAAACTTCTGTATTACGTGTTCATGCTGCACCAATAAAATTTTCAAAAAAAGATGAAAATTATGCTTTATGCTATTTTCTATTGAAAATTTTTATAAATCAATTCTCTCAGTGTTTGTTTGTTTTACTTCTTTAAATTTTTTATGGATTTTTATTTTATGTATAATGGTGTTTTGCCATGGGTGTTGGATCCCCTGAAGCTAGAGTTACAGACAGTTGTGAACTGCCATGTGGGTAAGAATTGAACTCCGGTCCTCTGGAAGAGCAGTCAGTGCTCTTAACCACTGAGCCATCTCTCCAGCCCTGTTTGTTTTTCTGAGACAGGGTTTCTCTGTATAGTCCTGCATGTCCTGTAGATCAGGCTGACCTCAAACTCAGAGATCTGCCTGCCTCTGTCTCCCAAGTGCTGGGTTTAAAGGTACATGCCACCTAGTGCCTGACTTATTTTATTTTATCTATAAACCCTTGCATCATAAAAAATTCCAAACATATATGAAATAAATACTAATAAAATAAAAACCAGAACTAAATAAATATAATACAATAAAAGTGAGCTTGACAACTAGATACAGGTCAGCAAATAAGAATCTGTTAGATTCTTTTCCATCAGTAAAGAACTACAGGGCTGGCAGGAATGGTTCAGAAGGGGAAAGCACTTGTTTAATGACATGAATTTGATTCCTGGATCACACAGGTGAAGGAGAGAATAATTCCTGAAAGTTGATCTCTGACCCTCACATGTACACACACACCATACAAATATGCATGCTGCATAAATGCATAAAATATATATATCACACACATATATGCAGATACATATAGGCACATCATATACACATACCATGCAAATACATGTATGGTATGTATACAATACACATGTGTAAGATGTGTGTAATATATGTGTGTAGTATGGTGATGTGTGTGTGGAATGTATAATTTATGTATGATGTGTGTCTGCATGATGCAAATGTATATGATATGTGAGGTGCATGAGAGACATCTATGTAAGATGTATGTGTGTGATATATATGTCACATGTGTATATTATGTATATCCCCCAAATTGTGAAGTTGCATTAGGAGTGTTAATAATTCAAGACTAGCCTTAGCTATATAATGAGTTCTCAAAAAATACACATATATATAATTCAACAAGAGAAGAGGCGAAGAGACCTACTTTTGTCAGCTTATGATGGGTCTGTAGTAAGCAAGACAGTACAGAGATGGAACGAAGATAAGAACATGAGGCCAGGATAGACCTGAATCCAAAGCTAGCCCTTCTTATATCCAACTCCTACCACAGGGAAAGGAGAAAAAGTCTCTACTGAAATACATCAGAACAACCTCCATCCATATGTGGGTGAATTACACTTGGCTCCATCTCATAGCACATTCAAAACTAGATTCCAAAAAGATTTTTCCTCAAAACATAAAAAGAAAAAGACCAGTAGGGTCACATACACCTATAGCCACACTACTTAAAGCTAAACATAAGTTTAGAGACAACCTGTGTACATAATAAGTGCCAAAACACCAATGTACATAGTGAGACCTTTCTGAAAAAAAAAAAAAATAGGTGAAGGGTTGGGGGCACAAAAATGTGAAATAAAGAAGAATGGAATAGGAGGTAGCACAGCAGAATGGTGCCATGACTTCCATGTCTCAAAATAAAGAAAAAAATATTATGTGTTGAAGTTCATTGAAATAACAACTTCTTATCTAATGACTATGAGAGGGGATGGAGAGATGGCTCTCATTGGTTAAAAGGACTCACATTTAGCAGCCTACAACTACCTCTACCTGCAGGTTCAGAGGAGTCAACACCCTCTTCTGGCCTCTATTGGCACTGCACTCAGGACTGTGTGTGTGTGTGTGTGTGTGTGTGTGTGTGTGTGTGTGTGTGTGTGTGTGTGTGTGTCTGTGTCTGTGTCTGTGTCTGTGTGAGTGTGTGTGTCTGTGTGTGTATGTCTGTGTGAGTGTGTGTGTGTCTGTGTGTCTGTGTGTGTGTGTGTGTATGTCTGTGTGAGTGTGTGTGTGTGTGCTGTTTGGCATTGTGGCCTCAAAGGTTTTCTTCTCAGAAGGACCTCATCTTAGGAATAAATGACTCACAAGACTTATTTTGTATGGAGCAATTATTTGCTATAACAAATACTGCAGGACAAGTAGCCCCAACAACCGTATTTATGTTGTTCACTTTGTGGAGGTTAAAAGTCCATCATCATATGTAGCAGAATAGGTTTTTTTCCCTGAGGCTTTTACTCCTGGATTGCAGACATATGTCTTGTTTGTGTGATGATCCCAGGGCTTTCTCTATGTAAGACCACACCATGGGTTCCCCAAGAAACAAACAAAAAAAAAATATTAAAAAATTGAAAAAAGTCATTGAACTGACCTCAGAATAATGGAATAGAAGCCCTACAGAAACACCTGCATAGAGTGGAACACAACCTTTTAAATGTATAAGCAAGGCCTTGCTCTCATACACAGCTTGAGAACATGGTCCAGGCTTTGTGATGGTGACTCTCAATCACTTTCATAAAATGAAGATTAGCTGTCCATTTCCATTTAAAGAGCTTTAAACTGAAGCTACTTTTTGGATCCACTGTACAAAATCAGAATTTCTTTGGCCTAGTCTGGAGAATGATTTAGTATGTCCTCTGTGTGGGGAGATGGGACTGCCCATTGTGCCACTGACCTACACAGGGTTGGGGTGAGGAAACGGATGACAGTGTAGACTTGAAGCTGCTTTTGGAGGTCACTGGCTCTTTTCTGTCTGACTCTGCTGTGTTTACACACATCATACTGACTTTAAGATGGGCCTTTCCCACAGTAGGTAATTTTTCTATTTTAAATTACATATAAGAATGTAAATTTATTAGGAAAGCAAGTGAGAATCATTTGAATCTTTGTTTCTAGTGTCAAGTATCAATCACATTGGAAACTACTTGTTGCTGTCACAGATATGAAGGGTTTTCTAAGTCTTGTGGCAGTGTTAATGCTGTTGAGATCCTTGTAATTGTGGACAGTTCATGGCTGAGGTCAATGGCAATGCAAGTTGGCTTCCTTGTAGCACGGCCACTTGTGCTATGTGGCCATAAGTGTTTTAAGGTGGACTAAGAGGGTTGTTGATTTTGATTTTGTTTTTATTTCATTTTTTATTATCCTTGTAGCAAGTGTATATTAATCATGTTCTAAGAAAACACTATCCAACCTTTTCTTTATTCTTAAACAAGTATGGCTGCTTATTGTTTGGGAAGAAATCTTCATCTTTTTATAATCAAAGAGCAAGCCCGTCTCTCCCTGGCCTCTTGCTTTGTGCTTGTTGCCTTCGACACATGGCCCTGGCCATTCCCATATGCTCCTATAAAAACATCTGCCAACTGTGCCTCCAGAACTTTGAACCCTAATAAATATCTTTCGTTCATAAAGTCGCAAGTCTCACAACAACAGCAACAACAGAGATAATGGGGAATCACA
Organism: Phyllotis vaccarum; assembly: GCA_033318265.1. Lineage (NCBI taxonomy): Eukaryota > Metazoa > Chordata > Mammalia > Rodentia > Cricetidae > Phyllotis > Phyllotis vaccarum. The sequence continues at coordinate 104,585,424 of JARWLC010000005.1, forward strand.
GGAACTAAAACACCAGGAGATGGAGTCCCAGAAGCCCCTGGAGTCTGTCCTTCCTTGTAGCAATGTACAGTCTAGATAGGTAGTAATGGAGACACCCAACCACACAGATGCTATTTGAAAAGAGCAAGGTGATTTTATCTGTTTTAGATGGCTGGAGCATTCACTCACTAAGACTCGGTGGGTAGGTGGACTTTGTTGTTATTGTTTTGTTTTATTGAAAGGCAGTTGCAGCACAGACCTGAAATCATATCAGCGACATTTTTAGACTCTATGATGCTATAATCTGCCGGTCCAATTTGAACTCTGGATAAATTGCTTTAACTGCATGTGATTTTGTAATGTTATTCAGTAGGCATGAGGAAAGTGATAAGCTCACAGTCTGAAGCTGCTTCTGTTAGGCACTTTGTCAGAGTAACTAAGACAGCAATACTTCTAAAAGCAATAACCAAGTACTTACAGAAATCAAAATTACTCTTGAAAGTCTGCCTTCAAATGAACTCTACCAAAGAATGATCAAGTGATGATGATGATGGGTGTGTGTGTCTGTGTGATTCCATTCCGCTGACACAGGTTTTAGACATTTCTTATTGCCTGCCTATAAAAAGAATAGGAGTTTTAGAGGAAATGGGGAAAATAAAATATCTGTGCATTACTAAAGAGAAATCAAAGCAGGGTGCCTGAGGGTGACAAAGGCACAAGAACACAAAATTACGATGTAAGACTGAGAAAGGACTCTGTGATCGAGTGGTTGCTCAGCATTTACAGGACAGAGAGAGAAACAGAGACAGAGAGATCTAGAAATATTGTTCCTAGATATGTAGTTATATATATATATATATATATATATATATATATATATATATAGGTAGATAGATAGATTAGATAGATAGATAGATAGATAGATAGATAGATAGATAGATAGATAGATAGATAGATAGATAGATAATATAGTTCCCTGGGTTCAGTCCCCAGCACTAGAAACAAAATATACTGGGTTTGGACTGTAGATCATAGGGTGATTATCTGGCATATAGACTGCCTGGGATTAATCTTCAATGCGCTTAAGATTTTTTTTATTACTGTATGATCTAATGATTACCATTTGTTTATCTCCATTTGTGACTATAACTCCAGGAGTCTACCAGATTGTGAACTATATTCCTAGCTGCCAAAAAGTAGAAGTAATACAAGTTTCTATTACCAGATAAAAAAGTAAGCAAAGTATGGTATGTTACACACAATGGAATACTATTTAGTCATAACAGAGTGAGATTCTTCCTATGTACACTGGGACTGTGCCGAATGACACTGTGCTGAATGCAACCAGTTTAAAATCTCCTGCTGTCATAAGAAGTGATCTCTACAAGCGGCTGTCATTAGCCCTTTTGGCTTTCTCAAGGGAAGCCTACACAATCCAGAACAGGCTCTGCCTGTGGAAGGGAGGGTCCAGGAAACTTTCAAGCTCTGCACATCCTAAACTAAAGAGCCAGGGACTAGAGTGAGTTCTCTGACCCCTTTCAGCCTACACCACGTATTCAGAAATGTCGGCAATTCCTTGGAATTACTACTTCAGATGATAACAAAAGTCTGAGCTAAAATACTAAATTATTCTGAATCCTTAAAACATTTATTTAATGCCTAAAATGTTTCAGTCATAAGAATTCTTTGAAGGGACTGTCAGCCTATTTTTTTTTTCCAGTAAAAAAAAAGTGATCCTAGGGACCTAAGTACTGGTACAGTAGGACACAGTGAGTTGCACAGAAATAGAAAGGACCCTACTTCCTCTCAACCATGGCTTTACTATTTCGAAGTCCTAATTTGAAAATTAGAAATAAACTTTTTAACATCAGAGATAAAATAATATATGTCAATTTTTTTGCCAAACTGAACCGACTACAGAAAGAATTTAAATCCTGTGTTATCTGGATAAGGGCTTGGAAAGCCTGATATTTCTATGCATTGTCTTGGATGCATAGAAAAAAACAATGCTACCTTTTTGTCTAAAAGCTGGATCAAACCTAGAGATTTGGGGAAATCAATATACTTCAAAAGAATTGTTCCTAAGATAACACTATCCGACTTCAAAGATGCACGTGAGAACGCTGATTTAGAATCCTACAAACTGCAAGTGTGGTTTTCAGCCTAGGGGAGGAGCCAGAGGTCACCCTGGCCAGGTGAGTGCTGGAATGAGACAGACAATGGAGCAAACAGCCTGACTCACCCATTCCTGGTTCTAGATAAAAAGAAAAAAAAAAAAACAAATGAGTTTTTACAGTGGTCTACTCAAATTGCCCAGTAATTCCAACACTGCCACCAAGAGCTTCCTAGATAGACTGTTTAAGGGTGTGAGTTTCAAAGAATTAAATAAGAGCAGAAGAAGGGAGAAAAAAAAATGCAAAGTCAAATTATTACTTTCTGGCCAGACAAGAAATCCCACACTGAAAAGCAATTCACTCAGAAAGGAGTCTGGGCATGGAGGCTGTGATGAGTGAGTGGTCATGTTAACTGCAAAATGAAACTAAGGTCTTATTGTTCCCTGGTTAAGAAGAAGTCTTCAGTTAAGAGTCTGAAACACTAAGAGGCAGTCAAGCTTCTCAAAGCTCCTGCTGTCTTGCTGGGTCAATTAGAATCTCTTTTGATGAGACATCATACTCAATGTTTGCACCCCTTACGCAAATGTTGACATAATGGAAATGTTCCTTGTCTGGAGATTATAACAAACACATACATGAAATGTGTGATAATTGATAATTTGCTATTTGCAAAAGTGTAGCAGTAACAACATACTTGCAACATATTAAAATGAAAATGATTGGCTAATCAAACAAGTTCCAGGATGGGTGTATAGAATGGTGTTATTTTGATAATAGTTACATCTCCACATGAACACACAGAAAAATCATCTCAAGGATATACATGACTGTAGCAGTCAGGGGAGATACCTTCACAGTAATCCTACCTTACTTTCTGCACTCTGCAGTGACCATGTTGTGTTTCTGTGTCCACAGCAAGTTACTGCTGACTGATAGAGCCCAAAGCAGGCCACAGTTCCCCCCTGAGGCTTTGAAGTTGAGACTTATTGTGAGTCTACACTGGCTTCCTTCCAGGTTCAAAACTGTGACTTGCTAACAGAAAATGCAACTTGGCTTCTGATAGCTGATGGATTGTCACCTCAAATTCATGGCCCTTGCCTCACCTCATGACAGCATGAAATGAATCTGACCCCAAGGGGACTATGGAACACTAAGAACATTCTGGAAACATTCCCAGTTCTTGACACCACCCACATGAATACCTGGAAGCTCAGTGTTACTATAGCAACCCTCTGGGGCACAGAAAGCTAGCCACTCAAACCGGACAGATTCCACACTGGCACCTAATGCAGGGACTTAAAGGACAAGAACAAAGCAGCAGTAACCGGCAGGTCTCCTAACCCTGAAGGTCAAAACTGGGCTCCATGACAAGAGGACATGACTCCTACTGATTTATCTTTCCTTCATCCTGAAACTGGCAATTTCAAGAAGTTTGTTTCGTGACTATGTCTCAGTAATTTGGGGGTGGAGGTTTTTGGGAGTAACAAATGTCCACGAATGTCTTTTCTACACCAAAGCAGACTTGCAATTTGCAAATCCCAACAGAAAGCAAACAGAATGGTGAGGGCAGAACCTGGGTTTATCAAGAATAAAGAGAGGGTAAAGTTCAGAGATTTGGGGAAAATTAAAGTAGGCAGCTACCGGATAGTATTAACTTAAATAAACCAAGTGTGGGGTTAAAGAAGCTGCGAATGTTAAAGGTTACATCATCACTCAACGTCAGCCTCCTGGGACAATGCACAAATGTGAGTAAAACTGCCTTTCATCATAAATCATTCTTACCCAATCTGAATCCCAGGAAGAACTGAGGAACGGCCCGCTCGCAAGGGCAAAGATGGATGACTCCTTGAACTCCACAATAGGAGCAAAGACTAGCCCAGACCGACCACAGAAGCACAGGTGGTATGAAGGGCGGAGAAAGAAGGGCTTCTCTAAAATGTCCCCTGGAAGATATGTCTCATTGAATTTAAAATTCTGTTACTTTAATAATACAAAATAGAATACAAACCATACTGACATGCAAGTTGTGTCTTTTAAAGGTTATAAATCCTAGGGGAAAAAAAACCAAATGTCTTAAATTTCTGTCAAGTATATTTTCTCCATTAGTTTTATTGGGGTTACTTAAAGGCTTGTTAAACTTAAAGTAAAATCTCAATCTCAGTTAGTTATGAACTTGAGTGAAAGAAGTTGTATATTATACTCTTCTATTTATATTCATGGAAAAGTGTAAGAAACAGTAAATTTATCTCATTAGTTTTATCTGTGATGACTTATTCTTTAGAAATAAGCTATGTACTTGGTAAATACTTTGACAATAAACTCAGGAATGCTTTAAAAACAGTTAAATTTATATAATACCGTCCTTTCAAAGTAGTATTTCAAAAATTTCAAAATAAAACAGCCATCTATCACCCTTCCGCCTGTTCTGTGAAGTCACTTAAGGGAAAGCTGGAGTAGAAGGTCCACAGTAATGGGACCCTAAACACGCTTATGATGATAGGAAAACTCCCCAAAATGACAATACTGCTCTCTGATCCGGACGTGGGGCTCCAGAAACTGTTTATGGTTGGTGAATTCTTATCAGCATCTGGAAGCCAGATTACTCATTCCTTGCAAACCTGAAGATAATCTTGCATGGTTCTATATTGTGATCCTAGGTATTTAGCCAACTTACCTGAAGACTCAATGTCCACAGACAGATATCTATAGTAATAATTGCCAAATGCTGGAAACATTTAAAATAGAATAAAGATCTATGCAATGGAATATTATTCAGAAACAAAAGTAAACTACTAATCATAAAAGATATGGATGAGTCTCCCATGTGTTTTGGTAAATGAAAGAATTCAGTAAAAACTACTGCATACTTTTTGCTCTCAATTATTTGACACGGTGAGAAAGGCCAAAGTATAAAAACAATGCATACCAAGGGTTTGGGAGAAAGTACTAGACAAACTTGATTTGTTTTAGTTTTTGTCTGGTTTTGAGTTTTTTGTTTTGTTTTGTTTTTGAAACAAGCTTACTATGTAGTCCCAGTTGGCCTGGAACTCCCCATATAGACCTGGTTGCTCCCAGACACTCAGAGACCAATGAGTCTGCTTCTGCCTTCTAGGTGCTGGGGTTGAAGCCTCATGCTAAAAACCTAGAGTTTTTTGTATGGTGGAGCTTCTCTGTGTTCCATAAGTATATACATACAACGCTATGCAGTTACTGAGACACAGAACTTTGTAGCATTCAGGGTGATCCTTAACCCATGCAAAAAAAAAAAAAAATTAGAACTATTTAGGGGTGGAGTTTCCCAGAATAAAATGCAGACTAAGATAAGGAATCTAACTGTGTTACAAATGGAATGCAACTATCTCACTGGGGTGGGGGAGATAAAAGCAGACTCAGGTAACTTTGGTAATAAGTAGAGCTTCTGATTATTTAAAGTGGAATGCTAGTTGATAACAGTTGTTTTCTGTGGGAGTACAGGTCAACAATGTTGATACCATGAGACAAGGACACTGGAACTGAACAATGAAGTAAATGGATGGCAGCTGATAGAAGCCACATTTCTCACTGTGGAGGGAGGGTTTACAGTTAATCAAAAAAAGATTGGACCAATCCATATGATAATGGAGGAGGCATCAATGTGAACTCACATTTAGCTTAATACAAATTTAATCATTTCATACCAATAGTTACAGACACAGGTACATACATAGGTTGATGCTCCCCCATAAATGTGATGGCCATCAGTGAAAATGCCTAGAAGCAATGCCATTAAATAGCAACAGTTATATCTATCCCCAGAACTGAGTTCTAAATGCTACTCATCAGTGGGGGGGGGGGGGGTGGTGGTGGTGAGGGAAGCACAGCTTCTCAGAGGTATTTCTAATTCTATGACCAAGACAGAAAACACACGAGGTCATCATTTTGTAATTCCATTGGTTCATTGACATGTAGAAGGGAATAACTCATTAGAAACTAATTAAAGAGTCTCGGATGAAACTAAAACAAATAAATCAATAAATATTAGATATGCCATCCAGAGCATGGAATAAACAACCATGAGTAAATATGTTTATAAACAAATGAACGACACCGAGAAGACTGTAGTGGGTAAAGCGCTTGCCATGTGAGCCTCACCAAGAGCTTGGGTACCCAGAATCATATAAAAGTTGGACACAGTGGTGCTGCATCTGTAATCCCTGAGCTCCTACAAGGAAAACAGGAGGCAGAGATTAAAGAATACTTTTAGTAGCTCTCGGGGCAGCTAGCCTGCTATACAGGCAGCTGTGAAGTGCAAGGAACCTTGTCTCAGACGAGATGGAAGGTGTGCATCCACATATGATGTTGTCTTCTCATCTCCACACATGGCTATGGCATGGAAGACCCGTGCTCAAATACAAACACATACATCATAAATACATGATATAATAAGAGGGCATGGGAGTGAAGACTAATCTTCTGACAGAGGAATCCCAAGTAATTTAGGAAGATATTCTGCTCTTAGAAATGTAAGGAATGAAATTAAAAAGAAAAAAATAAAAGGGACCAAAGAGATGGCTTGGTGGCTGAGAGCAATGGCTGCTCTTCCACAGGTCCCAAGTTTAATTCCCAGAAACCATATGGTGGCTCACAGCCATCTATGGCAGGATCTGAAGCCCTCTTCTGGCATGCAAATTATATGCAGAGCACTCATGCATAAAATGTAAATAATTTAAAAATAAAGAAATGTGAGGAATGGGCTGAGCATGGGGGTACACACAACTTTAATCACAGTGCGTGGGAGGCAGAGGCAGACAGAGCTCTGTGAGTTCGAGGCCAGCCAGGTTACACAGTAAGTTCCAACACAGCCAAGGCTTCATGGAGAAACCCTATCTTAGAAAAACCAAAAAGAAAAATAAAAAAGGAAATGTGAGGAATGGTTCCCATCTCCTTCAGCATTCATGGCTTCATGACAAGAAGTAGTTTGGAGATATATGTATGATGAAGACAAACTATGCCACCACACACCCACCGATAAATTGTGTTGATGATGAGTACCTGTGGAATGATGTGGTCTTTTTCTGTAAGCCATAACCTCATATTGAGCATCAGAAAAAAAAATTACTGGCTAATCTGCAAGATGCCTTGTCATACAGTAAGAGCATCAAAAATCTAGAAATGAGTAATCAGAGACTCTGAGAACTTATTGCAGCCAAGAGGAGCCAAAGGAGGCTAAGAGAGGTTTTTCCTAGAGTTCACAAAGGTCTTGTGTTTGATCCCCAACACCAGAAAACAAATAATTAATATGATACTTTGGTTGGTATACAGAAACCATAACAGAAAGAGAACACTGGGAAAAATTAAGGTTTTCTGAGAAAACAATGAACTTCAGTTAATAATGATATTAGTTCGTTAAGATGTTGTACTCAAGTAAAATGTCAGTTACAGAGGAAACAACATAGCCTATATGGGAATGTTCTGTACCGTTATCCCAATTTTTGAAGAATTTAAGCTAACCAGAAAAGAAAAAAAAAAAACTTATTTGAAAAGAATTAAAGGACTGTAGTTGTAAGAGGCACAGCACTTACCTAGCATGTGAAATTCCTGAGTTCCCAGAGTTCTTCAACACTGGAAAAGATCCACACACCAAAAGTAATATTCGACATTATGCTAAGGGTTAAAAAGCAATTCAGTTACCTTGAAAGAAAAAAATGAGTATCCTGTAAATTGCTAGTCACATTAGAATTTTATCTTAATTTAAACACGTCTGCTCTCCCTTAAAAATGGAGAAATAAATCAAATATAAAAATAATTATTGGTAAGAGCCAAAACAAGAAGTGAAGAACCCAAGAGGCCCCAGGATGGTGTCTGTCTGCTGAACTGACTACTGTCGTTTGTCCCTTGGAGGGGATTTCATACTCCCCTAATAGGGACTGTGAAAACAGACAGATGATAAATGAAACAAGAAAGTAATAAAATCAAAGGATATCTAACAGTCAAACAAAACAAGAGTGCTTTCCCAGGGATAGACTCTTAAATCTGCTAGTGGACAGTTACTGCAGTGACCCACAGAGTTCTCAAGGATGGCAGTAGTCTAAAGAGTGTCTTCCATATGCCTATGTCTTTAAATCCTTGGTCCTCAATTAGTGGTCCTGTTTGGAAAGGGAGCTATTGGAAGTATGTCACTGGAGGTAGTTCGGTTTTTAGGTTTGGGTTTTTTGTTTTGTTTTGTTTTGTTTTTTTGAGGGGGGGGCTGTTCTTTTTTGTTTGTTTTTGTTTTGTTTTGTTTTTGAGACAAGGTTTCTCTGTGTTAACAGCCCTGGCTGTCCTGGAATTTACTTTGTAGACCAGGCCAGTCTCAAACTCAGAGATCTGTCTGTCTCTGTCTCCCAAGTGCTGGCATCAAATGTTATACCACCTCCGCCTGTCAAGGCTTTTTTTGAGAATCTGAAAACTCATACCATCTCCATCTTCTGCTTGCCACTGGGAATGCGAGCTCAGAGCTTCTGCATCCGTGCCTGTTGCCTGTTGACATGCTATCTCTACCATTAAGGACTCCAGCCCTCTGGAACTGTATCCCAAAATAACACCTTCTTTTATAAGTTTCCTTGGTCATGGCATTTTATCACAGCGACAGGAAAGTAACTGACACCAGGGCCAATTGCAAAGCTTCAATGTCCATGCCTTGCTGAGAAGTTGAGACTTGAAAAAGCAATGGATATTCCTGGCAAGCTAGAGTAGAGAAATAATGTGATAATACTTAGGTATTAGTAAACTTCACTCAGATGTAGATGGGGGCAAAGGAGGAAATTGAAATGTATCATAGTGGAGATCTGAGATAAGGTGATAGCAGAACAGAGGAGTAGTCACATTAGGCACAAACCTACTATCAAGATATAGAAAGGCAAAATCAACAGAACTTGGAAACAGATTGTTCATGAACAATGAGGAAGGGACCAAGGGGGGCGGGACACCTCTGGTTTGAAGCACTCAGGGAATGGTGAATCTTTTATTAAGAAAAAAGAGGATTATAGTATTAGAGTCCTGTCAAGTTTGAAGACCTATGAACACCCAGATAACGATGTCCGACAAACAGCAGTTTGAAACTCAGTAACAGAGTTATTGGTCTGTGGCAGGTAGACATAAAAGCAGGATCCATGAAAAATAGGGTCTGTAGTTGATTTTGTTGTTTATGAAAAGGCGTCCTTGCAGATGAGTGAGTGAGTGCCTCCATCCTGAGACACACAGACATCAGATGCCACCCAGCATTCTCTCCTGGAGAATTTAAAGACCTTGAACCAAACAAGAGAGACAAGCAGGGCGGAAGAGGAAAACTGCAATGTACACAGGAGAGGCGGGAGTTTCTCATGGAGATGGAAGGAGAATGCAGGCAGGTCCAGGCGCAAGCAGAAAGCAGGGCCATCCAGATGGATTCAGTCAGAAAGGCACTAGGTGATATTCCTCAAAAGTCTAGTAAGGGACCACGGGGAAATGTGCTTGTAGTTGGACAAAGAAGTCATCATGAACCCCAGGAATCCTGAGGGAAGTGCCTGCTGAATATGTTGCAGATAAAAGAGATAAGGTTCCAGCACAGCCTAGGGTGGGCAAGAGAGACAGTGGCTGTGTCTAAGCCCTAAATAAACTGAGGGCCAATTACCATCACAGGAAATGTAAAGTTTTTTAAACTTCTTTTTAATTAATGTTCAAAGTAATGGGTTTCGTGATAACATTTTCACATATCTATCACTATACTTTGCTAAATCTCTCTATTGTCCTGTCTCGATACCCGCCTCCCTCCACTGGTCTCCTTCCTCCTCCAAAACAATTCTCTTTCTCTCTGTTTTATGTCATATTCATACATAAATACTCACAGTCTCTCTCTCTCTCTCTCTCTCTCTCTCATTCAAAGTAATGGCTGCTGTTTTATCTCAAACACTCAAATCTTTGTGTAGCTGAGAAGTGTGCCACTGAGCGAGTCACTGAGGCTTTTAAGCAAACCATCAGTTCTGGAGATCCTGGAGGTTAGCTCTGCAGCAGGGGGATTCCTGGTCTCATTCTCTGGCTGGCAGTGGGGGGGGGGTCAGCCTCATGAGAAGTGGGTGCAAGGCAACAGCAACAAGAGAGACAGTGGCACACTCTGAACAGGTATACTTATGCAATGGCAGCAGTCCTTGAAAAACCACACAGCCAGCTCCAGTCCTGGCTCTGTTTCTCAATTCTTTATTTTAATAGCAGGGATTTCTTAGCATTTTGAGGGATAAAGCAACTTCCTAGACACTGAGGGCTGGCAATGGGAGCAACCAGGCCCCTATGGACAATCTTGTAGATATTAGTGATTTAGTATCCATGAATAGAGATCAGAGCAATGGTTTGAGGTGCCACCATGTTTCCAAGGGGTAGGCAGAGAAATTCAACTGAGAACTGAAATTCTTATGAACTGAATAAAGTGATCTTGCAGGTTTAAATCATTTTCAGTCTAGGTGACTTGAAACAGAGGGAGCCAGGTTATGGGCACCTTGGTTGAAAAATAGGAGTTTCCTCTTGAGTATTTTATACATGTTTGGAATCAAGGTAGTGGCCTCTCCATCCCCAGCCTCAAACCCTAATCCCCCTCTACAGTAAACTCCATTAGCTGGATTGAAGGTGTTTACCACCCTTTCTGGGGGAGGAGAGTATCTTTGCAATTGCTCTATACAAAATAAGTCCCATAAATGTATGTTTGACAGCCTATCACATAGCACAGACTTAGCTGGCCTCTTACCTAGACTCCTTAACAATCCCTGGGTGTGAAAGAAAAGTGTTTCCACACTAGGGGATGGTGGGCACCTCCAGATACTTTGAGGCTAGGTGATAGATCGAAGCAAACAACCCAAAATTCAGAAACCAAAATTTGTATCTCAGTGGGCCCACTGCTAGGACCACCCCAGGCTTATGGGTGGTTTTCTATTTGTTTGCTTGTTTATTGTTTTGTTTTAACTGGAGAGGTGGCACTCAGAACCTTTGAAAACTCCTTTCATCTCGTACCTTACCAACCTGTCATGTTAAAATTTTGATTTAAGAATGAATGAAAATAATATACCAAGAGCAGCTGGCTGGAAGCAGCAAGGAGGATCAGGCCTGCTTAAATTCAGACCAACCAGATATAATACACACACATGCACGCACGCATGGCACTCATGGCACGCACACACGCAGAACCTTAGAGACCCAAGTTCTAATTTCAACTTCATCGGCAACTGGACAAGCCTGCTGTTCTGGGCTTTAATCCATCACCCAGAGATGGATAGAGAATAGAAAGAGAAAGAATTCAAAAGTGGTTACAGAAATTAAAGGCTTAAGTTTGGTGTGATGCCACACATTCAAAGATGCCCCCAGTTCAAGGCCAGTCTGGGCTTCTTCAGAGAGATAGTGCCATAAACAAACAAATACAACTCAGAAGTAAGTAAGAAAGGTGAAGTGGCCATGAAGTCAGTTGCTATTCTTCACTACTGGAAAGATTCACCACTCTTCTTAAAACTAATTTCATAGAAACAATGACCACATTTCTGCAAACTTCTGAGAAAATCAGCACTTTAAGATAAAACATGACTGCCCTACCCTCTCAGCCTCTGTAACAGTTAGTAGGAGCCAGTCACCCTAAAACATAGATAACAAGTCTACTATTTACCTTCTAGAAACAAGAAAATATGCATGCCCTGCTACCTCACAGAAAAGAAATGGGAAATGACATAGCATTTCTTTAGAAGCCTTCTATCTTGAAGAAAATATCTTCAAGGTTGGGCGGTGGTGGTGCACACCTTTAATCCCAGCACTGGGAGGCAAAGCCAAACACACACACACACACACACACACACACACATATATATATGTTTTGGTATATGTGTGTGAGAGAGCCAGGGAGGTGGGGAGGCATATATATGGTATGTATATAACCAGAAAGCACCATTGTGGACCTTCTGACCATTATTAGGCAGTCTTGAAGGCAAAGCAGAAAGTCCTGTGGGCATGGATCTGAGCAAACATGAAACTGTACTGAGTCCCAATGAGAATTGAGCATACTCACCACCTCAATGACGACCATGATCATGATGCTGCCTCCACCAGCTGGAGCCATTACTGGAGGCCAGCTGAGTCACTCTTCAGCCCCTGCACATGCCTTGCCCATTAGTGAGCTTGCCAGTAAAGCAGCCGTGATTCACTACCACCAGATGATTCTGGAAATCAGCTGCTTAGAAGCTCAAAAAGTGAAACCTGAAGGTATCGCCCTGGTCTGCTCTGCTGAGCTCCAGGGCATGCAGCTGGTGGTACTTTGTGATATGCTCGCCATTGGTGGGAGTCATTCATTTGAGGAAAGCAACTGAGAAGATGATTGCTTTGAATCTAGATAGAATTTGAGTTTAATCTTGATCACATACACAGAGACCATATAACAAAACCAAATACTCTGTAATGTTTGTGCATCACATATGTAAGAAATAGTGTAGCAGACTCACTTGTAAGGTGTCATTTTCCCATTCACCACCTTCATCTGGTTCCATTTCCTCCCGTGTGGGTCACTGTTACCTTGAATTGGGTCTATTCTTGCACTTGAAGTATTATTTCCATTTTATGGATAGCTAAAATATAACTATACACACTTCATGGTTATCTCAGGAGTAGAGATAACATATATATTACTGGCATTGAGGGCTATTCCATCTGCTTTGGCCTGGTCCCTGCTCTTGCCTCTGTCTCTCATCTTATTCAAATGATACTGCTGCCCTTGCCCTGCTCTGTTTCCTCTTGTAAACTTGTCTTCTCTGTGTCTCTGTTTCAGATTCCCAAAGTAGAGTGCTGGCTCTTAGCGTACACCATTATTTGTTCTCCACTAGTCCTGGCACCCAGAGGAGGACCTCACACACAGCAAGTACTTGAGATAATTGACCAGTGGCTCTATCAACTGATGTCCTTTGAACCCCACAAATGAACTTCCATGGTTAGAACATTTCTTCCTTAACATGTTGACTGATTGGGTTTTTGCCTTTTGGATTTTTGAGAAGAATCCCATATTGTCCATGGGATTTGGATCGACTGTGTAGCTGAAGATGACTTCAAATTCCTTTTCCTCCTTCCTCTACTTCCAAAGAGCTATATTACATGTGTGCACCACCATAGAAGGTCCTAATATATTATATTTTATTTTCATTTTACGTTTTTATACAGTTGGTTCTCAGGATGTTTTACTGATAAATTCTTATTAACCAAAGTTACTACTTTGCTTACTAAAATTATATAAAAAGATAAACATTAGATAAATTTAAATGTGGGGGTATCAACTGGTGTCACTGTGCAGGTCTCATTTATACAGCCATATTGTTAAGATGTCATAGGTGCAGCTCCCTGTCATATATAGACGACACGGTCTCCCAGCAGACATTCTCATTCTCCGATATTCTTGCTCTCTGGCTCCTTCTCCCTTCCTGATGTTCCCTGAGCCTTAGGAGCAGGGGTTGAGCTGCCGATATATCAATTGAGAATGGGTACTCTATGGTTAATTGTTCTCTGTATCTTGACCACTTAAGAATTTCTGTGATGGTCTCCATCTGCTGCAAAAATAAGGTTCTGTGATGACGGGTGGGAGCTACACTTACCTGTGGATATAAGGATGGGTGTTTAAACCAAAGTTTGGAATTATACTAGTTTAAGAAAGTAGCAATAGTAGGTTCTTCTCTAGTGTCCATGACCTCACCAGCCTTGGGCAGTTGGCTAGGTTTACCAAACTTAGTGTGAATTCTTTTCTATTGAGTGGGCCTAAGTCCGGTAAGAAGAGCCACGTGGCACCTTGGTATATTTCTTGCCACACTAGCCATTGCTGTGGTTTCTAACTCATGCAGCTGGGGAGGACTATTTCTTGCTTTTCTCCTTTGGTAGTGTGCAGCACACATGGACTGTGAGAGGCAGTTCTCAGGGACGAGGCTTCTGGTCAGTTACAGCTCAATTCCTCCAAGTGCTGCGTCTGAAGTGTGTGGTGTCTGGCAGCAGGGCCTTACTCCCAACTTCTGAGAGGCAACCAAAAACAAGAGCATCTACGAGAGTCTCTTGGACTTCCCGAGTAACAACCTGAAGGGAGATTTGCCATGCAGGCAATGGGTTTTGTTAGTCTATTGTTCTTACAAAATGTACTTTTGAGGAGACATTAAGGAAACAGGAAGTAGATATGTGTGTACCTTTCCCTTTTCTCACAAAGCTCCATAAAAGGGATGACTTGGAATTATAAGCTCTCATCTTTCCCTTCCCACAAAACATAACAAAGAACTTTATTGGGCAGGGTGTGAGGTGATAACACTTACTGACAAAGTTTGCAAAACAAGTTTCAAAAATAATACACTAAAGCTTTTGGGTCACACAGCAAAATGCTTTCAACAATATTTACAGTGAATTTTATGTAAATGTTACTTTGTGTATAAAATTTTATGATAGGCTGGGCAGTCAGTGGTGATACATATCTTTTTTCCATTTTAATTATGTTTTTAATTTGCTTACAAAGTAGTGGGTTTCCATAAGGATTTACTCATAAATTTTTTTATGTATACAGAGTATTTTTATGTAAAATTTTTTTTTAGCAAACCTTTCACTGTTTCTCCTTCCCCTCCTCTTCCTAGGCCTTTTCCAGCCCCCCCCCCCCCCCCCCCCCCCCGCAGCCTTCCATCCATTCCTTAGAGAGAGTAAGGACTCTCAGGATGAGTCAGTGCAGTCTGGCATATCCAGTTGAGTTAAGACCAAGCTTCTCCCCCAGTATCAAGGCTGAGCAAGGTGTTCCTCTGTTGGAAATGGGCTCCAAGAACCAGTTCATGCACCAGAAATAAATTCTGGTCCCACTGCCAGAGGCCCCACAAACTGCCCAGCCATTTGTTTGCCATCCACATTCAGAGGGCTTAGCTCAGTCCCATGTAGGTTCCCCAGCTGTCATTTCAGAGTTAGTGAGCTACCAA
Organism: Phyllotis vaccarum; assembly: GCA_033318265.1. Classification (NCBI taxonomy): domain Eukaryota; kingdom Metazoa; phylum Chordata; class Mammalia; order Rodentia; family Cricetidae; genus Phyllotis; species Phyllotis vaccarum. The sequence goes on from JARWLC010000005.1 coordinate 104,600,461, forward strand.
TAGCTCAGGTCAGCTGTCTCTATGGGTTTCCTCATTGTAGTCTTGACTCCTTTGCTCATATAATCTTGCTTCCCTCTTCAGTTGGAATAGGAGCTCGAGGCAGGAGGATCTCCGAGTTCAAGGCCAACCTGGTCTACAGGACTAGTTCCAGGATAGCCAGGGCTACACAGAGAAACCTTGTCTCAAAACAAAACAAAAAATTATGATAGAAATGTGTATAAACATGTAATTACATGTATGCAGGGCTAGGCGTGCATCACTTCTGAGAAAAGCATCATTAGATGAGTTTATCATTGTGTGAACATCATAGAGTACTCACACAAACATAAATGACATTATCTACTACATATACATATACAGTGTTAGATGGTACAGCCTCTTACTCCCATCCAGCAAACATGGACAACATATTACTTACTATCCTGAACACCATACCCAGTCATAAATAACACAATGGTAACTGTGTGCATCTTAACCTAGGAAAGGTATGTGAGAGCTAGAAATATGGCTCAGCAGTGAAGAGCTTGCTGCTCTCCCAGAGGTTGTGAGTTCCGTTTTCAGCACCCACAGCTCATATCCATCTCCAAAGGGCCTGATGTCCTCTTTGGCCTTGAAGGGAACTCACACAAGCATGGCATATGGGCATATCATGTATGTGTACCACACCACACATAAAAATAAATCTTCATTTTAAAGAAGAAAAGGCACATAAGCTGCAGTGTCAGTGAAGGTTTTTGACTGGCACCGCTGTCTCTGCTCTTCTCTTGGATAGCACTTGCAGGATGCGAAGCTGATGTGGTTGAGACAGTGAGCGTTAGTGTGGAGGCTGAGGGTGACTGCCGGTTCCACACACTGTAGCACAGGGAAGGCTAAAGTTATTTTTTATTTTCAGTGTTTTCTTTCTTTCACAGATCAACCTTTGATTACTATAGCCAGAAGCCCCACACTTGGCTTAAAATAGAAATACATTATATAACTGTACAAAATGGCCTTCCAGCAGGAGGTGGCGACACAGACATTTAATCCTAGCACTAAAGAGGCAGAGACAGGCAGATCTCTGTAAACTGAAGGCCAACCTGGTCTAAACAGTGAGCTCTGGGACAGCCATGGACTCGTAGTGAGACCCTGTCTCAAAATAACAAAAAAAAAAAAAAAAAAAAATTCTTCCTTTGTAGCCTTGTATTTTTTTTTTAATATTTTGGGGGGTGTGTGTGTGTGTGTGTGTGTGTGTGTGTGTGTGTGTGTGTGTGTGTGTTTGTGTGTGTTCATGTATATTTTGATATGTATGCAGGTGTCTAGCACCTCTGTATGCACAGGCCTGTAGAGACCAGAATTCAAACTCAGGTGCCATGAACTACTCAGTTTTGGGAGTTTTGTCCTTTTGTTGTTTGTTGACACAGGCTCTCTTGCTGGCCTGGAGCTCACACATTAGACGAGGCTGGCTGCCCAGTGAGCTCCAGAGATCTACATCATCTCTGCCTCTGTGGTGCTAGGGACAGAAGTGTTCACTACCATGTTCAAAGTTTTGTATGGCTATTAAAGATCAAACAGAGGTGCCCAAGTTTGCAAAGAAAGAACTGTACCTACTGAGCAAACTCTCTAGCCCCCTTACTCTATATTTTTTTAAATTCTATTTTCTATTCTTTTTGTTATCCTTTTAAACACGTTTGTTAGAAGCTAAAGTCCACACACACATACTCCCATGTATGTGAGCCTTCACACAGTCAGGATCGGTATCATTGTCTCTCATGTCCATGTCTAACCCTGTGGGAGATCCTGTGGAAGTGTGTGGGGCAGTTCATCCTTCAGTAACATTGCCTTTCTAAATTCTCTTGTTACTCTTGCCTGAGACTGTTTCACACTTTTAAAAAGTACTGTTTTGTGTGTGCATATGTGCACTCCTGTGTGAGAGTTCCTAAGATTGAACTCTAGTCACCAACCTTGTGCAGCAAACACCTTTACCCTCTGAGCAATCTATCCAGCATCACACTTAATGTTTTTTTTTTTTTTTTTTTTTTTTAACGTAAGTAATAGGAGGCTAGAAATATGGTTCAGCACTAAAGAGACTGGTTGCTTTTCCAGAGGACCCAGGTTCAATTCCCACCACCGATCTGGTGCCCAAAATTCATTCTCTCTCTCTCTCTCTCTCTCTCTCTCTCTCTCTCTCTCTCTCTCTCTCTCTCTCTCTCTCTCCCCCCACCCCACCCTCTGTGTGTGTGTGTGTGTGTGTGTGTGTGTACACCTTTGGTCCCAGCACTGGATAGGCAGATGCAGTGGATTTCTTTGAATTCAAGGTTAGCCAAGTCTACATAACAAATTCCAGGGCAGCGTACATATGCTCTTCTTAGTTTTCCATTGCTGTGAAGTTGTATTACTGTATATGACTACATGTCTCATTCCCTTGTATGAGTGGTTTGCACTGGCAACACATGTATGAATATTGCCCTGTGCTGTGGTAGCTATTATGTGACTCACTGGGAACTTTCAGCTCCATCATCCATGCTGAATCACAGTTGTTTGTGGCACAACACCAGATTGAGACATTGTCATCTGGCACATGACTAAGATACGTGCTACATCTAATAATGAATTTTTCTTGCATTTCTTGATAGCTATTGAGTGGAATATGCTTCTTTGTAGTTTAATTTCGGTGTGCATACCTGATCATTCTTGCTCTATGTATTTTACCTTTTGATAGTAACATGCTTACTTGTCTTGATCGAGCAAATGAAAACACAAAAATCTGTTTTTAGGATACACTATTAATTTTGTTGAGGGAGAGAAGCAATCATGAGGAGGCATGCTGTGAGATTAGGCTTTTGTACCTTGTAAATATTTGTCCCTCCCATTGACTTAATAAAAATGTTTATTGGCCAGAAGGCAGACAGGGAGTGTGGGTGGGGCTACCAGACTAAGAAAACTCTGGGAAGAGGAAGAGCCAGCAGAGATGCCAGGGAGATGCAGAGGAAAGATGAAAATACTGTTCTGAGTAAAGGTGCTAAGCCACTTGGTTAATCATGGGTGCAAGAAAAAGAATTAGCAAGGAATATGTGTAAACCGTAGGCCAAACAAACCATAGCATGTAATCAATATAAGACCTTGTGTGATTATTTAGGACTACTGCTCTGGATCTCAGGACTAGGCTGGGCCAGAAACTTTATACTGCAGAGGCACACAGGCATTCTAGTACTGAGCTCTTCACAAGCCCTATTTCTTTAAAACAAAATAAAACAAAACAAAAACACCCAAATTCACAGAGCTTTAACTTGTAATCAGTATATTCAAGTAGTAGGACTCATGATCATAACTTGTCCACATCACTATCCTCAGAAAGTGTGTCACTCAGCCTGGTGCTACCTGCCTGCCCTTCCAGCCCTCCAGAGGTGGAGGAGACAGAGGACAGCAATCTCAAAGGCAGCCTGGAGTTAAGTGATACAGGGTCTCAGAAACACAGGGACTAGGGGTATAGCTCAGGGATCGAGTACATAAAAATGAGGGAATAGGCCCAAGGCACCCAGAAAAAAATGCAGTTCTTGTAGAAGGGAAGGAAAAACTTCCTGCAGCATCACAGAACTATCATCCATAGCAATCCTAGATTAGAGACGCTGTGTGCTAGACAAGCCCTTACCACAGTGATACACTCTCAGCCTTAGACTGAGCTTGTTCATAAAGCTTTTGCTTCTAGAATGTCAACTACATCAGCCTGCATGCGCCACCCAAAGCCTGTGTAAGCAGGACAGATCAGGTCTCTCTGCTTCTCCCTCATTTGTCTGAGCTTGAGGATGTGTGGCTGAGGTCGCTTTACACAAATGGCATTACACCTTTTTTTTTTTTTTTAAGCTATATATACAGTGTTCTGCCAACATGCCCGAAGAGGGCACCAGATCAAATTATAGATGGTTGTGAGACACCATGCAGTTGCTGAGAATTGAACTCAGGACCTTTGGAAGAACAGCCAGTGCTCTTAACCTCTGAGCCATCTCCCTCTCACTGCTTCTAACATGTCCTTGCAATTTTGTGGCAATCCTTCTAGCCAACTATAGTATCTCTAATTCATTCTTTATTAGTGGTACATAGTAACCTGTATGGTCTCATGTTATAATTTAATCAATCATTCCTTTATTAAACTGTCTAACCTCAGAGGTGCTGTGACAACAGTTTACACCTATATTTCCCAACTACTAGTGAGATTCAGGGTTGAATGAACCATGGTGTTTTGTTTGTTTTTCCTTTTAGTGGGTATGACACATCGCTTTCCAATAAAGCTGTAACATTTAGTATGTTGGTGACAGGAACTATTCCTCATTTGGGTCTGTTGTTTGGCTTCATACAAAGTAACCGTTGATTGTTATTTTAATTCCATTTCCCTAGCTGCTCATGAGTTAAAGTATGCTTTCATATATATGGCATCATTTCTGTAATTCAGCCTTCACCCCTCCTCTTCCTCTTCCTCCTTCTCCTCCCATTCCCCTTTCCTTCTCATAAAAATCTCACATTGTTGTGGCTATAATTAATGAGCATCTTTTCTCCGGGCTTTTGATACACTAGATTATTAAATTCCCTCTTTCATTAAATACTTTTCAACTTCTCCTTTATTTTGCGTGATTTATTTTCCAGTTTAGATATTTAACATAGTGCTGTAAGAATTTCACTTTGAAATTTACCTTTTGGGAAAGATCATGTAGTATAATTTCAATAAAAATTGTTTACTCGTTCTATGGTTCAATAAACTCCAAAGAGTAAAAGTAAAAGAAATAAATCAATACAAATATTAAAAGACATTTTGATGAATTGATTTATAACATGGGTGTAGGAACTGCTGTTAACTATGACCCTGTCTGTCTCCAAAAGTAACAATCCTCAGCCTGATTCCATAAAAAGTCACAACCTTTCTGTAACACAAATGAGGACAAATCTTCACAAGGAAAAGCAAAAGACAAATGTCAGCCTAACCGGGCAGTATACCACTGCCACCAGCAAAGGGCCAGGGACTCTGTAAACAGGAAAATGCTCAAGATAAAGAAATAAAGTAATTTAAACAGCATTGGTTAAACACACACACACACACACACACACACACACACACACACACATAACAGTTATGGTTAGCCAGTTACAATTGACTGTTCAAAAGAAACACAAATCAGTTCATAAGCAAAATGTCACCATGACGAACCTTTCTGGTCCCTGAAACTCAAAAACTTGGCAAAACACCACTCATAAAGCTATAGGAAGGTAGTCTACCATTAGATGGAGGGAGCACAGAATGTACAAGTCTTACAAAGAAGTTTGCAATCACTGATTGAACTGTCTGCTTATGAGCAGCCATCTGCCATTTACACTATATGACAATGGTGCCCTAGAAACTGTGCATCAACACAGAGGGACATTCCTCCATTAAAGGATTAGCCATAACCATGTTACCCAAGTGAACAAAGACCCTGAGTGGAACAGCTCAGTATTACTGTCTGCTTGGTGTGAGGCATCTACAGAGAATCTTGCCAGAATGATCCAACTGAACTTAATTATAAGGAAATGACCAAACTAAAAGTTTATGATATGGAGTACTCTAAAGTATTATTGGTTTAGACTCTTTCAAAAACCCAATGCAGCTAAAATCCAAAGAAAATGGGGCAGTTCTGGGTGAAAAAATGTTGAGCATGTGTATGTCATCTAACTTGAGAATGTTAGAAATCTGCAAATAATTGAGAAAACAGCACAATAGGGAAAAGATGTGTAAAAGCAAGTTGCTTGCGAAACTTGGCCAGCATTCATACATATGCTGTACAAAATAGAAACTGCTGAAATATGTCTGTCTAGATTAAATGCATCTCAATATGCCAAACAAAGTGGGGCAGCAAAAAGGAGCTACAGTAAATTCTCAAACTGTAAGACTATGGTTGATATCCTCAGGTTTTGCATCCACAAATTCAAACAACCACAGAAAGTAAAAGAAACTTTACTAGACTGTATTTAATGTGTGCAGACATTTTTCTTGTCTTTCTTTACTACTCAATGCATAACAGCTATGAAGACAGTATTTATATCGTATCAGGCTGTATAGCATAAAGCTGATTTACAGTACTCAGAATGAGTACATGTCATATGTAAATATACTACTTGGATAAGTGTCAATTTATAAATTTTGGTATCCATGGGCTCTTGGGACCAAGTCCCATGAGCACTGACACATGAATACACACAGAGGGTATATATTAGGTGTTCAATATTAGCAAGGCCTTAAAAATCAACCACTTATTAGTGACGGACATTACCGAGTCTGGTTTCTTGGGGTCGAGTCTTGTCCAGGCGAGGGGCGTCGAGGTTAAATAATCTGCACTCAGGAGTCGTTTAGGTTCCATCATTCAGGATCACAATGAGAGACCCGAGCTTTATTCAGTACATCTTATATCTTAGACCTATTTCTCCCCTTGCCATGCTTCTCTCCTGCCATGCATCTCGCCTAGCTTTTTCCCCTCTTGCTTCCCGCCATGTTGGTTTCCTTCTGCCCCTGTCACTCACACTGACTCTACTCTCTACTCCATGCTTGTCCTTGGCTTTTCCCCTTGTGTCCCCCTCTGTGTCCCAGCTCTCTACTACCTTGTTAACTCTCTTACACCCTGCCCCCTCATCCGGGCACACCCAAGGTCTTGGAGGATCCCAAGAGGCTAACACTCAGCAGGTGGCAGCGTCTATAGTGCAGGAAAACACATTTTTCCTTAATCCCCCTATTTAACATAAGGTTTTAGTCCTTTGGGGAGGATGAGCCATAGAGGCCAGAATGGCACTTATTCCCGGAGACAACAGGACATTTTTATTATTCATCAGAATAGGTGGTTGGCTGCCACAGTGGCCAGGCTGTCTTGGACTAAGGGCATTTTTCCCCAGAGCAACTATATTTCTGGACACAGAATGCCCCTTCCACACACATACACTGAACAGTGCATTGAATGCCCCCACATACATTGAACAGTACACTGAATGATATTAGCATGTGTTCTGACTACTTCTTTATTGATTGTTATTGATAAAACCATATTGATACAGCTACTTTACTCTGGCTGTGATTCTCTCTGGGACATGATCTGAGACCATTCACTGGTGGATATAGAGGCTCCCACATCACCAAGAAAATGTCCCACATAATATGGGAAGGTACAGTAGAATATACAGTGTGACCCATAGGTTCTGAACTGAAAACAGGAAAACAGCTTCTTGAAAAGACCTTTAAGAAGTGGAGAGTTTATGGTTCATGGGGTAAAACATATTATTGAATGGGCAACTTTCTCCTTAGGTGTTATGGTTTTAATGAGAAATACCCCCCACAGACTCATGTGTTTAAACACTTAGTTCCCGGCTGATGGAGGGATTTGGGGAGGCTAACCTTTGAAACTGCGGACTAGCTAAAGTGAGTTGTTGGGGACCAGCCTTGTAGGAGTAGCCACATTTGTATTAGGGAAAGCTCTGTTTCCTTATTCATCAAGATTCAAGAAACACTGCTATGAATTCCACCCTGCCTTCCCTGTGCTGATGGACCGGTACCGTGACCCAAAAGGAATTCTTCTTCCTCTTCACCTTCTATACGGCTTTCTGTCATGGTGTTAGAAAAGTAAGGAATGTCATTGGTGTAATGACAGTGACATGATGATTTGTGTGAGAATGTCCTATTGCTACTCCATGATGAATGCTAAACTATCTAACTGTGGAAGAGATGTAACCACTGTGTAAAGATGCTAACAATGTATGTGAGGAAAAGGTCCATGGATGTTCAACATTAATCAGCCCTTTCTTTAAATGAATCTTCCCAATGTTACTACTACATACTACCACTATGCCCATTAGCTAGTCTTGAGTTAATGTCTAGTTAGACCAATAGCTGTAATCTCACCTGCTACCTAATTTCCTGACCCTTGTGAAAGGTGAGGTTTGGAGAAGGAAGTACTCGTGAAGTTGAAATTAATTTAGTTCATCTGTATATATAAAGTCATGGCTCTGCCTTTTACAAACCATCATAAATTTACCATGGTGTGGATAAATAGCTTTTTTTTTAATGGTTTCTCTGTGTAGCCCTGGCTGTGCTAGAACTCACTTAGTAGACCAGGCTGGCTTCCAACTCAGAGACCTACTTGCCTGCCTCTGCCTCCTGAGCACTGGGATTAAAGGCTGGAAACGACTTGTCCAAACTGAGCTTTGCTTTTAGGTTATTATGTCTTAAAGTCCCTTGTCAAATAAATGTGTTTATTAACAAGAAAACATGGGTGGAAAGCTGGATGGAAATATTACTATGTTAACCGCAGGGTGAGGGACATCACTCTGATGCTTCTTTGGGTCATGGTTGTACCAACTATCACTAGCAAATTCAAACTTTATAAGTTAAAATTGAGTAGCAAACAGAAATGTGTGTTATACTGTTTGCTGCTGGCCACAGAAAGCACCCTGAGAAGTACCCTACAGAAAGTGGAAAGATCTACCAGAACATCAAGGTGAACAGAACAGCCACAGCCACAGTGTTGGGAAATGCTAACAGGGAGGTGTTAAGAGAAACACAGTGTTAACTATGCTGGGCAGGTGCATTGTTCACCCCAGCAGGAACTTAGCAGAAGCAAACAGCAGGATCAAATGCCATGAAAATGAGGTCAGGACACAATAGCTGTAAAGATGGCAATGCACACAGAGACACTTCAGGAAGGAAGACATAACTCTCAGCAATACCTGGCTGTGGAGATACATTAGCCAACACTAGAGGAGGGCTCACTGTTTCTAACAAAGTCAGTCCTAGAAGTAAGTGCTTAAGAACTCAGGAGATGCTGATGATGGTGGGATAGTCCTCACATTATATGTTGTAAATTCAACTTTTTAAAATGTGATTGTTCGTAATAGATGAACAAAATCTGAGAGTTAGAACAAGAAAGGCCTGACCAGCCACTTGTGCCCCTGTCCTGACTTCCCAGCCACACAGCTCTCAGATCAGTCTTTCTTGTGGATCCATGTGGCTACACAGGAAAGAGTATTCACACACCTTTGTAAATCCTGTAGGAAATTAACTTTATAAATCCTGTCTCTCTTCCCCTGGGAAGCTGCTCCTGGCACCCCTGCAGTCTAATAGTCTTCCAAAGGCCCATAGTGTTAACTAAGATTTATCTAAGGTGCAATCCTTTATTAGTGAGAAAGAGCTGTGGATAACGTATATAACACACAATAATCCATCCAGCACGACAATGCTTGCAGGATACTAAGACTCACGTTAAAATTGTGAAAAGAGAATTATGACTATTAAGATGGCCTAGGAAACTTGGGAATAAGCTCCTATCAAGACCTTTGGGCCACAGAAACCATTCAAAAGCCAATCATAGGCCTGAAGTTGTAGCTCAGTTGTAGATAGAGCACTTGTCTTGCACACCTGGAGACCATGTTCAATCACAACAAAAGTCTAACTTATAGTTTTCCTTATTGTTTGTCTGTTTTGTTGTTGTTTGAGACAGGATTTCTCTGTGTAACCATCCTGACTGTCCTGGTAATTCCTTTGTAGATCAGGCTGCTCTTAGACTCACAGAGATCCACCAGCCTCTGCCTCTCCGATGCTGGGATTAAAGACATGTATCATCAGGCCCAGCCTATGTGTATATATTCTTAAGAATTACATTTAGGGTTGAATGAACGGCTTAGCAGTTAAGAGCACATGTGTTCTTGCAGAGGATTTGCATGATGCCTCACAACAATCTGTAACTCCAGTTCCAGGGAATCCAATGCCTTCTTCAGACCCACCTTCTTCCCACTGTCTGTGGGTGAGAGCCTGTGCTAGAGTATAGATGAATTTGTTCATGTTGAACAAAATAAAAACTTGTTCTGAGGCCTAAATCACACACACACACACACACACACACACACACACACACACACACACACACACTCACATACTCTTATGAATGCCATTTGCTCTTTCATTGCTGAGTGTGCCCTCCCCAGCCACCTCCATCTATGAACATTTGATTCGTGATTAGTGTTAGATACCACATGGTAGGGGACAGAGTACTTGCAGCAGCCTCTCTAACCAGACTAGGGATCTACAGTCACATGGGTGAGAAGGGGAACCCCTAGGTGTCATTGATCCTGTTTACCATTTACTATAGCATAGAAGTCAGGATGTTCACATTCTATTCAACAGAATACCTTACATCAGCTAAATTATTTGTCTGTGGTAAATGTTATACTATATGCTTGGCTTAAATATTAAACTATCTCAAAACTACAAGTAAAGTTCTATTATGCATATTTTTATCTTTTCAGTAACTTGACATTGTATTTGAACCTATGACAAGTCACTGTTAACTGGCTGTGCTTCTGTCATTAGTATATAAAATAGTAGTGGATCTTATAATCAAGACTGGTTGAGTGTAGTACTCAAGCCAGGTCCTTCTCTTTCTAGAAATCTGCACCAGTTAGTATGTGGACTAACACAGCTCCATTCCACTTGTCCACACATCACTCCTTTGCATTTTTACTGACATCCTTCCATCCAAAGCACATATACCCATAAGCTATTTCTAGGGACTTACTCTGTTTCCCAAGATCCAAAGTTAGTCCTATCTCATTCAGTCTCACCTTTCAACTAGTCAGACGGCAGATCTTTCCAGTAACCAAAGTTACTTATGCTTCTTCAAGACAAAGACAAAGCTCAGTAGAAAAGCAGGGTTTTTCCAGACAGGGTACTCCAAGCTGGATCAGCATTTTCCCTCCGTCCTCTGCTCTTCCATTTGATGGATGCTCATTTATTCTGTGGAGGCTAAGACACCATTAATCGTGAGCCATGCTTTTACTGAGCAGAGCACTAAGAAAGACTCCTAGCCAAATAAGGACATGCTAACTTAAGCCAGTTCCTCATAAAAGAAGATCTGCAAGGAGACAGCAGGGAGGGCCCTCCTAGAAAGTGTATGTAAGGATCCAGGGCAGCAGCGCAGGCACAGGGAGACATGAGCTGAGCTACAATGGAACAGAGACAGAGGCCTTGGCAGAACCACATGAGACAGCGAAGCTGGAGGATCCTCTGTGTTGGCCCACACAAAGGCAAGGCAACTGTACCTTTGTACCCTATACAGTCTTAGTCTTTGTAGGGTGTGGTCTCAGCTAAGGTAGTTCCTTCCAGGAGAAAGTAAGCCTCAAGGAGGGTCAGCCAGCAAAGACTGACCTCTGCACAGGCTCCAGGAAGATGGAATAACATGATCCCATTCACTGCAGTGTTCTTATGGAGAGCAGGCATGGTGGTTGGCAACAAAGAATTCTGGTAGCTAGGAGAGGAAGGACCATGGGGACGAAAGACGCGTTGGGGTTGTTTTGGAAAGAAACCATTTTCATAGTTTCTAAATGTGATGCTCAGAAGTGTGAAGAGGACTCAGATCACCACACAACTCTACTTGTCACCTCTAAACTTCATCCTGCAAAATGGAAACTGTACTTTCTCGATGCTCATTCCCATTCTGGGCCCTAGCTCCTGCTGTCCACCAACTGCTTTCTGTCTTTATGGATTTGACAGTTGAATGCAGGTGGAATCACTGCTGTTTATCTTCTTGTGCATACTTCTTCCACTCAGGTTCTCACACCTCATCCAAATGCCCTTCCTTCTTAGGCATAAATATCCATTCTATGTGCAAAGCACATTTTGTTTTTCCATTCACCTACTATAGACATGTGGGTCCCTACCATCTACCCCTTAAATGCTCTAAAAATTCTGCTGCAAGCATGGATGTAAAATGTTTCCCCAGACACTGAGCTCAATTGTGTGGTGTGTAATTAGTCAGTGAACGGGACCTTCCAGAAGTTCCATTTTTTTTGTATCTTTACCACCATACTGCGTAATGTTAGGATCCATAGTCAAGAGTTTCTATTTCCAGATCTGTTTGGTTAGTTGGCTTGGGGTACTGGCCACTCAAGAGGTTTGAGGGTTATATTTCATTGTGGCCTTTTACATTTCTCTCACTAATTATACAAATTTTTTTTTCATTTTCTTGCTGGATTTTTGCATTCTTCGTGAGAGAAATTTCTATATAACTCTCCCTCCTCTACTTCACCATCACCCCTCCCTCAAATGGTTTTTCCTGTGTATCTCTGCCTGGTCCGAAATCTGCTATGTAGGTCAGGTTGCCTTTAAGCTCAAAGTTCTGCTTACCTTAGACCCTGAGCACTGGGACTAACGGTATATGCCACCACACCAAGTTTACTCTTCTTTTTTTTTTTTTCAGACAAAACTGTCATGGAACAAGAGTGGCCTTGAACATGAAATCTTCTCGCCTTTGCTATCCTAGAGATGGGATTTCAAGTATGTGCTTCAAATATATGTATATGTATATATACATATTTATTATTATTATTATTAAGAAATACTGTCTTCAGACTGAGCTTGTTGGCACATGCCTGTAATCTCAGCACTCAGGAAGCAAAGACAAGAGAATTACCACAAGTTCAATGTCAACTTGGTTTACATAGTTCTAAGCCAGCAAGAGTCATATAGCAAGGCTTTATTAAAAAGAAGGAAGGAAGGAAAGAAAGAAGAAAGGAAGAAAGGAGGGAGGGAGGGAGGGAGGGAGGGAGGGAGGGAGGGAGGGAGGGAGGGAGGGAGGGAGGGAAGGCGGGCAAACACAATCCTAAGGATTGTTTTCAGCTATGCTACTTTTTCTTTAAGATTAAACAAAATTCTCAGTTCTATTTTATATCTTGATTCTCATACCTGGAAAATCCTTTGCACTCACTGCTAAAATCATTAAACCAATGTCCTCGATTTAATCTTTAAGCTTGACTAGCCAACACTGAGTCACTGTAATCTTCGAAGTCAGACAGGAAAAGAATTGACGTCGTTAGCAAATACCACTGCGTAAGTATCTGAGAAAATGGCAGCTGAATGGCACAGTTGTGTAATAAGATGTGATGAGCAACAGCCTTGGCCAGGCAAGCTGGAAGACCCTCAGCCCCAAAGATGTCCTGGTGAGGGGTTGAGCAGCTGTGACACTCTCTCTATGACATAAAGTATCTCAGTGAGTTATCAAGATGTTTCCTCTCTCTTGAAAGCCAGCTAGCCTGAAACAAGTGATGATTTGGCACATGCTATGCTCCAGGGACAAATGAAGCGGGAGATGTGTCACACAAAGGGGCTCTTCCACCCCAAGCCATTGCACTGGTCTGCATCTAAAAACAGAGCCACTTAAAAAGAAGCCTTCAACTTCTTACCCCAAACAATAAAGATGGTTTCCAGAAAATGATACAATCTAAATAGCCTTGAACTTAGCTGACTCCTTTCTCTACTTAAAAAAAAGAAAAAAAGAAAACTAAAAAGTGGATTCACTGGCCCAGTTGGTTTGCATCACTAAACTGTAACTCAGCTCTAAAGTGACCTCCAATACAGACACTTCAGTGGTGTTACATTTGCAAGAAACAAAAAGTTACTATTATCTATTAACTTAGTATCCTAAATGAATGTAAATATTTCCATGGCAGAAATTCATTCCAACTTCCAGCCCAACTTCTTTTTTCCAGACAGAGGTCTCCTTGTGTAGCCCAGCTGGTCTGGAACTAATGATTCTGCTTCAGCCTATTACAAGTATGGACTGCCATGTCTGGTTTGCAACACAGTATTTTTCTTTCTTTAATATTTTTTTTTAATTTTTGAGATTATAGTATAGTTGTATCATTTCCCCTCCCACACAATCCTTGTTCTCTTTTAAATTCATGGCTATTTATATATGTTGTTATATTCACATATATATATATATATGTACATATATAGTCATATATATGCTCAGTCTGTATAATGGTACTTCTATGTATGTTTTCAGGGCTGACTATTTGGCATTGGATAACTAACTGATGTTCTCTTATCTAGATGATCTGAGGTTGGAGATGTAGATTAGCACTTTAGCCTAAATGTCTCAAGGCCTGATACCATGTGTACAAGCAAACCCAGGGGTAGTTCAAAAAGAACCAAACATTGAGAACAATTTGGATCTGGAGGCAACTCACACCCGAAGTACTTTTCTAAAGATTTGTGACATGTCCTGGATGTCTCGGTTCACTTTCTGCTCCTTCCTATAAGGCACGAGTGAGCACACCCATCTCTGCATATCACAGGAGGACAGGCCCAAGCTGCTCCTGCAGCTGCCAGGCTCCTCAGGAAGGCACTATGGTCTTCTCACCCTGGCCTGTCCCCAAACCAAAACAATCTCTTCTCTCACTTCTTCAGTAATAACCTGCTATAAAAGCTACTCTAAGGCTGGGTGGCAGCCTAGGACTTTATTACCCAGCACCCAGTACAGACAGGGCTACACAAAGAAAGCCTGTCTTGAAAAACCAAAAACAGAGAGGAACTTGTCCTCCCTCAACTGGATATGCCAGACTGGACTGACTCACCTTGGGACTCCCTCCCCTCTCTAGGGAGTAAATGGAGGGTTGGGGTGGGGAGAGGCTGGGGAGGAGTGAGAGAAGGGGTGGGGGGGAGCAGAGTGGATATGGGAAAACATTTTAATAAAAAATAAATAAAATCAGAAAAGAAAAAACTAAAAACAATGACAACAAAAAATCCAAGCGCTGTACTCTGCTAACTTGTTTTAGAGACTTCCACTAGTCCAGGCAGGTGTATGCAGTACTCGAGTCACTGGGAGGTGGAGTCAAGGATTGCTGTGGCTCTGATTCTCATAATATGGGCTCCTCCAGTAATAAGCATGTCTTAGTGTCTTATGGCCCCAGGATGTTTACCTGGCCAGTAAATGTCATAAATGAGTGACTTTGTTGATGATGGTGGTGTTTATATGTTTCATTGTTGTGGGATTAAACCCAATGCCTCACACATACTCAGCTGCCCTCCACCACTGAGGCTCATTCCCTAGTGCTTTCTTATCCACTGTGATTGTGTGTATCTATGTTCAGGTGCATATGTGTGCATATGGAGACCAAAGGTCAGTGTCAGGCATCTTCCTCAATCACATATCCATCTTAATTTTTAAGACAGGATCTCTCTCTGAACTTAGAGGTCACTGATTCAGTTGGATTGGCCAATAAGTCCCAGGGCCCTCCTGATTCTCCCTGTCCAGCAGTGGTATTACTTGTGCAGGCTGCTTTGCCCAGCTTTTTACTTTAATGCTGAGGATCAAAACTCAGGGCCCCATCCTTGTATGGTAAGCACTCATGGACCAAGTGGTCTTCCTAGTCTCCACCTCTCTCCCTTCCCTCTCTCCACCTTGAGATTTAAAAGCCCTTTTCAGATCCTAATTCCCAAAAGTAAAAGGGAAAGATCTCTTATGGATTTGCACTTTCAAATCACAACAGCAGAGTGGAATAGACATAAGAAAGAACACAAGCTCAGGCCTGGTAGCACATACCTTTAATCCCAGCACAAGAAAGACAGAGACAGGCATATCTCTGTGATTTTGAGACCAGCCTGGGGTACACAGCAAGTTCCATAGCAATCAGAGATACATAGAGATATCCTGTCTCAAAAATAAAAATCAGGCAGAACAAGAGAAAACACATGACTCACGAAGGTCTGAGAGAATAATTACCTGGCTCTTTATAGATAAGTGTGTGCCTCCTTCCTGAATCATAGCTCTATTTTTCTTCTCAAAATATCTAGAACCATATCACAATTTGTCTAAAAAAGAAGTTGGACCCCATTTCTTGTGACAGAATGTGACAACATTGTATTCTTTCCATTTGTTTGTTTCCTTGGTTGGTTTGTTGGCTGGTTGAGGAGGGGTTTTGCTTGTTTTTTTTTTGTTTGTTTTTTGTTTTTGTTTTTTTGGGGGTTTTTTTTGGTTTTTGGTTTTTTGTTTTTTTTTGTTTTTTTTTTTTTTTGAGACACAATTAGTCCGTGTAGCTTTGGCTGTCCTGGAACTCACTCTGTAGACCACACTGGCCTCAAACTCACAGAGATTCACCTGCCTCTGCTTGCTAGTGCTGGGATTAAAGGCTTGTGTCACCACTACCAAGCAACATTGTAGTCTTATGGGGACACAGTAAGTAGAAAATCCAGCACATGAATGTGGCTTAGATCATGAAACAATATGGCAGGACCTTGAAAAGGTTACATTCTAGGCTTTGACTTTTTCTAGGCAACACAGGTGCCATCTTCAGAACAACCCTCCAAAATTCCCCAGTAGCTCCTACATGCTTATGATTTGGGCAAAGCCGTTGCCCTTACAGTTAGTCAACAGTCTTTGTAGCTTTCCTGGCATAGAAAACAATCTATTCATATTAGTTGAACATTTAATGTACACCTTAGCTTCACAAGTGCATCTGCAGTCTCCAGTGATAAGCAAATACAAGCCCTCCAGACCCTGATGTGATGAGCATTGGTTTCTACCCAAGGAGAACAATCCCACCCTTCCTCCTTGTATCAATCCCACACTATGTGAGTATCCTATGTCTGATCTTGTGTCTGTACAACTCTATTTTTCTAGACATAATATTTGAACCACCGTCTTAGTTAGTGTGTGTTAACTTGACATACATGGGAAGAAGGAACCCCAGTTTAAAAATTGCCTTGATCAGACTGGCCTGTGAACATGTCTGTGGGGCATTTTCTTGGTTGATGATTGACAGATTAATGTGGAATGGTTCAGACCATTGTGGGTGGTTCCACTCCTGGTGGTCCTGGGTTGTATGAAAAAGGTTACTGAGAGAGCCCAATAGAGCAAGCCAGTAAGCATTGCTCCTCCATGGCTGTTACTGCTCTTCTTATCTCCACGGTCCTGCTTTGGCTTTGGCTTCTGCTGCTGCTGGACATGGAAGTATAAGCCAAGTAACGCCCTCCCCCCAATTCATTTGGTCAGTGTTTTACCAAAGCAATAGAGAAGTAAAGTAACATACTTTCCAGCAGCCTGAAACCTCCAGGCAAAAAGTTCACAGACCTTAGTTATTCTTTGAAAGTCTGATGGGGAGTGAAGTAAAAGAATCTGTATGTTCGGCACCTGAGAAATTCCTGGCCAACCTTTGTAGGCAAGGCACTCACAGAACACGCAATTTGGCATTTCCATAAGTCTCCAGTATCCAAGAGTGTCTGCCCCACCAGTACTGAGGCTACATATGTACAACACACACACAGCCTTTATGTAGGTGTGGGAATTCTGCACAGCAAGTACTCCACCCACCTCAGCCCCAGGTTCCCAAGGTTTTGTGTAAAATGCAAGAAATGGAAGAATCCATTATTAACAGGGAAGAAAGGGTGGGTTCACCTTAGAAGATGAAGGGAAGAAAGGCAAGGTCACCTTTGGGTTTAGGAAATCCCTAGGAGAACAGAGAAAGATTAGCTTACCTCATGAAGAAAGTTTAACCCCAGACATTCTCCGGGGAACGCCCTTTACATAGGCAAAGCCAAAGAAACTAAAGACATCTTTCATTTCTTTTACATAAAATATATTTGTGTGAGACTTAATTGCACCTTTCTGATTTGCTTAAAAGCCAAAAATATATAGAATGTTTTTGCAAATACTTTTTAGCACCTATGGTATTCTGGACGAAAAATTTCAATTTTGGCTCTCCTGTTACAAGCTGGGTAGCCAAGCATAAACTTGACTTCTCTGCACCTCTTTTAACCATAGAATGGAGATAGCTAAATTTGACAATTGAGTGGGAACATACATGTACTAAAAGAATAAGCACCCTGACTGCTACCCAGGTAGCTGTGCCACTCACCTGCCTTAAAGATGATGACTCGTCCTGACACACCTCTCCTATTAAGCACAGTTTAGGTCCAACAGTTGCTGTAACAGGATAAATGAGCTTTTAGAGCCCACAGCTGAGCAAAGTCTGCTAAGTAACATGGGCATTTCAATTAGCTCTAATCAGCCCTTCTATAAGTGATGAATATCCAAATGCTTGGACAGCTGGAGATCATGCATGGAAGGCATTTTTCAGGAATAGACTGGTTTCTGCTTTTCCCTCACTCCTTCTAACACCACAGGAAGAAGAAAATGTATCTTACTCTTAGGGTCCTTGGTGGTGGCCTGAAGGTTGGGGTGTGACTCACAGTTTGGTCGTAAGTGATATGGATTGTAACAGTGAGGCAAAATATACTCAATCAACTACCATCCAGAGTCATAAAGGAAGTTTACATTCCAAGAAAAGTCTTAGAAAAACAAAGATTTTAAACAGCTGAAAATCTCTTTATTATTATTAAATTTGAGTTGTGTTGTTAGTTACTATTTGTTGCCATTATCCACATGCACACATGTATTCTCATTGTTCCAGTAAGGAGAAAATATATATTCTATACTCTTTATATTACCTATTTACCAGTATAGTTTGCATATCACTCTAGAAAATAACTACAGAATAAATAATCCTTAAAATTATAACACTGAATATCAATACTGCATTCGGGCTTATGCTATAAACATTTTAATAAACCTTTTCTCTCTGATATATAAAATTCTTTGGAGAAGGCTTCAATGTGTTCCCCAGTAAGATGAGTACAGCTCTCCTATTTTATAAGCAGAGTTAGACTCTTCAACTAAGACAGTCAATGGTTTGGATTGGAGTCTCATTATAAGCTTGGCGAAACTGGGAAACAAGCATATTGCAGCTGACCTGCCTTGAGGACACAATCTACTCCTCATTTAACACAGCCAGGAAAAGCCTTGCTGTGCTTTGAGTGGCTAAAGCACTGAAGCTTTAGATGATGAATCTGTTGCTTATTAACAAGAGGTTGTGCTCATTTGTGTAGGTGGAAGGCATGGAAGTGTTCATTTTAAACACTGTGACCGACGAAAGAAGAATGTAGGAAAGACCAAGATTGTGCTCACAAATGCAGGACTTCCTCAAGCAGAGCCACCAAAAATCACCAAGTGATGGGGGATGGCAGGCAAGTTCAATAATCAAATATATCCGCTTGCATCCACAGCCGGAACAAGTGGAGAGGCAGCTGGGTTGCCTGAAGAGCCAGGGTGCAAAGCCATCCTTCTCAATGGGTATTATGTCCTATCGAGGCCATTGTTTGATGGAGCCCAGGCCTAACAATGTCCCATTGTGGAAGACAGAAGTGAGAGTTGCAGGTCTCTCCCTTCGGTTTCAGCCCTCAGAGTTCAGCCATCCTCCCGAGGATTGCTCTGCGCACACCACGACTGGGCTGTCACCACACTCCACAGATGCCTTCACCAGGTTTGGAAACATTTAAATCTTTATCCTTGTTGTGATTTTTATGAAATATAAAGACTGCTGCACTGTTTACAGAAAGAGAACATGGAAAAAATGGACTGTGGAGTTGTCTACTCTAGCCTGACGCCTTCCTGAAAAGCCATGTTTGGAACTGCAATGACACACATGGACAGAAGGTGCTCAGAGGTTTTGTTCAAATCTTGATAGCTTGAAACCTCCATTTTAAAAGGAACTATTATGCC
Organism: Phyllotis vaccarum; assembly: GCA_033318265.1. Classification (NCBI taxonomy): domain Eukaryota; kingdom Metazoa; phylum Chordata; class Mammalia; order Rodentia; family Cricetidae; genus Phyllotis; species Phyllotis vaccarum. The sequence goes on from JARWLC010000005.1 coordinate 104,619,837, forward strand.
ATTTTCATTGTAAGAGGTTGGTTACAAGAAATGGATAGTAATCTCTGCGTGGATTTTTTTTTTTTTTTAATGCTTCATGACTTTACATCTCACTCATGAGCAGGAGATATGCTAATCTCTGTATTATTCCAGTTTTTATTATCTGTGGTTCTCAGCGAGCCCCACTGAATGGATTTTAAACTCCTGGTCTAAAAATAGCAAAACCTATAATCATGCATCTGGCTACAGCTGTACTTCTTGATTTCTGGGTCATGTGACATCTTCGTACTTGTGCTGCGTGTAGAAGAAGAATGGTAAGAGGCTTTCTGTAAATCGTTATTAAAGTGGTGCTGGATAGCAGAGAGTTACCTGGAAATCATCTACACCCCACGATGTGCCACTTCCTAGCTAAAGCAGGGATTGTGCATTAACCGTCCACTATTTCTCATTGGAATTTATTGAGAAACAAAGAGACTGATCATAGGTAGAAGTGCTTATAAAAGAAAGTCATCTGTGTCTATGCTAAACGTTCTGGAGAGATGGATTGTGCACTCATGCCATAGGCCTTTCAGGACTGCGGTGGCAGGTGGATTTCTTCACTCCAAGCCCTGCTCTGCACCCTTGCATCACCCGTGTTTCTTCCCTCACTTCCCTCTCCAGTGTCTTTGTGACTGAGACCATAGGCCCAGGAGGGAATGCATTAAGTCCAAGCTCTGAGGTAAAAGGTGAACATAAGCTAACAGAAGTGGAGAAGTTGCTGGGGGGAAGGGGGTCACAATGAACATTTTCTATCAAAATTTAATCTTAGATAATAAGACCTTTTCTTAAATGGATTAATAATTTCCCAACATAAGTTGTTTTATTTTTATATGTACATCTATGTTGTACTTTTTTTTTAATAGTCCTTTAGTCCCAAATCTTAATCTATACCAAGCTTTTGATTCATTAATGTGCTATACTCTCTTTTTTTTTCTTGGAAAAGAACAGAAATACGTTTACTGTTTCTGACCAAATGTCACACGGAACTTTCCTCACGACACAGTAGAGACATACGGAGTCATGATCCTTTCCTGTGACTCCATCCGAACCGTGGAGTCTGGACTGGATGGCCACTTCTGTTTCGGAGCTGGTTACATCTTTCCACTCTAGTGTTTTTATCTCCCTCCATGTTAACCGTCTTCCTCCAATGGGTTTTAACCAATGATCCTCTCACCCTCATAGATTCTGTCATACCCAGAGTTTCTCTGAACTCAAGTCAGTAAAAATGGAAAGCAAGTTTCAAGGCAGAATCTGTGCAAGACTCTGGAGCACACAGCAAATGAGTGCCCTTCAGTCCATGAGTGAATAAGAATTTTAATAAAGTGAAGTCGATGCTGAGAAGGCTTATGCTAGGGAGGGAGGGCAAGGAGAGAGGCACTCAGCTAGATGAAGGTGGTGGACACCGCATGAGATACCCAGTCAGTGCTGGGACTGTGGAGTGTCAGCCGCTCTCTAAACATTCTAATACAAACAGATTTCATTCTGCTGGAGGTGAGAGACCAGTGGCCTGGGCTTCCATTAACCTTCGCACAATAGAGCAGATTAAGTCCTTTCTTCAAACAATGTGTTGTCAATCACTCTATCAGATGTAATTACCTTTTCTAATCTTACAGTGACTTCCTTGCAGGTGCTTGGGGAAGCAAGTTAAAAATGTTCCCCAGCTTATCTGGGTATATTCTGCTCTGTTGAAGGTTGCAGAAGGAAACTTTATTAGGCATTGTCCTGGCTCATCAGGTGGTGTCACTGTTAGAGGCCAGCTAATCAAAGTCCATCTGCGAATGGTGACATGACTGTGCTTTGTTACTCTCTGCTTCATGAGGTGCCAGAGACTGACCAACTAAAAGGCACTTGGTGAAATGTGGACTGGGATGAGGTGGTTTGTTCAGTGTGGTCATATGATCCATAGTCACCTCGTGACCCTGTCATCTTTTGAAAGTCAGGCTGTGATCATTTATAAGCCAGAAGGCTGGCAGCACAATATTGTAATTCAATAAAGACCACCCACCCTCATCTGACTCTGTTCTAAAGCCAGAGGTGGGAAGTGACTCAGTGGGACAGGCCTCGCTGTCATCTAACATTTCCTGTTGTGATTAGATTAAGGAGAAGACTTTGAGTGGAACACTCTGCTATACATAGAGCATGAATCCGCAATACACTTTTAGTTGTTTTTATTTTTAATTACATTTGTATATATGCATACTATATATATATGTATGTACATGTATTTGCATACATACATGCACCTGAGCACACTTACCACACGCGTGCACTCACACATAATACACACATACACATGCACACACACATGCACTTGCGCACATACACACATGCCCACATGAACACACACACACATACACACATGCACATACACACATACATATGCATGCACGCACACACACATACATGCACTTGCACACATACATGCACATACATGCGTGAACACACACATGAACTTGTACACATACATACATGCCCACATGAGCACACACATGCACATACACACCTCCACATGCGCACACACACACACACACACACACACACACACACACACACACACACACGCACGCACGCACGCACGCACGCACGCACGCATGCAGAGCTCTAAGGGCAGCTTACTTAGAGCTGCCTTTCTCCTTTCAGCATGGGGTCCTGGAGTTTGAACTCAAGCTAACAGATTTGGTGATAAGCACTTTGGCTTTGAGACCCCTCCTCAGGTCCTGAATATCTTAATCACCCAATTTTCTCTCAGTAAATTTATCTTCCCCACCCCCTCTGTTACTGGAAATTGGACTCAGGATTTTCACAATGCTTGGCAAGCACTCTGCCACCCCTCCAGCCAAATTTATCTCAACTTAGAAATGTCTTTCAGCTTCCAATCTTGTTATTCACTTATCCCTGGATTAATTACAAGAGATTTCAACCTTTTACTGAGTCGTAAGACCTTAAGATTATGAAGCTCAGGACTTCTCTTTTCAGACAAGGACCTTGAGCATCTCTATGGGTGAATCCTATGAACTCACAGATCTGCTTGTTAGAAACAGCCACCCAGCACTTTCTTCCTGATATGCTGATCTCTAGTCTTAAAACACACATAAGTCATTCTTGCTTTATTCCAAACTTACAACCAGTTTCTATGCTGGATATCAGCCAAGATGGGAAATAGATAAATATCTTTATGAAAAAGTTCTGGATTTTTTTTTCTCATTTTTCCTTTGTATATGACAAATGTTTCTGGTATCCACTGTGAGATAATAAAAGTTGATATGAGCTAAATTAGCACCTAGTCATGTATGAGCAGAGACATCATGCCCAATGCAACTAGAAAGCTTGTTGTTAGGAGAAAGCATACACCTGGAGAACTAGGCGCTGTATTCACCCAGCTCCGTGGCCCAATAGCCCTCCCAGACATGAAATTCTGGGGCTGGATAAAGCACAGAACCACTGTGACATCTGGAGGTAATGTTGGACTTGGGCAGAGTTGTCTCCTTGTGTTATGTTTAGGTAATAGGAAATGATTAGTTTAATATCTCTTTAAAGGAAATGCCACTGTTAACACAAAACATGAGGCTGCTAGAAAAAGTTTTAGCCATCTTTTCAAAATAGTTAATGTTTACTAAATGCTTATTAAGATCTAAGCAAGGGCACAGTTGAAACAAGCAAGCTTTTCAAAGAATTGCAGAGGGCATGGAAGTCAAAGGTAGAATGGCCTCCTCAATGCATCTCATTTTTAAACTTTCATTGAGTTCATAGTGTAAAGCCACAGCTAGCCAGAATCATTACAACGCTTGTTTTCTATATGAGGGCATGTCTCCCTGTTCGCGGTGACCCTCTTTTCATATTTTACACAACAATGATTCCATGACTCTCTAAATGTACCATCTCCCTTCAGTGTTCATTTGGTGGGTCCTGTCCTACAGCTAAATGCTCCAATAGCCTCCTCTCATGAGAAATATGTGGACAAGTAGCCACTAAATATAGTCAAGAAAGGGCATCCTGGCCAGAGGAGTAGCTTGTACAAAAGAGCTAAGAATACACAAGTGTAGACAGGACAAGAAGTTCACAAAATCTAAGCAGAAGTTCTCCTACCTACCTGTACAATATAATCCCCACACTTAGAGCGAGAGGGATTATTGGTTAAGAGAGAGTCCTGCTCCTTCAAAGGAACTGAGTTTGGTTATCAGAGCCCCCATTGGAAGGCTCATAACTGTCTGTAACTCTAGGAGCTGTTTAGGGTATCTGACGCTGTGTTCTAGACTCTGGAGTACCTGTACTCACACATGCACAGACATACACATAAAAAAGCTTAATATTTTCACACTTGTATTACATATGGGAAGCAGAAAAACTGGAAGGCCAGATGGAAGGAGGACTCCAGGAAAACAAGGCCCACGAATAAACTAAACAAGGCCCTTATGAGCTCGCAGAAACTGGAGCAGCAAGCGCAGAACCAGCACCAGTCTGCACCAGGTCCTCTGCATATACATTACAGATCTCAGCTTAGTATGTTTATGGGACTCCTAAGTGTGTGAACATGTGGGTTTCTGATCCTTGTGCCTACTCTTAGGCTGTTCCTCCTGTTGGTTTGCTATGTCCAGCCTCAGTGTGATGGATTTTGCTTCATCTTATTTTATTTTATTTTCTCAGGTTTGGTTGTCCTCTTAGAAGCCTGTTCTTTTCTAGTGACAGACAGAAAGGAAGTGGGACCCGAGGGAGGGGAAGTAGGGAGGACTAGCAGGAGAGGGAGCGGAAACTGTAATCAGAATGGGCTGTATGAGAAAAGAATATATTTTCAATAAAAGACAAAAATGAGAAGAATTACAAACTAAAAAAAAAAAAAAAAAGATTAAATCAGTCAGTTTAAGAGCTCAGCCAATGTGCAAACCAAAAGCAGTATTGAGAGTTCATAATCTTTCAACAGTAAAAATAAAGGTATCTAAGAGTACAGCAGAGATTTAACAAATAATTAATAATTTTTAAAAGCATAAAATATTTCCCATACTCACACTGCATGCAAACACTAGGACAGCTGAAGACAGATTACAACCATCCCTTGTCCTGAGTGCCACCATGTTTCAGAAGCAATGGCCTGTGGAACAGAGTGAGCACAAAAGAAAGGAAGGGCTCTAAGACACTAAAGGGCAGCATGGTGAGGTCACCTGTTTCAGTTCTGAGAATGGAACCCAGGGCTTCATCACATGCTGGGCAAGTGCTATATCCTTAGCCCTGGAACTTTCTGTATTTCAATCAAAAGAGGAAAAGGTGAGATACGATAGTGAATGTTGAGAAAACATGAGCAGAAGTTCATGAAGTGAATTTTGCAAAAGCCAGGAAGAAGACAACAGAGTCTATTCTAAACTCAGTAATGTTGCGGTGCACACAGAAGTGGGCGGAAACAGGGGAGGCTGAGATACAGAAGAGGTCATGAGACTAAAGGGCATGGCAGGGAAGAGTGGGCCAAGCCTGGGACTTTCCTTTCCTGGTCTGGCACAGTGACTCCACACCATGCAGATGGAAGAAATCTGAGAAACAGAAGAGTTGTTCTGGAAATGGCCCTTCTTGTCCTCAGGACACTACCATCACTTTCACCATCCCTGAGTTCAAATCATACTACGGAGCCCTCGGCACTGTACTGGCACAAAGCAGATGTGTGTGGATTAATGGAATAGAGCAGACTCCAGAAATGAGCCCATGCAGCTACAGTCACCTGATGCTGTTCCATAAAGATTCCAAACATACTCACTGGGGGAGAGAAGACCTGCATCTTCAACAACTGGTGTTAGAAAAGCTGGATACAGGTAGGAGAATGAAACTAGAATGTCATTGCTTGCTCTGCATGAAGTCTACTCCAAAAACATCAAAGACCCCAACACAGACCTAATACTCTAAAACTGGGAAAGGGAAAAGCCAAGAAAACAATTCAAGGTAAAAGTGCTAATCGTGGGTTTTCTGAACAGGAATCCTGTTGTTTAAGAAATCGCAGTAGCTGGGCAGTGGTGGCACAGACCTTTAAATCCCAGAACTCAAGAGGCAGAAGCAGGCAGATCTCTGTGAGTTCAAGGCTAACCTGTTCTGTTACACAGAAGAAACCCTGCCTCAAAAGACAAAAAAACAAAAAGAAGAAGAAAGAAAAAAATTATACGAGCAATTGACTTAAGGAACCTTAGGAAATTAAAAAGGCTTTATATAGCAAAAGAAACAGTTAACTTGATAATATCCATTCTGATTGGGGTGAGATGACTCTCAAAGCAGTTTTTTTAAGATTATTTATTTATTTTGCATGTTTATTCAGTTAATATATGAATTCACACAGCTCTGTGTGTGTGTGTGTGTGTGTGTGTGTGTGTGTGTGTGTGTGTGTGTGTGTGTGTAGAACCATGAACAACTTCAGGAATTGCTTCTTTCCCATGTAGGTCCCAAGGAGCAAACTATGGTGAACTCAGGTTGTCAATCTTGGTGGCCTTTGTCTACTGAGGCATTTTGCTATTCCTCCAGGTGATTTTTAATTTGCATATTCAAGATATTAATCTTCTGATAGATGTACAGCTGGAAAATTTTCTCCCATTCTCCAGTTGGATCTTCATTCAGTTAATTGTTTCTTTTGCTGTGCAGGACTGTGGGTTGCCTAGGACTTCTGCATGCCTATGAGAGGGGAAAGGATATAAAAGCTATAGGAGGTGGAAGCGATGTGGAATGATAGCTTCAAGACATGGCACAGATGTTACATTCCTGAACTCTCAGCATCTGTGATTCCCTACATAAAATCTCCACCAGACTGGTCCATCAAAGTCTTATAATGGAAGAGAAAGTGGCTTGTGTGATCCCACCTCTCCCTGAATACGTATATGTAGGAATCAGTTGATGGAATAGAAGAAACATTTTCTTCAGTGGTGTAGACAGTAGTAAGATGTACATGCTCCTGTAAACAGCCCTATTAAGACTCACTGGTAAGAAAGAAGAAAGAAAGGAAGGAAGGAAGGAAGGAAGGAAGGAAGGAAGGAAGGAAGGAAGGAAGGAAGGAAGGAAGGAAGGAAGAGAGAGAGAGAGGGAGAGAGGGAGAGAGAGAGGGAAGAAGGTTAGTTCAGAAGAAGATGGAATTTATGGAAATGGCAGAGTAACAAAATAGTGTAACTGGGGAGAGCATGATCAAAATATATTAAATACATATACCTGTTTTATGTATAATTAATACTTGTGATAAAACCATTGTAAACCCAAGGTGGCATGAGTTTGGGATGATTCTGGGCTGCCATCTTCATGGACTGATGTACTTCTATACTGTTTGTGCGGATAAAACTTAATCAAGGGTCTGGTTTGTTTGCTTGCTTGCTTGCTTATTTATTTTGTTTAATTTTTAAAAAAACATCTTGGTTAGGCTTTTTCTGTGACTTAGCAAGATTGGGTAGCTCAGGCACTGATGAGACCAGTAACCTTGGGTATGCTGTCACCCCGCTTTCAGGAGCTGCTCCTGCCTGTGTGTGAGGTACAGAACAAAAGGAGACCAGTGACCCTTTCCTTCAGGTTAGAGCCCTAAAGAGCTTTTACATGTACCATGTAAGTGATTCAGGCTCATAATTATCTCCATTGGTGAACTGGAGATGATTTTATACCATCTTGACAATCTGAGGAATATTGTTCAGATATCAAGATATTAACATTTCTGAGTTCTATGTTTTGTTTGAGTATAAAAGCAGATACCTGGCCCACAGCAGACTAAGAGAACCTTCATCCAGCAATGGATAGAGGCAGAAGCAGAGATCCATAACTAAGTACCAGGTTGAGCTCCTGGTCCAGCTGAAGAGAGAGATAGGAGAGAGTGTATATGAGCAAAGGAATCAGGATCATGAAGAGGAGACCTACAGAGATGGCTGACCTGAGCAATTGGGAGCTCACTGACTCAGAAACAACCACTGAGGAACCTTCAGGGAAAGGAGCTTAGCCCTTCCAAAGTAAACTGTCAGATGGTATGGGTAGTTTGTGGAGCCTGTTGGAGTAGGATCAGACTATGTTCCTGTGCATGAATTGGCATCTCGAAACCCATTCCCTACAGAGGAACACCTAACCCAGCCTTAATACTCAGACCTACCTCAACTGGATATGCCAGACTGAACTGACCCACCTTGGGACTCCTTGCCTTCCTTGGGAAATGAATGGGAAAATGGAGTCGGGGGTTAGGGGAAGGCTGAGGGAGGACTAGGAGGGATTGGGAGGAGGGAATGGAGGAGGGAGCTGTGTGTATATATGGAAAAAGAACCTTTTTAAATGAAGGAGAAAAAAACTGAATAGTTAAAGTAGGGCAATCTCTGAAAATCCTGGGCATATGCTTATTATAATCTTGCATTACATGGACAGATCCTGGACAAAAGTTTTTTTGAAAACTTTTCCTGAATAATGACACCATTAAAGTTGAAAAAGTAATTAACCTCATTTTTACAAATGCCATCAGAAAAAGTTCTCCAAACACTGGGCCAGGTTCTGCTCTGGCCTACTCTTGCTGCATTATTTTTAATCCCTGATTCATCTCTACAGAATGAGCATAATCATGAGCCTCTAGTCTTTAGGGTTTTATTATTTTATTTTATGTGTGTGGGTGTTTTGCATGGAGGTATGTCTGTGTACCTTTGCACATACCTGGTGCTCAGAGAGGCCAGAGGGGGCATTAGATCTCCTAGACTTGGAGTTACAGATGGTTGTGAGCTGCACTGTGGGAGCTGGGAACTGACCTGACCCTATGGAAAAGCAGCTAGTGCTCTTAACTGTCAAGATATCTCTCCAACCTCTAGTCTTTCAGAGACACAAATCTGTTCAAAATTGCAAGAAAGGAAAAATCAGGCAAGAAATAAAGAGGTTTCCAGAGATGAAAAATTTTAAAACATATTATAGAAGAAAATGTCTTGAAATTATGAGATAAAATTACAAAGAAATTCAACCCATGATTACAAATATAAAGATACCATGAACATTAAGTCCATTCTTAGATTTATTTCAGTAGAAAGTACCAATAAATCCTAATGAATGATATGAAGAATTTGAAAGCCCAGGTTATTTCCTTTCTAACCTCTCCAGGCAGTCCCACAGTTCTGCTTTCCAGCTCTCAAACACCACCTGTCTGGTGAATCACAGTGACAAGCAATGGTTTCTCCTCTGCTGCCTGTCAGAAGCACGTCAATCAGTGTCAAATACTGCTGGTGTCCCAATTGTCACACACAGAGAAACCAAGAGAACTACATTAGACCTTAGCAGTGGGTTCCAGGTAACAGTACTTTTTCAAAGTTCCCCATTGTGACTCTGGTGCATTGGCAGAGGTGAGAACTACCTGAAAGGCTAGTGTATTCTACAATCTTTTGAACACCTTTTGGGGCCAGGCATCATGATACAGGGAGGCTGACGCAGGTGAAGTGAGCGTTTGAGACCACCTTGAGCAATAGCAAGCAGATAATAAGATGAGGATTAGTCTTCGATGCTTGGCAAGATAGCGTACATCAGTAGTCCCAGCTACTTGACTTGAGTAAAAATTCCTTGGGCCAAGTAGTTCAAAGTCAGCCTGGGTTACCTGAGATACTTCACCCTGTAGTATAAAATGTTTGACTTGTTTGGCCTAAGGTCAGGACTTATAGACCAGAAGTCTCATAGAAACACAGAGACTTATAGTAATTATATGTTGTTTGGCCTATGGCTTAACTAGCTTTTGTATCTTAACTTATTTTTATTAATTGTTTTTGTCACATGGCTCATGGCTTATTTGTAACAGTATATTTGGGTTTGGGCAGCTGGATTGTGTTTTTTCTTGTTTTTTAAAAACTCTGTCTTTTTTAAAAATCTATGTTAAGACATTAAGTTAAAATCTATTTTAAGATGCCTTGTCATAGGCCAAAACAGTTTCTTTATTGACTAATGATATTTATAGCATAAAGAAAGACATTCTACACCATCACCCCAAAACTATAAATAAGCAAAACTAACACTCAGGTTTCCATCTCAAGGAACACTTTTCCCTGGGATTCTTATGCCAAAAAGAAAATTCAAAGTAGCACGATCCTTCTTTTGGTTTGAGCTGTGTGTGTGTGTGTGTGTGTGTGTGTGTGTGTGTGTGTGTGTGTGTGTGTGTGTGTGTTAGCTGTATGGAACACAGGCATGCAAAGATAGCAAATACCAGGTAAAGACCAATATGCTTAAAAGAGAAAACGCTTTCTAATTCCATGGCCTGCCTTCAATGAAAAGATCACCATGGCTTTATTTGTTTTAAGAAGAATCTCTAAATTGCTTCTGAAAATGTGTTTGATGCCTTTGGGTGCACAGGACAGTCCTCACACAAGCAAGAAGAAAGACCCTGGGGTGGCATCAGCAAGTACTCTGCTGCCTGCAGCCCTCTGAGCTCACGTGGGAAACTGGCTCAGTGTAGCCATGAAGTCCAGGCCACTAACCTTTATGCCAGTGAAGTGAGCAGTTTCTCTAAATACAATGGAACCTCTGTCACTTTGAAGATAAGCTCTCACAAGCTGCTTAAAACAATAATTCTGTACTTTCTTTCCTGTTTCTAGATTTATTTTAAGTATTAGTATAAAATGTCAAAGTAGCTGATAGTGGCCAGATCAGTTTGTATAAAGCTCAAATGCCTGTTTGTAGCATATTACAGCTATATTTGACACAGGAAAGCACTTAATCATGCCTGCTATCAGCACACCACACCCACCTTTGTGAGGACCCTTAGAGGCTGCGAGATTTATCACTGTTAAGTTGAACTGGATGGACAGCCCTAATGGACAATGCAGCAGGCTGCTTCTGAGAAGTTTGGGCTAAAAGTGTTCCATCTACAACCCAAATGTTAAGAACAAGCTGGGAACCAAGCATCTTCTTGGAACATCCTGAGTGGATCTCCTGTGCCCAAACTTCATATCAAGGCCTTAGGCTCTAATAAGAGTACATCTGACAATTTGGCATAAAATAAAAAAAAAGATTGTGTGTGTGTGTGTGTGTGTGTGTGTGTGTGTGTGTGTGTGTGTGTGTGTGTGTAAAAAATGTGCATGGTTACCCATGCAAAACAGAGAGAGTCTTGAATAGCCTGGAGTGGGAGAGAAATGGTTGGGAATTGCCTGATGGGGTACTAGGGACTGAGCGTGGATTGTCTCTAGGTCTTCTGCAAGAGCAGTAATCTCTTTTACAGTTGAGCCATCTCAACAGTGCCCCCAGAACAAACCCTTTTGAAATCTACTTAGTTCCATTTTTCTGTCCATACTAACAATACATGCTGCTACTCAAATAGATGGACACGCAGCACTGCCTGGACCTTTTTTACAGTTAACTAATGTCTTTACCAATCATTGTGTCACTGGATTTCAGGATACTTGGCACACAAGGCCATGCCATCTACGTTTATACAGAGAATATCTGGGACCTTCTGAGAAAAATGAGCCTAGAGGACACAGGGGATTCCTATGCAGAAGCTGATCCCTGACTCCTTCTAAAATATGATTCATATTGGCTGTTGTTCCTAATGGGCTTGTTTGGTCTTTAACTATAGCCAAGAAAACTGAACTCTAATCTCGGTTCCAGACTTGCAGAGGGTGTCCATGCCTCTCTGCACTTCTGCTTCCATTTCTAAGATGAGCGGAAGGGAGAATTGCTGTGTGTCTCAGAGGATGGCTTTAGAAGGATAATTAGCATTTTGTCGTTGAAAATTAGTTTATTAACATGCTCATGTAAAATTACACTCTGAAGCCAGACTGAGAATACTTACAACACCTTCAAAGTTCCAGTTTGTCTCTATAAAATAGCAATAACAGAGCCACAGTGTTTTTCTCTTTACCATGAATAATATACCGATTTTTATTTTTAAATATTTAATTAGCAAAAAGTTTTATATTCAAGCTGTACATGTGATCATTTGCATAGAGGTACTGTATAATGACTAACACAAGTGAATGAACAGATCTGCTACCGTGTGGGCCCTGTTGTGCACAGAGTCTGCAACTTGAAGGCCAGGCCCCAGCCTGCAGCATAGCTGGAGAAAGTGGAACCTTTAAGAGGCCACTGGGTATTTGTCTTTAGGAAGGCACAAGAATGCTAACTGCAGCTACCCCTTTCTGATCCCTGGCTGCAATGAAGTAAACAGCTGTCCTAGACTACTGTTCCCACTGTGATTTGTATCTGCCACAGGCCCAAAGCACCACGCCATTTGACCTTGCTCTCAAATTAGATATGCATATTAATGTAACCATTATGCTACAGTCATGGGCTGGATAGTTAGTGATTCCTTAACATCATCTCATATCTAATTCATAGCCAAGTTCTCCAGTAGTTAGAGTACACAGGTTTTGTTCAGTCTAGCAGAGCTGCTTACATCATGGTAACCAGGCATCAGAAGAGGGTGATGGAGTTAGTATTTTTGAGGCTTTCCTCTCATTTCTCATTATAACATGATGCAAATAAAATCTGCTTACGGGATGTGGTTGGCCACTTGTGTTCTCCATTCATTCCTCGGACTTGCTTTTTCTGTTTGAAAAGTCACAGCACTGTGCTGCTGGAACAGCTGTGTTGCTTTCCTTGTTGAATACTCCACATTTGGGTCAGGTTAACTGTTTTAGCTTTTTTTTCTTTTTTCAAGTCTCAGCATTTAGATTTTACTGAGGGTTAAAATACATGCAGTGTATTTGCTAAGAAAGCCATTGTAAAGAGGCTAAGAAAACTAAATGACAGAAAGATATCCTCCCACAGTTCTGGAGGCTAGAATTTCAAGATCAAAGTCTTCTGCGGCTTTGAGGAAAAGAACCCCCCACCATGCCCTGGGTTCTTTCTTTCCTTGGCTTGAAGGTGCCTACTTCCTGGTTTTACACCATCTTCTTGTCACAAATGTCTTTCTCTGCATGTCTTCCCTCTGTTATAAGGACACCAGTCATATTGTATTATAAAACACTCTACATAATGACACTATTTCCAAATATCAGTATTAAGGGCAAGAAATTCAACATGTAAATTAAGAGTTGGGATTGTAACCACCCAGCTGCATAATGTCTGAATATGGTATAAATTTTAATGAATATCAGCTAAGTTATTAATCTTTAACACATTATCGCATAAGAACTAAATGAGTATATGTGTCATACATATATATTTTACACACACTATCAAATACCTGATACATATTGTTTTCTATACATATTAGCTCTTAAATTGTAATGTGCTACAGTATTAATATACTTGATCATAGAAAAGGCTCAAGATGTGACTCAGCATTAGTTAATAGTTTTATAATAGTTTATATTCATGATAGAAATTTTAAAGAGTAACTTAAATTCTTAAGGCTCAGTAAGAAAGTGTCACAGAAACTCCAAATTTTGATAGGTAGAAAAGTAAGAGGGTATTTGCAGTTAGGCCTGAGGCATAGTAAGTTTTGCTTAGAACTATCAGAACCTTGGTAGGGGAAGGATTCCATGCTAGCTTCTCTGTGTCACCTACTACATGTTTCTAGCCTCAGGAGTTAAACATCAGAACTTCAGGCTTCTTCTCATAGCCAAGACTCAAAGTTCCACACAAATAACAGTGAGAGGCATTGAAGATAACTGTCATTGAAAATGATAAGAATGGTCCCACTGTAATGTTACTATGTCCAAAACTAACAAAAATCTATCTGGGGCTCAGTAAGGGGCTTAGTAAGTAAAATGCTTGCCCTATGAGCCTGAGTTTAATCTTGGAGGCTGTGTAAGGGTAGAAGGAAAGAACCAAGTCTACCTAAGCATAGTGGTGCTCACCTTTAATCCCAGCACTCTGGAGGCAGAGGATGACAGATCTCTGTGTTTGAGCACAGCGTGGTCTACAGAGTGAGTTCTAGGTCAGTCAGGGATACTTATAGAAACCTGTCTTGAAAAATAAAACAAAAACAAAAAGTTTCACAAAGCTGTCCTCTGATCTCTACATGTGTACTATGACATTTGCATTCACAATTACAATAATAAATAAATAATATATTTAAAAAATGTATCTTAGTGTGGGGTGTAGCTTTTGTGGCAGAAATCTAACATGTGAGGTTTGAATAAGACACCCCCATAGCCTAGGGCATTTGAAAAACTGGTCACCAGTTAATGATATTGTTTGGGGAGACTTAGGAGATGTGACCTTGCTGAAGGAAGTGTGTCACTAGGGCAGGCTTTGAGAGTTTAAAAGACTTACACCATTTCTAGCTCAGTCTCCCTTCTTGGTGTTTGAGGTTCAAGCTGAGTCCTCAGCTTCTGCTCGGCCATTATATTCATGCTTCCCTGCCATGATGTACTCTTGTCCTTCTGGAACTGTAAGTCAAACAAACTCTTCCTTCTATATGTAGCCTTGGTCACTAAGCTTTATCAACCAGTAGAACAGCAACTAATACAACAGAGTCGTGGTTCTATTCCCTGAACCACAGCAGCAATTAGGAAGATATCAGGTTTTTCCAGATAATAAGTAAAAGTGTCTGGGTCTCAGGGAGGCTTATGGTTGTTTCTTCTCTGCTTGTTTCAGCTTCTGAGCACTCCTTGCTGACCTGTTCTGTCCAGGGTTTAGGGTTTATTGCTTGCTTGGTTTGGTTTTGTAGCCCAGACCGGCCTCAAACTTATTCCTGTTACACCTTCCACAGTGCTGGGATAACAGATATTTGCCACTGTGCTTAGCTCCATTTTCTTATATTCTTTCTTGGTACACTTTAAATTCCTCTTCTCACTCCTCCGATCTGAAATGCAAAATCACGGGTTTCAAAACACTTGGAGTTGTAGAGTATCCTCTTGTGGGATAATGCTCTTGTACACTAACAAGACTTGTCCCTGATGGTGGTTTAATAAAACACTGATGGGCCAGTAGTAAGGCAGGAAGTATAGGTGGAGTAATCAGACCAGGAGACTTCTGGAAAGAGGAGCGGCAGGAGCACAGACACTAACCAGATACAAAGGAAGCAAGATGAAAATGCTGGACTAAGCAAAGATACCAAGACACATGGCGAATCATAGGTAAGAATTATGGGTTAATTTAAGTGTAAGAGCTAAATAGTAATAAGCTTAAGCTACTGGCCCAGATGCTACTTTAATATTAAGTCTCCATGTCAATTGTTTGTGAAAAGCTACCCAGTATTTGAGAGTTTCTGGTGAGACAGAAACTTTCAGCAACAAATGGCTCTCCAACATGCTACATATATCTCCACATCAAGCCTGAGAAAGTTTAAAAAGGGTTCTAGACACAGAAACAGAGCCAAAAACAGCTTCCTAGTTGTGTCTCTCAAGTGGGCTATGGTACAAAGTGGTGTTTAACTTGAGCTGCAACATAGTGGGTTCCCGAAGTCTCACGAATCTCAGTACAAACAAACCCAAGCTGCATATGACCAATTTAAGGTTACTATTCATACAGATAAAAAGGGAACGTAGTCAAGCATGGTTTGTTGGTAGCAGTGTTTTCTCTGGTAGGCTCTATTTGCTGGTAGCAAGAAGAAGCACAGCTCCTTTAATAGAAGCTTCCACACTCAATGTTAGAGCAAAAGCCTTCGGGCTCTTTTAAGATGATGTTTATGGGCAGCGGACAACAGTGCTCTCCTTGGTGGCAGAGTGAACCCTAAAATTTCTCAGACTGGGGTAGTAAACATGGCTCAAAGACACAGATACTAGCCAGATGCAGAGGAAGCAAGATGAGAATGCTGGACCAAGGAAAAGAACAAAGCCATGTGACTATCCATAAATAAGAATTGTGGGTTAATTTAAGTGTATGAGCTAGTTAGTGATATGCTTGAGCTACTGGTCCACCAGTTACAATGATATTAAGCCTCTCAGTCAATTGTTTGAGAGGTGTCTGCTGGGTATTTGAGAGTTTCTAGAGGGGCAGAAATTTCCAACAGCATCCTCTCTATAAACAAGCCACATAATGGAGTTCTTCCATCACCACCCATCCTGGTTATCCCAACAGGCCTTGAGGTATTATGCTAAGCCACCAGGTGGGTGTTCTGGAGAGGAAAGTCTTAGCAGAGGACCATGAAAGTGTGAAAGAGTCAAGACTCCTTGGTGTGGAGATGGAATCAGTCAGGTTCTACCAGTGAGTCACCCTGAAAACTCTGCCTGGCCTTCGCAGAGGAGACAGACACCAGCTGGGCATAACACAAGAGTTCCTCGTGCACTGCCAGCTGGGAAGTCTTCTGTCCCATACTCCATGGGAACTCATGCTTCTCTCACCTGATTATTCCTCGCCAGAATAACTCTCTGGCTGCTCAGCCAACTGTACCATGGCCTGAAGAAAAACTATAATGTATATCATGGGGTAGGGAGGAGTGAGCCCACTCAGGTTTGGAGAGGACACAGAACTTTACAGCATTGAGTGCTAGAAGACTAAGAGTCTATTTCAGATCATTAGAATTATTGCCAGCAGAAAGTGAGGCAAGAATTTGTCTAGGCCTGTAACAACATTTCACACTGCCACTGCCAGCCTCACAGGTACAAAGGTCTCCAGCAGCTGGGAGTGAAATGGCCCTGTAAACCAGGGGATGTGTCTATGGGGCTGAGATGCTGGAACAATCTCTATAGCCCTGCATTAATCTGTCCTCACAAGGCACCATCTGGCCTTAGACTAGATTCTCTCCTGAAAAGTGGTTCTTCTGTTAGAAACAGTGAAATGGTCTTTCCGTCTCTGGAAATTTTCATTTGCTTGGAGAATGCAAGCTCCCCTCCCCTAGAATCTGCTTAGCCTGAATAAGCTCAAAAGCCAAGACTATAAGACAAGAACTTGGCAGCCTTGGACAAAGATGGACAAGAGGTGCACTAACAGCCCAGACTGGTAAATCAGTGTCCCTAAGAGGAGCACCATACTTACAAAGAATGAAAGGCTTAATCCAGCCAAGTCCTAACCACACCCTTCCACACCAACAACCCCCTATCTTATCAGCCTGTGCTAGAGGCTTCTTAGAATCCCCTTTCTATACAAGAGTCATTAATTTTACTTTCTCATCCATTTATGAGCTGTGTATTAATGTTTTCTGTGTGCAAGATACTGAATCAGGTGTTGGGAGATTGAATAAGAATTAAGGATCTCCAAGACAGTAGAATTAAAAAGGAACTCTAAGTCACACATAAATAATATGCAAGCATTGGGTACTTATAATGCGTATTATTTAGAATACTGCCAGTATAAATAGCAGGAAATGTAAACTTTTAATTTGATTTAAATAACATTAATTTATTATTTTATCAATAAATCTAGAAATTGGGTGCTTCTAGGGCTGGCCAATGTAACAGCATGATGTCATCATGCAGCTATGTTCTGTCTGTCATCATCCTCTGTCATTTGTTAACTGGCTAGGTCCTTGAACTTGTCACCTCATGGACATAAATGACTATAAATCCACATGGAGGTAACAATACCAGATGGAAGGGCAGGGTCTCACTTGCTTTCCTTCCATTTTTATAGGCAAGAAAGCTTCCCTGAAACTGTGTCTCCTCTCACTTCCTCTGTGTCTCACGAATCAAAGTATGCCACATGGTCATTTTCACAAGACATGCTGGGAAGGTGAACTCTTGACCTTATGGCTTTGACCAATGGCAATTTTATACTTCAGACCTCAAGAAAGTGCCCTGGATAATAAAGAAATCTGGATTCTGTTAAAAAAAAAAAAAAAAAAAAAAAAGTGGGAATGACTTAGGTTGATGACCAAATCTACTAATCTACTTACTGTAACATACAAGAGATATCTAGCATATTTTCTCAGAGTTTTTTAATCTCATCTAATGGATGCAGTGTCTGATTCTCTCATTGCCTTGTAAGTGAAGCAAAATACCATTTCCCCCAGACTAAGACATCTCTTGCATAATACATCTATTGTTTACTGTAGCCAAATACTGTGTGCTCTACATTGCACTGTGCTAAGCATGCCATACCATTAGTTCATTTGGTTCTTGCAACAATTTTGTAAAATGGAGGTTATTACTTCCCTTTATACAGATTAAAGGGGCAAAAAAATCTCAAAATTTTACACCAAGGAAATTAAGTAACTTCTCAAAGTCACGCCAGCCCTCAAACACAGGAGTTCTCTAAGACACACCTTCCCTACCTAGCTTCAGGACAGACTTGTGGGGGAGAAGAGGCACTCAGGGCATATGACACAACAGAGAAGGCCAAAGACAGCTCTGGACTCCTGGAGGCATTTCATGGCTTTACTACTGGAAGCTGAAGGTTGGTATGTAAAGAAGCCAAGAGAATCTGGTCCAGGAAGAGTGTCTCAAGCTGAGAGAGTTAAGGAGGGGTCTCCCTGCCCTGGGGATGGGGCTTCTTAGCCCTGTTGACTATTGTAAAAGGAAGAGGACTAACTTAGAAAATCATTAAAGTCATTGAAGATACACAGTGTGCTGATGCTGGCACCCATGTAGTGAAGGAGCTAGAGACCCAAAAGTCCAAAGCCAGTTTGTACTGTCTGTTGAAATCTTGACACAAGAAAGTAGGTTTTGAAAAAAAAAGAAAGAGAAAGAGGGAGCGGGGGCTGAAAGTGTAGTTCAGTGGAATAGCATTTATTCCTAGAATGCCTAGAAATACATGTTCAGTCATCTATTTAACACAACTTGTCTTTAGGAAACCCGGACTGTACTCTTCATCCATGCAAATGCCATGTCGGTACTAGTAAGGTATGAGGAACAGTTGACTGTATACAGAGCATCTACGTGCAACCTCTCCCTCTCTCAGATGACAAAACAGGGCTGAAGAGAAGCCCCACATGCCACGTGCACACAGGATGCAGCTACCAAGCACTTGAAATGTGACTGGTATAGCTAAGGAATTGGCTTTCTAATTTTAACTCAGTTTACGTTCCAGAGGCACTATGTGAGCAGTAATTACTGCACTAGGTGGCGCCTTTTGGCATGATAAATGATGTACTCATGTATGTTGCTTTAGTAGCTGCCATGCCCTGACGCCTGTGCATGTAGTAACAGATTTCAAATGCAGTTCTTCCTGGATTCCTTGAGTTAATCAATTGCCTGATTTAAATACTGGAAAATTTGTTGTGAAAATTTCTTAGCTATGAATGTGACAAAGGGAGAGGGCCAAAAATAGTTGAGGTTCATTTTCCCATATGTCAGTAAGGACTGAACTTGGGCAATTGAAATATAATGTATATTCTATCGCCAAAGAGAAGTTTTTCATCTGGGATGTGGATGAATGACCTCTGGAGTCCAGCAACACAGAACATTGCCTGAAATAGTCTATGCACTGAAGGCTTCACTCAGAACTGTCCATCTCTGGAGAACACACAGAATCGAAGACTCTCTTGGAATTACTTAATAATCATAAATTCCAGACATTCCCAGGCATCAAAAAACGTGCTGATCATCAACACAGTTAAGCTGACAGAAGGGGTATGAGGGTGGGGTGGGTTTGGAAACAGGGAGATTAGAGGAAAGAATGTTAGGAGGAATTAGTATTCACTGGTGAATCTCATGCATGAAACTCTTGCTCTTCAAAAAGTGGCCAGAGAGCTAAGAGTGAAGACAGGTGAAAACATGTCATCCATTTTGGTGGGGTAAGAATAGTCCTGTGTTTATCTAGACTGGCACTTCATCCTGAACTGTAGGAAGACTGTCTCTTCTCATCACAAGACTACAAGAACTGGTTTGTTTGTTTATTTTTTTAAAGCTACTTTGCCTACTAAGAAATTTTAGAGTTGGGTAGAAAAATATGCCAACACCAACATCCACACCTCCCACCCAACAATGACCTTTAGGAGGCTTGAGTTGTCCTGTCGTGTGAAGCTGAGGGATTCTCAGCCTGCTGCTCATTCCTGTCTCCTTAAGCTGACTCCAGATAGGGCCTTTCCTTCCTGGACAGATAGAGATGTAGGTTAGCCAGGCAGGTGACCCTCACCTCCACCCCGGATTTACTCGGAAACTTCATTTCACCATCATTATTAATGGCTGGGTGTGCTAGCACTTCCTGACGAACACGATAAGACCCACACAGAATCAGAAGGAAGCAAATCTGTGACTCAGCATTTTTTCTCTCCAACCGCACAGCTATGGAAAGTTCCTCATTAACCTAAGGATGTCTGTGGATCTGGGACTTTTGCCCAACGTCTGCTTGAAGATCTAATCTGTGGAGTAAAAGTGTGCAGCCACTGAAATGCAGAATACCAGTTTCTATGCATGCCCCTCACCAGCCCTTGATCCACAGCTTGATGAACTTAACTGCAAGTGTCCTCTCTCTCTCTCTCTCTCTCTCTCTCTCTCTCTCTCTCTCTCTCTCTCTCTCTCTCTCTCTCTCTCTCTCTCTCCTCCCTCCTTTTCATCCTGTCTTTCTCTATTTTCTTTTGTAATACTACAGATAGAATCCATGGCTTTGTGTATGGCTACAAACATTCTTCCACTGTGATACATCCATGTCATGCCTATTTCCATTTGTTTCCCCAAAGTACCCTGATCTTCACTGAGCATTGTCCAATCACTTAAAGTCTTTACCTCAGGGTTATTACACACATCTCAGATCAGTCCTCATCTCCATGTGAAATCAGTGACATTGAGTGACTCCAGAGAAGGAGAAGCTGATGTCCGGAGGCATAGCTGATTAGTTCAGGGAAACACAGCTAATTAAAAAGAAAAATGCAAAGTTCAGCTCTATCTCATCTCATCTTCATTTTTTCACCCAACTCCAACAACTTTTGTGTTCCATATAAATTCCCACCTCAGAGGCATGACCTACTCTTATGGGCTAAATTGTGTCGGCTCAAAAAACTTAGATGTTGAAACTCAAACTCTCAGAATGATTAATTTTCTTAAAAGGGGCTTTGTGGAGGCAACGAAGGTTAATCGAGAACATACACATACATATACACATATGAGAGAGAGCATTTATGTGTCCTTACAAGAAACAAAGATGCTAGAGCTCATATTTGATACATACAAGATAACCACAGGAAGACCCAAGGAGGAACCACTTTCAAGGCAGGAACAGAGGTCCCACCAAAATTAAACTGTGCAAACTTCTTGACCTTGGATTTATAGCTTCTAAAATGTGAGATAATGTGTGCTCTTAATCTGCCCAAACAAACATTTTGTTATAGCAGCTTGGGTGAACTAAGGTCTTTAAGCCATAACTCTTCCTCTTTAAAGTCTTTCATGTACCAATCAGAAAACATGATACTGTAAACCCACACCCTGTAGTACCTTGTTCATCACCCACATGCAGGGGTCCAGCTGCTTTCTCAGGGCACCAAAATTATACAACCAAAAAAAATCAATAATTAAGACAAATATCACTTTAATGAATTATTATAAACAAAAATTAATGCAAAAATTTATGAGGAATTGATACTTCATAGTTTTTGCTCCAAGCAAGTCAGAATTGGTGTTAGTAGCCTTCTGTCACTGCAACAAAATACTTGAGAATAGAAAAACCTCAAAGGGGGAAGCATCTCATTTTGGTGTGTGTCAAAGCTCTCATTCCATGCCAGCTTGATCTTGCAGCTTTGGCCTGAGAGGAGGCTGAACATGGCAGAAACAGTGAGAGAACAAAGTCATTCACTGCATTGACCTGGAAGCAGAGTGACCAAGAAACAGGTTCAGGGCACGATATACATTTCTACATTTTGGGAACAGGTGCATGGTGATCTGCTTCTTCCAGCTGGGTTTCACCGCCCATCACTTCAAATTCATCAGTGACTTTGTTCAGTGGTTCGACCAGAGCCTCACAAACTAATACTTCTGCAAAACCAGTTAGCTGACAATGAAGCCCAGTACATAAGTCTTCATTTAACATTTAAAAGTCAAATCCTGAAAGTTAAGAGCAACTTTTCCTTGGCTTTTCAATATCTATGGGTCCCCTGTCAGCGTATCCCAAGCTCTTCATTTGTGATAAAGGAACTATCCTTGTTGTCATTACAGATTATGAAAATATTGTATTAATCAACAGTTGTGGCTGAACACTGGCTGAATTACAATCTTAGAATGCCATGTTCAATAGTGAACAGGGAAGATGCAACTACAATCTCCTGGGAAGGCAGTCAGCAGGGAGACTGAAAACACAGCAGGGATAGTAAGGAGCCACTGCTCTGCAGATACAAGTGATGCCTGCAAAGGACAGTGGACAGTGGAGGACAATGAAGCCTGGCTCAGGGCTGTGGGATGATGCTCTTGTACACTGTAATATCTGTCACTGTAAATACTGGTTTAATAAAATGCTGACTGGTCAAGTAGCTAGACAGGAAGTAGAGGTGGGGCAACCGGATGAGGAGAATTCTGAGAAGCCAAAGAGCAGAGAAGAGATGCCAGCAAGAAACAAAGGAAGCAGGATGAGAATGCTGCCCTGAGCAAAAAAGTACCAAGCCATGCAGCTAAACATAAATAGAGTCGTGGGTTAGTCTAAGAGTAAGAGTTAGCATGTCATAAGCCTGAGCCATAGGCCAAACAGCTTTTAATTAATATAAGCCTTTGTGTGATTATTTGGGACAAGATGCCCGTGAGTCTGGACATTGGGGGAAGCATAAGTCAGAAACTTTTAACTACAGCTCAACGCATCGGAGGAAAATCCTCTAGACACTAGTGCTACTGAGAAGCAACTTGCCCCAAGCTTCATCACATAGGAAGCCCTTGAAAGCTTGTCAAACAATGAAGCCCCTTTCTCACGCCGTCTGATCCACTGGAAGATTCTGCTGGTTCCATGTTTTAAACAGATAGGAGATTCCCAACACTGCTTGACAAAATTGTCCTTGTCTCATTGCTTTAGCTTCTGGGCTTTCTCTTTCTCCAACATCAGAGGTACTGTCAAAAAGTAAAGTTGATAATGCCACCTCTCCAATCAGACCTACCATTGCTGCTCTCCCAGATAAAAGTCAACAGCTCTGCCCCACAAAACTGCCTCTCTCTTCTCTTCATAATAACACTGTAATTCATTGATCTGGTTTATCAATTGTCGTTGTTAGGGTTTCATGCTGTGAAGAGACACCATGACCACAGCAACTCTTATAAAGGAAAACCTTTAACTGGGGTGGCTCTTTACAGCTCAGAAGTTCAGTCCATTATCATCGTGTGGGACATGGTGGCTTGCAGCTGACATGGTGCTGAAGAAGAAGCTGAATATTGTAGTAGCCCCTTAATCCAAATGAATCTCTTCTGCCCATAGCCTGGATTAGCACTGAAGTTCAGACCTGCAGCCCAGCTTGGTCCCAAATAATCACACAAAAGCTTATATTAATTACATGTTGTTCACCCTATGGCTCAGGCTTATTGCTAGATAGCTCTCACATCTTAGCTCAACCCGTTTCTATTAATGTCTTGCCATGTGGCTTGTGGCTTATCTGTACTCCATTACATATTGCTTCTCTTTCCTCTGTAACTATGCTTGGATTCCCTGCCTGCTTCTAAACTGCTCTTCTATAGACCAAAACAATTTAATTATTATCCAGTGGTATTCATAGCATACACATACATACATCACTTCCCCTTTTCTGTCTAATCAAAAGAGAGGGTTTTAATTTTAATATAGCAAAATTATACATAACAAAACAGGTATCAAGCAAGAATTAGCTACAATATCTCTATTTCTATTTAGCAAAATTCAATATTTTATCATCTATTTTATATTTGTGAGTCTAAAATTTTATATATAATTTACTTTTTATTATATCTAAGGAAATTTATAATTATAATGATTTAATCTTTAACACATCAAAGACTACAGAAGGATATAATATTACCTAAGTAAACAGGAAATGTAAGCAACTTTTAAAATCTAGAAATAACAGAGATGACATCTGGCTGCCTGGACAGTCACCCAAAGTTTCTTTGTAATGTTGGGGCATTTATCTTTAGCCTACAGGCCTAGAATCTCTGGCAAACTTTTTTTGAAGCAGGAAATCTGAAGGACTATTTTATTTATTTTGGCATAATTTGTCAGTCACTTTTCTCTGTGTTGTGCACAGTGTCTAGCAATTTTTCTGTAAAGTAGGACCCTAAAGGACCATCTCAGCTTGTTTTGCCAAAGTTTAGAGGTCACATTTTTTGTTAATGGATCTTGCATGTTTAGTTTATACAGCATACTGTCAGGCAGTTAAGGCAAGAACAATTTTTGTCGAATGGCTAACTTTTGCTACAAAGAAAGTAAATTCTACATGGAATTTTTGTTTGGATGCCCATCATCCTCTTGAAGTAGGTTTGTGTTGTCAGGAACAGACCTGTCTCATTGTCTAGAAAAGTCTAAGTTTTTAAAATATTTTAAATGTCATATTTTCTTTGAAGAGTTTGAAGATTATTTATCTAATTGAAACATATCTTTGCATATTTAAAAATACCTAATTAACATGACTATAAATTTAGTTGTCATAGATGACTATCAATCTGTATTTTTAATTATGTATTGTAATTTTAAATGAGTTTATATAAACATAATATCTTAAACAAGAATAGAAATATACACACAGTATAAAATTGACCTCTAATTTGTATTAATAAACTAAAATCTATACTAATGTAAAATATTTTGAGATTAATAGGCATTTTTGGATTAAAGTAAATTTAATAATATATCTTTAAAAATTATTTTTAAATAAGATTGCTAGCTAGTTCTCGCATCTTAACTCAACCCATTTCTATGTATCTGTCTTGCCATGTAGATCTTGGCTTATCTGTACCACTACATATTGCTTCTTGGGAGGCCGAGTTACATCTCTCATGACTCTGCCCTCCTTCTTCTGTATCTATGCTTGAATTCCTGTTCTGCCATAGGCCAAAACAATTCCATTATTATCCATTGATATTCATAACATACACAAAGACATCCCACATCAGCTGAGAGTCCTACATCTTTATCCACAGGCAGCAGGAATCTGTGTCCACAACAGGTATAGCTTGAACATAGGAGACCTCAAGCTCCTCCCACACAGTGATACACTTCCTCCAACAAGGCCACACCTCCTAATGGTGCTGCTCCTTATGACTTCATGGGGGCCATTTACATTCAAATTATCACACTGATGGTATCCCAAACCTAACAGTTCCTTGGGGTAATTAATTTAGTCATAAAAAGACAGATTGGCTAATTACATTTATATGAGAATCTGAGAGAGGTCAATCTCATAAAGCCTGGGTGGAGAGAGGGGTTATTAGTATAGTTTCAACTTGCAAGTTGAGAAAACTTCCCTAGGTCAGTGATTGTAGTGATTCACAGCATCTGTCTATAATTCATACCACTGAGCTAAACACATACAAAAGGTTATGGTATGAGTTGTGTGTTAAGAATTTATCATCCACTATTCTCTTCAAAAACTATTCCAAGTCAATCGTGGTAGCAAACATTTGTAATCTCAGAATTTGAGAGATTGAAGCAAGAGGCCATTATAGACTACATAGACAAACCACAAAACCAACTATGGTGGAAAGTTGTAAAACCAAATAATGAGATGAACACATTCCTAAATGTATGCAACCTATCAGAACTGACTAACAAACACCTATAAAATCTGAGTGGATCTGCAGCTACCATAGACACGGAGGCAAATCCAAGTGTTCCCACCTGTAGCAGAGCTGAGGACCCAAAGGGCCTTTCTGGGGAATTACAGCAAATATCTAATGGAAAATTAGGACTACTAACCTTTCTGAAATGATTTTGAAAACTTGAAGAGGAAGGTACATTTAAGCCATTCTATGAGACCAGCATTACCCTCATGAAGAAGGCAGAAGATACTATCAAAGAAATGAAATCTATAAATAAATACCTCTTTTGGTGTTGATCCAAAAATTCTCAATAAAATGCCGCAAAACTGATTATAAAATCAAGCTAACTTATAAAAATGATAGACCAGACAACAAAACAAATGATTACCTCGTGTGATCCTGTGTCGGGGTGCACACCTTGAATCCTAGAACTTGGGAGGCTAATGCAGAAGAATGATAGGTTTGAGGCCAGCCTGGGTCCCTTATCCAGAGCATCCTTCAAACACACAAACAGAAAAAACTCAATGCATAACTTAGCTATTAAAATATAACAACTTTTTGAAGTATAGCAATTTTTTTATGTCAAAAACACTTAACACAATCAGAAAAAGTGACGTCTTTAATGCCATCACTCTGAGAGGCAAAGGCAGGAGGATCTCTGTGAGTTCAAAGCCAGCCTGGGCCACATATCAAGTTTCAGGACATCCAGGAATACATGGAAAAACCCTGTCTCAAAACAAAAATGAAACTGTTTAGTTCACTAGAAGCAGGAGGAGATCTTTTCACTGAGTCTGACTGAGTAGGCCACAGATGCAAACCCACAGCTCACATGCACTCCACAAAACTCAACCAAGCAATCTTCAACAAAGGAACAAGATTATTCACTGTAAATAAAGGGTGGCTTTTTCCTTTATTTTAATCTTTAACAAGGAAGGAAGCCTATTTTCACTATTCAATGATAGAAAAAGGAGAAGGAGGTGTTCAAAGGTAGAAACAAAATGATTGTTGTTTACAGATAACAAGATTTTAAATATTAGAAAACCTAAGGATAACACACAAAAAGGCATGGTTATGTGAATTAGGCATAGTTGCTGAACACAAAATCAACACACAAAGGCCAGTTCTGTTCTTGTATACTAGGAATAACCAATTTGAAAAGAAAATGTAGATTTCATTATATAATGTCAAAAAGAGTAAAATCTACAGGAATAGAGTTGTCCAAGAAGTAGGACTTATTTTTTTTTTAATTACTGGAAAACGTTTAAAGATATAAACAAATGCATACATTTTATTTTGTCTTAATATCATTTAAAAAGCAAAGTCTTATGAACTTATGGGTAGATTCAGTTTAATTTTTATCAAAACATTAACAGTGTGCTTTGCAGAAACAGAAAAAGCCAACATAAAATTTATGGGGCATCTCAAGGAATCCAGAATCACCAAAATAACCTTGCAAATAGGAACAAAATCAATGAATTTGCTTTTCCTCACTTCAAAATACATACAATATTTCAAAGAAACTTGATTTCAGCATATAGATATAAACACATGGAATGTTGCAAGAGAGTATAAAGCCTACAATAAACTTAGAAGTATGTGATCTTTGCCATAGGTTCCAAGACCCTCTTGGGAAAAGGCATCAGCCAATTGAGGGAGGCAGGAATTCTTGTCCCCTACTACCTTTAGATCTGCCATCTGTGCTCATGTAAACCCCAAAGTGGGAAGGAAGATACCACAAGAAATCTGGGCTGAAGGAAATGTGCCTGGAGATGGGGAGGTAGGCTTTACTGAAGACAGGTCCACTGTTTGGGGCTATAAATATTTGCTATTTGCAGACATCTTCTCAGGATAGACAGAAGCCTACACACTCAAACAGTGGCGGAAATGTGAAAACTCAGCAATGCTGTTGCCATAAGTAATGAAGCCCTTTGTGTCTGTCTTGGGAGCCTCATGCCTCATGTATGTCACCTGAAAGCTTGTGAGCAGCACAAAAATCTTCACTTTCCACATTGTCTGAGCTCTCTTCTTTTGTCCTGGCCATTTCTCAGAAAGCATAAAAGGAAAGAGGTGAAGGGTGGATCTGGGGGAAAGGTGAAAATAACCGTCAGAAATGTTTTGTTCCAGGGCTTGAGAGATGGCTCAGTAATTAAGAGCACATGTTACTCTTGCAGGGAACCTGAGTGTTCACACCATCTGTAACTCCAGTCCCAGCGTACCCAAGACCCTCTTCTGACCTCTGTGAATGCCAGACATACGACACGCATGCAGTACACGTACTACAGGAACAAAAAACACTCATATACATAAAATAAAAATAAGTAAATCTAAAACAAGCTGAATTTTGAAAGTCATTTAATTTTGGGAGAAATAAAGCTCCATCAGAGATTTGACTATCAAGTCACCACTAACTGTCAAAAAGAATGGGATCTCACTGTCCCAACATGAATGATCCAACAAGTCAAACAGAACCTGGATCTCTGGCTTCAAGGACCTCAGTGTCTGGCATGAGTTGACCGATCTGACTTAAGCTTGGAAAATGTCAACAGAGTGAGGCACCAGCTCCAGGAATGTCAAGGGTGCAAGAACAGGTAGGGCAGACAGTTGGAAGATGTGACTTAGTGTAGTTCTGCAGTTTCATCAGTGTTGCAGGGATTTCTGGGACAAAAGTAATCCACCCCAGAGGCATCCCTGAAACAAGATGGGAATCCGCTATACGCAGGCACTTCCTGGAACATACCAGGAGAGTGTGTCTTTGGCATGAAAGAAGTGGCAGATCTTAGGGTCGACCAGTAAGAGATATGCCCAGTTGTGGTCCATGAACAGAAAGTCCGAGAAGTACAAGCAGCTGTGATTAACAGATAAGATCTCATGGCAGGTTACAACACAAGAGCAAAGGAGGTACAGTGTGCCTTGGCAGAAGGAAGGGGAAACAAAGGAGGCAGAATCTGCCTGGTTAGACAACAGCAGAACAGCTAATGCATGCTTGTATGCCTGTGTGTTTTAAAATAAGTTTAAGGGAAAATTAGGCACAGTGTAAATATTTATGCCTTCAAAAGGATTATTTGTGACCTGAGCACAGTGGCCTGCTCCTGTAGCACCAGCACCAGGGACAGAAGCCAAATAAGACTCTCAGGCTACTGTGGGCTCAGCAGGGAGAATGCAAAAACCTAAACACAAGAAATGTGGACACAACCTGTATGACCTGACCTACATGATTTGGTGTCCCTGGTTTAGCCACACTGTTCAACACCACTCAAAAAGAACAGACTTCTGAGACACAAGGGTGGCACTCAGATGGATCTTGAGAGAATTATGAGCTGTGAACAGGGAAGTCTCTGAAACTTGTACAGCCTGGGCATGGTAGGGAAGGCCTCTCACCTCAGCACTCAGAGGACTCTGGCCAGCCTGGCCTACATGGTGAGATTCTATCTCAAAAACAAACAAAAGGGATCCTTTGAACAACTGATCACTGTCTTTAAAACTTGAAAAGTACAACCATGCATACATACGGCCTTTCCATTGACCTTAGCCAAAGCAGTAGGTCTAAGGATTTTCGGTGATCATCTTTGTTTCTCTCCCTCATCAAAACTCCAGCCTGAGGATGTCATTTGAGATACTTTTTGTCTATGAGACTCGGACAAAGAAGAAAGGGCTTGTAAAAGCAACTCCCTTCCTCTCACACTGAACAAGCCTCCTACAGACTGTTCAAGGCTCCTATCAGTAAAGGAGGAAAGAATAGCATGCTCAGCAGAGGCCAGAAAGTTCATCGTTAATATCCTGCTACTATCAACCGATGTGTTACATCACACATCAAAAACTCACATACTTGAAGTACACATCAATCTCAGTGTTATTCACACAACTTACAAGCATTGCCATGAGCTGGGTTTAGGAAATCCTCATCATTCCAAATAGAAACTCATTATCAGTCACTGTCCTAGCAATCTCACCCAAACAGCACACATGAACACATACACACATTCACGTATACATATACACATGTATGATATGGAATGTCTTTCTGTATGCTGTGAATATCATTGGTCAATAAAGGGACTGTGTTTGGCCTATGGTAGAGCATCTTAGAAGCAGATGGGAAGTCTGAGCAAAGATAAAAGGGAAGGGGGTAGAGTCAGAAGAGACTCGATATAGCATCCCAAGAAGCAAGATGTAAGAAAGAGACAAGCCATGGGCCACATGGCAAGGCAGATTGAGTTAAAATGGGCAAGCTAGCTAGCAATATTCCTGAGCCATAGGCCAAGAAGCATGTAATTAATACAAACTTCTGTGTGTTTCTGTGGGACTGCAGATCTGGACAATGACAGGCCAGAAACCTCTTATTACACACATACACATTCACACATTACACCTATACACATTCACACATATATACCACGTATATGCATCATATACAGATACACATATATGAATATGCATACACACCCATTTATACATATATGCACACATTTTCCTACATATACACATAGATACAATATACTCAAACACACACATGCACACATAACACACATTCATATATACATACACACATACACACCACATATGCACACCAGTATACAGAAACACATGAATACACACACATGCATACATACATACCCATTTACACATACACCTACACATGGACACAAATATAATAGACTCAAGCACATATGTACACATATACACACTCTTAGAGAGATACACATGTGTATATATCATCAGATCTTATAAAAGCACAATATACTTACTGTCCCTGGAGATTAAGTTCTTTTGGACAGACCAAGTGAAGAGAATCATAGGTGTGGCCTGAAGGCCTGGCTGTATTCACTAGTGGGATGTTCTTAGTGAGGGACTTGTTACTACTGTAGAAGACAGTACCTCATCCCTTTCTGTTATGAGCCCCCACTGTGCTGGTTGACATACCACTCTCCTCATTCACTATCTGTTGGGTACTTGAGCCATCTCTACTTTTTGGCTATTAAGACTTCTTGTCATAATTTGGCTATAGTACTTCTGGAGTTGGAGAGATTGACTCAGCTGTTAGAATGTTTTGATCATGCAGGGTTCGGTTCCCAGTATCCACATGGTGGCTCACCAACACCTTGTTCTGGCTTCTAGGAGCACCAGGAGTGCACATCATGAACATGTGTATATGAAGGCAAATACTTACACACATAAAATAAATAAATCTTAAAAAGAAGAATACTGATAAGAACATCTCTGTACAAGCTAGAGTGAACTTATCTACAACCTCAAACATTTGCTCTTTCCTTGTGATGAGAACATTTAAAAATCCCAAATTCTTTGAAATCCATGTAGGCTACCACATACAGTCCCCTTTAGGTATTTTAGGAAACCAGCACTTGGTGCTGGCCTAACTGTAACTTTGGCTGGTCAGTGGAGTTTTGACTCAGTTCCCTAACAACTGGCAAAGAGCAATTTCCATTGCTTATTGGCCATCCTTAGCTCATCTTTCAACATGTGTCTGCTCAAGCTTCTTTGCTTAGTTCTTAATTTTTCATTGTTTTTTATAACTGATAAGAGTTCTTTATATGCTATAGACATAGATTCTTATAAGATGTATGATTTGTAAATATAATATTCTCTCCAACTCTGTAATCTGCCTTCTCACTTTCCTGATTGAAACCACAAGTGACTTTCATTGTTACATGCTATGTTTTACTTACCTACTTTCCTGTGTGTGCATGTTTTTGTGCCATGGCTGAGCTAGGTTTTACTTGTACATTTTTTATTAAAAGCTGAATAGGTTTTGCCCTAACACTTTGAGCTGATTTTATGCACAAGGAAGCTAAATTTTCTTCTTCTGAATGTGGATGCCCAATTCATGTAGCAGCACCATCTGTTAAAGCTCTGTTCTTTCCCACATTGAGCCGTGTGTCAGCTTCCAGCAAAAATAATTCCACTCCACAGTCTGAGAAGACAGTCAGGACCATGAGAACCATGAGCTCAGCCCCTTATATAACCTCTAGGACTTCTTCTTTGGTAAGACAAACGTGTTAGCAAATGCAAGGCTTTCCTTAGCATTGCTAACTCCTTGAGAACTCTAAGCATAATTTTGTTTGCTCCAAATATTCTGTGCTGTGAAGATTGCTACTGGCCCTTGTTGGGAAACTGGGGACTGATCTTCCTGTCTTACCCATGACCTCTCCCAATAAATGAATTTATTAATTTCCATGAATTGTTATGGCTGGTGGGAGGTGTGTGACTGGAAAGTACAGGCTGCCAGAACAGGGCCACAGAGATGACTGAACTTCTCCTCCTGACTTCAAAATTGCATTGGCCCCTGAAATGCTGCCTTACCCCAGACCTTCCACCTTAGTGCCCAGAAGATGGAAGACACACCCATGCCCTTTAAGGCACTCTTATTACTGAATTTTTGCCTCAAGGGTGATTCAGAGAAAACTAGAGCTAGATAATATGGTGAATAAATACAGAATTTAGTCAGTACTATAGCAATGGGAATAAAAATGCCTCAGTGGAGAACTGAGGTCCATTCAGCATATCTAGGGAAAGGGGGACATAATCCAGGGCATGGTGGAGTCAGTAAGTGGGAAATTAAGAGAAAACCAGAGTTTGGAAAGTGGGGTCTTGACCAAAATGGAATGACCACTGCTTTTCTGGAGACTAGCCAGAGAGACCAGCCTTTTTGTGGAGAAGAGGCAGGTGATCAGATGCAGAGGGTGGGAGAATGTGACTGCACCAAGTTTTCTAAATTCAATTGTGTGACACAGAACTCCAAGAGTTGAAGCCCATCATGGGGAGGACAGAGGAGGCTCACAAAAATTTGGTGAGGGAGGAAGCTACTGCAACCAAGTCAATGAGCTACTGGCCACAGGGGCCACAGGGGCCACAGGGCCCACGCGGCCCACGCGGCCCACGCCCACAGCAAAATGCAGGAGGCTGAGGCTGGTGGGTCCCTGCAGCCTAATGGCCAGACAGCCTAGCCTACTTGGTGATTTCCAGGATGGTAGGAAAACCACCCTGTCTTGAACAAGGTGGACAATGCCTAAGGAACAACAATTGAGGTTGTCCCCTAACATGTGTACCTGAGTGTTTCATAGAGAGAGAGAGAGAGAGAGAGAGAGAGAGAGAGAGAGAGAGAGAGAGAGAGAGAGAGAGAGACTTAATGGAAATTCTATGTGGGTCTCCAGAAAGGACAGCTATTTATTTTTCAGAAAGGCCAGACAAAATCTACAGTGATGGATTATCATTACCATAAAGAGTGTAAGCTCTACTTGATCATGAGCTGATCTTCTAGACTGCCATTGCCCATTCCTATTCTTATGTTCCAGCCAGAGAGGTAGATACTCGTGGAAGGAGCATGCACACACCATCCACCAGTCCCCAGCATACCCTAAGGACACATCACATCTGGATGCAGAACTTGCCCCAGTATAGCAGGTGTGGCCTGTCCTTCCTAGACAGGGGTATGGGAAGTCACACAATCCAGGATCTTAAATCTGGAGGAGTAAAGATTAAGAAAAATTCCTTCTTTACAGAAGGGCATCAGGAGCCAGAAAATCAGGAGACTTTGGCGGCCAGCTAGCGGGCCTGATACAGAACTATCATAAAGTATTTGGGTCCTGCAAATGTTTTCAGTTGAAATCACTTATGTGAATCAATTTTCATTCATTCACAATTTGGTGCATTAGGTGAGGGATCTACTTCAATTGTAGAATAGTTATCTATTCCCAGCCCTGAAAAGTTAATTAACTAGTTGGTTGGTTAGTTGGTAGTTAGTTACTTGATCTAATATTTCATGCATGCTATTGTCTTACCCAAACTTTGGAGCTGCCGTGCTGATGATAAATTTTGGGAACAAGATGAGACAGCAATGGATTTACCTTGACAGCTTCAGAAAAGCTATACCTGGGAGCTAGGAAGGCAGCTCAGCAGTGAAGACCACTCACTGCTCTTCCTGAGGACCCAATTCTCAGCTTCATGTGACAGCTCAGGACCAGCTGTAACTTCTTCTGGGGCATCTGCCCTCTTCTGACCTCCCTGAGCACCACACACACGCATGCTGTAAAAAGGTACATAGGCACACAAGTAGGTAAAACACACTTAAATTAAAAATATTTTTATTTTTATTATTTTTTTTTTTTAAGGATGGCAGTTTTCCGCCCATCCTAGACTCATTTTGTGGCCTTAAATTCACTGAGATACACCTGCCTCTGCCTCTCAAGTAGTGGGGTTAAAGGCATGCACTACCATACCAGGCTAAATAATTTTTAAGACATGTATCAAAACATAATCTCCCCAAGGAAAACAAATTTAAAAATCATCAGTTTTCTACTACCTTGTTAGGACACAAGGTACATTCTCAAGTGTCTACTTATAGAGTGCATTACATAAGAATTCTATCAGCCTTTGTCCCTTGGATCATTTTGACATTGTTCAGAGTCCCCAGTTTGCATCACCCAGGGCCCAGGTGCTCAGCTTATCCTCACAGGGTTCCTAGACTGTCTCTTTCAGCAATTATTTCTCTCCCTGCGGCTGCAGCTGCACTCCAAAGTCTGCTTTTGTGGACCACCAGGAATTTCCTGTGATAGAATGTCAGAAAGCTGCTGGTGACTCGGAGGAGGTGACTTCACAGGGCAAAAGTTCCCTTTTCACAATGAACATTCTCAGTTTGGCCGTGTCAGAGACTTCCCACCCAGATCCCGCACAGATCCCGCACAGACCCCTCACAGATCCCGCACAGATCCCACACCTACCAACCACTTGTCATCTTTACACCAACCAAATATCCAAAGAAAGAAATAAAACCATTTGTAAAAGACTGTCTTCTTTTCTTAACTGGACCTGCTTTGGGGTTCTGGATAGGTTAACCTTAGGCAGCAACAGAGCATGGTAGCTCACAGTGGTAATCCCAGGATTCAGGAGGCTGAAGCAAGACAGATGCTGTGAGTTCAAGATCACCTGGCTATAAAAAAATGGGGAGATAGAAGAGAGAGAAAAAAACAATCCTCAAAGGGGGCCTTCCTTAAAATATGTTTTATAAAGCCAAAAGACCTTTTTTTTTTTTTTTTGCTGGTGCTGAGAATCTAATCCTGCTCAGCAGGTTTTTCCAAGCTGTAGCTGGGATCCCAACCGCAGCCACCGATTCACACTTCCCAGTGCAAGATGAAGGCTTTGCAGTGAGGATGAAGCCCTTAAGCATCCTGAGTATGGAAGCAGACACACAGCTGCTACAGAAGCCCCCTTGCAAGCCACGCTCAAAACCAGAAGTGAGTCTGTACTGTGACACCATGACCGGGTTTGCACAAAAGAGAGTATGTTCGTTGGGCAAGGAACCCAGCTTAGAGTCCTCACCCACAGTGATGAGACAGCCAGTACTACACCTGGTGCCAGACCCTTTCCACATCCAAGTCTCCACTGAGACTCCTTAGTTTTGATATCTTCCTTCAGGAACCCTCCCAGGCAGATATCTCAGAGAGGGAAGGCAGACAGGTTTAGGTACAGAAGTCACACCATATGCTTGCTTTTCAGCAGTGACAGTAGCATTTTGCAGCACATTTGTTTGCTCACAAGCTTACCCCTCCCATGTGCGCTGGGGCCAACCTCCTAAGCTGCTACTGGACTTGACCCACCTTCCCTCCTGGAATGTATGTATGTATTCGTCCATTGCTTGGTCATCCATCTAGCCAGTCTCCAGGCATGACCAAAGCATTGTGAATTAACTCTTACAAGCCATACTTCTGGATGATAAGGTGGCTCCAGATTCCCTCTTGGAAGAACATATAAGACACAGCAATGCTGGCCTTGAGATGGAAATGGGAACCGTAGTGGAGTGCTAGAGAGCAGTGCTGACGGCCCCTTTCCGGCTGAGGAAGAACAGGACACCATCGTCTTTCTGGATCCACACCCTTCTGTATCATGTGTAAAATAATAGTACATTTCAAGGATCCTCCAGGCCAGAAATCTTCAAATCAAGATGATATCTGAGCACTTACTTAGTGCCAGGTATAAAAAGACCTGTGGGCTTGGCATGATGGGGAATGTGGATTAAACAAATAATTGTAACAATAAACTTCCAGGTGCCTTGATGAGTACAGAAGGACACTTCGGTGCTTTGAAGGTAAGTCCTCTGGGTACTATGATGGCCTAAGCCTTCTATCTCCACACCAGCCCCTGCTCGGCTGAGGAGCTGGAACCAGGGCACATGCAGAAGACATGTGAGCCTCAGAAGCATCTCCACAGCACTAGCACTATTGGGAGCGCCCATCGGGCCCTGGGTCTCTCCCTCTACCCACAGAGGTCATTGGTCCTCACTGTATCGCAGCCCCTTACTGAAGCCCCAGAGAGTGTCTTTCATCTCATAGTACCTGGTGTCTTCCTCAATAAATGGATCCCAGCAACAGAATAGGAAAGTACGTTCTGAATCTCTCAGCTGCTCTGGGGAGACTGAGGAACCACAGGCAGGTAAGGGTGGGAAACCTAGTGAACAGTATAAAGCCCAGCACAGTGCACATACATGATCCTTCAGACCCAGGCAATGGAGTCACTTGGTTTAACACATCTCAACTCCATGGCCTGTTAGCTAGCCAGCCTTAAATAGGGTGTTTCCCTGACTGTAGAACCAACATTTTCTTAAGGCTACACATTGACAAGTCGAAAACACATTGATTGGAAGACTAAATACCTTGAGTCGGGCATGGAGGCACATGTATGAAGCTCAGCCCTCAGGAAGAGATGGCAGAAAGGCAGAGTTCTAAATCAGCTTCACTAGTTAGTGAGTTCAAAGTCAGGCTGAGCTACATGGTAAGATCCTGTCTTGAATAAATAAAATAAAACAAATCATACACCATCAGTTTTTGGTTATATTCATGCCCCGTGACATGTGAGGAAGACACTGCCAATTGATGCTGTGACAATGATATTTCCCTTTAATTTTTTTGTTTTGTATATCATTAAAATCCCTACATCCTCTGGGACTGGTACTTGGAATTGAACTTATGACCTCGTGCCTGCTAGGCAAGAGCTCTCACTGAACCACACTTACCTCTCCAGCCATCCTTTTACTTATTTTGAAATAGGGTCTCAGTAAGTTTCCTAGCCTGGCCTTGAGTTTCCGTTTCTCCTGTCTTAGCTTCTCAAGTAGCTAAGATGGCCAGTCTGCATCACCAAGACTAAATAAAACTCTTATTAGGTTTGATTCAGTTGTGGATATATCACACTTACACAGATTTAAATGGAAGAAAGCAGGTCAAGTGTCTATTACCCGAAAAGCCTGGATCCAAAAGTGTTCAGAATTTTAGAAGTTATCAGATTTTGAAATATTTCATATATTTGAGATTATAGAGACAAAATAAAAGTCTAAGCACCTCTATATTTAAACAATACATTTAAGATAATTATATTTATATAATTTAATAAAATTATGTATAAAGCAATTTTTCAGGTGTGGAATTTTCCACTGGTGGATATTGTGACATCATTCAGAACGTTTCAGGTTTTGGATTTTGTCGTAGTTCAGACTTTTAGATTAGGAATGTTCAAACTTATTTTTAAGTATAAATTAGTGGCTGGCAGTGGTGGCAAATGGCTTCACTCCCAGCAGCACTCAGGAGGCAGATAGATCTCTGTGGGTTTGAGGCCAGCCTGATCTACATAGTGAGTTCTAGTCCATCCAGAGCATGTAGTAAGACGGGAGGAGGGGAGGCTTATCAGCATGGTGGTACATTTGCTAAATGAAAAGACTCTGTGAGCCTGACAACATAGCGAGGCTCCACTGCAAGAAAAGCAGAAGAAATACGGCTGGGAAAGAAGCAAGAAGTAGAATCCTTTTCCAATCAGAGTCTACCTCTCCCTACTTGCTTATCATTACATCCCCCTTCCACTCATGTTTCTACAGGCAAGGATGTTACTCTCTGGGCCATCTCTGTCACTGGGCAGCATTTTCAAATATGTGATCCCATGCTGGACAAGGTGGCACATGCCACAAACCCTAACACCCAGGAAAAGGAAGCAAAAGCATGCCTCTGTGATCTTGAACCCAGCCTGGTCTGCTTAGGCCAGCCAGGATTACAGAGTGAAACCTTGCCTCTCCAAACCAAAGAAAGAAGCTACATTTCCCCGAGGCTTTCATGAAGCTGAGGGTGTCACTGGCTTGACTCTACCTTTTGGAACACAGCCGCATCCTTCCCAAATGGCCTTTGAGGGTCTTCTAGTTGTTTTCACCTGAAGCAGCAAATGTCTGTGGGTATCTTCTATGTTAACAAGAAGACAGATAAGTACTCACATCCCTGGCCAGTGGCCATCTGCCCTCTGGGCTCATTACAGGATGCTGCTGAGGGAAATGCCAATGATGGACAGGTGCTCCAAACAGCCTCAGGAGCCTATGATAGAACTGAAATCATTTACAGATCATACAAAGGAATAGGCCTGGCAGACTGGCAGTCATTAAAAGCCAGTAATTGATTTTCTTCTTAAAAAATTTTTAAGATAGGGTCTCACTACATAGTTGTGTTTGTCCTCTGTGGGCCAGGCTATCCTCAAACACTCACAGAAATGCACCTGTCTCTGCCTCCCTAGTGCTGGATTAAAGGCTTACACCACCACTTCTAGCTTTAAAATGTACGTGTGTGTGTGTGTGTGTGTGTGTGTGTGTGCGCGCGCGCGTGCGCGCGCGCGCGCGCATGTGTAACCAGTGCCCACTGAGGACAGAAGTGGTGTCATATTCTCTTAAGACGGAGTCATGGGTGGCTCTGAGCCATGTGATATGAGTGCTGGAGATTGAACTGAGGTCCTCTGGAAGAATAGCCGTTGCTCTTAACCACGGAGCCATCTCTCCGTGGTATTTGGTTTTGCCTGTAATAAACTGAGTATCTTAGAATATTGAAACTTTGATATTTAGTTTTGGAGACGGGCGGTCTGTGAGTTTACTGTGCTGTCACTGTACAAAAGCTGTCAAAAGTAATTTGCAACTCTGGAAAGCCAAGAGTATGTAGAGAAGCCAGGTGGCCTTTCTTCAGTTCTGTCTAATATCCCTAAAATCTGCTGTTTTCATGATAGTGAAATCTCTTCTTGATGGCTGACCATGTCTAGTGACACAGAGCCGAGAGCCAGACCAGCTCAGTGAGGATGTCTAACCGGCCTTTGTCCTTCTTCCCTTTCTCTGCCTCTCACAAGTTAGTGTGGTTATTACACAGGTACTTGGGAGCCGGAAGTGGCCCCGTTGGTTCTCTTTTGTGTGATGATAGGGTTTGAAACACTGCGTTCTAGTTCTGATCTTGATACTACCACACGTTTCTCACCCTGGGAGAGCCAGGCAGAAGGTGGAAAAGGGTTCTCTCCAGAACAGGAAGTAGAACAAAGAGGAGGCACACTCCCCCACTCCTACAGCAGTCATCAGAAAGCCAAGGCTCTGCTAAGCGTGGGCGTTGCCCGATGGAAAGCGTTATGTCACTGTCTTTGTTGAATACCTTGCCAATGTTTTTAACCCAAATTTGTGTTTCCCTTCACCTTCCATCCACCCTTGATGAAATTTGATATTTCTCCCATTTTCTCTTCTCGTGTTTGAAAGCAGAGCATTCGTCTACAGCAGATTAATGTAGTCTTCGTGATGAGCTGATGCTGCATGGCAGCACCCTCTTGGCATTAGATGCTTCTTCTGTAGTCTGTGTCTCAATCTGTCACAGACAGGCTCCTCGGGCCTCTGCAGCCCAGGCCTGGCAGTGCACTCTAGTTGCCTTTTGTCTAAGCTTGGCAGGGTAGCCACACTTTGCACAGGTCCACGACTTCTGAAGGTGGAAAGCCTCAGAGGCACACCAGAGTCACGCGTGTGTGCCATTCATCGCTCCCCAAATGGTGGCATCCCCTTTGGAATCTTGCTTCTGCAGATGAGACCAAAACAACTGGAGAAAGCTTAGAATTCGTAAAGGAACGATCTAAGGACTGTTTTAAAACTCTCAGTTAGGCAAGTGCATGGCTGCGGAGACAGTTCAACCACGTGC
Source organism: Phyllotis vaccarum (assembly GCA_033318265.1). Lineage (NCBI taxonomy): Eukaryota > Metazoa > Chordata > Mammalia > Rodentia > Cricetidae > Phyllotis > Phyllotis vaccarum. Next base: position 104,659,234 of record JARWLC010000005.1, read on the forward strand.
AGCTCCCCAAGTGCTCCAGGAGGCAGGCGAAGAAACACCCCCCCCACCCCCCCCCCACCCCCCCCCACCCCCGGCACTTGTTACAGATTCCACTGTTGCAACATCACAACACTTAGAACCTGGCTTTGGACCAAAAGATCTAAGTGTTTTAAGTTGTTGAAAATACTGTCAAGTAGGATTTAAAGGTTGTGCAAAACACAGTCCTGTAAACAGGACAGGAGAGCGTCACCACCTGGGGCTGTGGTGCCAGATTTAACATGGGCATCCCTCTTCCTGCTGAGAGGTCCCTTTCTGGGTTTTATTTCTCCCTCGGAGTGTTCCATCCACCCACAGTCCTAGGAAACTTGCAACAGGAACCCTATGTTCCTTCCTGAGGACTGAAGGAGGCCCACTGGCTGGTAGAAATAAGGATATTTGTCTTGACACAGGCTCAGAAAACTGCCACTGAAACCTGAAGGTGGAGAGCGCTTGGCATCTTATGGGGTGGGGGGCAGGACAGTAGTAATTGTTCTTGATACAGGAGCAAGACTTGAGGTGCTCGGCTCCGTGAGTGCTGTAGCTGAAGGCCCAAAGTCTCAATTTATAGATTTCTTTGTTTATTCTAAAGGAAAGAAGCAGGAAGTTCATTTTTACCAGTGACCTTGACTGGATGTCTTTGATGATAATGTTTAATGGGCTGAGGGGTTCAGCAGTTTATTTATATCATTATAAAATGACGCCATCCTTGTATTTTTCACATCTCTTTAACGAGTGTGTTTCCTGAACTAAGTCTCTCACACACAAACATAGTTTAAAGAAAGTGTTTTTCAGTTTGACTTACTTATTTTTTATTGCAGCTTCATCCCGGTCTATAATACAAATTGTGTAATATTATTTTCAAATATTTACCCAGACTTGTACAACAATCTGTTGTTTCAGGAGTTCTGACTGTTGGTTTTATATTGTTTTAATGATTTTTATTTTAATGAAGAAATTTTTAAACCTTTTCCTCCATAATATTGCATCAGGAAGAATTTGCTTATTATATATCACATTTTTAAATTTTTTTGTTCCTCTTTCTTTAAAAAGCAAAATGTTTTGTCAATTTAAAAAGGTTAATTATAAAAACAGTTACAGGCCAAGTGTGGTGGTACACACCTTTAATTGCAGCACGGAAGACAAAGCAGTCTGAGTTCGAGGCCAGACTGGTCTACAGAGTACCAGTACAGTCAGGACGACATAGAGAAACCCTTCCTCTAAAAATAAACGAAACCAAAAAACAGAGCTTAGAAGCAAACAGCCTAAGTACACGAAATTTTAGGAAACATTGCCGCCTAGTGGTCACATGTGATATTGCAGTAATGCTGGCACAGTGCCTTACTTTTTCTTTCCATCGTTTGTTTAATTAAAGACATGGTGTCTACTGATAAAGCTTTTAACCTTTAATTAACGTGTATGAAAATCATTTCGAGCTCTTGTTAAGTAAGGTTCTATTCAGAAGTTTGAGTGTCTCTCAGTCTTGGCCCCTCTGGTTCTGCTTTCAGCTTGGCAGTGTAGCCATGTTTACCAAAGGTCCATTTTAACACAGGCAAGTGTGCATCTTAATCCAACGTTTTCCAACGTCCAAAGCTGTAGAGGCCACGGTTCAGCATAGGTTCAGTTCCCATGTGTCAGTATCAACAAGATCCCAGCGGTGGATCCATGACCATACTGAGTGGAGATGGCTTAATTTAATATGCATTTGGCAAAATCCAATGAGTCTAGTCTATAGAGTCAGAAAATTTTATTGATTATATAAAGATTATATAAAGATAATTTTAGACATTAAGGTTCTTTGACAAAATGTTTTAGTGGTAGAGCCTTTCCTAACATGTGTAAGGCTGTGGGCTGTGAATAAAAAAATAATTCACAGGTGGATGGTGGTGGCACATGCCTTTAATTCCAGCACGCAGGAGGCAGAGGCAGACAGACAGAACTCTGAGTTCCAGAAAAGCCAAACCTACAGAGAAACCCGGTCTTGGGGTGTGTGTGCGGGGTGGGGGTGGGGTTACAAGTCAAACTCATTTTCTGTCTTTATATATGAGATTGACTTTAATGAAAAAGGAATGTTGAATTAACTGTTGTGATAATCCAATTACCCATTGCCCTTTCCTGAATGTGTTCACTTGTTCCTTCATTGCCTGACTTATTTTTGTTTGGTTGTTTTGGGGATAGAGTCTCCCTATCTAATTCCTGTAACTCATTATGTAGACCAAGCTGGCCTTGAATTTACAAAGAACCACTCGCCTCTGCCTCCAAAATGATGGAATTAAAGCATGTGCTAGCTACCCAGCTTCCTGCCTTACTTTTGAGACAGCCCTAAGAGTAACATTTCTGGATTCTATTTTGTCTTTTAGTGAGTGGTATAGATTAAATAACAAGGAATGCCCAGCCTATTGGAGAGATCATTGAAAACAGAGGCAAGTGGGTACTGAGGCTCACTTCCAGCTCCATCAGTTCTCAGGGAGACTGGAGTAGCCAGAGTGACTATGCCCTCTGCAAGTCTGAATAATTCTTCTCTAAATAAGTCCTTTTATCTCTTCTGAGATGTATTATTGTGTGTCTGCATGGTGTGAGAGAAGCACCTTGCTCTCTACTTTTTCATGGGTTCCAGGGACTGGACCTAGATCAATGAGCTTCACTGGAAAACACCTTTATGCCCCAAGCCATCCCACTAGCCCTGTATAATTTGCTTATGGATGCCAGCCAGGCTTAGTGAGGCATGTTTGTAATCCCAGCCCTCCAGAGGCTGAGACAAAGGATCGATTTCATGTCCAGTTAAGGCTTTATAGAAAGACCTTTTCTTTAAATAAACAAATAAATGCCTTCCATTAGCACAGTGGTTCATGAGTCCCTTCCTGCATGCTCAGCACCTGTCCGAAGAAAGAAGTGCCTCTTACTGATGCCACTCTGCTGGCAAGCCTTCTGGAGAACAACAGTCTTGGCTGACGTGGTTTAGGCACCAAGGACCAACCCCTTCAAAACCCTTTCCTTAGACTTTGTTCCTATGTTCAGCACTGACATGTGAGACACTCTTTGAGACTTCACTCTGTATGCATAATATACCACGAAGTAAGAGTTTGCCAGTTGTGTATCCTTAACCTGCTGGTGGTTACTATAATATCCATTTAGGAAACTTGAGAACACCAGTATCTAAAACAGAGACAAAGGAACCAAGTTTCTGGGGGATCAAGGAAAGTCAATGTGAAACCAGTTGCTCCAACTTGGAATCCAGCTGCCTTTGCTTCATGCTTTGTGGTCATCGTCTATTACTAATACAGAACAACTTGAATTTGTTCTACTGAACCCAGGTTTTAATCTCCTTGAAAATAAAGGCAAACCAGAGCATGCTGTTGACTGTTTCGGATTCTGCATATTGTATTTTAATGGTTTGCTTCTAGTATCTGTGTCTCTGGCCTGACTGCTTTTCTAATTTCAGTGTCTCCGGCATTGTGTCCTGTGTGTGCACTTGAGGACTGTTGAATGTAGAAACCCAAGCATATTTAAAAACATTCTTCAAATCTGGAAACTCCCTGAAGAATGCTCACATTTGGCCATCAGGGGGCAGTCTTGCCTACTTTGAAATGGTATCAACTTGTGAGATTCCACATTTCCTCGGAGTTGGAAAGTTTGCTTTTTTTTTTTTTTTTAAGTTTACATTTGAAAGCACTTCAAGGTAACTTTTGCTGGCCCCTTGCCAGCGTTTGTCTAAGGAGAAAGCAACAGTTCATTCTCAATTCTCCAAGCAGGTAGCCACAAGCCAACCAATCAAATGAGAGGAAAAGACTGAAACCCACCAATCAGGCTCTGCAAGATCTGCCCTTTGAGATGGGTCCCTGCCCAAAGAAGCTTAGAGTACAACCAAGAGTCCCAGCAGTTGGCTTACAGGCCACAGTGGCGGATGAGCAAGCTCACACTGAGTAGGGGCCATTAGCCAGGTGGAGAGGAGCCTAGCATCAGCTCTTCCAGCTATTGACAGCACCCAGTGCCACTGAACCTGCTCTGCCTTTTAGGCAGAACTGCTGGAGAGCTGAGGGCAGGGCTGGGGTAGGAGTGTGCGCCATTGGAATCACTCAAGGTGTGAAGCTAGAACTAAGCTCTCCACCAGAATCACTGGGTCACGGCCACTGGACGGGCCCATACGTGCTGTGGCTTCAATCCTCCCCATTCTGAACGGAGGCTTAGATGATGTACTAAACCCACTAAACGACACAAAGAGTAAGTTCCTCCTCTCCCCCAGACTAGCTCTCCTGTGGAGTCTCACCACATTCCAACTTGGAATTTTGGATTCTCCAAAATTCCATGAAGAATACATGCATATTTCCCTGGCTTTCTCAAGTGAACCCTTAAGTATTATCACATCTGACCCAGAGCCATCCCTAATTAACTCTGCCAGGATTTGGAAGCAAGAACTTCAAGCCTGCGGGATGACTGTGCAGTTCTGCAAACCATCATAATGCAACCTTTAACCCTAATGTTAAATAAAATCCCTTGGCAACACTTTTTAATTTTTTTAAATATATGCATAGCTTAAAAATAAAAATCCTAACAAGAAATTTATATTAAAAATGAAAAAAATACATAAAAAAGCTTTTACAAATAATTTGAATAAAAAATTTAAATTCTTTAAAAAGGCTATTTGGGGTAGGTATACCTGTGTGAGATGTCTATGCACACATGTGGGTGACTGTACCCGTTTCCATGTGTGCAAAGACCAAGTGAGGAAATCTGGTGTTCGCTCTACTCCTTTCCAAACCTAATCTCTGGAGGACGTGCGTCTCTCACCAGGCTGTCCCCCAGCCCCAGATCCTCCTGGATGCACTCTCCACAGTGCTGCCTTTTCATATAGGTGCTAAGTGTCCAAAGGCAAGGCTTCATTCTCACACAGCAACCCTCTTGACCAATGAGCGCTCTCTCTCCTTGGCCTATAAAATCTGTGTTTTGTTTTTACTGTAACATCTAGACCCGATTTCCCACGTGCACATCCTTTAAACAGTAAAAGCATAGAATGCATAGTCAAATATGAGACGTTTAAACTGCTCTGATGCTTACAAGTCTTTCAAAAGATACAAGAACCTGACTGGATGAGAATGAAATGAGCGATCTATAAACATAATACCCGAGGTTCAAACAACTGGTCCCTTTCTCTTCCGTTCTGCTGTTTTATTTCTAGGATCTGGAGATCAATCTCCCTGTCCCTTGTATCTTTTCCATACAGAGATGGTGCTTTCAGAAATTACTGCAGGTTGGCTTTTCAGGTACACTCGCCATGAAGCCTGATGCCTTGAGTTTGATCTCCGGAACTCGAGTGGCAGGAGACAATGCACATGAACTGCCCTCTCATCACCCAACGTCTGCCTCTCGGAGCACACACAAGTACTTAGATAATGTTCTTTTAAAAATAATTTGAGTCTTGATGGTTCTCCAAAGGGAATCAGCAATCAAGTTAGAAGTTCAACTTTATCCTGGGGTTCTGTCTCTGCTGTGCGGCCTCTTCAAAATGTATTTTAGCTCCTGCTAAAAGAAAGTCTATCATGCATTCTCTTCTCATCAGTGAGATTCAAGCACTGCTTACAAAAGACTAAACAGTCTATGTAAATCTTCAGAAGAGAGCAAATAGCATCCATAGGATAGTAGCTACAGAAGGACCAGAAGACACTAATTCACCAAAACTTCAGAAGGCCTTGTAAGGCAGGTCATGTATTCCATGCTTTACAACACTGCTTTCAATTCTCATAATTGTTGTCTAGTTTTATGTCAACTTATTATATAGTTATCCGACATGAAGGAATCTCACTTTTAAAAAATGTCTCTGTAAGATCCAGCTAGGCAAGCCTGTAGGGTATTTTCTTAGTGATCGACGGGGGAAGGACCAGCCCATTGTGATGATGGTCCTATGTTCTATAAGAAAGCATGAGGAAGCCATGAGGAGTAAGCCATAAGCAGCATCCCTCCCTGGCCTTGGCAGCAACTTCTGCCTCCAGGTTCCAGCCCTGTCCGAGCTCCCGCCCTGATTTCCTTCATTGATGAACTGTGCTGCGGAAGTAATAGTCAAATGAACTCCTTCCTTCCCAACACCATTTTGGTCATGGTGTTTATTATAGCAGTAGAAACCCTAAGATAACTTGTATTTTACCTTCCATTTCTCAGATGAAAACGTGGCAGAGAATAAAATGCATGCTAAATCCCACCTCTAGTCCTGCTTTAAGCCCAAGTCTTGTGTTCCATCCAGATGGTCCAGGAACGTAACAGAACTTTACTGTGCCATGTCTGCCTGCAGCAAGGTCTCCAGAAAATCTCTATGGAACTCACATTATCAGAGCCCACTCTCTCCTCCACCCAAGGTGAAATTAGTACTGTTCCCCTTTGACACTTTCCTCCCTATAAAGAGTCCTCTACTTTCCAAAGAATAGTGACTTTAAAAAAACAAACTCTGACAAATCATAGCAATTCTCCTAAGTTTAGAAATGGGATAGAGGGTAGGGGGCAGATGCAAGCACACATGGAAACCAGATGCTGTTCAGATGTCTTTTCTCAATGGCTTCTTTCTTATTATGTCTGTCTTGCATACATGTATGTAAGTGCATGTGTGTCTGGTTGCCACAGAAGCTAAAAGAGGGCATTGGTACAGGTGTTGGTGCTGAAGAACGTGGGTGCTAGGGATTACAATTGGGTCCTCTGCAAAATCAAGTGCTCATAACTGCTGAGCCAGCTGGACTCTCTAACCCTCCGTTTTGATACAAGGTCTCTTATTTGGGAACCTGAAGCTCTTCATTTGGCTAAACTGTTTTCCTGTAAGACTGCAGTGATCTACTCACCCTCTGATGCCCATGCACCCTGTTCACATGGCTCCCTGGGCTCTAGAGCCTGAACACACACAGTATCCATTCAAGCTGTCTCCCCAGTCCTAGATACGGTTTTGTTTTTTGTTTGGGCTTTTGGAGAGACTCACTTTGGAAGCCAGGCTGGCTTTGAACTCTGATCCACTTGTCTCTGCCTTTTGGGTGCAGGGATTAAAGGCATACACAACTATGACAGGCCCTAAAAGTCATTCTAAAACTAATTAATTCGAGGTTCTGGGGGCTTGCCCACCAAAAGCCATGGGGAACAGCTGAAGCCACATTCCAGGAAAGGACAGATCTAAACTGAAACCTTACTGCTTTTAAAGGTAGATTCTCAAGTAACAGGAACTCTTACAGCTACCACTCTCTACTGGACCCCTCCTCTTTGCCCCTTTAAATGGCTCAAGGGCTAGAGTATGCCAGACGAATTTCATGGAACGTGCTATTTTGGCTGAGAAATGAGCTGTGGGGTTACAGTATCACAACCGGATACAGCTGTTTGTGACAAAGTCCCTGTCACCAAATAAACATTCTACCTCACCAGACATCTGTTTCCTGTTTTTATTCTTCCCTTTATCACTCTATTCCAATTTCCTTCCACCTGTAGGCAAAGACAACCAAAATGAAGAAAGCCTATGCTGGCTGCTGGTTCTCCCTTGAATGTTGAGAGCAGTTAGTCATTCTGCTTGGAGGGATGGGGGAGGAGAGTGCAAGGACCCTCAAAATACATTTTGAAATGGAAGGATGCAGTGTGGCCTCCCTTGAGATGACTAATATTCTCTCACACTTCCCATGAAGAACTTTTCCTGAGAGGCAATGTCTAAGACCTACAATGGCAAATTGCATCACCGAAGGAAAGTCGTGCACAGTAAGGCAAGGCAGTAACTTACCTAGGGCTAAGCACACCACACAGGATCTTTTATTTCCACACTCCATGCACAGCTACAATACACTTAAGAAAATTATTTCTATGCAGATAGGCTGCTGTCAAAATTCTCCTCAGATCAAGGGTACGTGTTTGTCACTGAAGTGCTGCAGCTGGCACTGCAGCGAAGGGAGGGCAGTGTCACCCGGCATGTGAGGCACTGGTGCACAGAAGGGTAGAGACTATAATTGGTTACAAACTCCTTGTTGGTTTACAGGACACTGTTTAAGGAAGGTGAATCAACTTTTCTGATGCACCTCACTTTAAACAACATAAGATCAACAGGGCTCAATTTAAATCCCCAAGCAGTCAAGTGCTCAGGAATCTATTTAAAACAGATGTTGTATGCTGGGGTGCAGCTCAGCAGTCAACCTCCACTACTAAAAATAAATGATTTACCTAGGCAAGACAAGCTCTAACATTATCAACAATCATTCGGTTTAAGTAGATTTGGTTCTGGGAACTTTGAGGAAAGGGTATTAACAAAAGCAGGATGTAGACTTTGGGTCCCAGTAAACCTTCAATAGCTGGGTGTGGAGGCAGACCTTCTGCTATCCCAGAACTAAGGAGACAGAGACAGGAGCTCAAGGTTGCCCTCCATTACACGACAAGTTTGGAGATATGCTGAGCTAAAAAACTAAAATACTTCAATATTACATCATGCTCAAAACAAGTAAAAATTTTTGTTGTGATACAAAGTTCTAAGATTTTTTTCCAGCCATGACTTAAAAAGAATAAAATGAGCCTTAGCACTGAACAGCTGAGATCTCTCCCGAGTCTGAAATATATCAATTCTTAATCCCTGGGGACTCGCTGTTGACAATTAAAACACATTTTCTTTTTACCTGAGCATTCCTGCAGTCTTCATTGCATCCCAATATCTTTTCCCCTTAGACTACTCACACATATCTTTAAAAAAAAAAAAAAAAAAATGTATTTATTATGTATAGTGTTCTGCCTGCTGCACACCAGAAGAGGGCACCAGATTTCACTGTAGGTGGTTGTGAGTCACTATGTCGTTGCTGAGAATTGAACTCAGGACACTCTGAAAGAACAGCCAGTACTCTTAACCTCTGAGCCATCTCTCTGGCTGCTCAAAGGTATCTTAAAATACTTAATACAGGAAGCATAAGACATCTTTACAGTGAAAATGTTTCCAAAGATACACAGGCATGCATTTCCAGGCTGTGGTGGTGTATGACTCTATTTCCAGTACTCAGGAGGCAGGGGCAGGGAGCTCTGTGAGTTTGACCAGCCTGGTCTACAGAGTGAGTTCTAAGACAGCGAGGGCTGTTACACAGAGAAATGAACAAAAAGGCTGATACAGAAGACAAACGCTTCCCACAGACAGTATCCCAGGTTTCTATCATTCTTCTGCAGTAAGATTAATAAAGGCCAAGTATGGTGGACAGGCCTTTTTAATCCAAGCACTAGCGAGACAGATCTCAGTTTGGTCTACATACAGACTACTAGGCGAGCAAGGGACTTAGTAAAGAACCCAAACCCTCAAAAGACTGATGAATTAACTAATTTACTGAGTTATATAAAACACTGAACTGAACATTCCAAATGTTAAAGAATTCTATACTTGTGTTGGTCTAATATAAGTCAACTGCTTGTTGTATTCTCTCTTATTCATCACTTCTTTGGTTTTTGTTTTGTTTTGTTTTTTGTTTTTGTCTGTTTCTAAAGACAAGGTTTCTCTGTGTAGCAGCTCTGGCTGTCCTGGAACTTGTTCTGTAGACCAGGCTGGCCTCAACTCAGAGATCTGCCTGCCTCTGCTGAGATTAAGGTGTGACCCACCATAGCCCTAATTATTCATCATTTTTAACCAAACTTTTCACCCTAAACCACCAGTTGCCATAGACTTCTAGTCCCATCCGAAGAGAACTGTATTAGGGTCTGGCCAACATCTACAAACAAGTTTTAAGTGGCAGCTTCTAACTTTGCTTAGAAAAAGCTGGCCTGCTGCTTGCTGCCTGGCTCTATTTAGAACCCATTGTCAAAAAGGAGATTACACAGAGCAGCTGCCCAGCACAGCTGCCACCAACTGTAACAGAGCCTGGCACCTCCTGTGAGTGAGTCTCACTTCACTCAGGCCACTGTGGGACCCAGAGTTGCTACCAGCAGAGCTAAAACCAGGTCTCTGAGAAACACAAACATGCTTTAAGAATTGATTCGGTGGTGGTGGTGCATGCCTCTAATCCCAGAACTTGGAAGGCCAGGGCAGATGGATCTCTCTAAATTCGAGGCCAGCCTGGTCTACAAAGTAAGTTTCAGGAAACCAGAGCTACACAGAGAAAACCTGTCTCAACAAACAAAAAATTAAATAAAAAATAAAGGAATAAATAGGGATTCAAATTCAATCACTGAAGTTGATCTAAGAATGATTCTTCTTAGTTACTGATTCTTACTAGAGTTTGAAGCAAATAAAACTATACAATCCTGGATGAAAACTGATACACACTCTAAGCACATGAACCACTTTATAAACTAGAGCCCAGGTCAGCAAAACACAAGGCATAAAAGTCAGTTAAAAAAAAAAAAATACACTGCATGATTCATGAGTTTTTGGCTTTTATTTTAAGATGACCAACTAAAAATTGTTTTAAGTATAGGAGAATTATAATGAATTATTCAAGATCAATGTTTAATTGGTCATGCAGGCATGGTGGCCCATACTGCAATCCCAATACACGAGATATAAAGGACCAGGAATTTGAGGACAGCATGAGATACATGAGACTGTTTCATACAAACAAAAATTACAATCACTTAAAGTAGGTTAAGCTTTTGCAAAATTTGGATACAATTTCTTTTTAAGACGCTTATTAACTTCTGAATTTTTTTACAGTAACTGAGTTTAAGCTGGGCACAAAGTCCAACCTGCGGGGAAAACTGAAGCAAGATTGCTAGAGCTCAGGAGTTCAAGGCAGTTTCAACAGTGAGACGCCCATCTTAAAAAAACACCTAAAACAAAACCCCCATTTCCATTTGCTTATATGGCTTACATAATCATTGAACAAGTTTTCTAAACTTAACTGAAATGTCTTGAAATCTTTTCTTTATCTATATGTACCAATGCTGTGAAAATTAATTCATTTGTAATATTCCTTTCTCTCTCTAGATCCAAGGCTGATAGGCTTTTCTGTAGCTACTCACCATCTATCAGTCACGTTCTGAGCATCTCATCCCTATTGGGGACTCACTATCCTAACCAAGGGTAGCAGAGCTCCCCGGGGACTACTTCGTCAAAGAAGCCAAAGCTCCTTAGCATCTGCTCTCAGGGCAACTAATCAATCCTTTACATTTGCCCTTCATCCTGACAAAACAGGAAAGAAAAAAATCAGGAAAAGATGGACAGTAAAAATAGATCATAAAGTAGCTAAAATTAGGATGGACAGTGGTGGCATATGCCTTTAACCACAGCACTGGGAGGCAGAAGTGGATCACTGTGAGTCTGAGGCCAGCCTGGCCTACAGATAATTCCAGACAGCGACAGCGAGAGCCACACAAAAAGCCTGCCTCAAAACAAACAAAACACAAAAACAAAGACGGGGTGATCCTTTCTAAAGACTGTCACCATCTGAACTTTTGAGACATAGACCTAAAAAGGTTCAGTTCCTCTGTGCAGCCTTGGCTGTCTGTGATTTAATTTCAGATCTGACCACACTGACAGCTAATATTAACCCCAAGGATTTGCAACCCACAAGAAGCCTCATTTCAGCCCGCCTGGTTGTCAACACTTCTGCTTTACTGTAAAGAAGTTCAGGAGCTGTAATATTTAAGAAGATTTTCATCTGTAGGTTTTAGAATTTTCTTATCTGCCATATTCACCACCCAACCAGGAGCAAGACCAAAAAATATCTGCCTAGGATCCTTCCGAGCGCTGAGCATTCTGAAGAGTTCATCTTTGGTGATATCAGGAAGAATGTAGCCATACTTCATGGCAAGTTCAAGTCTTGCTTCAGGAAACTTGGCAGGGTCAGCCAGGTACCCCCGGTTTTTTGCATCAGTGTAATATGGCACCAGTGATTCAGGTGGGAGCATCCGCTTTGGAATGGGCTGTCCCCGCAGAAAGAATGGAACAGGTTTGCACAGAATTTCTACAAAGAATTTTTTAAAAAGAGATGTAAATACTGGATCTACATAATAACTATGTTAGACATTTTAAAATAATTTACTGAGATGAGAACTGAATTCCAAGAACGTTTTAGTTAAGCGGCCTAAGTAGGAAACGGAAACAACTCCTTACAGATTGCTCCCCTTCTTGGGATCGTGTGCGCTGTGCTTCAGCACATGGACAGCTGAGGACAACCCTGAGGAGCTGCTCTCCTTCCACCACGGGATCAAACCCAGGTCAGACTTGCAGAGCTATCAAAGCTAGGCTGAAAAGTCATTTTAGTACTTACAATTTGAAAAAGACAGAAAAGAGGGGAGAAGGAAGGAGGAAAGGCTGTAAACACTTCAGATGACTAACACCCCTCTGAAGAATATATTTTAAGAATTAGTTTTAGTTTTAATTATGTGTGCACATTAATGTCAATGGAGTTACGTGTTATGTGGTACATGAGTGCAGTGCTCAAGGAGGCCTAAAGGGGGCAGCTAAGAGCACAGCAGAAGCACTAAAAACAAAACAGGCAAACAGTAGGCAGGCAGTACGAGATAAGAAACTGACCCTGGAACAGACTTACCCAGACTTCTTGGGTCATAGAAGGCTGTAGTAACAACACCACCATTTTTTTCAATTGCAGCAATGGCTAATTCTGAAGCTAACTGCACCTCAATATTAACTTTTGCTTGAAAAGTATCAGCACCCTGTAGTAAGTTAAAACAAGGCATGTTAGTAAATAGCTTAACTGAAGGCAAATCAGCACAAGATTAGTTTTCAGCTGCGCCTACCCCGCCAAAGTACCTGCAATTCTATCTCCAGCTTAGGGGTCCGCTATGCATCACCAATTCTCAAGCTGCAGTAGCAATGACTTTCTTATTTCCATTTTCTGCATTTAGCAGGTCCTAAGAGAAGCATCTATTCCCCACACTCCATTAGAAGTACACTATTTAACCCTAGCCAGGATATTACTATTCCACATTCAGATAGGGACAATGAGGCATATGGGCTCCTGAGTAATTCATCAAGACACAAAGTTAGGATGCTAATCCCAGAGTCCAGTCAGAGCCCTTGGGTTGGAATTTTTCTTTTTTCCAATGCTAAGGATGGAACCCCAAGGTCCTCCCTTCTATCGGTCAGCTATATACCCAGAAATCCCCCCCCCATATGTGTGTGTGTGTGTCCACAGCATACAGCACACATGTGGAGGTCAGAGGACAATTTTGCAGTTCTCCCTTTCAACCGTTATGTGGATTCCAGGGATTAAACAGCTATCTCCAGCTCTGACTGGCCCTTACCCATGAAGTCATCTTACCAACCCATCTCTATTATTAACCACAACATTATGGTCCAGACTAGAAACAAATCTTCCTGAGACTAGAGATGGCTCAGCAGTTAAGAATACTAGCTGCTCTTTCAGAGGGTCCTAGTTCCAGGGGATCCAATACCAATGCCCTCTTATGGTCTCCCGAGGCATTAGACACATACGGAGTACACAGTACAGACAAACATGCAGGTAAAACACACATACACATCAAACACTTAAAATTGTAATAGTAAAATAAAAACAAATCTTATCCCTAAGAAAGCAACAGAAGATTATAGAGGGAGGCAAGGGTCTGGAATAGCCTGGAAAACAAAATATTGGACAATACTAAGGGGGTTGGCCATCTTTAGAGAAAAAGGGGGGGGGGATCCATTTTTTATTCACTGCCATCTATATTATACTCTCTGAAAAGGAGGAGGCATTTATTTTTCCCTAAAATGTTTAATATTAGAAGATGAAGCAATGAACTTCTTAAAGTGCGGCCACTCAGGACATGCTAATATTTTTCTAGCTCCAAAACATACTGTTTAACTATCCTACCAACTACAAGATATAGTTTCATTTTATAGCGGATAATAGTGTGCATTTTTAGAATCAATAGACTGTTGATTCAGAAGTTGAAAAATTAACTTGTGATTTTTTTTTTTTTTAATTACTACTCTGAGGCCAGGCAGAAGTGGCACACGCCTTTAATAACACCACTCAGGAGGCATAAGCAGAAGGATCTGTGAGGTTGAAGCCAGCCTAATCTACATAGTCAGTTTCAGGACAGCCAGAGCTGTCTCCTCCCTGCCCCCCCACCCCCACCCCCAATGTAAAAATAAAAATAAAATAACTACTCTGTTGTTGCTCTGTAGTCTGCTGAACCATCACTATTCTGGCTCTGGTGTTGATTGCAGTAGTTTTTTTTAAGTATTATAAACTGCATTTTTAGGGAGGTCCACAAATCAGGTTTCCTTTATCTTCCTTAAGAATATATATTCCCAAATAATTCTGTGCTTACTCATCACAGAATCTTAATCATTATTTACTTGTAAATCTAAACTTAGAAAATGTAAACAATGTACAAGCTATGTGTGACTACAATTATTCAACCATTGCCCCAGTGTAGAATTTTCAAAATAACGTCTACTAGCATAATACACACATACCTAGCATATTGAAACATGGAATTTAAATACTGCCAGGGTCATGGATTTTTCTATGAAGTTTATGTCTTTTTCTTTACACATCCATAGTAGAATATTGATGCTCAATCATGTCTTTGGAATTGCTTTTCCAAATAAACTTAACTGTTTGGTTTATTAGGATTTATTTTTCTTTGAGAGGGTTTATAGTGTAGCCAAGGCTTACCCAGAATTCACTATGTAGCTCAAGGTAGTCTCATACTTATAGCAATCCTCCAGCCTCAGTCTTTCAAGTGCTGGGATTCCAGGTGTGATCTGCCACATCAGATACTGAATGAGACCTGGAAAGCTCGTATCATTCACATTCTCAAAGGACTTTAACAGGCTCTTCCTTGGACATTGCTTCCCTCTAGTGGACACCAAATTACTACTCAGGTGACAGTGGGAAAGATAATGAAATCAAAATGCAGATGTACACCAAATGGGAAAAATTAGTTGGGAGGCTGGAGATGGTTCAGCATTACTGAAACTGCTGCTGTTCCAGAAGGCCAGGATTTCATTACCAGAACCATAGCATGTGGTGGCTCTCAGCATCTGTAACCCCAGTCCTAGGGGAGCCAAGCTTCTGTGGGCACCAGGTGCACATATGGTACATACATGCAGGCAAAATATTCACACACACATAAAATAAAAATGCTTTGGGCAGGAAAAGGCAAACATAGTGTGCTTCTAAAAGTGGGAACAGGACCACAGGCCACACTTGAACTACTGGCAGACTCTTGTCATCTTGCAATGCAATTAAACTACTTCTAAAAAAAAGTATGGGGTAGGTGAACGGATGTAGTGGCACACGCCTGCCATCTCAGCATGCAAGAGACAAGGGCAGGGGCCAACCTAGTCTTCACATTGAGTTCCAGAACAGTCTTCCAGCTACCCTGCCTCAAACAACAAAAATAATTCCAGAAAGATGTGCCTGGGTCTGGAGAGAAGGCTTAGAGGTCAAGAGCACTTGGTGTTCTTCCACGGTTTGGGGTTTGGTTTCCAGCACCCACATGGTGGCTCACAACTATCTAAAGTTCAGTTGCAGGGAACTTAATGTCCTCTTCTGAACCCTGTAAGCTCCAGACACATACAGTGCACATGCACACAGGTAAAACCCTCAACACATAAAATAATGAAATCTAGCCAGGCAGTGGTGGCACCCAACTTTAATCCCAACACTTGGGAGGCAGAGGCTGACAGATCTCTGTGAGTTCAGAGCCAGCCTGGTTTACAGAGTGAGTTTTGGGACAGCCAGGGCTACACAGTGAAACCCTGTCTTGAAAAACTAAAACAAAACAAAACAAATGTAAAAAATTCTTTTAAGGGATTTTTTTTTTTTAGCTTTCTATAACCTTGGCTAGTATGGACTGCAGTTTTTAACGTTTGTATGTTATGTTTATTCTATGTATATGTGTGTTTTGTCTGCACAAATGCCTGTGTACCAAGTGTATACAGTTCCCATCAAGGCCAGCAAAGGGTGGTGGATCTCTTGGGTCTCAAGTGACAGATAGTTGTGAGCGACCATGTGGATGCTGGGACTCAAACCCAGGTCCTCTGGATGAACAACTGATGTTCTTTACCACTGATCTATCTACACAGCCCCCAAGAAGGAGTAAGGGTTGATTAAGTAGTACCTCAGTTTTGCCTTCCAGTTTCAGTTACTGGTTCTGCAGAGCTATGAATCAAGGCCCTGTGCAAGCTGAAAAGTGCAGCTCCAGTGCATTTCAGATTTTAAACTGTGTTGTGTGGCATTTTGGGGTCTCCTGATGCTTCACCCCATCTCTCCCTGACATGAACCACACCTTCCAATGTCATTTTCATACTATGTGCTGCCCACCCAGCAACCTTCCATAATACTGCAATACTGTGTAGTTATCTCTTATCTTACTTAAAGATGGACCCTACCAGTGACTCTGACAATCTGGATGACAAAGAGGAACTACCATGTACCTGAAGCAGAGAGATGGAAGTCCTGAATTTATTAGAGTTGTAAGTTAAGGTTACCAATACTGCAGCAAATAATTACTAGCCTCCCACTATGCCTAATTTATGAATTAATTTTTATTAGATGTCTATATGAAAAGAAGAAAACAGTCTATAAGCATACACATGGTATATGTCCCTCAAAGATAAAGAAGAACGATTATGGGAAAGTATATAATACAAACAAAAAAGCAAATCTAGAGTTACCTCTTCAACCAGCTGGACCCCATAATCCCTTTTACGTGGTTGGATGGTCACACCTCGTCCATTGACAAGCTGGGTTAAGTCAATAGGTTGAGTTGGATCAACTCGACCTAAATCAATGAGATACTGCAGTCTCCCCAGACTCAAAGGCTGATACTGACGTCTGAAACTGCAAAACAGAAACATAATAGTTAGGAAACATCAAGTAATCGTTCTGTAACCTCTTCAAGTCAACAAGCTTTGTTCTATGTTTTCTTTTATAATTTCTGATGATTCAAAATAAACTTAGGAGTACAATGCAAACACATAACACCAATGCTTCCTTTGTTCCACTAAAAACAATTTAACTCTGTAAACATTTACTTCATTCATGCAAACAAGTAAACTTATAGAAGTTTAACCCAAAATAAGAGATTATGGAATAAGGGTAGTTGCCTGCCCTACGATATGCCATATGTGTATATACATATATATGCACAAATAAATATATAGAAAGATACATGTCCTTTAAATTGTTAATCTTCTAAGGAATCATTGCTATCCCCATTTTGTTGGTCTGAGCAGAACATCTGGGCTTATATGTTTGTCTATAAGACCCCTGCGCCCGCGCTCGCTCTCTCTCTCTCTCTCTCTCTCTCCTCTCTCTCTAACACACACACACACACACACACACACACACACACACACACACACACACACACACAGAGAGAGAAAGAGAGACACTATCTAGGTTAAGTTTTCTTACTGAAAACTATTCAAAGGAACAGTACTACAAGTTTGCTTCTAAGTAAACATAAGGTTTCTACCAAATTATCTATGTAATTTTTGGTGAAAATTAGGAATTTGTAGTTCAAAAGCAAAGCACCCTTACCTATGTCCTTCATTAAATCCGTATTTTGGAATTCGGAGGTAAAATGGAGTCTGCCCTCCCTCAAAGCCCAGGCGGGGCCGAGTTCCTCTCTGTCTTTCTCCTTTATGGCCTCTGCCACATTTCCTACCTCTTCTCCGGTCTCTTGGGCGTCTTTCCTACAAGGAAAAATGAGTTTCAAGATCTTCAAATACATTTTTGAAAACTGTTTCACCTCACAGCATGCTCCTTTATTATGCCCTAGTTAACCAGTAGTAGTTAAGATGCTGTGTGTTGAGCACCAAATGCATTTCACTACCATAGTTCTCAATGTAGCTAATTCTAGCAACCAAAATACAAGGTGAAACACAGGGCAAAGTTCCAAGGTGGGATGGAACCCAATGGGAAAAACAAACTCTCCCATAAACTAGACCCCAGGCTAGTCAGCTTGTGCTGACCTGTAGTGACAGCTACTTGGGAAGCTGAGGTAGGAAAATTCCAAAGTTCAAGGCCTGTCTGAGCCACACAACATGTTAAAGACCAGCACTTCCAATTTACTTAGATTCTGTCTCTGAATAAAGCACTTAATAAGCAGGAAAGGGGTTAGGTGCCAGGTCAGTGATAGTGTGCTTGACTAAGGAAGCCAAGGTCCTAAATTCAGTCCTTGGTAGAAAGGGAGCTGGCATGAAAAAAGAAAACCTAGAAGTAAGCAGCCAAGACGTGGCTTGACCGATATTCGTTTAATTTTTTTTTTAATTAATCGTAAATACATCACATGTGGCTATGGAAAACTCCATTTTGTATTAAGCACCCATCCTAAATTCCTAAAAGATAAGCTCCTGGCAACTCTGACTCCTTATCCCCCTCCCCAGAATTGAAGAACTGTTGTAAAACTGATTAACCGCTTGCTTTGATTTCTGTGACTCCATACAAAGTGAGGAGTGAGGCAGTAAGTTCCACAGAGATGAATTGTGACCTGCCTTTAAAAGTCCTCCTCCCCTTTAAACTGGGCCTCAGGTCCAAATCAGACCACGGGAACGGAGGGCAGCTCCAGCCTAAAATAAAAAGTTGGCTAATTACAACTGGATAGAGTCGGGTGGTCTTTCGGTGGCTCCCAACCCCCCACCCCCGGTAAATATCTTTCCTTTAATTACTTTGTTACCTTCCAAAAGCAATAAATTGAGTTACATTAAGAGGTAAGAGGCAACACTTCTAGCGGGCCGTGGGCTACACATACGACAGCTGGAGTCAAAAGTCAATTGGAATATATATGATAGGCACTTTGCTAAAGGATTTCAGTTTAGAGGCAACTTTGGAGTTCCCGAGAGTGTATCCCCTGCATACTTGCAACTCGGAGCTTTTGAGCGTCAGCCTTGACAACACTTGGCGCGCGGGGGCCCCGGGAGCTCACACGCGTCCTCCACCCCCGGGTGACGCGGCCCCAGCACTCCCCGCACCACTTACCGTTTTTCTGGAGTTAGGGTTTGGCTTCAGGTTGACCAGGCTCACTCGTGGCAGGGACCGGAGCAGGTCCAGGCCGTTCCCGCAGCCCCGTGTCACACCAGCCATGGCTCACGGTCTTTCCAAGGACGCCCTTGCAGGCAGCGGGGCCCCCAACAGGGCCGGCGTTGCTTTACGGCCTCGCCCCGCCCCTGTCGCGCTGCAGCGGGCTTCCGCAAGGTATGGACTCTCACTTCCGCTTTCCAAACTTTCCGGAAGCTGAGCTAGGTTAATTTCTGGAACGCCATCGGTTTTTTGTGAGGTCGTGCTTTGTTCTTGGGCTTCGGCACCACGTTCTGAACGAAAAATGTTCGCTTCCACCCTGAAAGGACTACGAACGCAGTAGTTAAAATTCGCCTTCTTTGTTGGGTTTTGAATCTGGCAGCCCATGAAGCGTAGAGCAATCCAAAATAATGTCAGCAGGTTCTATCATTGGGGCTTCGTTAATCTATTACAGTGCCTGATTCATATTCCTTTTCCGACTATCCCAAAATTGCTGACTTGCCTTACAGTTAATAATGGAAGTAATACTGAATGAATGCCTGCTGTGTGTGAGCCTTCCTCTATTTATATAAACAGTCACCCTAAAGGTAAGGAACATTTTGTCTAAGCCAATCAGATTGACCCCCAGCTCCTACAAGTATCATAGCTAATGAACTTATACTGCCAAACATATATTTCACTCGAAAACTAAATGATTTTAAATACTTAATAAAAGTAATATAGAAAAGCATGTGTTCCTTTTGATGTTCTTTTGCCATTTTACTGTCTTACAGAGAGTTGCTCTTGCTAGCGCTCTCTAACAATTTTATAGTTAAGGTGAGACAATTTGTAATGGGCAGTTGCTTCTAAATCTAACTAAACTTTTTTTGGGTTTTTTTGGGGGGGTGGGATTCGTTTTCATGTATATGTGTATTTTTGAGAAGTGGCAGAGGCCCAAAGAGGGCCTCCTCCTGGAGTTGGAGTTGTTTGCCAGCTTGAGCTGCCCCAAACCAAATACAGATCCTCTGAAAAAGTAGTAAGTACTACATTGCTAAACCATCTTTCCCGCTTCCGAATCAACTGTAA
Organism: Phyllotis vaccarum; assembly: GCA_033318265.1. Taxonomy (NCBI): domain Eukaryota; kingdom Metazoa; phylum Chordata; class Mammalia; order Rodentia; family Cricetidae; genus Phyllotis; species Phyllotis vaccarum. The sequence goes on from JARWLC010000005.1 coordinate 104,679,228, forward strand.
AATAGCTATATAAACAAGTTACATTTACACCTTTAAACAATATTTTTATGAATAAGACACTGGCCAAATCGATAGAAACATAGAGGTTGTCAATCTAAATATTGCTCCCAGGTTTGAAATCCAGAAGCATCCAAAATCGACTTATTTTAAGTTTGTTTTGTAAGATAGGCTCTTGTATTCTTGTAAACTAATTAGCAAAACTGTTGCAGTGGTTCTGTGATGTGGGAATGTCTTTCTGTATGCTGTGAATATCAGTCTTTAAATAAAGGAGCTGTTTTGGCTCATGACAGGCACCATAGAAAAAGTAGGTGGGGAATCAGAATAGGTAGGAAAGGAAGAGCAGAGTCAGGAACAGACTGAGCCAGCCGCCCAAGAGAAACATGTATGGAACACAGGTGAACCACGGGCCACTCGGTGAGACAGATTAATGGAAACAGGCTGAGTTAAAATGTAAAAGCTAGCTAGCAATGTGCCTGAGCCATAGGCCAAACAGCATGAACTTAATGTAAGTGTCCGAGTGATTTGGGGGGGCCTAATCAGTGGCGGGCGAGTAAGGGGTCTGGGGCTGCAGGTCTGTAGGTCTGTACCTCTGGCCATCCTGGACCAAGAAACTAAATTGTAACGGTTCTCAACCCCTTTGGGAAGTCAAACGACCCTTTCAAGGGGTTGCATATCAGATATCCTACATATCTGATATTTATAATTCATAACATTAGCAAATAACTCAGTTTGTACCTATTATACACACACATGCTTTGGGCATTACTCTAAATTCTGTTTAAATAGCTAAAGAGGACTTTATATAGTAACTATTTCAACAACAAAAAGAGAAAATACTTAGTCATAGTCTCAAGTTAATATTTCACACCTAAGTAGGTTTTTGCTTTGTTTTTGAAGTATGTTTATATATATATTATATAATACATATATAATAAAAAAAATCTAATAATACAGAAGGGTTTCTGGTGAGAAGTAATTGTTCCTTTCTCAGTTGAAGTCCCTTCCCTCTTCCCAGGTGAACCAGGCTTGTGTCAAGTTAACAGATACTTTCATGATATAAGTCCTGAAGAAGTTAGAAACAAATTGAAGATACCTCAATATAGTGAGATATATATATATATATATATATATATATATATATATATATGGGAAGAACTGTATGAGACAAATTATATAACCAATAGTATACTAAATAGGGAAAAACTGACATTTCCCCTAATATCTGGAATTATACAGAGGTGTACATTCTTTCTACTTTCATTTGACATAGTGTTTGAAGTCTTAGCTAGAGGAATACCAGCAAGCATTCCCCATGAGCACACCAGCTGATCAGACCAGAAAAACAGGCAACACACAGCCAAAGCACTGAAAATCCACAGAGGAAACAAACCAGGGAACAAAACACTCACCCAACGAAGACAAATCTAGAAATCAGCACTTAGACCTATAATCTATAACTATAATCTATAAACTCATATGACTAGATACCTGTATAAAAACACCATCAATAAAATATAGTACAATATGTCTCCATTAGAGGCAAGCTATTCTAGCACAGAAGGCCCTAAATATTTCTAACATAGCCAAGGCACAAGGAAAAAAACCTTAAAAGCACCTATATGAAGTTGATAAAGTTCCTTAAAGAGGAAATTATTAAATCACTTTTTAAAAAAAACCAAGAAAATGCAAACAGTTGAAGAAAACATTAAAACTATTCAAGACCTGATAAATCAAAAACTGAGGGAATTCTGGAAATGAAAAATTTAGGAATTTGAGCAGGAATTACAGAGGCAAGCTTCACCAACAGAATAGAGAGATGGAAGAGAGAATCTCAGGCATTGAAGATACAATAGAAAAAATAGATACACCAGTCAATGAAAATGTTAAATAAAAATAATCCTAACACAAAATATCTAATCTGGGACACTATAAAAAGACCAAACCTAAGAATAATAGGAGTAGACAAAGGAGAAGAAACCCAGGTCAAAGACCCCTGTAGTAGTGGGGTTTCTTGGTCCCAGGCAGCCAGAGGCCCAGACCCTGGCGCTCCAGACCCCTTAGCCACCCACCTTTGCTGCTCAGGCCCCTAGAAATGACTCAGACACTTATATTAACTTTATGCTGTTTGGCCTATGGCTCAGGCACATTGCTAGTTAGCTCTTACATCTTAAATCAACCCATTTCTATTAATCTGTCTGCCATGTGGCCCGCGGCTCACCTGTGTTACTTACATGCTTCTTCTTGGGTGGCTTGCTCAATCTGCCTGACTCTGCCCTGCTTCTCCTACCTATGCTCTGATTTCTCCTCCTACTTCTTCTATGGTGCCTGTCATGGCCCAAAACAGCTCCTTTATTTAAAGATTGAGATTCACAGCATACATAAACACATTCCCACATCAGCCCCCCCCCCAAAAAAAATCTAAATAAAATCATAGAAAAAAAATTCTTAACCTAAAGGAGATGCTCATAAAGGTACAAGAAGCATACCAAATAGAGAAGACTAGAAGAGAAAGTCCCCTGATGTGGGAATGCCTTTCTGTATGCTGTGAATAGCAATCTTTAAATAAAGGAGCTGTTTTGGCCCATGACAGGCACCATAGAAGAAGTAGGAGGAGAAATCAGAGCATAGGTAGGAGAAGCAGGGTGGAGTTAGACAGACTGAGCCAGAAGCCCAAAGGAGCAACATGTAAGGAACACAGGTGAGCCACGGGCCACATGGCAGACAGATTAATAGAAATGGGTTGATTTAAGATGTAAGAGCAAGCTAGCAATGTGCCTGAGCCACAGGCCAAACAGCATAAAGTTAATATAAGTGTCTGAGTCATTTCTGGGGGCCTGATCGGTGGAGGCTAAGGGGTCTGGCACAGCAGGTCTGTGGGTCTGGGCCTCTGGCCACCTGGGACCAAGAAACCCCCACTGCAACAGTCCCCTTAGCACATAACAATCAAACCACTAACCATAGAGAACAAAGAAAGAATATTAAAAGCTAAAGGAAAAAGACCAAGTAAAATATAAAGGCAGACCTTTTAGAATTACCCAACTTCTCAACATATATTCCAAAAGCCAGAAGAGCCTGGACAGATGTGCTGCAGACCCTACGAAACCACAGATGGCCAGCCCAGACTACTATATCCAGCAAACCTTTCAATCACCATTAAATGATGAAAATAAGAAATTCCATGATAAAGTCAAATTTAAACAATATCTATCTACAATCTGAGTCATCCAAAAAAGGCTAGAAGAGAAACTCCAACCTAAGGAGGTTAACATGAAAACAAGGGAAATAAATAATGTCACACCAGCAAAACCAAAAGCAGGGAAACAAAAGACCAGCTTAGTGCAAAAAGCTATTTTGTTACAAGGTTAGAATAACTTGTTTCTCTTTGCTGCAAAATTCAAGTTTGACTCAAATGTACCCCATCGTGTTAAAATATGGCACTCTGTCAGGAAACCTTGCAATTTTCTGCCAAAATGATCTGTCAAAGAATTTAATCTGCTATCTGCTTCTGTAAAATTTGCTTACAAAATTCTTATGTTACAAAATCCCAGTTTACACATTTCCCATTTAAAAGTAGGCCTTAAAAGTTAACCCACACTGTACTCTGAAATCCCACTTTGGAGAGTCAGTCCTATGCATAGTAAATAAACCTTGCTAATTTGGCTTTAATTTAGATGGTGGTTTTCATTATTGGCTGGAGGGATTAACAAAATACATTCCTCTCCTCCTCCTCCTCCTCCTCCTCCTCCTCCTCCTCCTCCTCCTCCTCCTCCTCCTCCTCCTCCTCCTCCTCTTTCACCACCACCAGCAGCAAAATAACACTAGTAATTGAAATTTCTCAATCTCAATTTTCCAATAAAAAAGACACACTAATAGAATAGATGTGAAAACAAGATTCATTCTTCTGAAGCATCCAAGAAACACAAATCAACGTCAAGGATAGACATCACCTCAGAGTCGTAAAGTGCTGGAAAAAAAATATACCAAGCAAAGGACCTAAGAAGCAAGCTAGGGGTAGCCATTTTAATGTCAAGAATATAGACTTCAAAGCAAAACTAATCAAAAGACATGGGGAAAGACACTTCAAACTCGCCAAAGGGGGGGAAAAAAACACACCAAGATGGCATTTCAATTCTTAACATCTATGCCCCAAACACAAGGGCACCAACTTTTGTAAAAGAAACACTTCCACAGTTAAAATCACACACTGATGGTGGGGGGCGTCAATAACCCAATGTCACCAATGGACAGGTCATCTAGAAAAACTAGAGAAATACTGGAGCTAACAGATTTTGTAAACCAAATGAGCCTAATAGAAGTTTCAGAGCATTAAACCAAACTCAGAAGAATGTAACTTCTCAGCACCCCATGAAACCTTCTCCAAAATTGACCATATACTTGGTTAAAGCAAAACCGACACCAACTGTGTAAATAACTTAATGTCCAATGTCTAGAATCCACTCATGATCTGGGATCCTCGAAAGGGCTTAGGTCACTTCCCTGGCTCTCTACAGCACAAACAGTTTGTCTTCAAGACTTCGGCTGACCTCACTCCATCCATCATTGCTGCTGTTCTTGGTGGTCATCACACGATACTGGAATCTCCTGATGCAACTGAGCTGCACTCTTACCAATACCCTCTCTTGAGTTCTCCTCAAGGACTTCCATCTTGCCACACAGCGCCAAGCCTGTTATTCTCTATGACCCTTTCTTATCTTCAAAATCAGTACCACCTAGGAGTCTTACTCTGTCAAGCTTGGCTACCAGCAGGAGATGCAACCGTGGTCACTTCTGGAACACAGTTTCTGTGTGCTTACCCTGAGGAAACACTTTCTAGAAGACATTACCTAGGTGATGCAGGTCTTTTAATTTCTCAGCTCCAGCTGACCAGCAAAGGAAAGGTTTCACTTTAGTGGTTCTGGTATCTTGTTTACCCAGCCAGTTCTTTGGCCCAGACTAGTGAGAACTACAGTTTTTTTGTGGTTTGGCCTTTTTTTTTTTTTTTTTTTTTTTTTTTTTTTTTTTTTTTGAGAACAGGGTTTCTCTGTGTATCCCTGGCTGTCCTAGAACTATATTGATCAGGCTGGCCTCAAACTCAAGAGATCCTCCTGGGTGCTGGGATTAAAAACACATGGGCCCCCACTGGTCGACAGAATGTCAAATTCTTAACTCAAAATGTGCAATGGCCTGACAGTCTTTGAGTGACTCTCAAACTTCCCTCTGGAACTTCACAAGTCAGGAACCCATGCTCTGCACTTCTCTTAACATTTTTATCTTCCAAGGTCCCACAGAATATCTCACCAAACTCTGAGTACTTAATGGCTTTTCTAGGACAAAGTTCCAAAGTTCTTCCATAACTAATAAGGTTTTTTGGCCCTGGGTGGCCAGAGGTTTAGACTTATAGACTTGTAGTTTTAGATTTTTTACCTGTTTTGTTGTTATTTAAGCTCTTTAAAAATGATTTAAGTGTTTATATTAATTTTGTTGCTTAGTTTGTAGCTTAAATATATCATTAGCTTTTTATCTTAACTTATTTTTATTAATTAATTTTACTATGTGGCCCATAGCTCATTTATATTATATATATATATATATATATATATTAGACTAACTTAATTTGTTTTAACTCCTCCCTTCCTTTCCTATGTATTTTAATTTTCCACCTACTTCTTCTAAAATGCCAATAATAGACAAAAACTACTCCTTTATTTAAAAATTAATATTTACAACATACAAAATAAATTCCCACATCAACTCTCCTAAAAACAACATGGTCAGATTTGTCACAGAAATACCCTACAGTACAGGAACTAATTTCTGTCTTAGTCAGGGTTAGTATTGCTGTGATAAAACCCCTTGACCAAAGCAACCTGGGGAGGAAAAGGGTTCATTTGGCTTAGACTTTGACATCACAGTACACCATCAAAGGATATGACGACAGGAACTCAAGTAGGGCAGGAACCTGGGGGCAGGAGATGATTCAAAGGCCGTAAATGAGTGCAGCTCACTGGCCTGCTCCTCACGGCCACCAGTCTAGGGTGACACCATCCACAGTGGCCTGCGCCTTTTCCCACCAATCATTAAGAAAATGGCCCACAGGCTTGCCTACAGCTGGACCTGAAAGACATTTTCTCAATTGAGGCTCCCTCCTCACTGATGATTCTGACTTGTATTGACATAAAAATATCTAGGGCAAGGTTTTTACCAAAAAAAGACTGCAACAAACTTCTTCTCTGATAGGGAATTTTATAATGGGTGGAGATGAGAGGATCAGGTGGGAAAGCAGATGAGTACTGTGAGGTCATCCATCCACCTCTTCTCCGAGAACTCAGGTCCGTCTCCAAGCAGTTTCTTTCTCTCTTTCTCCCTCTTCCTTTTCTCACCCTTGGTGTGGAATGTCTTTTCTGTGCACTGTGAATTAGCATTGGATAATAAACTGTTTTGGCCTATGGCAAGGCATCTTAGAAGCAGGCAGGAAATTCAAGCATAGATAAAGGGGAAGGAAGATGTCAGAGACACTGAAAGCTGTTGCCGAGAAAGTACAGGTAAGCTATGAGTCACATGGCAAAACATAGATTAGTAGAAATGGGTTCAGTTAAGATGCAAGAGCTAGCAAGCAATAAGCCTGAGACATAGGCCAAACAGCAAGTAATTAATGTAAGACTTTGTGTGAATACTAGGAATATGGGTCCAGACGTCAGAGCTAGGCCAGGCCAGAAACTCTTACTACATACCCTCCCATCTTGGATATAAAATTTGTAACAAATCATGTTGTGTTATGACCTTGTAATGTAGCCTCACACCCTGGAAGCTATAAGTTAAGTTTTTGGTCATGCCTAAGGCCCACTGGCACAAAGGCCAGCCCAGGCTAAATCACATAGTATGAACTCTGCACACCACTCTCTGGACAACCTGTAAGAGGTGAAGGTATTCTCCCTTCTCTTCAAGATCCCATTGTGGCAGCCTACAGCCATGATGCTGTATCTCTTCTAATCTAAAAGACTGCTTACCACCTTCAAGGCTCTCTCTCTTGCAGGCAGTGGTGGCACATGCCTTTATTCCCAGCACTCAGGAGACAGAGGCAAGCAGATCTCTGTGAGTCCAAGGTCTACAGGTCTACAGAGCAAGTTTCGAGTTCCAGGAAGAGACTTTGGCAAGAAAGAGGGAGGGAGAGAGAGGGCTCCCTCTCTCAACATAGGTCTTTTGAATTGCCAGGCAATGCTTTTTCCACAAACCTGTATCTCTTTTCCTTTATAGTAAGTAGGAGGTTGAGATAGCTAGGTTTTCATAATTAATCTATGCTTCTAAAAAGTCATTTGTTTATTGTTTTTTGAGATAGGGTTTCTCTGTGTAGTTCTGGTTATCCTGGAATTTTCTCTGTAGATCATATTAACCCCAGACTCAGAGACCCAAATGCCTCTGACTCTCTAGTGTTGGGATTAAAAGCATGTGCCATCACAACTGGCTTTCTTATTTATTTTTTTGACTTATTTTTAAATTTGTATATAGCTTCTGAAACTCCTTAATTTTTGTAAATTATTAATATTGTCATGATTTCTTATATTCAGTTAAAGCAGGCTGGGCATTCATAATCTTTAATTCTATTGCCTAAAACTTCCAATTTAGCATACCCACAAATAACAAAAAATTAGGGTCAAATATTCCTCATTGATGGAAGCATAAAGCCAATTGTCTTTAAATAAATTTTACCATTTCTCAAATGGTAAAATAGTTGTATAAGTGCAACTAACACAATTATGAAGTATAAAACCACCTTGATTAAAAATTGCAGTTTTTCTCCCAGCATTTTTGTAATGGAATGTTACAACTCTGGGGAGGAGGTGAGAAGTGTCCCGACTGCTGGGGAAGCCAGGCCACACCTGTAGCTGCTAAGATGGACAGCTCTGGTGGCTGGGGCTTCAGTAGGACAGACAGCTCAGCCCTGGAGGGAAAGGGATTCTGACTGTTCAGCAAGTCGGGCTATACCTGAAGCTGGAGTCTGGTAGGGAATGGTCTCCCAGCAGGATATCTGAGCTTTGCTCTGCCTCCCTCAGGGGGGGCTTCCCAGCAGAGCCTTCTCTCCCACTTCTTCTGCTTCATTCTGCTAAAAGGGAAACCCCTGCAGAAATGTAGCAGTTTCTTCCAGCTCTGGGGAAAAGTTATTTTTCACTCTGCTTTGCTCAGTCCCCTAAGGGACATCTCAGCAAGGTTCTTCTGTTCTGCTACACCTTACTCAGTACCTCTAAGTAGGAATCTCTGCAAAGTTTTTCTACTCAGTCCCCCAAGGAACATATCAGCAAGTTCTTCTCTGTGCTGGCAAATGAAGATATTCACAAAAGACTTTTTTTTATTTAAATTTTTTTTTTTACCATATTTACCACTGCCCCCTCCCTCCCCTCCTCCCAGCCCTCCCTTAGCCTCTCCCCACCCCATCTCCATCCATTCCCCAAAGAGGGCAAGGAATTCAAAGGTAGTCAGTTCCATCTGGCATATCCATTTGAGTAGGTCTGAGTCCCTTCCCCCGGTATCAAGGCTGAGTTAGGAGTTCCTCTGTAGAGAATGGGCTCCAAGATGTCAGTTCATGAACCAGGAAGAATCTCTGGTCCTACTGCAAGAGGATCCATGAACTGTCCACATCATTTGACTGTAATCTACATATGGAGGTTATAGTTCCTTTTCATGAAGATTCCCCAGCTGCCAAAGACTCTTTTAAGAAAGAGAATTATTTGGGAAAGAGTAATTCAGGAAAATGTTTGCATATACCAGGGTGGGAAAGAACAGCCAACAACTGAAAAGAAGAGGGGTTTATATAGGACTCCTTAGGGTGGAGTTTCTCCAGGGATATTTAGGGATTGGTTAGTTTCATTGGTCAGAGGCAGACATGGCTCTGATTCCAGAAATAACCAATGGAACATAAAGTAAGCCACAAGAAGTCTCAACCCTAAGAAAGAATTCACCAACATCCTTATGCAGCAGTAACACTACACTGTTGAACACAAAGAGCACATGCTAGTACCTGGCTTCAACTCCTCTGCCTTCTCCAGTTGTGGTAATTTGAATGCCCCCATAATCTCATAGGGAGTGGTACTATAATGTGGTGTGGTTTTGTTGGAGTGGGTGTGGCCTTGTTGGAGGAAGTGTGTCACTGTGTGTGTGTGGGGGGGGGGGGCTATCAGGATACAGCCCTGTAGGACTTTCAGCTACTTCTGCAGCATCATGCCTGCCTGCATGCTGCCATGCTCTGTTATAATGATAGTGGAGTGAACCCATAATCAAGGTTCAATTAAATGTCTTACTTATAAGAGTTGCCATGATCATGATGTCTCTTCTCAGCAATAGAAATTCTAAGACACCAGTGAAAATGGATCATCCATGGGGCCCATGTTCATACACCAAAAACTGGTGATACAAAATTTCAACTTTCACATGAAAAGGAAAATGAGATGGTTTATTCTGAAACCAAATATTTACGACCATGACCCAGGAGCATAGATTGTGGTTACCCCAAATACTATGTTCCAAAATGGTAAGTCTTGTGGAATTTTTTTTGTAATGGAACAAAGCCACAAAACAAGCTATTACTTTAAAAAAATTCATTGATAGAGATAGCAGATAGCAAAGACACCATGTCCCTACTAAATCAGGCCCCAGATGTTATTTGACAGTAGTCTTAGCCTTTGGGAACTTCCAAAAAGATACCACCTGACAGTCAAAAACATGTTTTAAACAAAGAGGTAGGCAATAAATGACTACTAAGAATACTAAAGATACTCTGAGATAATCTAGCTCCAAACTAGTAACATCCCAGCTCTCTATGGCCATTAAAGTTTTAATCATCAGAGAACATCTGATGACAAGCAACAGCTTGTTTGGATAAATTATCATAGATGATCAAAATACTCTCCCATAGAACAACCAGAGCTAGAAAATAAATACCAAAGTGGATCAGCATCATAAGCAATGGTTGACATAAAAATGATGAACTTCTTGGCATATGCATCTATCTGCTTATCTCTACACCAACTGAGCAACAGTGAATTAGTTCTAACCAATGTAGACAGAAGAATAGCTTCTTTTTATCAGAGACCCTTAACTGAAATATTTCTGGTTGATGATTGCACGAACATCAACTGGTATTTTCCATTCTTCCTGTTACCAATAACTAGCTTATGCTGAACATGAATGTTTTAATCCATATTCACTAAAGAATCAGAATAAATAGACCGTGTGTGTATATAGGGTGGGTAGTGACTTACAAGCTATGGTTTGGGTAGTGTAGAGAGCTGCCCCAACTATTGCTAAGATGGCGCCGGCTTCCGGCTAGGTCCTGCATGATTAGGCTGGTCAACAAGGTACTGCGCATGTCCCTGGTAATTTTCCACACTTGGTCTCTTCGCCTCTCCCATGGCGTCAGATGGGGTGATGAGCGGCAGCCAATCGGGAGCTGACATATCCTAAGCGAAAGTCGTTGGCCTATTTAAGGGCTGGGATTGCCTCTCTTGGGGTCTCCATTTTCTGTAAGCTGATGCTCTCAAGACACATTAAAGCTTTGCTGCAGAAGGATCCTGTGTGACGTGTCATTCTTGCTGGCGAGAAGAGGCACAGAACAGGTAGTCTAATACTGGCTGTCTTCCAATGGAAAAGCCAAAATCTAGCATTTGTTTAATCCACTGGATGTCTCATCAGTCTAAATCTGGCACTGTAGTCCCAGAGGATTACTAGAGAGCTGCTGCTTTTCAGTCTGTGTTATAATCCAACAGAAGTGGGATCTAATTCCAGCTAAGCAATGCTCAGCAGCAGTGTAGAGGAACTTGCCAATGAGAATGAAGACAAGTAGGCAAAAAAGCAAAAGCTGGTTTCTTCCGTGTCCTTTTGTTTTGTTTTGTTTTGTTTTGATATAGGGTCCCACTGTGGGTGTGGTGACTTGGAACTTACTGTGTAGACCAGGCTGGCTTCAAAGTCACAAGAGGTTCACCTGCCTGTTTCTGGAATGCTGAGATTATAAACATTATTCCCTACGTCATTCTCATTTACCACCAGAAGATGTTGCCTAGATTTAGGGTGAGTCCTCTCGTATCAAATTATCAAGCCAAGAAAATTTATCACAGCTATATACAGCCATAGTTTTAAATGACTCCAGATGTATTCAAGTTGACAATCAAAATTAGCCATCACAATGACCAATCATTATCAGGCCTCGATTCCAGTCTGCATTTGTTCTTGTGCAGATTCAAGGAATCATTCAAGGGCCTTCATAAAAATGTCCTATGGGTCTTGGAATCAGCTGAACCCTCTTCACTGATAGTAATATCAAGAACTTCCACTACATGATCGAGCTGTTCCTTGTTAACTGGTATATCCATAATGGTTTCTGCTTTTGTTACAATACCCTCCTAATCATTCCCAAACATGAAAACAACAGGGTCTATTTCTAAGTTCAGAGATACACCCTTTAAGCCTGAAGAAAAACTCTATCATTTCTTGTACTTGAACAACCTCAGCTTTTTGTATCTGACAATATCACTTCAGTATTTAACACTTGCTTAATATCCTTAAGGTTAACAACAGTATCGATTCCAAGAATGTTTTCTAAGACCACAAGACATCTCAACAGTGTCAGTGTTTTGAAGATGAGTGTTGGAGGCATGGAGGCACTTTGCAGAAATGATGGAAGATCTCAACTAGATTTTGAAACACCTTAGACTGTCAATGAGGGACACAGGAAGCTACTGCCAAGGAAGCGGTACAGACAACATTTGTACAGTTGCTTCTTGAGAGGCTACTCTGAAGATGCTGTCTCAAGATTCTCTATTTCTTCTTCAGGATCCTTGAATATCTTTGCATGGTTGTTTTACTACCTCTGTGACTTTTTAATTATAAAATTTAAAAGTCATCATTTAAATTTTAAATAAAATTGTTATTAAAATAAAATGTACAGGTATTTTAGTGAGGATTACATGGTAGATTGTGTCTGAAAATTTGATTAAAATCAATTGATAAAGAAATCTTATTTAGCTGTCTTTTCTTCACCTAGATAGCATGATACTTTTCTTGATATAGGTCTAACACCTTAAAGTTTTGCTTATGCAAAGTAAAATTTCCTCTGCAGATGTTACTATTAGAAAACCCTAAGTCTCCATCAAAAAAAAAAATCTGTTTGAACCATGTAACAAATGCGGTAAATCTGCAAAAATGTTAACATACAAAAACTAGTTGTATTGCTATACACTATAAAACAAACTATGAGAAAATTTTTTTAAAAAGTCCTATTTGCAATAGCATCAGAAAAAAAAAAAAATACAGGGACAGCAGGATGGCTCAATGGGAAAGACTCTTGCCTAACAACCTGAGTTTAATCCCAGAAACCCATAGTGAAAGGAAAGAATCAACTCCCACAAGCCTTTTTCTGACATTCACATGTGTGCCATAGCACAGGCATGCACACATACAATACATAAATAAACACCTGTCAAGGAATTAACAAAATAAAATACAAGTAAATATAGTCTGAGATTAAATATCTATATGCTGATTACATTAATGAAAATAGACACAAATAAATGAAAAGGTATCCTATATTCATAAATTGGAAAATTAATATTGTTAAAGTGCTCATCTCACATAAAAAGACCTACAAGATCAATAAACTTCCAATCAAAATTCCAACGGAATGTTTTTGGAAGAAGGGGAGCTATACACATAGACCAAAAATAAACGAATCCATGTAAAATCAACTCACTTAACAAGAGCACCAAGAAAATACTTAAAATTACTAGAAAGGTAAATCTAATGTAGCATTCTAAGCGTAATTAAAAACAAAACCCACAGCAATAATGGAAAGGGTGGGAGGAGACTTCTGAGGGTTGATTGCTGTGGAATATAGGTTTAACTATGTGAAGATGTATTGCATTTGTTTATGCTGTGGAATATTTGTTTAACTATGTAAAAATGTGTTGCGTTTGTTTACCTTGCCTGCTTAAGGCATCTGATTGTTCTAATAAAAAGATGGATGGCCAGTAGCTGGGCAGGAGCTGTAGGTGAGACTTCCCAGCAGAGTAGGAGGATCTAGGCTCATGAGAGAAAGAGGGAGTCGCCAGAGGCCAGCCATACAGATAGGTAAGAAGCAGGAAAGTAGGACACAGAGAATGAAGGGAAGGTAAAAAGGCCCGAGGCAAACAGAAGAGAAACCGATTCAATTAAGTTATAAGAGCTAGTGGGGCAAGCCTAAGCTAAAGACAGAGATTCCATAACTACTAAGAAGTCTTGACGTTATTTGGGAGCTGCAGTCATCTCAAAGATAAATCAAGGTGCAAGTGATGATGATGCTTATGATCTTGATAATCGTAATTTTACAAGTATGTACTGCACAGCATTTTGTCAGTTATATTTACTAATGGTGCTTTTACTTTTAAATATTGTGACTTTGCATTTTTACATAAGTAACTGGCTATTATATCAAAAACACACTTTTCTGCATGTATACTGACCTAGAATGGCTACATTGCTGAATTTTCTTATTAATGAGTTTGTTTTATTTTGTATAATCATATCATGTGAATAATTTTTAACTTTTTTTTTCCTTTTAAAAAATTTATATTTACTTCATTCTCTTACTTGGGGAAGGAAGAAATCATTCAGAACAAGAGAAACAAGCTCGTTGGAGGATGTAATACACCAGAAACATTGTAGGAACTTTGACACAAGAAGAATAGACAGATGACAGACACCCCAACCTGGAGTCCTTATTCTCTGTAGTAGAGTAATGGTAGGTTCTGGAATTCTACACATTTCATCATAGAGAAACTCACTCAACAATGATTTTGTTCATTTTATGTTCATACTAGGCACTAAAGACAGTTGTGCTTTCTTTTATAGTCAAAAAGATAAGACCCAACAGCTTGACTTAAATATACAGTGGCATCGCAGGGTGTGGTCCTGCTTGCCTTTAGTCCTAGACCTCAGGAGGCAGAAGCAAAGAGCAGCTCAAGGCACATCTACAAAGCTGAGTTCCAGGACAGTCAGGGCTACACAGAGAAACTTTGTCTCGACAAAACAAAAATATATAGTCGACTAAGTCTTATGAGTTCCATTAGGCATCGTTTTGGAGAAATTATCAATTTAACATTTTTTGAGAATCTACGAAATTTTTACAATTAAAATCCAGGGCGAGACTTAAAACAGTTCCGAGTAAGACTCTCAAATCCCTCAGGACTAAGATTGTCCTGTATCATTTAATTAAGTAAACTGTCTTTAAATGTTTGGTTCATCAATCCCTTCCCAGTCTTAAAGAACGTTCCCTAAAAACTGTATTTGGTGACCTCACCGAATTGTAGACTTCTGAAGGTCATGACGTTTGGTCTTAGATCTTTGTCTTTGACCCTTCCCAACTCAAACATATCATGTGTGCACTAAACTAAATAGGCAACCTGTGCAAAAATGTGGCCATTTTCTCGTTAATATCTCAATAAATCCTCGCCCACTAGTTAATAACGCAGACCTGTTTGGGAAAGCGGATGGGAAATCAAAGCCGAAGTGACCTCAACAAGAGCCTGCAGGGCCCAGCTTTGGTCCCGGCCACCTGCTGCTAGCCCACGCACTACGGGCCAGTAGGGGCGACCCGAGGGAAGCCGCATTGTGACGCGCACGCGCCACCGAGGGGAGCGGAGCAGGGGAGAGGAAGCGGGGGCGCGGGCCCTAGGCGGGGCGGAGCGCGCGGAGCACGGGAGGGCGGCGCGGGGGCGCGCACGCGCCTGAGCGCGCGCCCGGAGGGGCGGGCAGGGACTCTCGGCTCGCACGCCCTTCGGTCGCCGGGTGCCGGAGCTCCCTTCCGCTTCCGACGCGCAGTCCGCCAGTCGGTGGATGTGCGGCAACAACATGTCCTCTCCGCTGCCCGCCGTCGTGCCCGCCGCCCGGAAGGCCACCGCCGCGGTGAGTGGCGGCGCCCGGGCTGAGGGCCCAGTGGGCGCAGCGGGACTCAGGGCCGCCGCGCGTGGATGAGTCCGCGCCGCCCCGCGGGCTCCTCCGGGGTCCGGGCCGGGAATCCGAGCTGGCGGCGCCGCCTCGCACTCACCCCCCGAGAAGCGAGTTCCGAGGGCTGGTGCTGAAATAGCTGACCTGTGAGTGTAACTGTGCCGCAGGAGCTCACATTAACTTTCGCTCCCGGAAACTTTTGTGACGAAAACATTTGAGCATGCCTGGAAAGCTTTCGTGACTTGACTTTGGAGACGGCTGTCTTGATCCGACTGTGATTTGCCTCTGAGTGCCAAAACGCCCTCTTATCTTAGGAATGAAAAAGAAGACGCCTAGAAATCAGTTAGCTCTCTTGAATAGTGTTCTGTTGTTTTTAGGACCTTCATTCGCTTTTGTAACTTAGCCAAAGCTACAGTGTGTAACAGTTCAGTGTGAGCTAATTTTTTCTTCTTCTCTTTTAGGTTATTTTCCTTCACGGATTGGGAGATACTGGGTAGGTACTATTTTAGTAACAGTAATGATGTTAATAAACAGTCATGCAACTGTTTACTGGTCAAAGGTTGCATGCTGAAGAATGCTGAAATTGTAGGAACAAGTACTGCTGGTAGCATTTCTCATAGCCCGGTGATGAGACCAGCTTTTTTGCTTACAAAACCCCCAGACTTCCCCTTTATCTTGAGTTTCTCATCTTTGATCTTGTCTCTGGAACATGTTAAAATTAACTGCTCTTTGGATGGGTATTGGATACCAGAGAGGAGTGGAATGTTTGCAGAGGCAGGGCAATTGAGTGCTTTCCAGGGGACTTAAAATTTCAGGAGTAGGTTGAGAAGGACTAGTTGAGACTGTTAAGAGAAATAACAGTAACATGAAGCATATGGAGTTCCAGATCAGAGAGTAGATGATCCCTTAAAAAAAGAAGAAAGAATTAGTCTGGAGGCTTATCAAACAAATTTTGCTTTGTTTTTGTGGTTTTGGAGACCATACCCGGGCCGTTTATGTGCTGGACAGACGGTTTACCTCAGTCCCTTGTCAGTCTGTGCTGTACTAACTTCGTGTTATTATTTTCTGGTACTCATTCTTTTTTTCTGTTGAGAAGTTTTCTCCTGTTTAACCCAGTGATGATCTGATGGTACGTGGGTTACACAGGACTGTTGTCAAACACTGCAATTGCAGCTAGGGAGATGGCTCAGTGGTTAAGCGCACCGGTTGCTCTTCCAAAGGACCTGGGTTCAATTTTGCACACCCACATGGTGGCTCACAGCTATCTGTAACTTCAGTTCCAAGAAATCTGACCACTCTTCTGGCCTCCACAAGAGCTGCACACATAAATGTGGTACACAGACATAAATGTAGGCAAAACCTGTAAGCAAAAAAATAAAAAGATTAAGATTTTAAAAATTGATTAAAAAACACCCCAAAGATACATTTTTACAAAGTAGTGAAAATGCTATTAAGAGTTCTTTCCTAAGACTTACTAGGCCGGTTGTTCCAAATACTCTAGAGGTTGAGACAGGCAGTTTGCTTGAACCCTGGAGTTTGAGACCAACCTAGGCAACATAGTCTGGATGAATGAATGATTGAGCTAGACTAGTTGTCCCTTTTAAGATAATAATTGTGTCTCATAGAGTTTTTCTGTGTGGTCAGGCCTGACTGTCCTGAAACTCACTTTGTAGAACTGCCTCTGCCTCCCACGTGCTGGGATCAAAGGAGTGTGCTACCATCATTCAGTAAGGGCTAGATTTTTTTTTTTTTAATCATATTTAGTGTGTGTGCATGTGTGTGTAGGTCCATCAGGACATTTTGGAGGAGTCTGTTTTCTCTTTGCTCCATGCGGGTTACCAGAGTTAAATTCAAGTTGTTCATCTTGGTAGACAGTGCCTTAGCCCACTGAACCATCCCACCAGCCCAATTACTATTATTTTTAACTCTGTATCCAATTAACAGAATTAACAGCTACCTTCCAGCCTCCACTTCTTTTTGAACTAACCTAGTTGTCACCTGATCTTCAACTGACTTTTCCTTTGAAAGGACAGTTTCTCTTTGCCTTTCTCCCTCGCTCTCTTCTACATATACAGTTCATTTTCTTTGTTTTTGTTGAACTAGTCTCTGTGCTGGCCAGCTCAGTGTAGACCAGGCTTGCCCCAAACTGTGATCCTGGGTACACATGAAGCCGAAGGATTGACCTTTAAATTTTGTTTGTTGTTAGAGATAGGGTCCAGCATTGGCTTAGTTTTTTGGTTTTTGAGTAGTTGTTGTGTGTTTGTGTTTCTGGTGCTATCAGATGCCACAGAAGGGCATCAGATGCTCTGTGACTGGTGTTGTGGACAGTTGTCAGCTATTGTAGGGGTACTGAGAACCCAACCCAGGTCCTTTGCAAGAAAAGAGCACATGAGCTTTACTCCAGCGCCTGTTTTTGAACCATGGTTTCTGGGGCTTGAACTGAGGTCCTCATGTTTACAAAGAAGGAAAGCATTTTACTAATTAGCTCTCTCCCCAGTTCCATCCCTGGTTCTTAAAAATGATTTTTTTTCATGTTCTTCTATTTGTGCTAAATCTAATATGAGGTTACTGAAAATAACTGTAGAACTCTTACCAATTCATCTCGTAAAAATGACAGACTTGTTGGTCAGGCATGGTGGCTCAGGCTTTAACCCCAGCCTTTAGGAGAGAGGCAGGGAGAGCCCTTTGAGTTTGAAGCTATCATTGGTCTACATAGTGAGACTGCTTTAAACAGGTACTCTCTCATACTGCATACCCCCCCCCCCCACAGACACACACCCATAGCCCATCATCCTAAATGGACTTTTATGTGGCCCTTTGCTATCCTGGAATTCCCTGTGTAGATGAAATGGGCTTCGCTTCAGACTCAGGAGATTTATCTCAGAGTGCTGGTTAAAGGCTTTCCCCACCGTGCCTGGCAACTAAAAGGATTGTAAATGGCAGAACTTCTGGGGAGGTGTTTTTGTTTTGTTTTGTCCTGTCCATTTATTTTGTGGACCAGGGGAGGCAAGATAGAACATACTTTACTGTAAGCAGGTCCTTGTCCTCTGTATACTCGGTGTGGTCAGATTCCTCGAACCAAAGAGTGAAAATGTGAAAAACATGAATCAGAAACACAAGAAGCTTCTGTGATATAAAATGACTTAATTTGTTTCATGTTATAGTTGCTTGCGTGAAAATTTAAAATATATGAAAATACATGAACTATCACTAAAGAACTGGTAACTCGATTAATTCCATGAAACTCAGAACCAGCTAGCCTAAAAAGTAGCATGCTTGAGAAAGTCTTGTTCTGTATTGCAGGCCATCAGTTTTTTTTTTCTAAAGTAAAAATAGCTTTTGTAACTTGGAAATGTTGCAATTTTATGGCAAAAAAATCAAAATGTTAATGTTTTAAAAGAGAATGAAAGGCACTGAAATTCTACAACCCAGATATGACCTATTTATTTTCTAGCATTTAAAAACTTTTATTTTGAAATATTTCCAGACTTATGGAAGTTTCAAAAATAACATAGATCTCTGAGTTGAGTTTACTTTATCTAGATTTACTAATCTTTTCCTTCACTGACATACATATGCTTGCTATACCGGTGAGAGGAAGTTGCAAATTTAATAGTTGTGTGTCCTATATGTCATGTAACTCTTCTAAGCTATATATAAACCGAGTGCTTTTCTAGTATAAGGACAACGCCTTATGTAACTGTGGAACAGTTATCAAAATTCAGGACATTTGATACTACCTTATATAGCACGTGTGCAGATTTTGCCAGGTTGTCTCAGTAATGCAATATGATTCATGTCTCACATGTTGGCACATGTGTCTCTGTGTGGCATAATGTTTTTCTTCCATTTGTCCTATTATTCTTTTTTGCGTTTTCTCAGACAGTCTTTATACATAGTCTGGCTGTCCTGGAACTCACTATGTAGACCTGGTTAAACTTGGACTCAGAGATCTGCCTGCCTCTGCTTTATCCTGGGATTAAAAGTGTGGACTCCAGTACCTGGCCCTGTGCCATAATTTTTAACAAGTCACTTGTACTTGTTAAGGTAGTCCTTTCCAACTTTCCTTACTGCATTTATTATGTGTAATAATATATCATTAAATTTTTGTAATTAAGAAGCAAGTCATGACCTGGTATGGTGACACATGGCTGAAGGAGTGTAGTAAGTTGGTAGTAACTTGAGTTATTTATGAAATTCTGTTAAAACAGCAGAGCAAGGTATGTGTGTGAAGGTATTTTCAGACTATGAAGATGCAGCTTTCACCCAGTACTTTTAGCAGTTAGTTCTCTGCACATATGTGTGTGGACAAAGGCTAATTACTGTTAGGTTTTAAATTGGCTTAACCTTTTCTTTTAGGTTTCTGAAATAGCATTCATAGCTTTATATATATTTCATCCAGATGACCCAACTGTAAATGTTTCTGAACTATTTATGAATAAGTTGCAGAGAGATGTAGTTCAGTGGGTAGATGCTTGTCTAGCATGAAAGAATTTTGAACTTGGTGACTTGTACTTCATAAAACCAAGTAAGGTAGAGTATTCCTGTGTGAAGTTCAAACTTATAAACTATCACAGCATAGTGAGTTTGGAGAATGAAGTTAACCCGGACGACGTGAGACTTGTCTCAAAGGAAAAAAAAATAAAATAAAAAGTTAGCTGGGCAGAGTGACACACTCCTTTAATTCAAGAAATCAGGAGGTAGAGGCAGTTCCAGGACAGCCAGGGCCACACAGAGAAACCCTGTCTCAAAAAACAAACAAACCAACAAAAGAGTCAGCCTCATTGCCTCATTAGTCCTTTACACCTTATTATGTCTTATCTACAGAGGGGGTATGCATGTGGAAGCCAACGGACTTTTGACACTTGGTTCTTTTTGTCTACCATGTAGGTCCCAGGGCAAAGCTCAGGGCATCAGGTTTGGTGGCATGTGCCTTCTTTACCTTCTGCACTATCTTGCTTGCCTCAGAGTATATTTCTAAGGACAAGGACATTCCCATGTTCTAACAGTATAGTCATCAGTTCTGTCTAATGTCATTGTCCTCTCTCCCAACACCATTTATTTTTCCTTTAGTTGACTCGATCCAATCCAGAATTACAGGTTACAGTTATTTATGGCCTTCAGTCTTTAATTGGATTAGTCCTTTCTTGTCTTTTATGACCTTGATACAAAGAATGTCCCTCATAATGGAAGCAGTGCTTTACTTGAAGCCTCTACTGAAGGATAAGCAGATTGGAGTGAACATATAGGATTTATCCAGTTTCCCCTAGACTCTCAGATGTTAGCTGTTTGATTCTGTACACTATAGTACCTCTAGCACACACAGGCTGAAGCGACATTTGGAAGTCCCACACCAGTCTAGACTATACATAGCAGAAACCAGTTTAGACTACCTAGCAGACTCTTTTTTTAAAATTTTTAGGTAAATTTATTTTTATTTTATGTGTAGGACTTGTTTTGCTTGCATACATGTATTTATGTATTTGTATCACATGCATGACTACTATTGGATCCTTTGGAACTGGGATTACAGATGGCTGTGAGCCAACCATATTGGTGCTGGAAATGCAGCCCTGGTCTTCTGCAAGAGCACAAGTACTCTGAACCACTGAGCCTTCTCTCCAGCCCAGCAAGACCATTTCAAACAAAAACAAATCTCAAACCAGGCAACCCATACAAACTTGATTATATAAGTTTATTATTAGGGTTTGTTTCTCTCACACAACATTTATTAATTTGGGGGTGTGCACTTGTGATGGAGGTCATAGAACAACTGATTAGGCTTTGAATTTTGGTTTGTGCTTAATTTTTAATTTTGGTTTGTTCTTAAAGCTTTGTGTTAAGTTCCTATTTCTGAAAAATTTTAAAGAACTGAATATAAACTGACCTAGACAAGGCTGATCTTAAAACGTAAAAAGATATCCCCCTTGCCACCATGCCTGACTCCTTTTGCTTTTCTTATGTAAGAGTTTTTATCATTTTGTGCCTGGGACAGAGGTTGGGAAACAGTGACCCAAATTCAACTATGGCTTACCACTTACTGTTATTATTTATTAAGCTGTAATTAGCATATCATAAAATTCACACCTTTAAAACATATGATTGGGTGATCTTTTAGTTTCAGCCTTAATTATAGAATATTTCCAACATCCCACAAAAGACAGATTCTTTACTCCTCTCTCAGGCATTACCCAGTCGTTCATTTATCATGGTTTTGTTTGTTCTGAATGTGTCAGAAAAATGGAACCCAGAATGTTTGGTCTTCTTTGTTGAGCTTCTTTCACTTAGCATAATGCTTTTCACTATCATTTATGTTGTGATGTAGGTAAATACTGCACTTTTCTTTGGGGGATGGTGGTGCCCACATGCACACATGTAGGGGCCAGTACAGGACACTGTGTTATCCTCTGTTGCATTCTTATTGAGTGAAGAAAGGTTCTCTCACTATACTAGAAGCTCATTGTTTTGATTAGGCTAGCTGACAAGCACTTGGAATCTGTTTCCATCTTCCAGGATTTGAGGATGTAGACATGTGCAGTGCAGCCATGCTGAGCTTTTTTGTAGGTACTGGGATTCAAGCTCAGGTTTTCACACTGCAGAACAAGTGTGTTACCTCCTGAGCTGGTATTGCAATTATTACCAAATAATCCATTGCATGGCTATACACTTCTAGAAGTAATGAAAATTTGGGTCACTTCTACCTTTGGGCCACTATGAATGATGCTCCTCAGAACTTTCACATACAGGTTTTTACGTGTACTTAAGAGTGTAGTTCTCTATGCTGTGTGCCAGAGTAGAAATAATGGGTCAGTATTCTACACTTTGAAGCACTCCCAAGATACTTCCATAGGGGTACTGTCATTTTCAATTTTGTGTAGAGGAGGGGAGTACACGTGTGCATGGAGAGCAGAGAACAACCTCTTGCATCATTTCTTAGAGGTCATCAAACTTGGTTCTTTTCAGACAGGGCTTCTTACTGGCCCATTACTTACCAATAAGGCTAGATTAGCTAGTCAGTGAGTCCCAGGACCCCACCTTTCTTTACTTGGCCTCTCCCACTTTTTTTTTTTTTGTTGTTGTTAGTTTAAATGTGTATTGTGGGGATTTAATTCAGGTCCTCATGCTTGGATAGCAAACAAGCACTTGACTGCCAGAACAGTCTCCCCAGACCCAGTTTTACGTTCAGCAATGAGATGGTTGTAATTTCTCTCCATTCTTAACCATACTTGTTATTCTCTCCTATTCTTCCTCTTCTCCGTCCTCCTCCTCCTGAGACAGGCCTTACATTGCCCAGAGTGGCCTCCAGCCTGTTATGCAGCCGATGACCTTGAAAGTTTGGTCTTCTGAGTATGTTTGGGATTTCATGTACTAAGACATCTAAGTTTGACGATGTTCTGGGGCTCAAATAAATGCTGTGTAAGCTTTCTTAACAACTAGGCTTCTGTTTTTATTCTAGCCATTCAGTGATTTCTAATTGTAGATTTTAATTTGCATTTCTTAATGGCTGATGGTGTGCAGGAGTTTTTATGTGGTTTGCTGCCTGCCATCTGTGCATTTTCTCTGGAGAAATAATTATTCAGATTATTTGTCTATTTGTTACAGTTTTTTTTTTGTAGTAGATTTCAAAAGTAGTCCTTTATATATTTTGGATACTGGACTCTTGGCAGATAATGTGATTTATAATTTTTGTTTCCTATTCTGTTGGCTGTCTTTTTGCTTAAACGTATAACACAATGACTTTTAAATCCTGGTGAGTTCCAGTACATATTTATTTTTATTTTATTATTGTCTGCTGTATTTTTGATTTTATATCTAGAAAATCTCCAGATGATCCAAAGTCGTGGAATTCTCTCCCTCCTTTTCTTCCTGCGTTACAGATTTACTTTTTATAGTAATCTCTCTGATTAATTTTGCATTAAACTTTTGTGAATTGTGTCAGATGAGATATTCCCACTGTATTGTATGTGAATGTGCAGTTTTCTAAGCTGTTTCTCCACTGCTGGGCTTCAGGGCAGGACATCATGAAAACTAGGTAACCTCTTTACTGTTGTGTCTTGTCCTTCCAAAGACTAATCCTTTCCCAGTAACTTGTCTGAGAATGTTTTTCAGAAATCATTTGACCATAGTGTATATGTGTGAGCATGCATGTGTTATGGGGAGACATGGGATTCTCTATGGTTCTTTGAATGAGGGTGACTATGTGTCTTAGAGATTGAACTCTCAGACTCAGACATGATAAGTAGGTGTTCTGCTACTGGGCTTTACTCTAGATTGTTTAGACATTTTTTTAAAAAAATTATTTATTTTTATGTGCACTGATGTTTTGTCTGCATGTATGTCTGTGTGAGGGTGCCAGATCTTCTGTACCAGGAGATAGAATTGTGAGCTTCCATGTGGTACTGGGAATTGAACCTGGGTCTTCTGGAAGAGCAGACAGTGCTCTTAGCTGGTGAGCCACCTCTCCAGCTCCTTGACATTCTTTATAATTTCCTTGTAGTTCTTATATTTTTATTTTTGTGATGGTAGATTATAGAACTGGAAATACTGTCCAAATTTTAATTATTTTATTATGTACAGAATTTTTAAAATTCTGTTCTAGATAATTTTTAAACATCTGTTATAAAAGATTATTTTTAGGGGGTGTTTCATTGGACTAGAGATGTTAGGGGAAAACAGTGGTTTGTGTGGCTAAAACACTAATTAATAATAATAGCCTACTTGCAAGGGGGGGCTGAAATAGCAGTTGGTAATATTGAAATTGTTTTATTATAATTTGGACAATAGAGCCTTTAATAGTCAAGATTTGCATAAGGTTATACTGCATTATTCTATCATTGAGTAATTAAAAGGCAACTCAACAGCCTCTTTTACCTCAGAGAGCTAGAGAGAAACCCTAAAGGTCTTCAAATTGCAGTTTCTATATTCTCGGGCTCTTGTACTTCGTCTTTTCTTAAATACAGAGGACTCCGACTTTTCAAAAATATTTTACTATTTCATTGAGAATTTCATAACGTGTTTTTCTCCCCTCCCCCAAACAGTGTATTTGATCATATTCCCCTCTCCCAACTACTCCTAGGGTTTCATCTTGTACAACAGGTCTTAAATACAACCAGAAAGTCATTGGTTACTGTTACAAAGTGGTTTCTTGGTCCCAGGCAGCCAGAAGCCCAGACCCCTTAGCTGCCCGATGCTGTTCAGGCCCCCAGAAATGACTCAGACACTTATATTAACTTCATGCTGTTTGGTCTATGGCTCAGGCACATTGCTAGCTTTCTCTTACATCTTAAATCAACCCATTTCTATTAATCTTTCCTGCCACGTGGCCCGTGGCTTACCTGTGTTCCTTACATGTTGCTCCTTTGGGCTTCTGACTCAGTCTGTCTCTTTACATGTTGCTTCTTTGGGCTTCTGGCTCCTTCTGTCTAACTCCGCCCTGCTCTTCCTACCTACTCTGATTCCTCCTCCTACTTTTTCTATGGTACCTGTCATGGGCCAAAACAGCTCCTTTATTTAAAGATTACTATTCACAGCATACAGAAAGGCATTCCCACATCAGGTTACTCCCATGTTGCACCAGTAGATATATCTGCCAAGCAGGTCATTATTGCAGGTTACAGCATTCACAGCTGGGTGAGCTTGATGAATACACACCAGCTTCCAGCACTGAAAGCTAGCTAGTAGAGATAAAGCCTTGAAGTCAGTTATCTGCTTGATTTCTTCATGTTTGTGAATTAAGTATGTGACATCTTCAGCAATAGATTCTTAATGTCAGGTTCTGTTTACCAAAATAGTGGCAATAATAGCCTGTAGTTAATGTTTGAGGTCTGTGAGACCCCACTGGCTAGCAATTAAGAAAAAAAAATGTACATAGAATGTGCTAGAAGTGCTGGGATTTTTATTTGGATGGCAGTTTTTTTGTGTTTTGAGATAGGGCTTCATTGTAGCTCAGGCTGCCTTTTTATAGCCCACAGATGACCTTAAACTAATCCTTCTGCCCCCACCTCTCCAGTGCTGGGATTACAAATATGTATCATCCTGCCTGGTCTATGTAGTGCTTGAGATTGTTCACAGGTTTGTTCTATAAATGACGCAAACACTCTGCTAATTGAGCTGCATTCCCAGCCCCATGACTCCAGCTTTTTTATTCTTCAGCATTGAGTTTGAATAAATATACAATCCACAAAAGACTTTAAGTTTAAAAGCTTGCAGTGCAGACCATTTGATATGGGAAAAAAATGGTCAAGATTTGTAGTTTTAAAGCATTGTAAAATTAATTTTTTTTGTCTGAATCCTGTTTTCCTAGTTTCTATACATTTAAGTCACTACTTCTCAATAAGATGAGATTACAGGGAGGTGAGGCTATCAAGCATTCTGGTTAGTCACATTAGATCAAGCTTTGTAATGTGTGGGGATTTTTCCATTTAAAAGACTGTCTTGTTCTGTATTCTAGGATGACTTTTAATTCCCTGTGTAGCTCAATTGGCTTCAAGTTTGACAATCCTCTTGCCTTCTCCTTTCATGTATTCATTACATGTGTGTGTTACCAGGCCAGCTTACAGTAGTACTTTGAGGAAGATAATTGAACCTGTGTTCTACTTGGAGTCATAGTAATTGGTGGACAATTGTTTTATAAATATGTTTTTTTGTGTCTGTTCATTCCCAGGGCTCTAGTTAATGGAAGTCATATCATGGTGTTTATGGCTTGTTGAGGTATCCCTGTGGTCATTAGAACAAATCCCCAAATAGAGAATATACTAATGATATACTTAGAGAACTGAAAAAGACACTGAAACAGCAATGGCAGTTAGCAAGGAAAGAACCTTTGCTAATGTGGCTGGACTGGACTGTTGCCTTTTACAGAAACAATTGTGTGTGTAGTTGAGGTTTTATGTATTTAATTATAATAATTATATATATATACATATATATATATTTTTAAACAAAGTCCCACCATGTAATTCAGGTTGGCTATGGACTCCTAATCTCTCTTAGCTGAGTGCTGAGATTATCCAGAAGGTTTTTGTATTATATTTTGTTTCAGATTTATTTTATGTATATGAGTGTTTTATCAGCATAGATGTGTATGCATGGTGCCTATAGAGTTATAAAGAGAGTCATTCAATCCCCTTCTCTCTGTAAAAGCAAACACATGCCATCTCTCCAGCCCTATATAGTGTATTTTAAATGCTGCTTTAGTCACATGACTTAAAAGACTTCTCAGGTTAATGCTTAGAGGCAAGGATTACTTGATAATGTCTGAAGATCTGGGAATGAAAGTATATACCAACACTGCAGAAAATTTCTTACTATGTACACGGTGACACATGCCTGTGACTCAGTACTTTGAAGGCTAGGCAGGAAGATGGCCATGAGTCTGAGGTCAGCTTGGACTTCTTTGTAAATATGAAGCCATTCAGTTACAGAGTATGACCTTGTCTTAAACAAACAAACAACCCCAGTTTTATAGCCATCTTAGTGGGTATGAAGTGGAATCTCACTGCATGTGCCTGCTGTGTATGTGTAGGTTTTGAGACAGGGTCTAACTGTGTAGCACAGGCTACCTTTGTTCAGCTCTTCCTGCCTCAGCCTCCTGGGATGACAGGCATGTATACTATATCAGCCCTAAGTGAGGTTTTTGACTTGATATTTCCTTAATGACTAGTGATGGTGACTATCCTTGTGTTTATTGACTATTTTAATGTTTTCTTTGCAGAATGTCCTTTGCCCATTTGTAAATTGGGTAACCACTGTTGCACAAGTTCTACTTGATATTATTTAAAAAAAAAAAAAAAACAAAAACAAAAATAAAAAACAAAAAACAAATAAACCTGAGCCAGATATTGGGGAAAAACTGAAATATCAGACAAACACACAAGCCACAGCCACTTCTCACCTAGCCAATTCCTTAGGCTGAAAAGAGTATATCCTCTCTCCATGGATCCCCAGACTGAATGAATCTGAGTCTTCAGCAGAAAGGGAACAGAGGCAAAACAACTCCTGCCTTCTCTCTCTTGGCTCAGCTATCTGACTTCAGCTTTCCTAGTGCTAGGATTGAAGGTGTGCACCACCACAGCTTTGCTCTCTTTGACCTTGATCTCACAGAGATCCAGAGGACCTCTGTCTCGAAAGTGCTGGGATTAAAGGCTAGGTCACCACTCCTTGACTTTCAGGGCTTGTCTCTGTGTCTCTGTCCTTTGATACTTTAAGCTATTTTTTATTAAATATATATCTCACCACAGGCTACTATGTTAGTGATAGATGTTCTTTGTATATTATAGATGGATACTATTAAATATATGATTTGTACATAGTTTTCTGTAGACTTTTTTCATAGTGTTCTTGAAGCACAGGTTTGCTGATTTATTTATTTTTCCATAGTTATTTCTAATAAATCATTGCCAAGTTCAAGATCACAAAGGTACATTTAATAATTTGACCCATTTTGAGTTAATTTTTATGTATGGTGTAAAGCAGCAATCTAGTTTCATTCTCTTGCATGTAGATACGTACTTGTTCCAGCCATGTTTGCTAAAAAGAGTAGGTTTATGCAGTGGCTTATGGCATTTTTTAATTGACAGCAGTTGTGGGTCTTTATTTCTGAATTCCCAGTTAATTTATAGCTTTATCCTTACCCCTGATACTGTACTGATATTAGTACTATATTGTTATATAAACATGGGATCTGTTTCCATTTATGTAGCTTTGTTTTATAATTTTCCAAGTAAATCTTAATACAGGTACGCAGACACACACATACGTACTGTTTAGTGCTCTAGGGGTGGTGGAACCTGGGAGGGTGGAGCTGATAAATGAGGTAGACTAAAGTTACATCAATAATCAGCTTTATTCAGAGCATCAGACAATTTATGCTGAGTGCTAAGAAAAGTCACATAAGTAGGGCATCTCTAAGGACTGTAGTAAGGCAAGGAAATTGACTCAGATCAGTTGCCAAGGCATGCACATAATGTACTTCGTACTTTCTTATGAGCCTACCTAGAGGCTGTCAGAGGTCCCAGACTAGCCCAGCCGATGAGGGCTATCGAGCAACGGGTGAAGCCTGGGTCTTTGGAGGAGGGTATCTAAGGCTCTCCTCATTGCTGAATAAACGAGTTAGCCACTTGCTTTTCACCTTACTCCTGGTGACTGAGCAGTTGGCACTGAGCCTTCTCACTCCCTCCCCTGAGGGAGCTGTTAGGACCCTGGACAACAGCAACAGATAAGCCAAATGTAGCAAAATCAGGTTTTTTCATAGAGGAACATAAACGAAAGTCATAAGCATAGTAATGAGTAACCTGAAGTAAACTCACTCCTATCCTCTAAACCTGGAGGATCAGAAAACCACATTCCAAGAACAATTCCATGTTATTGAAGAAACTGAGGGCCCAAGAGGTCTTTGTTCTTGGTGTTTTCTCACAAGCACTCAGAAATCTCACACAACTCCATTCTTGAGCCATGTTCTGACAACACACAACATAAATCACATGAGCTTGTACTTAGGCACACACATGCACCCAATTCTTAGAATAGCCTGTCTATCACTAATTGAGAAAATACCTTACCTGGAGGCATTTCCCCAGCTGAGGCTCCTTCCTCTCAGATGACTCTCTAGCTTTTGTCAAGCTGACACACAAAACCAGCCAGTAAACCATTCAGTTAGTGTTGGCCAACTATTCCTGAATATGGGGTCTTCCCTAGACTGTGATTCCTCTATTGTCATTTGATTGAAGAGAGCTTCCAGCTGCTGTTGGTTGTGAACAGCTTCTTGGCTAGGGGTGGGACTTGGTGCTGGTTTCATCTTCTGAGATGGAATTTTGTCTGACTTGAGCTGTCAGTTTCTTTGAGTTCTTATGTGCAGCTGTCCTGTTGTGTCTTGAAAAAGCTGTTTCTTTGAAGTCCTACACCACCTTCGGCTCTTCCAGTCTTTTCATCCCCCCACCCCTCATGCATAGATTCCTGAGCTTTGAGGGGAGGGGTGTAATAAAAAGATATCCCATTCCAGGCTAAGTACTTCATAGGATCTCATTCTGCATGCTGTCTAGTTGTGGGTCTTTGGGTTAAGGTAACTTCTAGCGAAAGAAGGTGGTTCTCAGATGGTAACTGAGCAGCTCACCAATTTATAACAGTTGGTGGTTTGAATGAGAATGGCCCTCCCCCGGCTCATACGTTTGAATGTTTGGTTCCAGACTTGGTATTTTTAGGAAGGATTGGGTTTTAAGGTCTCAAAAGGCCATGCTAAGCCCAGTTTCTCTTTCTGCCATGTGCGTGTGGATTTGATGTGAGCTCTCGGCTACTACTGCTCCAGTGCCATCCATGCCTGCCTGCTGCCATGCTCCCTACCATGATGGTCATGGACTTTAACCCTCAGGAACCTTGAATCCCCAATTAAGAATTGTAATTTTTTTATTTTAATTTTAATCTTTCAGGGAGTTAGTTAAGACAGTATTTTGAGTCTCAGAAGGGACTGCAGTTGTAAACAGTGTAGAAACTGAAAGACTATGGGGACTTGAAGTTAGACTGGTTGCATTTTGCATTATGATGGGTACAGGCCTGTGGGGGCCAGGAGTGGAATGTGGTAGTTTGAATTAGAATATCTCTCCCCCCATAGACTCCTATATTTGAATGTTTTGGTTTCAATTATTTAGGAAAATTAAGAAATATGTCACTGGGGGTGTGCTTTAAGGTTTCAAAAGCCTATGCCAGGTCCAGTTCCAGTCTGTGTCTCCTGCTTGTGGATTAGATGTAAACTCTCAGTTACTGCTTTCAGTGCTATGCCTGCTGCCGTGCTCGCCACCATGACACAAATGAACTAACACTCTGAAAATGGAAGTGTTTATTGCTCAGGTTTTAGCTGTCATTGATCATTTTTATTTCCTTATGAGTTTTGAGATTATTATTTTCATCCTCGGTGAAGAATTGTGTTGGGATTTTGATGGGAAGTGTGTTTAATCTGTAGATTGCTATTGATAGAATGGCCATTTCACAGTGTTAATCCTACCAAGTCAGGAGCAGAGACGTTATTTCCATCTTTTGATGACTTCAGTTTCTTTCTTTAGTGTTCCAAAGTTTTTATCATACAGGCCTTTTATTTATTTGATTATAAGACATATATATCTATATCTTAGGATAACTATATTTTGAACATATAGTATTTAAAATATATACAATTTGAGGCAGTTGTGAAAGGTAATGTTTCCCCAATTTCTCAATATGTCATTTGTATATAGGAAAGTTTTGAATTTTAGTGTTAATTTTGTATTCAGCTACTTTCCTGGACTTTTAAAAAATTTTTTTATGTATCAAATCATATCATCTAACAGCAGCATCCATTGACAGAACTTAGAGCATCCTTCTCTGTGTAGGCAAACAATGGCCATTGCTCCCAAGTCAGCAGTGGTCTTCAGAAACACAATCCCCTTACTCTTACAGTAAAGGAACTAACCTTTGACCTCACAGAAGCTTTAAATACTGTAAAACAGTATTTAATAGCATTATTTTAATAATTTTCTACCAGGCACGGATGGGCAGAAGCCTTTGCAGGAATCCGAAGTTCCCATATCAAATACATCTGTCCACATGCGTGAGTATTTCTAATATTTAGGTTTTTTTCTTCTTCAGAATTTAGAACAAATTGTAAGAGCCTTGCTTTTCCAAAAACATATTTGACTATAATTGCTCCCCTCTTAAGTAAAAAAGACTAGTAACATTCCTTAAAGGTAAAATATTTTCTTGGCTTGAATTGGAAAAAAAATCCCTTTTTTTTTTGAAATTTATCTATAAACAGGTTACGTGCTGTATTTGTGAGAAATCTTCATTCAGTTGAAGACACTCTGGTTTCATTAATTAGAGGAAACATGATATACTGTCATCGGGTACCTGGCTCTGAAAATGTTTGTCAGTGTCAAGTTGTGAGAAAACTCAGAAAATCATTAAGTTTGGCTAATTTGAAGCAACAGATTACTAAGAACAGCCAGGGGGAAGCTAAAAGCACTGGGTCAACACCAGTAGATGAGTGCCTAGTCCTCAGAAAGGACAGTAGAACAGCTTAGATGGCTGTGGAAAGGGAGTAAAGTCTGAGGATTTCCTTGTCTGGCAGCAGAGGGTATGCCTTACCTCTGTAGGCTGTAACAATGCTTTAGCTAGTGTGGCCAGCACAAGCAAGAGAATTCTTGACTATCTGGATTTCCATCATATTTGCCCCTAAATTGCTTTAAGGCTGTCTCCTAATCTGGGGAAGTTTGTTTTCCTAAAATGTTGAATTGGTTTTGTTGTATGAATCAGGAGGAGGCGGCATTGGTATTTAAGAGTATGCTTATCTTTTTTCCTCTTGTGCCAGGCTTTTTGATCTCTCAGCCTATTTTCCATTCCATTTTTGAGGTGGACATAATGAACACAGGGGTAGAACTTATATTTATTTATAGGTCTCTTAAGTAAGCAGGTATGTAACTAGGGAATAAGCAAAATGTAATTCAGGCATATGGGGATTAATGGTACAGTAGCTAGCAATAAATTGCTCTTACCAGCGTTTCATTGTTTATGTATTTCTAGGCGTCTCAGTTTCTAGAAGTTATTAAATAAGGCCATTGAGACAAAAATACTTATGAGCCAGGTTTAGCCAACTTAGTCCTTAGACGTGTGAAATGCTCCCCATGTTAAAGCCACAGTGTGACACTTGGCTTTGTTATCCTGATGTGCTGTTTGTGTCTTTCCCATATAGGCCTGTTATGCCTGTTACATTAAATATGAATATGGCTATGCCTTCCTGGTAAGTAAGAGTTTACTTTCTCATTAAAAACCTTTTAGTCACTGTGCATGCAGGCATACATCTTTAGTCCCAGCATTTGGGAAGCAGAGGCAGGTGGATCTCTCTATAAGTCAAGGCCAGCCTGGTCTACAGAGTGAGTTCTACATAGAAGTAGTTCAACAGTCAGGGCTATATAGAGAAACCCTATCTCAAAACAAACAAACAATTTTTAATCTTTTCAGAAGAGTTCTTATATACATCTTTACTCTAGTAGTCAAGCTTTATAATTGTGAGTTAACTTAAGAAGCTATATAAAAGATAGAAAAACAAGAGTGAACAATAAAGAGAAATATGTACTGCTACTTGGTGTTTGTTGAGATCATTAATCAAACATTAGATTCAGGAGACATGCACACTGATTATGTCACATTATTGTTCTGCCAACTCCTTGCCTTCCTGGCCGGCTGGTTGGTCATTTCCCTTACAGTCCTCTCATGCCTCTCATCCCCTTCACAGCCAGAAAGAAGAGTTAGTGTCCCACTTCCCTACAGTCAACTTGGAGACTTAGTAAAATGACCTTCCAGGTGTAGGCTTTTAGAATCTAAGAGTTCTTTCTCTTGACCTTTTTTTTTTGTTTTAGGTTTGATATTATTGGCCTCTCACCAGATTCTCAGGAGGATGAATATGGAATTAAACAGGCAGCAGAAAATGGTGAGTACCAAAAGTGTCTATAAAGGCAGACACATTCATAAATGTTTAGTAGATTGACTAGTTAAATTTTGACTAAATGTGATATAATTATGTGTTTTAAAGAGCTAATCTTTTTGTCTCTTTTCTTTATTTCCTACTTTTCCTTCCTCCATTATTGGGGACTAACCTAAGGTCTCACAAATATAGACAAGCACATTGTCTTCATTCTGATTACTTTCCTTGGCCACCACGCCTACATACGTGACAGCCGTGTAGATGGATGGGAGCAGCATTTACCAAAGCTCTGTTGGATAGAGAGCAAAGCTGAGTGTTTTGGTGCCCATCTATAATTCCAGCTCTCGGGAGGCTGAGGCAAGAGGGTTGCTGTGATGTTGCCAGCCTGGATCTGTCTCAAAACAAAAACATGTAGGCAATGGAGAAAATAGTACTTTATTTAATAGTTGTATATAGTTGTTAAAGAGACTTTAAGTAATAATGACATGAAGGTAAAAGTGATGTGAATGGTTAATGAAGTAACAATAGATACCTCTGATTTGTGACTTGGCTTCTTACCAGCTAGTCATTTCTTATAAAATGGTTTATTTAACACTTTTGTGAAGTTAGTATTCCACTCTCCTTTATAATCATTGTTTGTGGGTGGAAACATTAATTTACTGAGAGATAATAGTTTTTAAGAACTGAACAGCATAGCCTTTTCTTTTACGTGCATGTTGGAGTTAGAATATCTTTGGTTTTCATATAATACAGTGACTGGCAGTGACTTTAGAATAGTCCGTGGTGACTTCTGTTTATGGGCCACATTAGAAGACACCAGCTCATCTAAGAATTGGTAATTGTAGAGTCTTGGAGCTGTGTACACGAGCTGCTCTTTATACTTTCATATTTATTTGAAGTTTTCCAAAATAGATGAAAACCAAAACCCAGAGAAATCCTTTTATTTTTTAAAAAAATAATTTGAAATCTTTGAGATAGAGAAAATACATTCAAAACACATTAACTATCTGGGGATATGAAACCCTGACCAGTGACTTTTTAGATTATCAGAATGTATATTAACACCAGAATCTTAGAGCCAAGGTTTTGTCTTACAATTAAATGTGAAAAATATTCATTTGGGTACAAATGTGTTAGAACCTGTGGGAGATGGAGGAGCTGTCCTGGTTACTAAGCCCCTGAGTAAAGATTTTCTTTTAACAATAGAGTTGTTTATTTCTTTCCTCAAATGAATATTGAAGGGAGTGAACATCAGCTAGGTAGACAAGGATAGAGAGGAGATACTGCTGAATAAAGTTAAGAGTTGCTTCTGGGAAGGGCACCTGCCTATGCTCTTAGGTAGAATGTGACTGAATTTGAAATCCACTGCTTTACACTGGCTGCTTTCAGTGTAGTTTGTTAAAACATTTTTGTTTCATACAAACTTTAAGAACTAATTAAAAAAAAAAAAAAAAACAAACTACCTTTTGTTTGTTTTGAGACAGGCTGTTCTGGCTGTTCTCACTCTATAGACCAGGCTGGCCTCAAATTCACAGAAATCCATTTGCCTCTGTCTCCTGAGTGCTAGGATTAAAGGCTTGAGCAACTATGCCCAGCTTAAATTTTTTTATAAACTAAAAATATCTTTATATTTGGACATAGCTGTCTATAACTGCAGTTCCAGGGGTTCTGACACCTTCTGGACTCTGAGCCCCAGATACACACAGATACAAACATTTTTTTTTTAAACTTTATTTTTGTGCATTGGTATGAGAGTGTCTAGATTCCCTGGAACTGGAGTTATAGACAGTTGTGAGCTGCTGTGTGGGTGCTAGGAATCCTGGGTCCTGTGGAAGAGCAGCCAGTGCTCTTAATTGCTGACCCATCTCTTCAGTTCCACACACAGAATTTCAAATGACTTGCCCATCATTTACTGTTTCTATTTAAATAGAATTCTAATCATTTGAATTATAGGGAAAAAGTAATGTAACAGTTTTAAAAACATGGCTAATGGTATTAGACACTTGTAAGCACATAATCTTTAAATGTATTCTGTTTTAAAATAAGATTTACCTAATTTCTGTTTAGTTTATTAAACAGAAATGTAAAATATACACAGGAACTAACTAATAAAAAAGACATATGGCTCTCTGTGAGGAGAAAGTATATAACAGGAAGTTATAGAAGTGTTAAGTTCAGTAGCCTCTGGAGAGCCTGAGGAGTCACATCATGAAACTACATGCCACTTTGTGTATAACAGTTTATTTATTTATTTTAGGTTTTGTTTAAGTTATTTTTGCACAACTATTTTTTTAGACTTATTTATTTATCATGTATACAGCATTCTGTCTGCATGTACTCCTGCATGCCAGAACAGAACAGCAGATTTCATTACAGATGGTTGTGAGCCACCATGTGGTTGCTGGGAATTGAACTGAGAACCTCTGGAAGAGCAGTCAGTGCTCCTAAGAGCACTCCTCTGAGCCATCTCTCCAGCCTGATTTATTTATTATGCATCCAGTGTTCTGCATGCCAGAAGAGGATACTAGCTCTCATTATATGTGGTTGTGAGCCAACATGTAGTTGCTGGGAATTGAACTCAGGACCTCTGGAAGAAAAGCCAGCGTTCTTAACCTCTCAGCCATCTCTCCAGCCCCTAGTTTTAAAAATAGAATACTTCTTCAAGGTTTTTATTCATTTATGTCTTTTATGTACTCTGTTTCTGTTTTTTTATAAATATGTATTTAGGATTTTTAGTTCTCTCAGTGGACTTAACTTTGAAAGTACTTACGATATTTTTCCTTGTTTATAGTAAAAGCTTTGATAGATCAAGAGGTGAAGAATGGCATTCCCTCTAACAGAATTATTTTGGGAGGATTTTCTCAGGTAAGTTTGATTTGCGTGTCCATATCACCAGCAAATTGATCTATAAGTATGTATCTTCAGTTGTGTTTCTTTGAAAAGCTCCTTGTTTGGAACTGTTACAGAATCTTAGATGACATAATTGCTGAGTTAAAGTTGAACAGAATTTCTGACTAGTGCACTTTTATTTATTCATTTTTTAGTTTCTAGTCACAGCCACATTTTTCTTTTACATTGTCTTGAATGGCCTGGTGTGGTGGCTCACACCTTTAATCCCAGTGTTTGGGAGGCAGAGGAAGGTGGACCTCTGAGTTTCAGGACAGTCCCAAGGCTGTTAAACAAAGAAACCCTTTCTTGAAAAACCACACACACACACACACAAATACACCGACACACACCCTGAGCTACCTGGTCCCATAGGCTTGAGTAACTGAACTTTGGTTCAGTCAGAGACCAAAGACCATGCCTCAGAAATAAGGTGGAAAACAATTTGGGAGATACCCGACTTTGACCTCTGACCTCCATCCACACTAACCCTCTATACATCTCCAAATACATTAAGAAGTTGCTTATAAGTCTATGGCAACATTATATCAAGGAAACTGAAAATAAAACTACACCCCAGGAAGTAAGTAGTACTTGGCAAACCATCAGGACTTTTTCTCCATCGTCCTTTCTTTCTCTGCTATTCTGTTTATTGGCCTTTCCACCAACCTTTAGCCATGTTAGCTTTTACAGCTCTGGGGTTGCATTCCCAGTCATATAGAGATGGCCGGAAAGTAACTTAGAGTTACACAGTCCTGAGAGAAAGAATATCACTGCCTGAGATCAGAGTCTCTCATGTTTCCATCAGTTACAGGCCTGTTCAGGGTGGTGGCATCTAGATGGCTGACAGAATTATAGTTCCCAACACACTGCATGTTGTGAACTTGGTAGACAAGCCTCTATAGGTGTCTGCTATTCCATCTGTGTTATCTTAAATTCCTGTTTAGGCAAAATAGATTAAATCTCATGTGGAATTTATATCTAATACTTTTTTGCGAGGAAAATGAGAACTATAAATTCAGACTGTTCACCATGCTGTGCTGTAAGTGGAGATCCTTTAATTTTGAATATATATTTCCATTATTTGCCTGATTTGATTTATTTCCTTCTTTGGGTTTTCAAGACAAGGTTTCTCTGTGTAGCCCTGGTTATTCTGGAACTCACTCTGTGAACCAGGCTGGCCTCGAACTCACAGGTATCTACCTGCCTCTGTCTCCCAAGTGCATCACCACACCCAGCTTACCTGGTTTGATTTAGCACAGTATATTCTCTTATGGACATTACTAATAAAAGTTCTCTCACGTGCTTTTGGCAGAACTGTGTTAACTCCTTGCTTCTGTTCCAGGGAGGTGCTTTGTCTTTATACACTGCTCTTACCACACAGCAGAAACTGGCCGGCGTCACTGCGCTCAGTTGCTGGCTTCCACTCCGGGCTTCGTTTGCACAGGTAGCTTGTGTGGTGGGAATAAACAGAGCCAGGAGATAGCAGATAACGTTTGCCCAGATTCTGAACATCCTAGTCAACACCATTAGTGCTGTGTTCAAGTTGCTGTTGTTTTCTGTTGAGACAATATTTAACCCAAGCTGACTTTAATCCTCCTATCCAGACTTGGAAGTCCTGGGATTGCAGGGGTACTAATTTGCTACATTGCAAATTCATTTTCTAGAGTTCCATTTTTTTGCCGTGTAGTGTAGTAACTATTTTTCTTCAGTTATAAGGTTGAGAACATGACATACCTCATGTGCACTAAAAGTTAATGATTACCTCTCATGTCAACATACTGAAGATAAATAAAAGATTAATTAAAATGTAATTGGCTTAAAGAAACTGACTTATTGAAACCATGTATTACAATACATGGCAAAATATTCATGTGTCCTATAGAAGTTTAAATTAAAATGCTGGGACATAAAGATAAGGATAGAGGGTCTACTTGACTAAAATATTTGACTGAATTATAAGTAATAGCATATGCATGTATATCTATAGTGTTTAGGAGTCTGGCATGGTGCTTTATATATTTGATAAATAATATTCCTTTTATATTTGTTTTGCAGGGTCCTATCAATAGTACAAATAGAGATATCTCTATTCTCCAGTGCCATGGAGATTGTGACCCTTTAGTTCCCCTAATGTTTGGTTCTCTTACTGTTGAAAAACTAAAAGAATTGGTAAATCCATCCAATGTGACCTTCAAAATCTATGAAGGCATGATGCACAGCTCATGTCAGCAGGTAGGTATCTTGAAGCAGTGATTATAGCCACAACTTTAATATCTTCCATGTTATATTTTCAAGACAAATGACATTTAGATGTTGGTGAATTAAAATGAATTCCTAATTGAATCAATTTAACACAATTCTTAATGATAGCTCATTCAATTAAATTTTAAAAATCTGTTACCTTGTACAAATGAGCATTGTATATAATTCAAAGGCCAATTTATAAGTATACCTCTTTATTCAGTAAAATTTAAGTTATAATAAGTGAGAGCTTTAATGAAATGAGAGAAAGACATCTATGAGTAGGAGATGATAAAGATATTTGATGATGGGTAACTTAGATCATATGATCATCTGGGACCATAGCTAGATTGTGCTATCTTAAAAGAGGAGAATGTTTGAATCAAGATAGAACAGGATTGAGTGAGTATTAATAGGAGATGTCGAGAGGAAGCCGAGTTCTTGGGAGCTTATATTACATGTTCTTTGTCTTCTTGATGAAGTAGGAGATAATAGTTTATTAGAAGAGAAGGACCTGGATGGGTTTGGGGTGCTTGTAATGACTTAGAATAAAATTTGATTAGGGGGTAGTCAGTGCTAACACTACTGTACAACCATTAAGCAAGGTTAAATCGTCTGCTTTAGGCACAAAGGAAGTGGGTAGTAGTATGATATACGCATAAGACCAGTGTGCCTAGGATCCTATAGAGATCCCACCATCCCCCACCCCATG
Source organism: Phyllotis vaccarum (assembly GCA_033318265.1). Lineage (NCBI taxonomy): Eukaryota > Metazoa > Chordata > Mammalia > Rodentia > Cricetidae > Phyllotis > Phyllotis vaccarum. The sequence continues at coordinate 104,717,483 of JARWLC010000005.1, forward strand.
AAATTAGCTTTTGAATCATAAGAGTAGGGCATCACAGCACCCTGGAGACTTGGGGGTGGGTGAAGACCCTGAGCATATAATACGTTTGTGCTGGCATTTGAGGACTTTGGGCTCATCAGCAGGAGTGAAAGGATGGGGATGGAATATTATAGGAAACTGTGAGGTAGGGCTTTGAATGTTGTAAAATCATGCTGTAGATACAAGGTTGGAAGTTCACTGTATAGCTAGCTTATTGACCAGCTAGGGCCAAGGACTTGAGGAGGAAAATGGGTTCAGACCTAGGAGACTTTATGAAAGGCATACATACATAAGAGATTAGCTATATAGCATTTCATTCTAACAAAATTCACCGATGCTCAATTGTAAGTAAACATTTACTAAACTTTTCTGAATAGGTATTGTCATTCTGAACTTCCCGACTCCTCCAATGTTTTGAGTGTCAGAAAATACAGACTTAATGAAACTAGAAGTATAAGAGCTTTTATTTCAGTGTATAATAATAATCTTAAAAAACGTTAAAAAGTTTGTATTGGAGCCTCATTTTTATTACATGCCCCTTTACTGTAGTAGTAAAACATCCTTACCCTCATGGATTTTATTACTGGCATTCTTGGAATTATAATTTGTGACTTATGTAGCTGTTTATTAAATATTTTTTTTCCAAATAGGAAATGATGGATGTCAAGCAGTTCATTGATAAACTCCTACCTCCAATTGATTGATGACACTAAGAGGCCTTGTATAGATGTTCACCAGCATCACTGTAGTAAATATAAACCCTTTCCCATGCCTGATCTTATAATGTCTAATGTTCGCAGTGTTAAAATGTTTTGCAAATACATACCTTTGAAACAGACTAAATGATGTCTCATTCATGGGAATGTATGATTCTTTTAGGTTTCTATACATATACCTGTATTATACAATCCAGAATATACTAGTATTAAAGTAGGTGAAGAGAAGCAGCTAGCTTTTTCTCAAATTAATTCAGCAAAATAAAATACCACAACCAGTGTTTGATTACATCATCTGAAAATTACTAGTGTGCATTCAGGTCTAAACAAGCTGTTAAGAGAATCTCTAAGTGACTTGTAAATGTTGTTAGACTCAGGTTTCCCCCACAGTTATTTGGTCACCATGCAGTGTCTGTATTCATATATACATGACTGTAACGCCTAAGAATTAGATGCTACATTATCCCTGATACTAGGAATAATGTTTTTTAGGTCACAAAAGTAACACTGCTCTCTTCAATTAATGGAGGACCAGGCTGTTTCTTTTCCTTCTACTTCATTTTTCTCCTCTCAAGAAACAAGAGCTTTCTTTTTTTCTTGACTTTTCATAGACCAATATTGCCTCTCTGCCATAAAAAACACCTGTCAATATATATACTATAATTTGATATTCAGAATCACAGACATACAGTATTTCAAATCTAAGTAATGTGAAAAGAAACCAAACATTACTTAAGCTTACATAGTTCAAAGAACTGCACCCCAGTCCAACTTTAGACTGTAGAATTATCAGACTCTTCAGTCCTGATTATAAGTCTATGGTTTTATTTTCCTGTAGAAAACAAAGGGTAAATAATATCTTGGTATGTTCAGAAGTAAATATTTAAGACCAATTTTGAAGTCTAATTTCTAAAACAGTTACATCTTATAGCAGAGTTTAAGTTTACATTTTCTGTACACGTTATGCTTGAAACCAAATACTCTTCAAGATGAGCAATCAAACTTTTTTTAATTTTTATCTGATAACAAACTAATTTGAAAATTTCATCTTAGGTACAGGAGTTTTTGAGAACTAGTCTCATGTACAATCATTTGATTTTAAATCAACATGTCCAGAATACTGGTGAAAATTATTGAAATTAATTTATGGGTAATAAAGACTGATTAGAACATATATATATATATATGCACATATGTGTGTGTCTAATTATATATATATAGTGTAGTTGCCACACAGTTGAATATGTTGCAGAAATTATGGTCATTTCTGAACTGCTACTTTTCCTGCTGTTTTCAACTGACCGTTACCATGCTAAGAAGCATCATTATAAACAGGTGCTAACTGATAGGGAGATCATTTGGTATGGACTAGATAGGATGTTAATAATGAAGCCATACACTTATGTCTAGATTTAAAACAATTTTAAACAATCATTTACTATTTTGTTCTACTTTCTAGAACATAAACTTACTTCAGTTATACCATCAATAAAATTTTATTTGTGGTAAATATTCCACTGAATTCTTGTGCTTGTAATGTAGAAAAATGTCATGTTTTCAGTTTCTATTGATGTGAAATAAAATTTAATTCTGGCTTTCTTGGATTGTGTTATGAAGCATTGTTTCATTTTTTAAGATAGAGTCTTACTACATAGCCCTTGCTGGCCTGAAATTTGCCTAAGTTGTATCACAGCAACAACAAACCAGAATCATGCTGACTTGAAGTCATGGGATTCACATGCCTGTGCCTCCAAAGTGCTGATATTATAGGTATGTACTCCTATGACCTGCTTGTTTTTCCAAGTTTTGTTTCCAAGTTTATGTATTGCTTTTTAAGGCAAGGGCTCCCTTATAACCAGCCCAGTCTAGCCTCCAAAACTCACTCCTCCTGCCTGTCTCCCTAGTGCTTGAATTACAGGTGTAGGAATGGTCATTTATGTTGAAAAGGAGGATACAAAAATTTAATCATGAGAAAATGCATTGGGAGAAAAATTTTGATTTGATACGATTAGTTTGGAATGGAACTAGCCTTAAGGGAAATTATTTTTATTTAATTTAAATCTGCTAAAAAATTCATTTTCAGTGTCTTAGCCTATTTCAAAAACCTTATTGGGTGTTTTCTTTTAATGTAGTTATCACTAGGAATTTTAAATAAGTATATGTCAGTTACCTAAATACTTTTTATCCATGTATTTCATTATTGAGGTCTAACTTTTGCTAGTACAGCGGCCTATTCTCTTGTCCTAAGTAGTCTTTCAGATTCTGCTTTTGAACACTTAAAGTTGACCAGCTCATCTTTTTGTAATTCTACTGGTTGACTTTGGCATAGTCCTAGTGGCAAGAGGTTTTGTGATGAGTTTGAATATTAAATGTTCCCCTTTGGGCTTGGTCCCCAGATGGTGGTGCTGTCTGGAAAGGTTATGTGGAGTGGCAGGCTTGCTGAAAGAAGCACATCACTGTGGTCAGTCTTCAGCATTGCAGCTCAGATGGAAAGGTATCCTGGCAGCTGGGAGCCAAGGAATACCACAAAGTCACACCACACAACAAACCTTACACAAGAGAAAAAAATAGGGTGGCTGCCTCCATGTGGGTGAGAAACAGCAGCATACTGAACCAGGATACAGGGCTTAGAGAGTTTCTAAGAATGGGGTGGAATTTTTCAGGGTGGAGTTTGGTGAGATTTCACAGTATTGGGCTTTTTACTCTGGGGGGGGGAGGTCCACCAAGGGTAGTTAGAAGTCCTTGGGGTAGGGGCCTGGCCACTCCCGTGGCTCTAGGGGCATCCAGTTGGGCTTTAAGAGTTTAAAGCCTGTCCCACTTCCGTTTGCTTTCTCTGCTTCATGCTTATGGTTGAGATGTGACCTCTGAGCTTCCAACTCCTGCCATGTCGTCCCACCAAGGTGGACTGTTTTGTTTGAAACAGAACATCTCTACATAGCTATATAGATCAGGTTGGCCTGGAACTCAGCGTGATCTGCCTGTCTCTGCCTCCCAAGTACTGGAATTACAGACATGCACTACCATGCCTGGCACCAGGATAGACTCATCCCTCTAAAATAGTAAGCCAAAATAAGCTTTTAAAAAAATAATAATAAATTGATTTTGGTCATTGTTTGAGAAAGTAATACATAGTTGTGTAACAAAAACACTATTTCCCACATCTAATCACTATGTTCCCTGTGGATTTTGTTTGTCTGGATAGGTTCTTATCCGGAACTCACAGCAGTTCTGCCTCAGTTTGCAAAGTACTGGAATTATAGGCATGGGCCTACCCAGTTCATGCAGTGCTACAGATCAGACCCAGGTCCTTGTATATGCACTAGACAGTGTGCTGAGTAATAACCCTAAAATTTCAAGTGTTGACATGTATTTCATCAGCTTTCTATTTAAAAAAAAAAACAGTGCCAGCTTAATTAACTGTAGTCATAAAGAATTTTGCCTGCTTTTAGGAGTAAGTAGGTAGGATTTGTTACTTTTTAGAAGTAGATGTATTCGACCCTTACCACACTCCTAAGAACATTTTATTTTTGTACAAGTTCCTAAAACTGAAAAAGGAAACAGATCAGAGGTAAGTTTTGCCTAGCACCAATACTAGAGATTGTTGGAATTCAAATTAATTTGCCTAATTCCATGGTCATTGCCATTTTACTCGGTGCCCCCATAGGGTAATTATGTCTTAAACAAAAATATATTTCCTATACTACAAAACACCTTTAAAATGCTGAGTCTGATTATGATGCAAATCCTCGCACCATGCAGAAATTGAAATCTCCAGAGCCAAAGAGAATTAATGGAACAGCTCAAGTGACATATTTAACTTTAGGCTCAGGTGAGGAAAGATGTGAAAATAATCTAAAACTATAAAAACAGGATCCTTCTAGGGCTTGTATACAAGGGAATAAAAAAATGGCCTGCCTTGCAACACAAAAAATAAAGGAAGTTTGTCTCTTTGGGCCTTTTCACTGAATTTTAAAAGGGGAGAAATTGTCCTCTCTGGAACTCTGTAGCCAGAAACTTGTTTTCACATGAATTTTAGTTTTAAATTTATAATATGTATTACACATTATATATACTTATTATCTGTATAATAATAATAATAGCAAAAATACCTTGAAATAATTCAAATGTCAAAAGTGGATCAGATAAATAGTCTACCCAATAAATTAACTGAGGTACAAAAAGTGATTTCAAAAAAGAATCAACATGTAATGTGTTAGTTTAGAACTGACTCGGTATACTCAAACAATTAACATTTAAAATACAGACTGTGGGTGTAGAGATGGCTCAGTTATAAATGCTTGTTATTCTGGAGGATCCAGTTTCAATTCCCATCACCCCATGACTGGCAGCTTACAATTCCATATAATTCCAACTCAAGGGGAGCCAGCATCTACTGGCCTCACACACTGGCACACATTTTCATTCACAGATTATACACTAGCAGTTCAGTTGTGGAGATAAAATTTAAGTGTTTACAGTTGGTTACAAATGAATATATTTCAGTTACAGGATTTGGTGGAAAACAGAATTCTACAGAGTAACAGCGGAAGAAATGAAACTCTAGGTAAATGGTGTTTGAAGATCAGGCTATGGATAGAATGTGGTTTGAATGAATCCCCTGAGGTTCATATATTGAAATTTAACTCATTTTGGTATTAAGAGAGTTGTCTCAATTTCCTGTTGCTGTGATAGACATCTGCTTTGACCATTTTAGTTTACAGTTCTAGGTTACAGTCCACTGTGGTAGTGAAGACAAAACATGTTTAAAGAGAGCTGGTCACATTGTCTTCAGTGTCCAGTAGTTCATTCCACTTTATATAGTTCAGAATTCCCTACCTGGGGAGTGGTGCTGGGGTTTTGCCCAGAGGCCAGTCTAGAAGGGGATTCTAACCTCTGTCAGGTTAACAACAACCACAAGAGCATAAACAATCGATGTTTGTACATAGGACTTTAGGGACACGGTCAGGTTTAGTCATTAGGATGGGAACCCTGTGATGCAATCATGGTGGCTTTATAAGAAATAGAAAATAGTGACTGACACAAAGCCAGGTGGTGATTGTGCAAGTCTTTAATCCAGCACTTGGAGAGGCAGAGGCAGGTGAGGATCTTGAGTTAGAGGCCAGCCTGGTCTACAGAGTGAGTTCTAGGATAGACAGGATTGTTAAATATAGAAACTCTGTTTCAGAAAGCCAAAAAGAAGAAAAGAAATTCATATGAGTTCCCTACCTCTATATACAATGTCCTGCACCTGTTAGTACTCCCACCAAAGGAAGCTGTTACCATATTAAGTTCCTTTTTCATGTTATCCTGCCTGTATTTTACTGTATCAAAAAATGTAGTAACAGAAATTGGAAGATTTTGTATAAATGTGTTCATTCCTCATTAATGCACAAGTTTAATGCAATTCCTATTACAATCCTAATGAGAGACTGTTACACAGAGATGTTCTAAAATTTATGTGTTAAGACAAAAGAACTTAGACAAGATGAAAAGATGCTGTAAAAGGGAAGTACTGTAGTAGTGGGGGTTTCTTTGGTCCCTGGCGGCCAGAGGCCCAGACCCTCATCCCAGTATCAAGGCAGAGTTTGGTTTTCCTCTGTAGGGAATGTGCTCTGAGATGTCAGTTCATGAACCAGGAATATACTTGGATACTACTGCAAGAGGCTCCAAAAACTGCCCATGCACTTGACAGTCGTCTACCTTGGGAGGGTTTAGTTCATTTCCATGAAAGTTCCTCAGCAATTATTTCAGAGTCAGTGAGCTCCCAATAGCTCCAGTCATCTGTCTCTGTGTGTAGTAGTGGGGTTTCTTGGTCTCGGGCAGCCAGAGGCCTGGACCCACAGATCTGCCGCACCAGACTCCTTAGCCACCCAGCTGCCTGCCGCTCAGGCCCCCAGAAATGACTCAGACGCTTATATTAACTTTATGCTGTTTGGTCTATGGTTCAGGCACATTGCTAGCTAGCTCTTACATCTTAAATCAACCCATTTCTATTAATCTATCTGCCACGTGGCCCGTGGCTCACCTGTGCGCCTTACATGTTGCTCCTTTGAGCTTCAGCTTGGTCTGCCCCTGACTCTGCCCTTCTTTTCCTACCTATTCTGATTCCTCCTCCTACTTCTTCTATGGTGCTTGTCATGGCCCAAAACAGCTCCTTTATTTAAAGATTGAGACTCACAGCACACACAAAGGCATTCCCACATCAAAGTACAATGTTTCAAAAATTATTAAATAGTGCCAGAAATTCATGTTGACAGAGATAAGCATATAGATGCTAGAGATGCCTCACAAAAACACAGGAGATGAGCAATTGGAGAACTGTGGATAGAGCGCGATTCCATCTAAACCTTACACCTCAGACAAAAATTAAAAACTTGGCTCTTTGAAAGAGCATATTGAGAAAACAAGCAAAGTATGGTGGCACACATTTTTTAAAAATTTTATTTATTCTCTTTTTCTCTCTCTCCCTTCCCTCCCTCCCTGTGTGTGTGTGTGTGTGTGTGTGTGTGTGTGTGTGTGTGTGTGTGTGTGTGTGTGTTGTCTGCCTGCATATATGTCTGTGTGAGGGTGTTGGATTCTGGGGTTGCAGACAGTTGTGAGTTACCATGTCAATGCAGGGAATTAAACCCAGGTCCTTAAGAAGAGCAGTAAGTACTCTTAACTGCTGAGCCATCTCTCTAGCCCCAATGGTGGAACACATTTAATTCCAGACAGGTGGGTAGATTTCTGATATTTCAGTGCCAGGTAGGTATACATACCAAGTTCCAGACCAGAACTACATAGTAAGACCCTAGCTCCAAAAACCAAAATATTTGCAAACTATTGATAAATAATTGTGTAAATGGTTCTTTAAACAGTAGAAAAAATTAATTATAAAACATAAGAATTCATTAAGGGTGCTATATGAATGATGACTGATATCACAAAGTAATTGGAAACTAGAACTACAGTAAGATTATTGTATACCTGTTAGATCATCTAAAATAATGATGATGATAATGGGGCTAGTGAGATGGCTTAGTAGGTAAAGGCACTTAGTGCCACTGAGTTCAATTCCTGGATTCCAGTGCTGGAAGGAGACAATCGACTCTCAAAGCTGTCTTTTGTACACATAACAGAAATAAATGGGAAATAAAAATAGTACTACATGTAGAGAAACTGGACTCTAATACACTGCTGGTGAGAATATAAAATAGTCATTTTAATAAAGTTTGGCTATTAAGCTGTTAGAAGGAAATCTTAAAGAATAGATAAGGTTAGAAGAACAACAAAGAATCAACAAAACCAAAAATAATTTTTTTTTTGAATTAAGAATAAAGACTTTCTTACTTTGGGTTACTATTATGATGAAATGCCCAGAGTGCTGGAATTAAAGACATGGACCATTACTGGTCAGCTCTTTTATAGATAAGAAAATCCTATGGAACCTTGATAGCACATCCTACTCCAGCATTCGGGCAGCTGATGTTGGATGATTGCCACTGGGCCAACTTGGGTTACATCGATCCTAACAAACACACAAAACACCAAAAGTGCAGTCAAGTGATAGAGCACTTGACTACAGTAGGCCCAGGATGGGATGGCTAGAAACACAACATTCTTTTAAAAAACAATGACACCAGACATGGTGACATAGGCCTTGTAATCCGAACACTTGGAGAGTAGAGGCAGGAAAATCAAGGTCAGCCTCAGTTACACAGCAAGTTAGGGGTTTTTCACCCTGGGTATGGGTCTATGTTATTTTTTACTTACTGCTAACGTTCTAATGACAAAAAGATTCACTTTGGAAAACCAATGAGTTTATAAGGCTTATTCACAGTGCATGGGATCCTAATGCAAAAGGTCTGTACCTTCCCCACCGGATTCTCCTGGATAATGGCCCCCATGTGGCTTCACAGAATCCTGCCCCCCAGACTTTTCCAACCTACAGACTAGCCTTCCCTAGGTCCCTGAGGCCATTTGCAAATGGAACAGAACTGCTACAAGTAGTTGGGAGAGGTGGGAAGGTATGAACCTTCAACAGTAAGCTTAGCTATGATGAGTTTTTTCCAAGCAGGCACAACTGAACTCATGAAAATGGTAGCTGTTTGGCTCTACTGATAGTGATGGTCAACAGAGGCCAACTAGTGTGGGAGATTGTGTTGTTACATTGTAAATAATTGTCCCACCCACTGGTTTAGTAAAAAGTGCTGATTGGCCAAAGGCAGGCAGGAAGTGTGGGCGGGGCTACCGGACTAAGAAAACTCTGAGAACAGGAAGCACAGAGCAGACCGCCAGAGAAGCCAGAAGAAGCAGAGGACAGCTATGCTGCTCTAAGAAAAGGTACCAAGCCCCATGGCTGAACAAGGGACATGGGTTAGATGAAGGGTAGAGAGCTAGCAAGTGATATGCCTGGGCCTGAGGCTGATCAGACTAAAACTATCTTATGCATCTGTGTGTCTCTGCGGGTCTGTGGGTCTGTGAGTCTAAACGTTAAGGTAAGGCCCGAAAGTCCGGGCCAGAAGCCTTCTACTACAAACTAGGGCCTGTCTCAAAAACCAACCAAACCAACAAACACTAGAGTGAATAAACAAATTTGGAGGATAAGACATCAGTATAAGAATAGTCATTGTATTTATAAATACTAGCAACAAATAAGTTGAAAGAATTCCCCAAGAAAGAATTCTATTTACAATTGCATTCTAAAGACTAAAATACTGAGTAATTTAGCCATAGTAAAAAATCACATGCTGAAAATTATATTGCTAAAAAAGTCTAACTTAGCTCCAAATTAATGAAAATAATTTTACGGATTAGAAGACAATACTATTAAGATGATCATGGTTACTCTTCATAAACTTGAATCTGGTGGTTTCTTCTGGGAATGGATATTGTTACAAGATACCTGAAGAAAGAAACTGCTAAGAAACTTACATCATATGTCATATGGAGTCTTTACTCACCACCAGGAGGGCTGTCCTAGGCAGAATAGCAGGAAGCAGCCTTGACCTTCAAGTTTTTAAAGGCAAGGATCACAATTATGACATATATAGAGAGGCAAGCTGTGGACATTGCAGCAGGCAAGTGTTGTTTACAGAAGTGGAAAAACAGTAAAGTGTTCAGGCATCTCCCAATCTTTTGGTCACATTGCATAGGAATTTATGGCCAGTCTAAGTGACCAGAGACCAGAAATACTTTCACAATTTAGCATAACTATAATCTAGTAGCCTACAACAACAACAAAAAAATGGCCAAGTATCAAAGAAAAGGTGAATGGGAAGGCAGCCTACAGAAACGGAAACATTTCCTAAGAGTTATATCCAAAATATAAACACAACCAGACAGTCCAGGTAGAAATTAGGAAAATGTGCTGGAGAGATGGCTCAGAGGTTAAGAACACTTGCTGTTCTTGTTGAGGAACAACATAGTAGCTTAAAGCTGCCTCCAACTCCAATTTTGGGGATCTGACACACTCTTCTGGCGTCTATGGACATCAGACATTCACACACAGACATAAAATAGAAAAAAAAATCACAAAATAGGCAAAATTATACATTTCTTTAAAAAAATGATAAATTATAAAGCGAGGGCATGAATTCTCTAAGGTTGAGGGTAAGGTCTGTAGTGTAGATATGAAGGAAACTACAGCCAGAAGCATCTGATAGAGTCCAGAGCAGAAAGAGAAAGTAGTAGACTGAACATGGGGGCAGGGTGAAGCAAGAGAGGACAAGAGCCATGATGGCACATGACTAAAATGGATGGTTATCAGAAGCTGTGGGGATGGAATCACGTGAACTGGAGAATTTTCAGGATAGGAAAATTCTTAGGAAGCCCGGAGGCCAGCATGGACTTCATAACAAGTACTTGTGATGCTCAAAGAGCATGGAGGTCTGCTAACAGGCACCACAGTTAGCCATTTGTCCTGACAATAAAATTAGGGAAAACTTAGAAGCTATCTAATGGTCATAATTGAATAAAATCCCACATCTTGCTCTGGTCTCCTACATTAACCATACAAACCTGTTATCTTGGTATAGATAGGATCTTACTAGGTGGCAGATTTTGATTAATGATAATTTTTGGAATGGGTTATAACAGGACAGTATGAATTGGTAGTAAGTTTAACTAGGCAGAGATTATAGGTTATTTATATTATTTATATTATTTATAGATTATTATATAGGACAACTATTCTTGTCCCCTCTTCATTCTCCACAAGAATACTGAGAGAAAAGTAAAAGAAAACAATGGAAAACACGTGTTCTGAACTGTTTTATTTCAATCGAAACTGTGATTGGTCAAAGAGGAATATGTCACCACAGTAAACTACTTTATTTGCTCTTTAGAGAATCCCTAAAGTGTGAAAATACACATCAGTTACTACTACTCTTATAACACGGTCTTCTTTCATGCTTGGTGACACGTGTTGATTAATAACACTATGTGTGTTTTAGTTCATTTTTTTATTGGAAAAAAAAGGCATTTTTAGGCGTAATGTCTGTAATGTTCATTGGCTCCTGATTTATTTAAAAAAAAAAAAAAAACAAAAAACTTTTACACAGGATCAAAGTAAACAGCCCCAAGCAAGATGCATGTTAGTTTTCTACCTTGGCTTTTTGTTACTCGCAATTCTCAAGGCCGTCGTCATCTTCTAAGTAGGTTTTCATGAGCAGATGAGACGTTCGAACAGCTGAGGCCAAGAGTGGACTTCAGTGCTCGCTCGAGCGCTTCAAAGCAGCCACGCCTTCTTGGCGCTTAAAAGGACGCCGTGCCCTCGGCGGGGGCGGGGGTCCGTTAGAACCAGTAGCTGTCTGCGGCCAGGGTTGGGTTCCTGCGGGCCTGAAAGCTGGTGCAAGCCCCATGCCAGCTCTTCAGCAACGCGAGTTGCGGTAGGTACAGAAGTTCCAGAGTGCTGCGGCAGGGAGCAGATCAGGACAGCGGGCCAGATCGTGCAGCCTCCTCCTCAGTCCTCCGCGATCGATTGATAGCGCCTGTACTGCGCGTCCGGCGCTCGACTGGCGCGGCCTAGGAGGCGGAGCGTTTGCCTCTGCCGCCACGGGCCGGGTCCGTGAGGAAGGCCTAGGCCGTCGGCTTCACACCTTGTCGAGCTTCTGCGTAGCTTCTCCCGCTTCCCGTCCGCTGCGGCCGGGCGAGCGGAGGCCTTCCGGAGCCATGGAGGACGAGGTGATTCGCATTGCCAAGAAGATGGACAAGATGGTGCAAAAGAAGAACGCGGTGAGCGGGCGGGCCCCGGGCAGGCCGAGACCACGACACTGGCCCACGCGGAGCCAGTCAGGGCCGGGCCGGGCCGCGCGCCCTCCGGGCTTACACGGGCTGGCAACGCCCGCAGTGAGCCCAGCCGGGATCGAAATCCTCATCAGTTGAGAGAATGTGCGGCGGTGGCGGTGGCGGTGGCGGCGGCCGCGGGTTCCCTTAGAACGTCTTCGCTGGGTGCCGCGGTCCGTTTGAGACGGGCGGTAAAGTATGTGCTGTGCCTCAGACCCGCATCCTAATTAGAAACAGAAAATCGGCCGCCTCTTAGCTAGTAGGCCTGGGTGCGGTGTGCAGGACAGCCGTGGTCAAAGCCCGCACTCCCCAGCCGGCTGCTGGTAGGTGGGTATGGTGCTAAGGGAGCGGCGGGCCGATGACATGGGCTGTGTTTATGCCTCCACCTGTGTGTGCGCCACTTCGCATCCCTTTGCTTCACACTGGCCTCTCCTCGGCCGACTTCACCTGAATTTGTTCTTCCGTACTTTGCACATTTTCAGTGTCAAAGTGTCCGAAATAATTTGTTCCCATTTATTAAACTAAAGCCGTAAAGGAATGCTTAAATTTGTGCCGCGCTTTAGAGTTAGAAATCTACAGAATTCTTCTGTAATTAGATCACAGTTATGAGTGTATGGTATATCCGTTTTGTAAGACCGAGCTCTGCTTAAGTACCGTGTAGTTTTGGTTGAGCCAGGACCTAGTTTAGGAATTCGTGATAATACCAAATAACTAAGATTTCAGCTATCCCCTGTTCCTTTTTTTTTTTTTTTTTTTTTTTTTTGAACAGGTGTGTTGCCCAGTATTTAATTTCATGGCCTGTTAATCTGCATTTGCAATTTTGGTCTTTTTAAATATTTCCTGTTTGTTTCCTGTTCCAGATATTAGCCTGTGTCGTTTATTGTCCTTACTGATTAAGCAATTTCATTCTTTGCTTCAAGAGACGAGTTTTGGTTATGTGATAGGTTAAACATTTTTATTTTTTGGATTAAATTGGGAAACTTTCTCACTGCCTGGAGAAACTTTCTGCCACAGTCGAAACTCTCAGGGGGAAAAGTTATTTTTAACTGGGTAATTTCTTTTCCCTAATTCATCAGGACAAATTTTACGTGATTCTTGAATCTGTATTTTGACAGTGAACGAGTTTAACCAGTGTGAAAATTTGCCTTAAAAAAAGAAAGATAAAGCTGGTTCTTTCAGTTGCTTTTTTTTTCATTTCTTACCCTCTGAAATTTAAGCAGAAAAGAGAAAGTCCAGAACTCTCTCTTCGTGACAGAATGACAACTCTTTCTCCATGAATTCTAAAACTTAAAAATATTAGCATTTATTTATGTGTGTGTACACACTTGCATAGGTCAGAGATTCCTCTGCCTCCTGGGTGTGAGCCTAGTGCCGAACTCACTTGTTGATCCATTTTCTTGGCGTCTTCCCCTCCCCCTTTTTTTTGATACAGGGTGTCATAATGTGGTCCTGGCTGACCCCAGGAGCCAACCCCCGGTTTTTTGTTTTTTGTTTTTTTTTTTTTTGGTGTGTGTGTGTGTATTTTGTTTTAAAGATGAAGTCTTGTTGTGTAGCCCAAGCTGACCTGGAACTCCTGGAACGAATGTGATTCTCCTGACTCAGTCTCCTCATAAATGAGATTACAGGCATGATAGGAGATACTTTTTAAGTTATTTTAGACCATAAAAATGGAAGCTGCTTGAAGTATGTTAGTTGTCACTAGTGATAAATCTAAGTCCTGCTTTTTGTGAATCATTTCATTTTAATGAAGCTGTAGAGAGTAGAAGTCAGTTAAAAACAGCTAGGTTAGTAGTCCCATTCTATAGGAGAGAATTTAGAAATGTAGAACACCCTTGGAACCACTACGTGCATTTTGTCCTTTCTGCCTCTGGAAATTTCTGTATTGAGATACTGAGATAGAGTATGTGGGGGTGTGTGTGTGTGTGTGTGTGTGTGTCTGTCTGTCTGTCTGTCTGTCTGTCTGTCTGTCTATCCCGTGTGGTTCCCTCCTCCCTTTAATGTTTTGTTTTGAACAGGAGTCTCATTGCATTGTTTTGACTAGTTAAGTAGAACTCTCTGATTATTTTTATATTTTTTAGTATCTTGAGTAGCTGACTGAGAGTAGCTGCCATCCTTGGCTTACTATATGTTTTCAAGTCCAATATGTATTGTATCTTGTTAATATTTCATTCTTAATAAAATAGAATAGTATTTCATTGTACTGGTACATATAACATTTGGCTTCATCTTTTGATGTACCTACTGTTTCTACTTTGGGCTATAAAATGGGCTAATGCTGAGATATTCCTATGTTTGTGTTGGCATATGTTTTCATTTCTGCTAGATGTATACCTATGAGTAGAGGTATTGACCCATGCAGTGCCTATGTATACCTTTTCTTTTTAATCCTGGGATTGGACTCCTAGGCAAACACCGTACCACAAACTACATCCCAAACCTACTTAACCAACTGAGAAACTGAGAAAAAAAAATTCTTTTCCTTCTCCCATAAAGTGGCTCATACCATCTTAATTGCCATCAGTAGTGCTCGACAGTTTTGATCTTACCATTTTGTTCCAGTACTTGTTAATATTTGTCCTTTAAATTCCAGTCTTTAGCGAAATCCTCTGGGTATCTTTTCCATATTTACTGGACATACATATGTCTGCTTTTGAAGGAACATCTATGTGGGGCCTTTGTTTTCCCCATCCCTCCAGTTGTCCCTTGTGTTGGGTGTTTTCTGCGTTTTACTACATCTACCTCTTAAAAGCTATGCTATTCTCTTCAATCTGTGAGATTCTTGGAAAGGGTTTTTTAAAATTAATAAACAGAGTTGGACTATCTAGATCAGGGGGAAATACAGCACATGTTCTTACTCTAAGTCCCTTGTATCTTTTCTTTTTGCATGTGCAGAAAGATGTTTGGATCTTACAGTTTTATATAAATTAGGTTGCCTGCAAGTTTGAATATTGTATTTTGTAAAAGCACTTCTGTTAACAGATAGGAGTGCTTAACATGTAATAAAATAGTGTGATGGTTGTAGATGGTTGTATTTTTTGTTAGTACTGTGAGCTAGATGGAAGTTAGAGTCAAATCTTTCTTTCTCTTGCATCATTTTCTATAAAAGATGCTGCAATGGACTTGATGTTAGGAGGTAGATGACTGGGAAGGGATAGAATGCAGCTATTGTTTGCTAGTGAGTTCAGAAAGCACAACTAACAGTGGTGGGCCAGAGAATTGGAAAACAATTGTGCTGGAGCACACACTGGAGAGGTTTTTGTTGTTTTGTTTTAATCCCTAGGGCTGGGTATACAGCCTGGTAGTAGAGTAGTACTATGTTAGTATCCTGAATGCTGAGAATAAAGGTGTGTACTACTATACATAGTTAAAAAGGATTTTTTTTTTTCAGTAAACAGAAGAAAAAAGAATTAAAAGAAAATGTAACATAAGTTTTTGTTTGTTTGTTTTTGAGCAGAGGAAATGAGGCACTGGGTAAAGTATGGTGACTGGAGTTCTTTTTTCCAGAACCTACATACAAAAGACTGGAGGTGGATTTGATACTGTTCTGTAATCCCAGTGCAGAAAATACAGACAGGGATCTCTGGGCAAGCTGGACCATTGAGTTGAGCAAGAGGCTTTGCCTGAATAGATAAGTGGGGAGAGACTGAAGATACCTAGCCTCAGACCTCTCAGTGCTCTCTGACACACAGGAAAAGAAACAAATCAAACCTTTCTTCTTTTCTCTTCTTGTTCCTTCTTTCTTTTCTTCCTTCCTTCTTTCTGTGTGCTGTTGAAATGTAGAGCATTAATGAAATGAATGAGTGACTGTTTTAGGTGAAATGAAACTAAGAATTAGTGAATGTTGGGGGAGGGAGAGCGGTAGGTGGCACTGTTGTCCCTCTGTTCCTCCTTAATGCCAAGAGTCTGTTTCCCCTGTGAGTTTTGTTGCCTCTTTAGCATCTTGTAGGATCTTTTTGACTCCACATGGTAATTGGCAGTAGATGGTCTTAGGAGCATAATATAGACGTGAATTTTGAATTTTCTTTCAGAAATTGTTCTTTACTATTCTGTAAGAACCAGGTAGATAGCAATATTTTTGTATAGGATTGTTAGATATGAGCGTTGAAATGCAGAGACCTCATACAAATTCTCACAAAGCAATGCCTTTCTCTTCTTGCCCAGTGCACAGATAAGCACTCGAGGGACTGTAGCAGTTCTTGGGCCTCCTATTTTTTCTATCTGGCTTTTCTCATGCAGATATTTCCCATGGAAGTCTTAGGTTTATTTTTCATTACAGTAAGAAAGTTTATATTTCTTCTTAGACACATTTGAAAAAATATTATTGAAATACAATTCAGAATTACTTTGCAAATGTTAGCCATAACACAGAGAGTAGATGCTATGAACTTCTGATGTTTCAATCTCCATTGTAAGATGTTGAATACATGTATCTTTGTACTCAATGTGAGTAGATGAGCTATTGTAAGTTGTTAGTTGGTAGTCTTTGCTTTACTTCCATGGGAATTCAGTATGAATCTGTTTTAATTTATAGGCTGGTGCATTGGATTTGCTGAAAGAGCTTAAGAATATTCCCATGACTTTGGAATTATTACAGGTATGTGCTTCTGTGTGTCGCAGTGTTTGAATTGGTAATTGTCATAAAATAATGGATCATCTTTATAACCAATGACATGCTTTAATCTACTCTTTTATAGAATATATCATTTTAAACATAACCAACATAAGTCAGTCAATTGTCATAAATTATATGTACTTATATTTGTAAATAAATATGTATTTATATAGTAATATATAAATTATATATGTGTTCCTCAAGGAACTTTCCCAGGTTATGGGGTCATGAGATCTCACTGTAAGAGGGTGCTCTTGGATTCCTGTTCCTGTCTTGGTCTTTCAGTGTTTTAGTGTACTTTAGTGTAGGGATAACAGAGAATCAACACTCTTCAGACATACATGCAAATAACTGAGTGTTAGTAGAGCGAGTACTGAAGTCTAGGTGTTCAGTCTAAAGTAAAATGGTATGTCACAGTGATGGTCAATAGTACGAATGTAGCCTTTTCCACTAGACATACCCTGCTGTTATGAGCATTCTTCCGTGATGCTTCTCTTTCATTAAGTCAGAATTCAGGAAAGAATTAGAAAGGTATGTGAGCCTTCTTGGGGAAAATTACATTCAGGAATTTCTGACTGAAACTGATGATGTTTCTCATTATAAAGATGATAAACTACACTTGTTTCAGTAGCATTTATGGCTACAAAAAGGAATAAAGTTCTGATATATTCTTTAACATAGACAAACTTTGAAAACATTATGAATGAAAGAAGCCAGACATATATTATATGACTCCATTTATAAGAACTCTCCAAAACAAACAAATGTACAGACACATAAGGTATGGGTTGTATAGGGCAGATGGAGGGACCCATATAGGGGAAATAAAGAATGACTTAAAAAGTAGGCAGGGTTTTTGTGGAGTTTTTTTAGAGTAACAGAAATGTTCAGAAATTCATGGTTAAGGATAAGAAAATTCTTTAATCGTACTAGGAAATAGTTGTCTTAAAGTTTCTACTACTGTGACAAACATCATGTCCTAAAACAACTTGGGGAGAAAAGAATTTATTTCAGCTTTCAGTTTTAGATCAAAGTCCATCATGGAGGAAGCCAGGAAAAGAACTCAAGGCAGAAACCTGGAGGCAGGAACTGAAGCAGAGACCGTGAGAAAATGTTGCTCATTGTCCTGCTCTTCATGACTTGCTGAATTCACTCTCTTATATACCCCAGAACTACCTGCTCAATTGATGGCAGTTTCTCATTTGAGGCTCCCTATACTCTGGTGACTCTAGTTTGTGTTAAATAAAACCCTTAATCAACATACTACTAAAGTATACACTTAAAGGAATAACTTATATGGCATGTGAAACTTTATTAAGTGTATCGTAATAACGTTATTAAAAACTAAAAGAAACAGAGTTAGAGATGTAGCTCAGTAGTAAAGTGCTTAGCTTAATGGAAGATGTCTGAGGCTTGGTCCCTAGTGCAGCAAAAGTAAATCAATAGATAGCAATTAAATAACCAGATATTGCTGTATTTACTAGCTTTGGGTAAGTTTCAGTCTAAATTTTTCACCTCCCCCACTTTCAGCTAACTTTTTTGAGAAAAGGTTTCTTTGTGTATCTCTGTAGCCTTGCTATCCTGGAACTGTTCTGCAGACCAGGCTGGCCTCTAATTCACAGAGATCTGCCTGCCTCTGCCCCTGATTACTAAGATTAAAGATGTATGTCACTACTACCTGCCATAATTTTTATAAACTGTCCATCATCCTATTCCTCTCTTCAGGCTAGAGATGGAGGGAGAGATCTCTTGCTTAGTATATGCAAGGCCCTAGCCTCTGGTTTGATCCTTGGTTTAAAAATAAATAAATGAGGTAATGCTGGGCAGAGTGGCACATGCCTGTACTTTTAGCACTTAGGAGGTGAGCCAAAGAGGTATCATAATTAAAAGTTTAGCTTGGAATACATGGTGAGACTCTGTCTCAAAATTTAAATTAATAAAATGTTAAAGTATCTTTTACTAGGTGCTGTGGCTCATCCCTCTAATCCCTAACCAAAGAGGCTAAAGCAGCAGTACTGCTGTGAGACTAAGGCAATCCTGGATTACTTACCACCTTTACCCCACATACTGCCACCCCGTCAGATCCTCTTCTCCCTACTTTTACTGTTAATACCTGTTACTCCCCTATCAGAGTGCCAGTCTTCCTCCATCTTTCAAGGTGCAGCTCTGGTTATATCCTCTCCTCACACCTCCAGGCAATTCTGCTCTTGAGATTTTATGAAGTTCTATGCCATCCTGCCTGAAGGTCTTCCTTGCCCTGTACTATCCATTATGCCACACTGCTTCCTCATCCTATTTCTGCTGAGAGAGAACCTAAATATATTTGGAGACCACTTGTGTGAAGGCTTTCTTGAGCTTCCAAATTAAGTTGTCAGACTAAGAAATGAGTTTCTTTGTACTTTATCTCATTCTGTCATGGTCATTCTCTATGCCATCGCCCCTCAATCCTTGAGACTTCTACCTGGTACCTATACCTTGTCTCAAAAAAACCCTTACTGGGGATTGGGCAGATACCTATGCATGTCAGCCATTGCTTAATCCAAGGATATGAAGACTCATTCTGCAACCATTTATTAAAAGTGTTGTTTGGGCAATGGGCTGCTGAAGAGATGTCCCAGAGGCTAAGAGCATCCTGTTTGTAAAGGAATATAGTTTGCAACTCCAACCCTCTCTGGTCTTTAGATATAAAGTCAGTTGATGAAGATGATGTGTTCTGAAGAAGTCCTCTCTTTGCTTCACTCATCTGCATTTATCCCGTTCTAGCACCTCAGCATTGTCATCTGTCGGTTGTAGTATGTTTGGAAATAGTGAATTGTGAATTCTCCAACTTTGTTGCTAGGGTTGTTTTGGTAAAATGTTTCAGTGATTTGGGATAAGTTACCACTTCTACCCAAAGATAGGTCAGATTCCATTCATAGCATTGAATCTGCAATTTCAAATTGATTATTCCTAAAGTCCTAGTAACATTTAGGCATTCCAACTCCTGAGCCCTAGGATGTCTGTCCATTTATTTAGATCATCTCTTTTTTTCCCCACAGTGCGTGCATCAGCTATTTATTTCTTAAATCTTGTTCTTTATATGTGTTGTAGCTATGTGTTAGCTATATATTCATTAACTTTTAGATCTAGTGACTCGGCCGGGCAGTGATGGTGCATGCCTTTAATCCTAGTACTTCAGAAGCAGAGGCAGGTTGGATCTCTGTGAATTCAAGGCCAGCCTGGTTTACAAAGTGAGTTCCAGGACAGCCAATGCTACATTGAGGGACCCTGTCATGAAGAAACAAATATATGTATGTATGTATTTTCACGTCTACACATCTTTTACACAAATTATCCTTCTACATCTCTTTTTAATATAGCTTCTTTCTTGCCTCTGCACACTTAATAATTCTCCACAGAATATCTATACATCTCATACACAGCTCTCTCACCATATAACACTTTACATAGTTCTTACACACCCTCATACAGCTCTTTTCACAGTTATGGAGCAGCAGCTCTTCTCACAGCTTCATCTATCACACACTCATGTATGCTTCTTCTACATCATTCACTCACTGTTTGCTCACTTTCTCATGCATTCATTCTCTCACACATCTCTGACCCTCTCTGCAGAGCTTCATCCTCACATTGCTGCTGCTCTTATACACTCATTCATACATACTCATTCCTCTTCTCTTTACCTCTACATTTATACTGCTTCATCTCAGTCAAACTCTGGACAATTATATGTTACATTTTCAGGGCCCAACTCATTCTCATAGCACATGAAGTCACACAGTTTTTCTCAGGCTAGTTAGTTCTCAAAGACCGCCCAGTATAAGTGCTTGTCCTTGCATGTAACTTTTTTCAGCTAGAGAATGACACTGAAATTCAGGCTATAACAATAACAGTAGCAGGTTGAACCTTGAGTGGTCAGAGAACGTGCAGAAAGTCAACTATTGGAGGGAGTAGGGGGTATGTCTCAAACCGCCTGGCCTTGATTTAGCAATAAACAACACCTGGGAATTAGTCTCTGCATCTTCTGCAGGAGCATTTTAGTCTGTCTGAATTTGTTCTGAAGTCTAAAATTGTCTTTGAGACTGAAAATACGGTTACTTCTCTGTGTCAGTAAAGAAGAATATTCTGGTATTATTTCTATGCATCAACGTTACATAAATTAAAAATCAACTTTTCCTGACTATCCACAACTGTAAGTGTGCCTAAAGATGTAAAACACACTACCAATGGGCTGTGGAGAGAACCCCATAGCTTTTCTTACTAGGAAGGCCTAGCAGTTGCACCTGAGAACGTTCCAGACAGAAAACCAATCATTAACAGAGGCCCCATGGCTTTGCCAGGTGGCACTCTCATCAGGGAATTATATGTCTGGTTGGCCAACTTTTCAAACATTAGTTGTCACGTGCTGTATACTCTCATGGCCCTCAGTATCTAATCTAGCAAGTGAAAGACTTGATAATAAAAAACTTTAAGACATTGGAGAAGATACCAGAAAATTTAAAAAATCGTCCAGAATCGTGGATTGGTAGTATTAATATTGTAAAAGTCATACCAAAAGTAATCTATAAATTCATTGTATTCACCATCAGAATTCCAAGACAATTCTTCACATAAGTTGGGAAAGAATTGTCCAAGTTTATATGGAAACGAAAAACAAAAAAACAACAAAACCCCAAAAACTGGTTAGCTAAAATAATTCTGAATGATAAAAGAACTGCTGGAGGTATCACCATCCCAAATTTAAACTTTTCTTACAGAGCCATAGTAATCAAAACAACATAGTATTGTCATTAAAACAAGTTGATCAGTAGAATTGAATTGAAGACTCAGGCATAATCCCACACACCTGCCAGACACTGCTTTTGTCAGAAGCCAAAAAATGCACACTGGAGAAAAAACGGCATCTTTAACAAATGGTGCTAGTCAAGCTAGATGGCTGCAAGCTGGAGACTGCAAATAGAACCATATTTATTTGTGTCTGCACAGGACTGAACTAGAAATGGTTCAGGGACCTCAGCATGAGACCAGATACCCTGAATCTAAAGGAAGAGAAAGATATTTTTGAAACACATTGGCACAGAAAAGAACTTTCTGAATATGACACTAATAGCATAGGCATTAAGACCAACAGTAAACAGGACCTCGTGAAATTGAAAGGCTGTATAATGACGCCATCATTTGGACAAAGGGCCAGCCTACAAAATGGGAAAAGATATTTACCAATAATACATTTGACAGAGAGTTAATATCTGGTATGTATAACAAACTAAAAAAATAACAACATAAAACCCAATTTTAAAATGGGTTGTAAAGCTAAACAGGGTTCTCAAAAGATGAAACCCAAATGCCTAAGAAACACGAAGAAATGTTCAATAACTTTAGTCATCAGGGAAATGCAAATTAAAACTTCTTTGAGATTTTCTCCTATCCTAGTCTGATCTGCCAAGGGTGTGGGGTAGCACATGCTAGAGACTGCAGTGACAGAATGGGGGTGGGGGTAGCACATGATGGAGACTATGCAGTGACAGAATGGAGGGTGGGGGATAGCACATGCTGGAGACCGCAGTGACAGAATGGTGGGGAGAGGTTAGCACATCCTGGAGACTATGCATTCCCACATCACTTTCTCCTTTCTGTCTAATCAAAAAGGAAGGTTTCAATTTTAACAAGGCAAAATTACATATAACAAAATAGCTATCAAGCAAGAATTACAGTTATAATATATAGTCTATTTGTATTTAGCAAAATTAAAGAAAATACTCTATCATCTACCTTATCTTTATGAATCTAAAGTTTCATATCCAATATACCTTTCAAATGACTAAGAAAAACTGTACCTATAACTATCTAATCTTCAACTACATCAAAGACCACAGAAGGATATATTTACCCAAGTAAACCAGAAGTGCAAGCAACTTCTAAAAACTAGAAATAACAGAGACGACACCTATCTGCCTGGACAGTCACCCAAAGTTCCTTTATAAAGTTGGGGCATACATCTTCAGCCTACAGGCCCAGAGTCTCTTTTCATTTCAGTGAAGCAGGAAATCTGCTCTGCCCATTCTGGTACAGTTCATCAGTTGCTTCTCCTCGAGTCCTGAAGAATGTCTGACAATTTTCTCTGTAAAGCAGGAAACTGAATGACCATCTCGGCTTGTTCTGCCAAAGTTCAGAGGTCATCTTCCTGTGGAACCTGCATGTCCAGTTTAAACAGCATACTGTCAAGCAGTCAATATAAGAACAGGTTCATGTCCATTGGCTAACCAATGTTACAAATAGACTCCATATGGAGTTTCTTCGATGCCCATTCTTCTCTTGAAGTAAATTGGTGCTGCCAGGAGCAGATCTGTCTCACTGTCCAGAAAAGTCTAAGTTCTTAAAACATTTTAAATGCCATATTCTGTAGGTCTTAGAAGTATTTGAAGATTACCTACCTAATTGAAATATATCATTGTATATCTAAAAATCCTAACTAACTTAACTATAAGTTTGATTATTAAAGGTGACTATTAACCTTCCTTTCTTAATTATACATTACAATTTTAAATCAGTTACATGAACATCATACCTTAAACTAGAATAGGAAAATACATACAGCATAACAAAATTGACCTTAAATTTGTATCAGTAAACCAAAATCCATACCAATGTAAAACATTTCAAGATTAACAGCTGATTTTTTGATCTAAGTAAATTCAATAATCTAATTTTTAAAAAATCATTTATATACCATATCCCCTTTTTCTTCTTATGACCATTAACCATTTATAATGAAAACAAACATCTAGAAACAATATTTGGGGAATTTGGGCATTGTTTTCCATTACTACTTCCTGCTGATTAAGAGGCGTTGAAAATCTCACGGTTGTTGAGACTTTATCAGTCTGCAGCTCTGAAGCTGATATGGCCATCTCTTCCCATCAGGTTTTTTCAGGGGGTCTTGGTTGATGAAACCATATTTGCTTGGAAGCAATCCACAGGTTCCCATCTTCTGTGGAAACAAAAGCAGAACTCTCCCAAAGCAATAAATCCTTAGACACAAATTTCAAAATCAAAATACCTTTAAAATATATATTCTTGTTTAACTTAGTAGCCTTTGCATTTGCAATCCATTGTCTTTCTGCAGTTAGCTCATTAACAGTTAAAAAATTAAAAGAAAACACAAAACAGCCAAAATCCAGATTTTGTGTCTATTTTCCATCTTTATGTGGCTTTTTATATTTTTATTACTCTTTCTCTTTTTAAAGATTTTATCCTCTTTATATTCTCTCTGAAACCTATGTACCTTTTACACATATTGTAACCTGTTTACAGGTTTTTCTTTTCATCTGAATCTGTTTTATTGTGAATCCTTAATCATCTTTTAACTAGAAGAGCTTTTTAAAATACTCTCACTCTCTTGCCACATAGTTTTTGTAGATACCGCTGAATCAGTAAGTTCTCTTAAAGGGACCTCGTCTCTCTCTGTTCCTGGCCAGCAAACAGAGCACACCCAAGAAAATGCTGCTACTAAGAAACAGTCTTTGTTTCCTTTTTGTTCAAAATAAACAGAAATCTAAAATCAATCACATGCTACTGAGTCTTTTGTGAGATTTCAGGAACCGGCCTGATTGCAGCTTACACTCCCTGCCACCAGGCCGGTGCCATTTTGAATGTGACTCGGCTGCCTTTGTATAATGACCCACTTCATATACACAATTTGGAAGCTGCCTTTGCTCAGTTTCTGCTAAAACCCTTTTTAAACTTTCTCAGGCTTTCAATGGATATTCGGCCCACGTTGGGAAGCCATCTGTTGTGGTAGGGTTTCTAGGTCCTGGGCAGCCAGAGGCCCAGACGCTGCCGTGCCAGACTCCTCAGCCGCCCAGCCGCTCAGGCCCCCAGAAATGACTCAGCCGCTTATATTAACTTTATGCTGTTTGGCCTATGGCTCAGGCACATTGCTAGCTAGCTCTTACATCTTAAATCAACCCATTTCTATTAATCTGTCTGCCACATGGCCCCTGGCTCACCTGTGCTCCTTACATGTTGCTCCTTTGGCAGCTTGCTTGATCTGCCTGACTCCGCCCTTCCTTTCCTACCTATTCTGATTCCTCCTCCTCCTTCTTCTATGGTGCCTGTCATGGCCTAAAACAGCTCCTTTATTTAAATATTGATATTCACAGCATACAGAAAGGCATTCCCACATCAAGCTACCACTGGACAATATATTGAGAGTGAGAGACTTTGGAGTTCTCAGTCCTTAATCGGATGTCTTCGTCAAACCTATCTCAAGGCTTATTAGAGGAAGTGAAAAGATTCTTAAGAAGTACAGATGAGAGATGACTCCAAGGAAACAGTGTCTTCCAGATAAAACAGGACTGAGGCATATACTAACTTAACTCACAGAGACAGGTAGCATATATAGGTCCACATCAGATGGGGTGCTAGCACTGAGAAAGGGAAGTGGATACAGTCTGTCTTTCACCATTAACCAAGAATTAACTGCAACTGATACCTGGAGGGAAAGGGGAAGTTATTTTCCTTACCCCACCCCCACTGGAGTGTGACTTGGGTATATCAACCACACTGCAGAGCAGGCTCCATGTCTAGAAGTAGTTGGCCAACAGAAAATGAACTTATTTTTGTGAACTTTTTCTTTATATATTTATTTTGTTATTTTTGGTCTCATTAGTCTTTTTGCCTGTTTGGATTTTTCACTTCTGTGGGTCTTGTGTAATTTCTTTTTGTTTCATTATTTGTTAGGGTGTTTTTTATAGAGAGAAAACAAAGTAGGTAGGGAGGTGAAGAGCATCTGGGAGGAGTTGCAGAAGGACAAAACATGAGCAGCAAAATATTATATGAAAAAAAAACTTACTCAACTGGGAATATAGCATTTGTCTAGCATATACAAGGCTTTGGGTTCTGTCTCTAGAACCTGAAACAAACGAGCTTTGTGTGCTGGTGAATGGGATTTCTGATTTGGAGCCGTTTAGTCTGGAAGTGCAATCCAATTCCAGAGTGTGCTCACTGCTCCACCACTCTGTCTTCCCATCATAGTCCTCATTCTTTCTTCGCTGCCTTTTCTCCTCAGTACCCGATTTTAAATAGAAACCTTGGTAAAAGGTAGTTCATTTCTCTGCTACAGTGTCATAGGCCATCTTTTAAACAGCCTGTTTATAATATCGAAATCTTAGCATACCAGTTTTAGGTAGTCTTTTGAGAGAGAAATCCAGACCTGGTTGCCCAAGTAAATAACTTCCTGTTCGTCTTCATTCTCTTGCTTTCTTCCATTTTCCCAAGTGTACACACAGAAGAAAAGGAAGTGTGCTGCAGTCTTTTTTCCATTCCACCTCAGCAGCATGATTTCTTATGCAGCTAAATAGTCTCTTTAAGTAAGCATGCTTATTGTAGAAAGCTGCCTTCTTAGAATAGTTGCCAAGCAAGGAATGGTTGTTAATAATCAGATCATCCTGTGATCACTAAACAGCCATCACCCAACGGCACAGTTTATTCTTCTCCACATACCTTGGTCTCCTGCAGGACCTTGTCGAGTGCATTTTCTAACACTGTTGTGTGTCAGTCTACACTTCGCAACTATTGTAATAAATCTTATTTGTAATGTATAAATATAGGATTAATATTTATTGGTGGGTATTTTAACACTCATGATTATAAGTTAAACCTTAGGACGATTTCTCGGCGAAAGGATGATCCAGGCAATGTATATGATCTAATCTCCAAGAAAGCAGGAACAAAATGGGCGCTCAGGATCTCAGTAGTCTCTTTTGAACGGGGCTGGCCACACTCTCTTTAGGCTTCCTGGACTCTAGAGACACGTCTCCCAACCTTATCAGCTAACACCTGAATCTCACTACATCGTTTTTTGTTGCTGTTGTTTAACTAAGAAGGTTTTAAATTAAGACTGTATATAATAGGAATTATTATAAGGTAATATTTGGGGGAGGAAAAGGCACAAATTATAATTAAGATTTAATATATATAAGGTATATTATATATTTTTAGAATATTGGTAGATGGCGGGAAGTATAAATTATTTAAAATTATTTATTTGGGATAGTGAAAATTTAACATTTGAATGTATTTTAACACTCACGATTATAAATTAAACCTTAAGACAATTTCTCAACAAAAAGATAATCTAAATAATACATATACTCTAATCTCCAACAAAACAAAAACAAAACAGCCGCTCAAGATCTCAACAAGCTCTCAAGACTCTAGAGACATGTCTCCCAACCTTATCAGCTAACACCTAAATCCCACCACCCATAATAACTCAATAATTCAAGTCATTTCCTCCATGCATCCAAAGTTAAGATTTCTTTTAGAAAACTTGCTTTGTTAACCACAAATATTGGGGAAGGTGTTAAAATGTGTGGTCCTTTTCATTCTTCCGCTGTGGTACCTCACCTGCCTTGCTCAGGTTTCTGAACATCCCACTATGTATTCTAAATTCTTCAGCATTTGTGCTGAGCATTTAATAATTTAAAAGGAAGCCTTTAAGTCCTACTTACTTTTGTACCTCAAAAGTATCAGCAGGGATTTTCCTTTACCTTTAAACAGCTAAGAATTTCTTTGTTGTGTTTTCAAGAGACCATGCTTTGAAAGATTGTCTACTAACAACTTGAACTTACTGAATAATTTACCATTGTTATTTACTGTTCATAATTTAAGTGCCATAACATTTATGGTTTTTAGTGAGTTGGAAAGAACATTCATTCTTGAAGTAGTCAAGCATAGATGAAAATTTTAGTCTTGCCAGTGAGCAGTGGTACAATGCTGAGCAGGTTATATTGGTATTTCCAGTCTCTTTGTTTTTAAAAGTAGGTATAATGATCTCAATGTTGAAAGGTTCTTAGGAAGATTTATATACCTAGTTATTTTAGTATAATCCTAATATAATATTACTGTATGTTAAATTTTATATGTATTCTGAAATCCATTTTAATACCTAATTATATGCTGCTTACATAGGATCAAAAAAAGGATGCCTCTTAATCTCTAGTTGGTGGTTTTTGCTTGGGTAGCTTTGTTATGAATTTCAGGCAGTGCTTTGAGGTAATCTCTGTAGAAGAGAGTGTGCAGATATTGGCTGTGAGTATATCAGCTTACCTTCTGTACATATACATTTTACATTTCACCCCCACTTCTCCCTAGAAGACTGACTTCATTTCAGTAGTTCATTGGCCTTGATACCACAAAGTTGTTGATCTCAGTGATGAAGCATTGGTAGTTCAGTGTTTGATCTGAAGATAGGTGTACTTTTACCAGAATGTGATTGACGTTTTAAAATCTGAAATAGAAAGAAAAGTCTGAAAAAAAAAGCAAGTATGATTTAATATGCTGAAATGTTTGAAACAGCATTGATGGACACTTGTTGTTGCCTTGCAGTCCACGAGAATTGGAATGTCTGTCAACGCTATTCGCAAGCAGAGTACAGACGAAGAAGTCACATCTTTAGCCAAATCACTCATCAAATCCTGGAAAAAATTATTAGGTAAAATTGATCTTTGCTCACATATATTTATGATGTCCTGACTTGTTCAAATGGTTGCTGCGTTTGTCTGTGAATCTAGACTTAGTGAGATCAATGTCTTGTTGTAAGGATGAGGGGCCCACCCAGTTTAATTTGCTTGAAAGTTGTAGGCTAATAAACTCAGTGGTCCTCTGGCAGTTAACTGTAGATAAGCTCTTTCAGGGAAAGATTGTGCATAAATCTTTTTCCTTTTAGTAAGGATAAAATGACAGCTTTAATTCCTTTGTTCAGATCAGCCTTTTGGTTTTTTGAGAGAGGGTTTTACTCTGTAGCTCTGACTGTTCTTGAACTTGACTCAGAGATCTACCTGCCTCTGCCTTCCATTGCTGGGATTAAAGGAATGTACCACCATTGCTTGGCATTATTTTCTATATATAAACATCTCTCTTTGTTGAAAATTATTTGAGAATAGGCTAAATGTGTCATTTACTTTTATTCAATACTATTTAAGTATACATCTCAGAACACTTTTCCTTTTCTAGCTTCGTTTCCTTCCTTTGTTTGAGACAAGCTCCTTCTATGTTGTGTAAACTTGCCTGGGACTTGGGACCTTTCTTCAGTCCCCAGAGCAACCAGAATTATAGGCATGTGCTAGTATTCTCAGCACAAGCATGCTTTCTTCTTAAGTTTTTATTTAAAAAGCTTTTTTACCCATGTCTACCACTGCCCTCCCCTCTTCCCTCCTCCCATATCCTCCTCTCACCCCATCCCCCATCTATTCCTCAGGGAGGGCAAGGAGTCCCAAGGTGAGTCAGTTTGGTCTGGCATATCCAGTTGAGGTAGGTCAGAGGCCCTCCCCCCCAGTATCAAGGCTGGGTTAGTTGTTCCTCTTTAGGGAATAGGCTCCAAGATGTCAGTTCATGCACCAGGAATAAACTCTGGTCTGACTGCAAGAGACTCCACAAACTGTCCACACCGTTTGACTGCCATCTACATTCAGAGGGTTTAGTTCCTTTTCACGAAGGTTCCTCAGCAGTTATTTCAGCTCCTAGTAGCTCAGGTCAGCCATCACTGTGGGTCTCCTCCTCACGATCCTGATCCCTTTGCTCATATACTCTCTCTTCCCTCTCTTCAGTTGGACCAGAAGCTTGACCTGGTGTTTAGCTATGGATTTCTGCATCTTCCTTCATCAGTTGCTGGATGAAGGTTCTGTAATGGCAATTGGGGTGGTCATTCATTTGATTATATGAGAAGGCCAGTTTAAGGATCATCTCCACTTTGCTTGGAGTCCTAGCTAGGGACATCTTGTGGGTTCTTGGGTGTTTCCCTAGCACTAGGTTTCTCTCTAACCCCACAATGACTCCCTCTATCAAGATGTCCATTTCTTTGTTCTCCCTCTCTGTTGCTCCCCCCCCCCCCCTTAACCATCCCATTCTCTCATGTTCTCTTCCCACCTTCCCTTGTTCCCTGATATGATCCCAATTTACTCAGATCTTCTCGGTTTACCCTTTCCAGGGGATCCATGAATATCTCTCTTTTAAGTTCCTCCTGTTATCTGGAGGGGTTGTAGATTATAGCCTAGTTATCCTTCACTTTTTGTCTAAAATCCACTTGGTGAGGACATACCATGTGTATCTTTCTGGGTCTGTGTTACCTCACTCAAGATGATACTCTCCAGATCCATCCATTTGCCAAGCATTTTTTCTTATACAATTGTAATAAAAGCAAACATGGTGAAATACTTTAATTTACAGTGGATGCTCTAGTTTGTTGCTATTTCTATATACTTATTAGTTTTTGTTAACTTGATACAAGCTAAGTTATCTAACCTCACATGAGAAAATGCCATCATAAGACTGACCTGTATGCCAGTGTGTGGAGTGTTCTTTTGATTAATAATTAATGTGGGAAGGCCTAGCCCACCATGGTTTGGGACACCACTGAACAGGTGATCCTGGGTTATAAAAGAGAACAAACACCATGGGGAGCAAGCAGTAAGTAGCAGTCCTCCATAATCTCTGCTTTACTTCATGATTTTCAGTCCCTAACCAGCTTGAGTTCTTGCCTTGGCTTCCCTCAGTGATAGGTTAGGTAAGCCAGATAAACCCTTTCTTACCCAGCTTTTGGTCAGTGTTTTATTACAGGAACAGAGGAGCATATTAGGACACATAATATCTTTTTTTTTCTTTATTTTAAACCTTGTCCAATATTTAGTCCAGAATCGTGTTTAGTTTTAGTTTTCTAAGTGGATCAATTAAGCCTTTGATTTTTCTTCTATGATGGCATTTGGAGAATATAATAGCCTTCTCTCATTCCATTTTGTCAAAGTCTCATGTAATCCAGGCTAACCTTGAACTCATTGTAGCAAAGGATGGCCTTAACCTCTTGATCTTCCTGTCTCTACGTCTCAGGTACTAGGATTATAGGCAGGCCAGAGGTGCCAGAGAAACACGTAATTTCCCACATGAATGACATAGCAGGGCAGAGTCTAGAGAAAGCAGGTAGAGAGAAGCAGCAGCTGAAGAATCAGACTCTAGAATTTGGAATCAAATTTTGTGGGTAGCAGAAACAAGATGATCAGTACACACCTTAGGAGACTCAGATCAGTGGCTTGGTGCAGAGCAGCTGAGCTCCTTGCAAGGGAACTCCCAGGTTTCAGCACCAGATAAATTAAAAAAGAAAAGAAAAGAAAGAATGACTGTCTGTAGATACGCTAAAGGAGAGAGTTTATTGTAGATAAAGCAGGAGACATAGATAAAGGCAGAGAAATCTGGAAGAATCAAGAGTTGTCATGGCCCTAAGCCATGTGTGGAGAGGGAGTAGGGAAAGAAACAGGTACAGCAGCCAGGAGACCTAAAAGAGGAGGGAGTAACCAACATGGCTGGATTACATAGGGAGAAACAACTGGACACAGTTGAAGGCCTGGAAAATTTAAGGTGTGTGTGGGGGGGTGGTATGCTAGCCTGTAATGGGTCAGAAGGAACTAAGGGCTGGCTGCAGAAGGAATCTGGTGGCCAGGGTCACTTTGATAATATGTCTTAGTTAGGACTTCTGTTTCATGAAGAGACACCATGACCACAGCAACTCTTATAAAAGAAAACATTTAATTGGGATGGCTTACATTTTCAGAAGTTTAGTTCATTATCATCATGGTGGGACATAGCAGGTGCAGGCAGACATGGTGCTAGAGAAGGAGCTACATCTTGATCCCCACAGGAAACAGGAAGTGAACTGAGACACTGTGTGTAGCTTAAGCATATGTGAGACCTCAAAGCCTGATTCCATAGTGACACACCAGCAAAGCTACACCTACCAACAAGCCCCACCTTCTGATAGTTTCACTCCCTATGTGATTATAGAGAACAGTTACATCAAACTATTAAAGTATGTTAAATAGGCACTCAGCTATTTGTCCTAGGTTTAAGAACTTAAATTCCCCTCTTGTTTCTAGTGGTGTGTTCCCTTTTTCTGATTTATCTACTGTCTTTCATGGTTACATCATAGTTGGAATGCTCCATATGTATATTCGATTCTTAGGTCTCTTACCCAGAGTGTGTACTTTATTGTGCTTATTGTAACAGTTACTCTGTGAGACACTGTAAGACTCTGAAACTGTCTTACATTTTATCATATTCCCTTCTCTAATTTAGTATCCATTATTTTTCCTCAACCCAGTCTTTATAGTTACAGTTACAAATTATTATCTCTTTACTTTTCAAGTCAAACTATAAGAAAATACTGTCTTTGCGGATTCTTATTTTGTATGACAGGCTGCAATCCATGACTATTCATATGTATTATGGTGTTTTCTGCAGAAAATGAGATGAGTATTAAAGGGTTATTTATATATCCCAGAGAGCAAAGTCTAGATAAGTCAAATAAATTCTATAGTAGACCTAAATTCTTTCTAAACCTAGATCAGGAACTGTTTTGACTGAAATAAGATGAATACTTCTTGCCAGTGCAATACTAATTGCATTGACTCGTGTTACACCTGTTCACAGTGTCTGGTTGCTTTTCTCTAAGTCAGTGATTCCCTACCAACCTGATTGTGCAACTCTTTAATTCAGTTGTTCATATTGTGGTGACCTGCAACTATAAAATTATTTTGTTGTTGGTTTATTACTGTAATTTGCTACTGTTATGAGTCCTAATGTCTGATGAGCAGGATATCTGAAATACAGCCCCCAGGTGGAGAACCACGGCTCTAAATCTTACAGGGTTTGGACTTGACTTCTCTGTTGACAGATCGAGATAAAGGAGGTGCTGAGTGGACCATACTGAAGCTAGAATGGTCACTATGAAGATGTTCTTTATTTACTCTCCCAGAAATATTTAACTGTGCATTAAGTAGCACTTCAAAGGTTTTAACTTCTTGAAAATTCACTCGGATACTACGGTTCTGTATGTCTGAGCTCTTATTTTCAGGGTGGCTGTGTCTGTATTTGTTCACACTCTTTTCTTTGTATATTTTCCTTTTAAACTTTGCAGAGCCATTGGCATGTGAATTTCTAATTCTTTCCAGGTGACAGTTTGAGTGTTGATTACACAGCTATTGTGAAAAATACCCCAGTATATATGCTGACATAAGTTTGTTTATAATTTATGTACGGTTGTGGGAAGTTTAATGTTTCAGTGATCCTCTTTGGGATTTGATCTTTTTTAAAAATTTGTTTTTGGTGTGTAAAAGCTGTTAATTCGGAATACTTTGTTTTCGTCTTAAACAAAAGTGCACTGTTGAAGGAATTTGGAAATTTTTTCAGATGGACCATCGACTGATAAAGACCCTGAAGAAAAGAAAAAAGAACCCGCAGTTTCATCACAGAACAGCCCTGAAGCACGAGAAGAAAGGTAGTTTACTTTATATAAATTCATTTCTGTTGAGGTTGGCATTTTAGTGTTTCTAGCACTCAGGGGCAGAGGTGGATGGACCTCTTGAGTTCAAGGACAGCCAGGGCTACACAGAGAAACTCTGTCTCACACACACACACACACACACACACACAGACCTTGATGAAAACGGTTTATTTGGTTTACGTATTCCAGGACCTCATTGAGGGAAGCCAAAGCAAGAAACAAAGCAAAAGCCATCGAGGAATGAATGCTTACTGACTTGCGTCCTGTGGCTTGCTGCTGTCTTAGTATACCATCCCCAGTGAGCTGGACCCTCCCTTATCAATTATTAACTTAAAAATTGCCCCACAGACTGGTCTATAGGCAGTTTGGTAGAAGCGTTTTCTTAGTTGAGGTTCCTTTATAGCCAGAAGTTTTTCTGTGTCCCAAGTAAATACACAGAGGCTTATATTAATTACAAACTGTTTGGTCTATGACTCGGGCTATTATTAGCTAGCTCTTGTATCTTAAATTCTATTAATCTATATATAGCTACTTGTCTTCTGGTTTACCTGTGTTCGGTTATATCCTGTTCTCCTGGCAGCTAATAGCTGGGCTGTGGTGGCACACACCTTTAATCCCAGTACTCAGGAGGCAGAGACAGGTGGATCTGGATGAGTTCAAGGCCAGCCTGGTCTACAGAGGGAGTTATAGGACAGCCAAGGCTACACAGATCTGTTATTGCACAGATCTGTTATAGTGTACAAAGGACAGGGACTTAACACAAACTTAAGGGTCATATTTACTTGGAATTCCAAGTTCATGGGGAATAATTGCAATCTCTGATCCCCATTGTGAACGGGATTCAAAGGGGTTACCTGCACCTGTCAGCGTAAGGTGACAGCCAGCTGCCCAGGAAGCAAGACACACTAGAGGACAGGTAAAGCCACAAACCACATGGCAATACTTAGATTAATAGAAATGAGTTAATTCAAATATAAGAGTTAGCTAGTAATAAGCTTGAACCATTAGCTGAGCATTTATAATTACTATAAGCCTCTGTGTGATTTACTGGGACTGGGCAGTCGGGACAGGAAATGTCTTTTTACAGTTCCTCTTGCCAGAGAATTCTAGCTTGTGTCAAATTTACAAAAACAAACAAACAGCCAAGATAACTAGATAGTTTACCTGCTCCAGCACTCTGTTCCTGGTCTTCTGATCATTCCTGCATTCTTTCCACTATCTAGTGTAGCCACCCTCAAAAAGTTTTAGCAAGGTTTCTTAGAACTCTAGAAAAAGAAAAGTCTATATAAATAAAGTGAAATGATTTTTATTGTATTGTCTTAGTTACAGTTTCTATTTCTGTGAAGAGACACCATGACCACAGCAGCTCTTATAAATGAAAACATTTAATTGAGGTGGCTCACTGACAGTTTCAGAGGTCCAGTTCATAATCATCATAGCAAGGAGCATGGCGGTATGCAGAGACATGAGTGGTGCTGGAGAAGTAGCTGAGAGTCTTACATCTTTCAGGCAACAGGAGTAGCTTGAGCAGAGGAGACCTCAAAGCCTACCCCCGATATGATGTACTTCCTCCAACAAGGCCACACTTCCTAATAGTGCCTGTTGTGTGAGCTTATGGGGCCATTACATTCTTAATAAGTTTGAGTAAGATTGCTAGGGTGGGTGGGAATGGCTGATAGTGAAGGTACCTATCAGTGATTCAAATGGCCCTTGAACTCATTTGCATTTTGAGTACTTTTCCTCCTCAATTTAGCCATTTAGATTAGAAGACAGTGAATTTTTAATATATTTTTATTAGTATTTAAAATTTAGGTGGTGTATTTATCTGTTAAAGCCTGGCGTCTGTCCAGAATAGAACACAGGAGGAAGGAAGCAGGACTACCCAGACTAGTCTGGGGTATAACATAAAGGAGGTTGTAATTTGAGGCTGAGCAAGGTTTTACATTTTGGTGCTAGGCTTACTCCATCAGTCCACACAGGTGGGTTGCTGTGCTTTGGCTAAGTATTGGTCATATGCAAAGAAGCAAATGCCTTAGAAATATTTTAGACTTTTTAAAACATGGTTGGGGGCTGGAGATGTAGTTCAATTGGAATATTGTTTGCTGAGCATATGCAAAACCTGGATTCAGTTCCCAGAATCCATAAAATGGGGCATGATGGCACACATCTATAATCCCTGTACTTGGGTGGTAGAGACAGAAGGATCAGAAATTTAAGGTTGTTCTTGGCTTCATAGAGAATTCAAAGCCAGCCTGGGCTACATGTGACACTGTCTCAAAAGTGAACAATTCTTTTTTCATTTACTACTTACAGGTACCATGCTACACAATGAATATACACAGAATTGAAGTCTTAGTTCTTGCTTTTCGGAAACTTGGTATTACAGGGGAGAGAGTGAAAAGTTATGTGCAAACCTCTGTGTAGACAGTATTTTGTAAGTACAGGGGTCATAAGAGCTGGCCTCTGAAAAAACTGACTAGAGTTAGATGACATGTGACTCTCATCCATACTGAGCTGTTTTAATATTATCAGGTTTGTTCTGAGGAGAAGTGGAGGAGATATAGTCTTAATAACAAACACAGCAAGTTAGTTCTACAGTTGAGGGGGGTGGGCACGATACAGGATGATGTGGACAGCTTAATAAATCTTTGGAAAAGATTTGTGATAGATGCCGTTGGTGTGACAGCACTTAATTGAAACAAGACAGAAGCCCTGTGAGGAGTACTTTTGGGTGAATGTTCAGAAGTTAATCACATATAATTGAAGTTTTGGAGTGGACTAAAAAATGATTAGGCTATTCAGATTAAGCCACTGTTTCTAGAAATAAATCTTTTTAAGTCTTGATTTATTATACTTCCTTTTGTTTAAAGAGAGTTTTATTAGAACTCTGTTGTCTGTACAGAGATTTTTAAACAATTTTTTCCTGTTTATAGTTTGGCTGCAAGCTGCCCCATTTTCTGGCCCCATTCCATCATCCCTTTCTTCAAGCCAAAATCCTTGATTTTTATGTGCTGTGATGAACTATATTCTTTTATCCTGTTAGAAATAGGGTAGGGCTAGTTGTGATGCTGCTCACTTTAATCCTAGCACTCAAGAGGCAGAGGCCTGCTCTGTACAGATAGTTCCAGATTATCCAGGGCTACACAGTAAAAAAACAAACAACAACAACAAAATAGTCATTGCTGTTAATGTTTAATAGAAAAAAAAATACTTGTTTTTGTTTTAATTTGGCTTTTTGAGACAGGGTTTCTCGATGTAGCCCTGGTTGTCTTATAAACTCACTATGTAGACCATGCCATCCTGGCCTCAGACCTGGAGATCTGCCTACCTCTTTGTCCATGTTCTGGGATTAAGAGTGTGTACCGCCACCATCCACTTGTTTGTTTTTTTTGTTTTTTTTTGTTTTTTGTTTTTTTTTTTTTGTTTTTTTACACATGAGATTTAGCTATTAAATTTAATTTTAAAAAACTTTTAGTTTATATTTAAGTGACATTTTTCATTATGTAACAGTAACTGAAATACTATCTCATTTAGACCCTAAGTATTTATTTTTAGAGAATAATGATAATGCTATTTAGAAGATTTTTGGGATTGCTTTCTGGTTTGTTACCCTTATGTGTATTTTAGTAGTTCCAGCAGCAATGTAAGCAGCAGGAAGGATGAGACAAATGCTCGAGACACGTATGTTTCATCTTTTCCTCGGGCACCAAGCACTTCTGATTCTGTGCGGTTGAAGTGTAGGGAGATGCTTGCTGCAGCTCTCCGGACCGGA
This sequence comes from Phyllotis vaccarum, assembly GCA_033318265.1. Classification (NCBI taxonomy): domain Eukaryota; kingdom Metazoa; phylum Chordata; class Mammalia; order Rodentia; family Cricetidae; genus Phyllotis; species Phyllotis vaccarum. Next base: position 104,754,199 of record JARWLC010000005.1, read on the forward strand.
GGTAAGTTAAGTGTTTGTTTGCTCTTTAGCTTTTTGCACTCCCGTGCCCTCTCCGCCTTTGTGTGGGTGTTTATAGGTGCCATCCACTGACAGCTCCACTGCTTAGCTTAGCAGTTTGTTTCTAGTAGTAGTTCTTGAAGGGCAGTAGGCAGAGCCTTCTAGACTGCTGATACTTTTCTGATTTGTTCTAATTGAAGTTTTTCCCATATAAATCTGATTTGCAAACTCATTACCTTAACCTTAGGTTGAGCAGTAACAACATGAGTTGTTAAGTGCTAGCATGACATACAGTATTAACTTTTATATCAGTAATTAATATTATACTTTTTATATTTGAAAAAGCAATATATTTACAGTTTATACTTGTGTGGGAAAATACTAAGAAATACTAAATCTTAGACTTAACATGCAAACTTTTGACTTTAAGGTTTCATATTTAGTGGAATACCACCTGGTATCCCTAAGATGTATAATATATGTGAATAAGTTAAAGTGAGTTTGATAGTCAGGATGTTTGACATCTTATACATCTTTTCTTTTCAGTTATGCTGAACTATGCATAGTTTAGGTGACCACTTATGCTACCTACTTGGCCCTTTCTACTTGAATTTTCTTACCAGCTCTATTTTTCTTTTTCTATCTGGCAGTTCTACTCATTCCTTCTGTCCCTTCGAGCATCTGTGGTAGTCCTTTGAGAATGTATGTGATTGGCAGATGAAATGAGTAGTTTCTCTGTGTTGAAGCCTGAGTCACAGGAGATGAGGCATTTCTTTTTAATAGCTCTTCTTTCTGTTTGAGCACCCTGAATTTGGTGTTGTGAAATGAGGGATTACCTGGTTAGTATGAATAACTTCCTCAGTAAAAGGAATCATTGGTGCAAAAGAACTGTACACAGATATTGATCCATCCCAGAGGAAAGGATACTGGGTGTAAGATACCAGGTCTTCACAAACTTAGAGATGCTGTATGAGGCAAACGGGGTTGAAGAAGTAGGAGTACTTTGCTAACACTTAGAGTAATGAGTTTTTCATCCCTCTTTCTAGATGACTATGTTGCCATTGGAGCTGATGAGGAAGAGCTGGGGTCCCAGATTGAGGAAGATATCCTTTGTGTTCACCTCCGTAGCTGTGTTTAGTAATCTGTGAGGTTAATTGTCCCTTTCCTTCTGATACACAAGTCAGGGGTTTCTTCTGTACTATCTTAGGGACGAGAAAGGCATTCATAGTCATTTATTTCCTTTGTTTCTCTCCCATTCAAAACTAAAACAGCATGTTTGATGATAGTTTTATCCTTCTGTGTTTGCATATTGGAAGCGTAGCATTGGAATTTAAACTGTAAGTAGCGGGGAAGAAGTGAACATCACTCAGTGGGAGGGCCTCATCAGAGTACTCAGTCCCGGTTCCTTCTGGCAGGACATGTGCTCATACCTGGCAACATAGAAAAGACTCTGCAAAGAAGTCTTGCATGGGGACTGCCCTTTTTAAGGAACTGGCCTTTGTAAAAAGTGAATCTCTTTGGTCCTTAGTCTCAGGAAAATGTGAGCCCCACTGGGCTTTGGTCTTGGTAAAATGTGAGCCACTCTGGGTCTTTGCTTTGTCTGGCCTTCTGTGGAGAAGAACGTGCTGTAATATCATCTCACAGAGCTGGTAGGTCAGATGAACCTTGGGTGCTGCCTCAGATGGTCTCTTCTCTTAAGACCTCCAAGGGAGCTATGGCCATGCTCATAGATTTTTGAGGTCCTTAGTGGGATTCAGACTTAGGCAAGTTATAAGCTTGTGTGATTTAGAACTTTGCCAGACACCTACTAACTTGAGTTATGCCAGAGTTACTCTTTGAAATCATGTTGCTTCTGACATTATACATTAAAAAAAAAAAAAAAAAAAAAAAAAGCATCAATCACAGCTGTAAAGATTAGCACTATTGACCAATTACAGATAAAGGAATCTGAAAGTATTGTCTTATTTAGGAATTACGAATTTGACAGAATTAAAAAAATGTTCTTATCATTATAACAATGTTTTTTCCTTAATGGCCAAGTACCTATATATCAAGAAATAAGGAATACAGACATGAAATACAAAAACAGAGTACGAAGTAGGATATCAAATCTTAAAGATGCAAAGAATCCCAATTTAAGGAAAAATGTGCTTTGTGGGAATATTCCTCCTGATCTGTTTGCTAGAATGACAGCAGAGGTGAGCAGACCTGTCTAAACGTGCTGTGTAAATATCTCATGTGCAAACTCCTGCACATACAACTAGGATATATTTATATATTAGAAACATTCAAAGTTATTCACTTCTTTTACACTGTTGGTGTATTCTTTCTATCTTGAACTGTCAAATGTTCTTTTTATGATGCATTAAATTATCTTGATTTTATTAACCATCCAACAGTAATTAATATTGACTTATTAAATAGCTGATAAAGTTTCTGTCTTTAAGAAATTTTATTTTAAAATGATACTAAAATATCTAAAACTACCTGGGTGTTGGTGGCTCATGCCTTTAATCTCAGCACTCCAGGAGTCAGAGGCAGGCGGAGCTGTGTGTTCGAGGTCAACCTGGTCTACAAAGAGAGTTCCAAGACAGCCAAGGCTACACAGAGAACCCTGTCTTGAAAAAACAAAACAAAATCTAGAATTTCCACAAAGCAGAGAACACAGTGTAATCAGACTCCATATATCCATCACACCCGAGTTCCATCTCTACCTATTAATGAGAATTTGTCATCTTTTTAATTGTTTGTTTTATCAAGACATGGATTCTTTGTGTGGCCTTAGGGTACTGGAACTCACTTTGTAGTAGACCAGGCTGGCATCAGACACAGAGCTCTGCCCCCTTCTTCCTGGGTGCTGGAATTAAAGGCGTGTGTCACCACTGTCTAGCTTGTCATCCTTTTTTTTTTTTAAATCATACTTTTTTCTTTTTTTTTCTTGTCTATTGAATTTATGTCAAATCCCAGGCATTTATCTTTTCAACTCTCTCTATATATGTGTGTACATACATATGTTTTAAATATGCATTTGAAATACTTTTCCTTAGATGACTACATTGTCATCACCATATCTAGCTAACAATATGCTCTTGCCATGATATGATATTTGCTCATATTCATATTTTTCTGATAATGCATTAGATGTGAGTTTATCTATTGTACACTCTTAATACTTTAGCTAGTGAGTTTGTGCAGGCTAATCACTGCAAGAGTGCAATTTCTAAAATGTCATTTTATAGCTAGGATTCTTTTATTGAAGCAGTTTCTCATATAAGTTCAAGCTGTTGGTCACCCAGTTGGTTTGATTAGAAAAGATAAACAAAACTCTTTGTGCTTAGTTAAGTAAGCCGTTATCAGAATGGTAGCTGCTGTTTGCTTTTGTATATACATGCCCTCTACTAAGGCCTATCAGTGACTTGGAGCCCGTTATCTACCTTGTGGGGTTTTTCCTTACAGTAATTATTTAGCAACTGAAGAAGCTGTCTTATTTTGGGCCACAGACTCTCCTTGATACTAAAACTCTTGTGCCCATTTGACCCAAACATGACAGTCTCTATACTTTCTGGCATATGAAAGTAATCTTGGCATATTCAGTGTACTTGTCTAAACAAATTCCTCCAAAGGCCTCTGGCTTCTTTGAGGGTGCCATGGGTGGTGATAGTATTTAGATCACCTTGTAGATACCACAGGTGCTGATTGCTAGAGGTTTGCATTCTTAGTTTATAAATAGTATGTATGCTTAATTTTCATATAAAAATTTACAAATCTTTTAAAGAGGGAAAGTACTAGTTCCAAACTTTAAAAATTTTTAAGTTCATTTTACTTTAAAAAATTATTTATTTATTATAAATAATAATGTTTATAGTAATTCTGTCTGGTGTTCTGTGAGAGCACCAGAGCTGTGAATCAACATGTGGTTGCTAGGAATTGAACTCAGGATATCTGGAAGAGCAGCCAGTGCTCTTAATGTCTGAATCAGATATTCAGCCCTGATTTTACTTTTATTATTAGTTATTGTTAAGCTATGTGAATGTGAAAGCATTCAGGATATAGAGTAGCTGTCAAAAGCATCTGTAACTCATTGATAATTGGCATTTCTGTCATAGGAAATGGCTAGTGATGAGCTCAAAGAGATGAGGAAGAACCTGACCAAAGAAGCCATCAGAGAGCACCAGATGGCCAAGACAGGTGGGACCCAGACTGACCTATTCACATGTGGCAAGTGTAAGAAGAAGAACTGCACGTACACACAGGTTTGTGAGATGATTACATAGCCTGACTGTGCTCAAGAGAAGATGGGACCTCTTTGGTGAAAAATACTTTCTCAGAAAATGTGGTTATGAAGATATTTACTGTAAAACTGTAGCAGTTATGTAAGACATAAACAGTTGCTGCTTACTGTGTCAGAAAAGGCAGGACCATATAGTTTAAGAGATGTTCTCCACTCTCACGTGGCCTGTGGCTACTTAAGTTTATAGCTGCCTAACTAGTAGTCTATTTGTAGCAGGATGAATTTACATTCATATGACATGTTGGCCTTTTTAGGTTTGAATAGCATAAAGAACGGTTAACAAATTTCTGTTATTATATATTCATATAAAAATACTTTTACCGCTATCTTCATTTTTGTTTGCCAAATAGGACTTTTGTCTTTACTTTGGTTGTTGAGTACCTATGATCTCCTAAGGTTAGACGTTCTTCCTAAAGACCATATGTCTCAGGTAATGGATGTAGGTGTTGGTCCATGAGCGAGAGTAAACATCGTGCCCCAGTTCCTTTAGCCAAAAGATAGCTTTATTTTCTGTTAGACAGGACAGGTGATATGAAATACCATAACCCTGGTCCTCTGCAAGAACTCAACTGCCGAGTTATTTCTTCAGCCCTAAGAAGATTTCTTTATTTTGTGGGCTTTGTGTCAAAATGATGTTGATAATTTACCGGAAACTTCTGGCTAGGGATTGAACCTGGAACTTTGTCCATGCTAGGAAAATACTCAAAACTGAGCTACATCATCAGCCCTCTTCCTAAATGTTCTATTTTTTAAAAAAAAGAAGAAAAAAAGAAAATTGAGACATAATTTTCATTGTGTTTTGCTTTTCTACTTTCGTATATGAAACTCCATTCCTATTAAACTGGGTAGCAATTGACCATTGTGAGAGATACTGCCATGTACTTGAGTGAACAATAAGTCTTTGAGATAGTGGCTTCATTTCTTAGGAGTTTTGTACTATGCCCAGCTTTTTTCAAAACATCTTAATTATTGCACAGTTTCCATCAGATGCATTTACTCTTCTGTGTTTGCTTCTAACATATGTGCATATTAAGATCATTATCATTTAATACCATATTAAATGAGATTCTTCAATATTCTTATACTTTGTAATTATATATCAGAGTAGGTGAGAATCCCAAGTTCCTCTGGCAGAGAAATGGATATTTAGCCTGACTTTTAGAGAGACTGTGTCAATTATGTGTGACATAAAGAAATGCTTTGGGGCTCTGTGGCGGTGGTGGTGGCGGCGGCAGTGGCAGCTGCGGCGTACACCTTTAATCCCAGTTTAGAAGGCAGAGGCAGGCAGATCTCTGAGTTCGAGGCTAGCCTGGTCTACAGAGTGAGTTCAAGGATGGCCAGAGACCAGGGGTACATAGAGAAACACCATCTTGTAAACAAGAAGAGCAAGAAAAAAGAACAAAAAGAAGGGGGGGAGGAGAAAAGGAGAGCGGCTTTGGATTTTATTAACATCTTTACTAATGTCATTAATATGTTGTTATTGGTTTTTGTATTTATTAATCATTTATATAAAGCATAATTTAATGAGTGACTTTTAGAGGATTTTTCTGCTTAACTGGATAAATTATACATGAAAGATGAACAGAAGAATTTGGGAAAATGAAGTTTGAAATTATTCTTTGCCAATAGTTTATTTGAGCTTGTATAGGCTTTTACACATCTTAGAGTAATATCACTGGAGTTACTGTTACGTCTTTATGTAGAATGTTCTTACGTAGTGTGCATTATTTTTAATGGTAATTCAAAAAGTATTTTTCATTTAACTTTGCTGCAGGTGCAAACTCGTAGTGCTGATGAACCAATGACAACATTTGTCGTATGTAATGAATGTGGAAATCGGTGGAAGGTATGGTACCCCTCGGTTATGTATCATAACTTACTGTCTCTAATGTGTACCTTCCTAGAGCTTGATCTTAACAGCACATGTTTTAACATAGGAATGGCAAAAAAGACTATGCAGTACCTCAGACTTTCCCGCATATACTGTAGTCATTACATCATTTCCACTCTTGCTCTTGCAGAAAAACTGTTTATTACTTATTTTAATAAATTTAATCTTGGAAAATTTTATAACATTCTATATGATATCAGGGTTTATTTTAAAAATTCTAATGGACTTGGTTCTGGTGTGGTAGCTTTTTAGTATTTTTCTATTGTAATGTTTATTGTATGTGTTCTTGCTGACTTCATATACATATATATTATATTCTGGTTATTCTCACCCCATCCTCTCGTCTCTCCTACCTGCCAAGTCCCTTTCTCAAATTCATGTTGTTTTGTGACCCACTGTGTTTAACCAAGGAAGTCTCTGTTCATTAGAGTTTCCATTGCTCCTCCCCTAGAATCTACCAGTAGTTAAGCAAGGGGTAGGGCTAGGCTGTAAGTCTCTCCAGACTCATGAATAACTGCTGGTGACAGTCCCAGTTCTGTTCAGACCAGTGAAAAGGTTAGTTTTTGAGTGATTTTTTTTTTTAACTCCAAAAACAAAATATAAAATTAGGATTACATATCAATTCTAAAGGCACTTTTATTATTAATGATGATGAGGCAAGTAAAATTAAAATTAAAAAAAAAAAACTACTTAAAAAAAATCCTATTGAGGCTATTAGTGGTGTGGGGTTGGGAGATGCCGGTGGTAGGGAAAACCCTTGCCTCTCACCCTCGCTGATATGCTGTTTCCTCGTGTAGTAGTCACAAATAATTCCTGTGCTCCCCCACTGTCACCACTTTCTTTTCCAATCCTGCTCAACAAATTTGGCTTATCTAAATAGCCTTCTTAGATCTATTATAAATGCTGGATAGTTTTCACTGGGATGAGTGAATATAGTACAGTTTGTTTTACTACAAGCAGTTCACCAAACAGACTGTGCAATATGGAACCTAATGAATTTAAGGAAGTTCATTTAAATGTAGGAAGCTGACAAGAATTGTTAGTTATTTAACCTAGAAACATTAAGAGAAGTACTTTTAAAAACTACAAATTTGTTCTTTAGTTACCTTGTCCTAGTAATTCTATGGTGAAGGGTTAAAATAAGTGACTACTATGTATAAAAAAATCTTTTTCAAAGATATCTTTTTCATAAAGTAAATAAAGTCAAGATATATATACCATTGTATTTTTAAAATCTTATACAATATTTCTTTTGTTTTTGCAGTTCTGTTGAGTTTGAAGAATCAGCAAGATATCTGGACCATTAAGAAAAATGGATTTTGTAATTAGCTTTAAAATTAGGCCAGGCAACTCATTTCCCTGCAAGTGACATTTGTAACAATACACATCCCATAGTTGGTCTTTGTTTCTCACCTAACATTCTTTCTTAAAGGCCTTCTGTGGTTTCAGATCAGCCAGGAGACCATAGAAGAATTAGATAATGTGTTGCTTTTTTTTTTTTTTTTTTATAAGTAAGTTGATACATTTTATTAAATATTAACTTTTTGAGTCTGGAACACACAAAAATTCTGTTATTCTTCATTAATGCCTAAAGACAAATTGCTTTTTCTCATTGGTATGTACCTAAAATATTAAAGGAAAAGAAAAGGAGTAATATAAACATTAAGTTACTAAATATAATATGTATCCATTAGTACTTGACCAGCTTACCAAAATTGTGTCACTATTTGAACTAGCATATGAATTTGCTCATAATTACCGTGCTCACAAAGCCTTGGATCCCTGGATCTCTTGATCTGTGACTAACTGCAGTGACCATTTCTTGTGTTTCTCATCCATGTATATTACTATTTTTTGTAGGTTTTTCTTTGGGAATTGACTTGATTGCATTCAGTTTGGTGTTATTTGACTTTGCACTCTATTTTAGTTTCACAGAAGTCTGTTATAGTTTCCTAGGCTTTTCACAAAGCCCCTCGCAGGCATACTTCTGGTGAATTTCCCCCCCATAGAAGACATGCTGGGAAGAAAATGTCAGCATCTTACTAGAGTTCCTGGAGGCAGCATGACTGGACTTGCACTTGGAAATCTACTGACCAAGGATTAAGCCTAAGAACTGTATAAATCATTAAGCTGTGTTCTTTGCATATGGAGGTGCAAAAAGAGAAAGTCTGTAAGCCTGAATCTTTGTGCTGACTTTTTCTTACATGATGGTGTTGAGCCAACTGAAATGTAGGCCATAGCAAGTAGTTTTTCAAAACCAATCTCACAATTAAGTTTTACCTTTGTTTAAAATGTACCCGTCTGTTTTGCTGGTAATAAGAAGCAGTGGTTTTCACATAGTTTTCTTGATACAGATGTTCTGATGCATATAGTAAAGTCCACTGTTACAAAGCTTACAACTTTCATGCTTCTGCATCTGGCCAGATTTCTATGTAAAGACCGCTGCACAAGCTTTAAACTCTGCTCTGCAGATTGTTTGACATAACATTAAAATCTCTTAAAATGTCCATGTTAAAAAGGATTGGTCCTTGAGTAATTTCTGTCACTTTAAAAATAAAGTACATTTTGAAAGAATTAGTTTAAAAATGATAAGGTTAAAATAGTCCCAGTTTTAAGTGATCCATTTTAAAATTTGTAAATCAATAAATTTTTTGGTTGTTAAACAGGTATGATATTTTGTCATTTTATTTAGATGTTGAAACAAAAAGTTTTGTCTTCCTTTTCTCTCTCAGCTATTAGCAATACTCTCAGGTCACATTGGAATTGGACAATGGTTAGAGCATGTAATTTTTCTGTTCTTTGCCTGAACCCCTGGTGATGGAGAGTGCAGTGGTTCTTAGGCAGAAGAGCTCATCTTATGTGCACATAGTTTCTTATGTTGAAGAATATTAGGTACTGGGAATCTTTGGGAATCTTATAATTATTTCCTAGACAGAGTAACAGAAATCAACACAGGGAAAGTGACTTGGACAAAGATACATTTGCAAATAATACAGAGCCATAATTATCAGGCAGAGAAAGTAACAGCCTTGACCTTCTTGCCTCACAGAATGCTGGTGAACATTGATTTATACATTTTGCTAAGCCATAACAGAAATTCTGAAATATTTATATAAGCTCAAACATACAAATCTGTATATAATTTACAAGTGAAATGTATTTGAAGTAGTAACAAAGCAAAATGAGCACCAAGTGTGACGGCTCATCCCTTCTATCCCAGCACTACACAGTCTGGTCTGCACAGCAAGTTCCAGGCCACTCTGGGCTATGTAGAGAGACCCTGCTTCAGAGAGGGAGGGGGATACAGCATAAAAGAGGAAGCTTCAAAGTGTGGTTTGTGTATTTAATTTCAGGATGAAAACTATAATTAAGGAGTTGTCATTTAAGAAGTGTTTAGCCCCACCCCCTTTGAGACAGTGTCTCTGCAGCTATTGCTGTCCTGGAATTCACTCTGTAGTCCTGGTTGACCTGGAATTCACAGACATCCACCTGTCTGTGCCTACCAAGTTCTGGGATTAAAGATGCATGCCACATGCCCAGCTTCATTTGAGAAGTTTTAATTGACCTACCCTTTACCTTCATTTTTAATCCTAGCCTTTAGGAGATAGAGGCAGAGGGTCAGGAGTTCATCCTTGGTTATATAAAGAGTCCAAAGCTGTGGCTACATGAGACCCTGTCTCCAAAAATGGTTAAAAATAAAGGAACATCCTGCCAAGAAATGTAATGGGCTAATCAGTGGTAGAGGTCTAAGAGGTGAATACTATATTATCGAGAAATAAGCAAAATACCAACCTCACAGAAACCTAGCAGAGTTTCTAGGCATTGATGGATGTTAAACAGAGGTCAAATGACATCTCAAGACCATGCCTGTATCCAGTAACCAGTAGCTGTAACTCTAGAAAATTGGAGTCAGGAAGTCCTGGAGCCAATTTGTTTTCTGTGTTGGCATCTAGAATTCCTGATCACAAAGTAAGGAGTTCCTGAAATGATTTTATTACTGGTGGTAGTGTCAGTGTGTAGAAATTAGGATATAGATTTTAAAAGTGTTCTCAGATTGGGGATCTGAGAGCTACTGGTTAAGTAATCTTTTAGACACCCAACTTTAAAGGAAAAAATGAGCTTGAGTCTGGGAGCAGGTAACCCCTTTTTGGTGCTTTAATTCTACAAAGTGATATAATAGTATTGATTTCCAAGTTTTACAGTTTTTCCAAATCAATTTCTGTACACTCATGTCCAACTAGAGGACAGAAAATTCAAGGAACAGGAAATTGCCTTGAATGAGTCACCTGTTTTGGTGACCCCAAAGATAGATGCACATGAGTGCTGACAAAATTAGCCTGTGGGGGGTTTTTTTGTTTGTTTTTTGCCTTTACTGGATACTTGAACCTGCGTTGTTTGAAAATTATGTGTGTAATGATGCAATGTTAAACTTAGTTGACATTTGGAAAGGTAAAAACCTCTGGAGTTGGAATGGCAAGACTCTGGCTTTTGTTTGATTGGCACTGGTTCCTGTACACTTAAGGCATCGGTGACCCTCATGGTTGTCATTCCCTGTGTCCTACCCCATGGCACACTATATTGAGCATGTTGAAAAACTGTAATTAAGCCAACATGAGCTTTATCTAGGGCTCTTTGCTTCTGTCTGCTTCCTGCTGCCATAATCGCTGCCATTATGGTCATAACCTTTGACCCTTTGGAGCTGTGAGCCCCAAATTAAATTCTTTCTTTTATAAAAGTTTTATTCTAGGATTGCCAAAGTAACTAAGAGATGAAGTAAACTATGGGTCTAGGAATGCTCTCCAACTTTCAGGACTCCCAATGCTATGCTTTGTTATTGGGCAATTCCTAGCCTGGGATTGCACATATAATTCCTTTGGCTTTGGGGCATGCTTGTTAACACTCTTTACTATATAAGTTCATTTAAGAAAGGGTCCTTAGTTATTGATTAAATCAAAGGATGGAGTTTCATTATTGGAGAGAAAACACTTCATCAAGTATTGCACAAACAGCTGGCTGGCTGCCTGGACAGTCACCCAAGGTTCCCCTTCATCATTGAAGCATCCATCTTTGAGCGACAGGCCTAACATATCTGACAGACTTCTCTATGAATCAGGATATTCTTAAAAACCTTCCTACCTTTTCCTGGCAAGGTTCAGCAGTTCTTTTTTTATTTGTCCTGTTTGACCATTTAGACATCAGCAGTTGAGGCTAGATCACTTTTTGCCCAGTGGCTAACTTTTGCCACTAGGAAAGTAAACTCCATATGGAGTTTCTCCGATGCTCATCATCTTCCCTGAAGTAAATTGGTGCTGTCAGGAGTCGATGTTTCATTGTAATAAAAATAATAACGTTATTAAAATATATTAAATGGCATATTCTGTAGATTTCTGAATGTTTGAAGAAGCCATGTCCATCTAAAATATATCTGTTCAACCTTGAAAACATATCTAATATGACTATAAATTTGATTATAATGTCTAACTACTAACTTGGATCTCTATATCCTAATTAGTTGGTAATAATAACCTTCAAGGATTAGAAATTTGTATTTTACTGTTGGATCAACTGTATGGGGACAATACCTTGAACAAACATAGAAATATATGTACATTACACAAAATTAATCTCAACTTTATATCAATGAACACAATTTGTATACAGTATATAAAGATCCAATCTAATATAAAATATTAAAATTAGTATTTGCTTTTTGTAGATTCAATAATCTACCCTTATATCCTATCATATCTGTATCCTCTTTTTCTTTCTTTTACTTTTTTTTTTTTTTCAAAGAACAACCCTGGATCTAATTTCTTTTGTTCAGCTTTTCTCCTAACCATAACCAATAACAATTTGTAGCCAATTACCCTAAAAATGACATTCATCCATAACCCATTGAAAGACCAAAACCTACCCACCTCACCTTTTGGGAATGTGGATGTTGTGTTTTTAAATTTAATTCCTGTTGTCTGGGGGCAACGGCATCTTTAGGGAATCCTGAAAAGAAAAAAATTGTCAATTGTCAAGTCCTGAAATAAGTAGCTGTATCATCTGTTGTCCAGTCTCTGCATAACAGGAAAGTGCAGGGCTTGTCACAAGTCCTGGCTATATAGCAGTCTATGAAGCTGGTTCATCTCAGCAGCCACCTCAAAATTGTCCTGAGCAGTTTGTAGTCCAAATATGTTGGTTGGTGATTGTCAGCCTAGTGGCTCTGTCATAGTCCATGTGAAATCATCATTGTGAGGCCCCATCTTTCTTTTGGATACTTCAAAGGTTGAAATTAGGCATTGTCATGGTTCACTGCAGAAAAGTGATGAGACTCAAACCCATAACAATGTGCAGGGAGCTAGATAAAGCCTTTTTTCTAGAATTAATTAGTACTCTAAATGAACAATATTATAAGAAAAGTTTAAAATATATATGTACAGATATATAATCTTATAAATACTGATATAAACATTTATACAGCATAGGATTAGTAACAATAGAATAGCCCTTGTATTTTAGCCCCTTAATTCTGTCCCATATCAGGTAGCTCTTCTGATATGATGAAGAGATTATGCATTATGTCCTTTAACAAGCATGTCTAGGTTTAGAGAAGGAGAGAGCCACACTCCAACTACAAAGCCAGGTTTAATTTATAATTGAACTTGGGCTTCACCTTTTCTAATACAGACATATAGATGATAGGCAATGAGATTTTATCCTGTGGAGTGTATTGTTGCCAATAGGTCCAATATTCCTTTGCTTGTAATCTTTTTCTGGATAGCCTTACCTTCTGCTTTAGACATCTAGATGTCCAAGGTCTTCTGTTTTCTTGAAAATAAGTATTTCTAGTTTTCTGTAAAGACAAAAATAAAACCCTGGCCTGATCCTTGTTTGGTAAGTTTTTCTTAGAATAGTCACATGGGTGGATGAGGCCCCATGCTTTACCCATCATTGGCTTGCTAGCTGGTTTTAGCATGTTAATCTACACCTTGCTTGGTGTTGAATCATGGGCAATAGCATGAAGCACACTTTTTTTTTTTTTTTTTTGGTGGCCATATTGACTTGGGTTTGTTGCTGGCTCTGGCTTAGGAGCATGATGAGAAGCAATGTTCATCCCAGTATCGATCCTGCCCACTTCCTAATCACCTCCTATGCCTTGATATATACCTGTAACTAAATGATTGGCACTCTGGTCTCATTCACTGCAATGATCTCTCTAGACAGGTGCTCTTTATAATTCCCTAAATAAATTTACCTGCTCTTGCAACAAAGAAATTTTCAAGTCAAGCTGTAAGGTACCTTATCTTATACTGTTCTGTGACTCTAAAGCATTGGCTATTCTTCCTGAATAATAAATCTAATGTGGCTGCAGTGGCTACAGAATGACCCCACAGAGGCATCCACAATGGCAGTAACAACAGCTGCTGTGATCTCTCAGGATGAACCAGGATGAACTGATCTGGTCAAACCACCAATGTGAGTGTCTCATTTTTCCAGTAGCCAGTCAGGAAACAGGATTCTCTAGAACAATTCAAACTTCTAGACACATTAGTTGCATTTGTCACCACAAAGAAAAAAGGGAAAGGACAGAGTTTTTAAACCCCGTACTTGAATTCCAAGAAGTAGTCCTATTAAAATAGGTTACCTGCATAATATCCTTGGCTTTGCCTGTGGCCCCCACCACCATAGAGGTTTCAGCTGTTAAGATGATTTGTAATACAGTCAGCCCATAATAGTGGACTGATCAGGTAGTAGTCAGGGTGCCCAGGCCAGCAAAAATTAGCTAGAGGAATGCAGACTGTGAGTCTGAGACCTTTTATTTATTGGCACAAGTACAGTTTTTTTTAAGCTTGCAACAGAAGCATTGGAGGAGTTCTGCCCAAAGTCAGCATTGAGGCACTGCTTACTGCAACACACCCACTATGGGCAAGGGAATTATTAGGGAACTGGCTCTTATCCAGTGCCTTCCTAAAGCAGAGGCTCTCAGTAAGATTCCAAGTGTCAGTTATATAGCTTTTTTCCCAATTCATGGATGCTGATGGGGTAGGCCAGTAGATATGAATGAAGTAGGGCCATACTGGACTATAGAGATCCACCGGCATCAACATTGGGGGATTCCTTACTAGTGTCTAAGGTACTTATTGCACCAGGCTTGTTACCAACAAGGTCACCCACAGCACACACCAACCATTCTGGAACCCAGACTGGAGATTCAGCATTTGGGGGGTAAACACAGACACTATCCTGCCCTCACGCCAGCACTAGATCTGGCCCACACCATTGTCATCACATCTCTCCATTTTACTTTAGGGTGTGTGGAAAAATTTGGTTGCCATTGGCACACAGTGGCTGCCCTCTCCTGATTATCCACAGTTAAAAAATTTAAAATTTAGAGAATAACGATAACATCCTTGGGAGTATTATACTCCTCCTTTATTTTATGGACATATGCCTTCAGGATATCTGTAAGAGACAACTATGCACTGTAGAAACAGCAGCAGTGCTTCCGGCTGTTTCTAAGGGTCCCAGAATTTTACTAACATAAACACTACTTATATATAAATTAACAGGGACAACTAAAAAAAATTGTAAAGCCGTAAATACTGCAGCCAATTCAGCAACTTGTGCAGACTGAATGTTAATTTTTTCCTTTAAAATAATACCATTAGCAAAGACTGCAGCCAATCCATTAGATGACCCATTTGTAAACACATTCACCGCCCCTGGTATAGGGGGCTGGGAAGCAATTAGGAAAACACAGGGTGATTAAGAAATAATTGTAACAATTTACAACTGGATAATGGTTGTCAAAAGTCACTGAATTAGTGCATAGAAACAGAGTCCATTCTGGATCAAAGGCCTGTAACCATTGAACTTGTTCTCAGACATGGAGGCCTAGTAGGTCTGGTGAGTCAACAGCAGCATAGCCTCTGCCCCATTGTTTCCCTTCCTGACAAAGCTGAGCCCAGGAACCCAGGGTGGCTCACAGACTCTGTCCACTTTACCTGCTGCCAACAGCTGCCAAGTGTTGGCAAGTAGCCCCTCAAGACAAGCCCCTTGAACAATTTCCAGCACTGCAGAAGGGCACAACCAAACAGCCCTATCCAGAGAGGCATGACCATGAACCCAAAAAATGGGTCTGTGAAGATAGAGTTTTCCTTGCCTGGCCTGAGATTTGACCTCTTAGAATCCTCCACCCCTGACCTATAATTAACCCATGTGCTGTTTACTGAAGCAGGAACTTTCTGAAGCTTGCACAATGTGCCCATTGTGACCATTGCTCCAGGAAATGAATGTCCTCAGGTAGTCTCCTTACCCAAGACTTCCTAGTGTTTCACAGGAAATATGTCACATTCCTAAACTCCGTCCTAAACTGACCTTTGGCCCTGCCCTGTTGTAACTTCCCTATCTCGCTGAGCCCAGATGTATCCCCTCCTCTACCCAGAGTGCTGTATAAAACTTCTGCCCTAAAAATATTCAGGGCTCTTGGCTTCCACAGTGCCTCAATCCCGCACACGTGTGTATCAGTATATTATTAAACTCTCTTTTTCTTTAAAATTAACAGTGATCATTTGATGTGGGAATGCGTTTCTGTATGCTGTGAATCTCAATCTTTAAATAAAGGGGCTGTTTTGGGCCATGACAGGCACCATAAAAGAAGTAAGAGGAGGAATCAGAATAGGTAAAAAAGGAAGGGCAGGGTCAGGAGCAGATCGAGCAAGCTGCCAAAGGAGCAACATGTAAAGAACACAGGTTAGCCATGGGCCACATGGCAGACAGATTAATAAAAATGGGTTGATTTAAGATGTAAGAGCTAGCTAGCAATGTGCCTGAGCCTTAGGCCAAACAGCATCAAGTTAATATAAGTGTCTGAGTCATTTCTGAGCAGCGGTCGGCTGGGCAGCTGAGGGGTCTGGCGCAGCAGGGTCTGGGTCTCTGGTCGCTCGGGACCTAGAAACCCCACTACTACAGTCATTGGCCGTGGTCTTGAGGCATCTAGGGGCGCCCACCTGTTACAGGTCCAGTCCACCAAAACCCTCCTGTTCCTGAATCTCGTCAAAAACCCTCCAAGCCTCGGCCAATTGCTTCTGTTAAATTCTACTGGGACTTTGTCTTCCAAACCTTCATTCTATCAACTGTTCAGTTAAGATCTGCTGGGACCTTGCAGCTCCCCTGTTTCAATTCTGCCAGGACTTTACAGCTCCCGTGTTTCATTTCTGCCGGGACATTCTGCTCTCATGTTTCAATTCACCCTCCTTCTATTTCCAAGGGTGACCTCTCAGAATTTCTCTAGTTCTTAATCTAGGTCAACAAGAGGCTGGAGATTAACAATTCACCCTCCTCCTATTTCTGAGGGTGATCTCTCAGAAATTCTCTAGTTCTGGAGATTTTCAGTTCAATTCAATTCACCCTCCTCATATTAATTTCCTACCTGCTGGCCAGCCTTCCAAGGGCGCTCTCTCAGGTGTCCCCTAGTTCCTGATGTTTCTGGGGCCTCCATCTGTGAGGCCTATGTCACCTCAGCAAGCTTCATCAAGCAAGGACCTGGAGATTGAGAGACAGAGACATGCGGGTCACTCTTGAAACAAGAATGATCTTTATTGGAGTGCAGGGAAAGCCTTATATACCAGGGCTGCCTTTTGACCTTGGGTAACCTCTGCAGCTCACAAGCAACAACTGGCCTGGGTCAATTTCTTTGTTCTCTACTAACTTCATGATTCCTCAATTGCAGCACCTGCATGGGCATTGTTTTGATAATGGGATGGATCAACTGGTTCCTGTAAACACCACAGGCCCCTAAATAGTGCTAAGCCCTAGGGGCTTCAGGCCAACCTCCACACTGCTTTCCATCCTGAGGTCACTAAGGCAAGGTCAGCACCCTCAGAAGATTGGATTCACAATACAATTAGTTTAGAATCTTATAACATTGATGATAATTGGTTAGGAGACATTATTTCTAGAGTAATGTCTTTTTCTTTAGATTCCCAGGATTAAACACATTTCCATTTTTTAAAAAAGATTTATATATTTTTATGTATATGGGCATTTTGCCTGTATGTCTTTGCCTAGAGACCATTAGGGGTAGAAGAGGGCATGGGGTCCCCTGGAACTAAAGTTACAAGTGGCTATTAGCCACCATGGGAATCCTGGGAATTAAACCTGGGTCCTCTGCAAGAGCAGTGTTCTTAACTGCTGAGCCATCTCTCCACCCGCACATTTCCATTCTTGAGGATGCATGATAGCAAGAAGTCCAAGTGTTTTTATGACATTTATAGGAAAGACAAATATAGAGGGCTTTTGAATAACAGGGGGCATCCCTTCTTGTTTTATGTGATTTTCTGGCCCGGACTTTTGGACCAGACATTCAGGCCTACAGTCCCATAGTCCCACTGAAACACACAGATGTCCATTATATTAATTGTACACTGGTGAGCCTAGGGCCCAGACATGTAACTTGCTAACTCTTTACCCTTAAACTAACCCATGATTTTTATGCTGTTCAGCCACGTGGCTTGGTACCTTTTCTCAGAGCAGCACAGGTGTCCTTTGAATCTACTGGCTTCTCTGGTATGTCTGTGGCATTTCTGCTCTGTTCTTCCTGTTCCCAGAGTTTTCTTAGTCTGGTAGCCCTGCCCACACTTCCTGTCTGCCTTTGGCCAATCAGCGTTTTTATTA
This sequence comes from Phyllotis vaccarum, assembly GCA_033318265.1. Classification (NCBI taxonomy): domain Eukaryota; kingdom Metazoa; phylum Chordata; class Mammalia; order Rodentia; family Cricetidae; genus Phyllotis; species Phyllotis vaccarum. The sequence continues at coordinate 104,772,042 of JARWLC010000005.1, forward strand.
AACTAGTAGGCGGGACAATTATTTACAAGATAACATAATCTCACTATACCTTCTTACCCTTTTTCAGAGTCCTCAAGGAGCTTTCATGTGATCACAAGATGTAGAAACACTGGTTTGTACCCTCAATTCTCTGACTATCATGTACCTCTCTCTTCAAGAACTGGTAATATTGGGATGCAAGCCCATTTATTTTTTCAGAATCTCTTCAAACAGCCAGCGTGGGAATGGGGTGGAGGTGGATCAGAGTTGTTAGGTAGCTTGACACAGAGAAAAGGTTTTCTTGTGTGAATGGCTCTGGCTTTTGTGTCAAATTGCCATTTGGGTTAAAAAGGGAATGTGCTAGGACAACTTGGTCCCCTCTCCTAACCTCATACTCAAAGGAATGTCTTACTATCCTAGAGACGAAATCCTTACCATCAGATCTGAGAGTGCTTGCAGTACATGGAAAGGGAGGTGGGGTTCACACACAGCTTCAATATAAGAAGTAGAAGTAAAGTCCATTGGGAGCCCAAGAGAAAGAGAGCTCACTGTCTGAGTCCTCAGACTCCTCATCTGCTTAGTCCTACACAGTGGTGGGTGGAGCTTCCCAGCCAGGCAGCCATGCCAGTGTTATAGTCTTGCATTCCCACAGAGACAGAAGCATAGATTTCAAATACCCATTGCAGCTGGGACTCTGAGGAAGTTACCTTATCTGAGAGAAGGATGTGGGTCCCTGCAAGCATCGTGCCCAAAGGCAAAAAGATCAGCAAAGAGGCAAGAAGGAAACCTAGGTTCAGCCTGTCTTAGGCTGAATCAAAACTTGGTCGGAGTCTGATGTCAGGCAGTTTATTGTAAACATATTTAAACAATACATTTTGGAAAAAAGTTTTCTCATGTAATGAATTCCTGGTGCACAAGGAAGCATGATTGCACAGAAACTCAAAGTACATGTCATTTCTTCCAAGAAAATGAATTCTAGAGATAGGTTACTTGTGTCATCTTAAGGGCCTTGGGAAGGCTCTGATATAGTCTTTGTCATACAGAGAATGTAGAAGTCATTTGGGCTATTAGCCACCTCTGGTCCTGGTTGTAGGAGCTTGGGGGAAATCCCTGGCTATACAGATAATAAAAGGGTCATTTAGACTACTAAGTATCTCTAGTCCTGGTTGTGGGAGTTTGAGATGGCCTGGCTGTTGTGTTAGTATACCTGTGGTTGGCAGATGAGAGATGGGGCCCCATGCCAGATGGGCGGGGTGGTGGTGATTGGTGGCCACAGAGACCCACAGGCTGGGCTGACATAGACAGACTTTATTATAGAGTAAGAAAGGGGGGAGAGGGAGAGAGAGAGAAGGGGAGGGGCACGAGCCCTCTGGCAAGGTGGGGAAAGAAGGAGAGGACATGAAGGGTGGGAATCTTCCTCTTAGATGGAGCCTGATATCAGGATGCCAAGTTATTGCCCACTGGCCAGGGCTCCAGGAAGCGGGACAGAATCCTAACACTCCTCACTTTCTGATTTTATAAAAAGGTGAGTTATTAATGACAAATGGGGAAATGAGGCTGTGGAACTTTCTATTCTCCAGACTGCTTTCTGTGGATCTGGGAGGAGGTACCAACGGTGTCAGTGAAGAGGCATTCAATTAGCTCTCATCCTGAAGACCTCAGGCATCTACTCTTTGGGGGAGCTGACGAGGCAGGCTGCTAGGAGAAAAAATGGATTTTTAACATTGGCTTTGTGAACATGGCTAGCCATGGAAAGAGTGATAACTGGCAGAAAGGCCGGAATGGAAAAGTGCCCTGATTGCACAGAGGGAGCAAGAGTGAGTGAAAGAGGCATAAGAGCAGATGTGCCCTTCATTGGGATGTCCTATAAACCAGGGTCCAGTTGTTGGGTAGGTGCCTGCTTGAGTCTGGAGAGGTGGTACTAGCAGCGATGTCCCAGGAACTTTCTGAGGTAGCACACTAGATTGAGGGATGGTGTGTTCTAGGTGTACTGGAGCCATCACATCTGCTATTTTTCTGCTGTCTGGCAGGAAGATTGGGCCTGTGTAGGAACCTGAAAATATTTGAAAAACAGGTGGAACAGATTTACATTTTGGTGTGTCATAGCAAAAGCTATGGCTTCGGGTTAGAAGGTATGAATGTTTTTTTCAGGGCCTGGTTTCAGTCCGATAAAACACATCTTTGAATCTGCAACCAAAAGAATTTACTGAATGGACACGGTTGAGTGAGTGAAGGAGGAGGAGGGAGGCTTTTATACCCTCTCTAACGTCAAATTCTGGGAGCAAGGTGAACTGTGTGAACTGGATCTATACTTAAGAGAATGGGAACTGTGACTTTTCTATAGAGACTTGAGGAGGCAGCGGAAGCAAACCCTAATTGTCAAATGGCCTCAGAGATCTGACAAGGATAAATTATAGTGAGTTAGCAATTGAAAATGACAAAGATTTTACCTGATGGCCACCAGAACATCTACGCCTGCATGGTCCTTGAGGGCAGAGGTCTCAGAGCAGGTCAATCTTCGGCTGTCCTCAGAAGATCTGACAATTGGCAGGCAGAACGCATGGGAGAACCAGCCTACTGTGTCTAGGCAAGAGTGAGGCAATGGATTCCCCACCATCTGAAGGGGGCCTTTGCAGCAGCTGAGGTAGAAGGCACCTTTTATATAATGGCTGGTATTGCCATTTGGGAGCAAGTTCCTGGTTGAGGTTCTTCTTTGCCCATCTAGAGCTGCTCCAAGCTAAAATGAGTCTTTGTCATCAGGGCTTACAAAGGTGAAAGGCTAGCCAAAGGCAGGGGGAATTTAGCCAATGATATGAGCTCGCTGTCCACAGCAGGCTGCAGAAGCCACTGGTGCTTGAATGTGTCTGCCAGCTGAGTTAACATCTGCTAAGACAGGTTCAAACCAGAAACAGAAGTTATAGTCATAACCTGATTTGGAACTTTTAGGCTCATAGACTTATGCCAATCTGTTGAAGTATTTGGCAGAAATAAAGAAAACATCTCTATTGTCAAGACTGGGGTAGGAATGTTTTATTTGGTAACAACAATTGTTTTAATGAATATAAATTGACCAATGGTCTAACAATGGACTGTTGTGAGCAGTGTGGGAAGCACATACCCCAAAATACAAAAACTGTTCTTAAAAATGCTCAGATGTCTTTTTGTAATATCAAAACCATGACCACAATTAATTATAAAGTTAGCTGCCAGAACAAGGTATATAAAGGCATTGAGGTATAGCTTTAATATCTAGACTATGTATAGATAGAATTATAGATGCATGGAGGCAGAATTAAAAGCTAGTGTATACTCTAGAGTGAAAGACTTTGTCAGAGCAGGAATTTAGCACTGATTCCAACAAAGACAAAGTTGTATATGAATACAGGCAGAGCGTGGGAGAGGGCCAATCAGTAAGCAGGCCTGGGAGGGATCAGATCTGCCAAGCGAGATCTTGGCAAACTTGACCACGTGGTCTTTACTCTGAGTAAAGATGGAGTCTGACTAAGCACACGATCTTTGCCCTGAGCAAAGATGCCAGGCCTGACCACGTGATCTAGTGTTTTTGTTTTGTTTTGTTTTCTTCTTGTTGTTGTTTTGATAAGATAAACAAACATATAATCAGAAGCATTTAAAATTAGGAAAGGACCGAGAGGCAGAGAAGGGCAAGAGGCAGAAGACAGGGGAGGCTGCCGCACCATGGGCGAGAGGGTTTTGGTGCTCAGCCCTGGGTCTCCCAGAGTGGGAGGAGAGTGGGTGGGCAGGCAGGTTTTATGCTGCCATGGCCCCAGAACCTGCATGGTGGCAGCGTTGGGTGGGCCACCGAGGGTGGGTAGGCAGGTCCAGGTGCCATAAGTACACGGTGAGGAGTGGGCAGACAGGTGGGGGTGGAGCTAAATTCAAATGGAAGCCTTCAGCTAGCTAGGTGCCCAAGTGAGATATGACTTGTTTCCCATTACTGAGGCCAGAAGGAGATGATCTGAAGGCTTCAGTCTGGAGCATCCCCCAGGTAAAGAGATGGTCTAAGATGAAATGATGCCACCTACCACAATTGTCTATCAATAACAAAGAGGGTAGGAGTCAGGGCTTGTGCCCAGGGACTGGAAGTCCCAGAAATAAGGATCACAAGGATCCAAATGAAACCCGGACCTCAGAGCAGGGATGGCCAAAAATGAATGTTGGGTGAAATTGAAATGCGCTTTCCAAAGAGAGCGGCTATGACATATGGTCTAAGGGTACAAACAAATCCTTGTTTGTGAGGAAATAAATGGAGAGGAAAACTTACCGAATGAAGGCTCTCAGGGAGTCCTAGTGGACAGTTGGCAAGCAGACAAAGTACTAGGAGAGTCCTTGGAGCCAGACAGGCATCACTGCTATTATGATATTCTTGTATACCTGTGATGGGGGGTGGGGCTTCATGCAGATGGGCAAGGTGGCAGTGATCGTCAGCCATGGAGAATCACAGGCTGGGCTCACATAGACTTTATCATAGAGTGAGAAAAGGGGGGGGGGAGGGACACAAGGCCTCTGGCAAGATGGGGAGAGAAAGGGAGAAGGGATGAGAGGAAAAGGAGGGTGGGAGTCATTTTAAATAGAGCTTGATGTCTAGCTACTGGGCGGGCCAAGTTACTGTCCATTGGCCAGGACTCCAGTGTCCAGCTGCTGGGTGGGTCAGGTTACTGCCCATTGGCCAGGGCTCCAGGAAGTGAATCAGAATCCTAACACTGGCCCTTCAGATATCACAGATCATCAGGTGATGTATTAATCATCTCCAATTCCCAGCCTTTCAGGTAGAAAAACAGATTTTTTTTTTTGTCTTTTCTTTTGAAAAGACAACCCTGCTGTTTAACATTCCTGGTTTCCCTGGTGACCTGTGGGCACAAGAACATTTTTGCTCCCAATAGAAGGGCATGGGTGAGAGCTGCCGTCTAGCAGTCCGAGCCCAGGTCCATCATGCCCTGGGATCCTGAAAAGCCAATGGAAGACTGAAAAATAAGGACGGGAAGGAAGGGAATATGAGCAAATGTCCTGCAGCATAGGCTGTCTGGAAATGTGATGGTTTTGGAAGAGGGACTCAGTGGCTAGATCCATGTTCTGTTAGAATTTTGTGGGGATCTGGCATGGTACAAATATGAATTACCTGGTTATCTGGTGGCGGGGTGTCTATAAATGCAGAGGCCTCATGGGAGATGCTGTGGGAGGTAGCGGCAGGCAGCAGGAGACACTTAGAAGCTGTTTCTACATGAAAGGGCTTTATCATTATGATAGAGGGATGTGGTTATGATAACAGAGAAGGGTGAAGGGAAAGGGGGAGGGAAGGAGAGAGAGAACGAGAGAGAGGTAGGGAGATAGAGAGAAAGAGATAAGGAGAGATAGAAATGAGGAGCGCTCCCAAAGCTCCCAAGAGAGGACAAAGGAAGAGAGAGATTCAGAGGCTGGAATTCTTTTTAAATGGGGCTTGATGTCAGAACCCAGGAGAGGGCGTGGCTTTAGAGACTAACATGTTCCATCACTATTTTTATGAGCACCGTCATGGCTGTCTTCTTGCGGTTTGGTTACCTCTCCTCTTGGTGCTATCTTTCATCAACCCAGCTGATCCCTTCTCGTGGTCAGCAAGCAGATCTGAACATGTGCAAGCCCACTAACCTCCAGTGCAATAGTCTTCAGCAGATTCTTGGCCCTACACACATCTCCTAAGCATGACTCAGTGTCAGTGAAGCCCATGGATCCATCTAAAACTCAACTGACTCCTAGTCTTTATGTAGCCTTACTCGGCTGCCACTGAACTATATACTTCACAGCCTCTGTATAAACCCAGCATGAACTCAGCCATCATCCCAGCGGGGCCCTGGACAGGTTCCAGGTGCATCTTCTCCACTGGCCGTGGAGCACCATACGCACTGGGGAAAATACATGAAAAGTGACAAGTTGGAGATGCTGCCCAGGCTGCTGTCCAAAGGAGCTTGCCCAGGGCTTTCCAGTACTTTGGGGAAAGTAAAATGTAGAACAGAAGGAAGAAGTAGGCTAGCTGGTGAGATCAGCAACTTTATTAAAGAAACAACAGAGATAAGGAGAGATACATATGCTCTGCTTTTTTGGTTTGTTTTTAAAATTGGTAGTCTTATAAGATTAGAGATATAAATCGTACCCACCAGCTCTCTTGTCAGAAGTTACAGGTGTGGCTTAGGGCTTCCTCTGAGACATGCAGATTCTTGAGTCCAGAGACAAACTGCACCAGGGACACTTGGCTAGTGGCAGAAAGAGAGTTATTACAGAGAGCCCTTCAGAGGGCGGCACTGGCCTGAGACACTAACAGGTTCAGCGGGAGTGAGTTTGCACAGGCCATTCACATAGCACCCACTTTCTCCCACATTTGGAATGTGGGCTTTTCTGGCATGTTCTCTGTTCCTTGTTCAGCCCTGATGGAGAAGGGCTTTCAACCTTCTTGTTAGCTGACTTTTTCCATATTTATTGCGATGCCTCTGGAGGCCTCTGCTCTCCTGCCACATGGCTATGCAATACTTGTCCCGGGGCTCTTTCGTTTCATTCAGTGTAATATCCTTGGGTTTCACTCAGAATCGTATCCAGCAGAATTTCCTTTTCTATGGATGAATACTTGCCCATCCCTCTGTTTGCATATGTGTGTGTATGTGTGTGTGGTGTGAGTGTGTGTGTGAGTGGGTGTGCAAGTGTGTGTTTATGTGTGTGGTGTGAGTGTGTGTGTGAGTGGGTGTGTGTATGTATGTGTGTGAGTGTGTAAGTGTATGTGTATGTGTGTGGAGTGAGTGTGTGTGTGGTGTGTGTGTGTGGTGTGTGTATACATGTGTGGTGTAAGTGTGTTTGTGAGATGTGAGTATGTGAGTATGTGTGTGTGGTGTGAGTATGTGAATGTGTGTGTGGTGTGTGTGTGTGGTATGAGTATGTGTGTGTGGTGTGAGTGTGTGTGGTGTGAGTGTGTGTGTGTGGTGTGAGTGTGTGTGGTGTGAGTGTATGTGGTGTGAGTGTGTGTGTTATGAGTGTGTGAGTCTGTGTGTGTGGTGTGTGAGTGTGTATGTGTGTGGTGTGTGAGTGTGTATGTGTGTGGTGTGTGTGTATGTGTGTGGTGTGTGAGTGTGTATGTGTGTGGTGTGTGAGTGTGTGTGTATATGTGTGTGGTGTGAGTATGTGTGTGTGGTGTGAGTGTGTGTGTGGTGTGAATGTGTGTAGTGTGTGTGTAGGGTGTGAGTGTGTGTGTGGTGTGTGTATGTGTGTGATGTGTGAGTGTGTGTGGTGTGAGTGTGTGTTATGAGTGTGTGAGTCTGTGTGTGTGGTGTGTGAGTGTGTATGTGTGTGGTGTGTGAGTATGTGTGTAGTGTGAGTGTGTGTGGTGTGTGAGTGTGTATGTGTGTGGTGTGTGAGTATGTGTGTAGTGTGAGTGTGTGTGGTGTGTGTGTGGTATGTGAGTGTGTGTGGTGTGAGTGTGTGTGTGGTGTGAATGTGTGTAGTGTACGTGTGTTACAGACCACATTTTCTTTTTTCACTATGCCACCATTGAATATTTATTTCACAGTTTAGCTCTCGAGATAGTAATTGAAGGTTTGTATTTCTTTTTGAGATCCCAATTTTATTCATTTTGAATAATATTCTGAAGCAGGATTGCTGAGTTCTATTTTTAATTTTAGAGTAATTCTTGTGATGTTTTCCAATGTTCTGTATCAATGTACAGATTACACCATCTGGGATACCATTTGTCCCAGAACTTGTTACTCATTCTTTTGTTTGTGTATGTTTAGAGAAGGTCTGACTTTGTAGTTTAGGATGGCCTTAAATTCATTATCCTCCTGCCTCAGCATTTGAGTGCTTGGATTACAAGCTGCTCTCTTGGTACTTAACTATTTTTTTTTTTAAATTTTCTGACAGCTGTTCATCCTTCTATGATGTGAGATGCTTACAGTTCTGATAAATGATGATGAATTTCTTGTTATTTGTTTATCTTTGCAGATGACTATTCAAGTGTTTGATCCCTTTTTTCTTCTTAACCAATTTTTGTCCAGGTGCTTGACTTGCTATTGTGTTATAGAGTTATAGATTATGTGTATAAATGCCCACATACATATGTATTGTTGTGAGGTATCCGTCAGAGAAGACTGCTTGGACATGGACTTAAGTCAATAAAAGGTCTTTATTAGCTGGCAACATCTACACTGGGTTTTTGGGATCCCAGTATAGCACTGTGCCTTTCTCAGGGTGAGCTTTTAAACAAAATCATGTTCTGGGTTGACATACTTCAGTTAACAGGAACGGTTAGCCAGAACTACAGAAGCCAAAAAGCAAAGTTAATAGCAAGGTTAATACATTTTGAGCCTTTCCCAGAACTATGGACTTAGATGAAATAGGTGTATTTTTTCATTTTGGCAGGTGGTATTGTCTGTGTGCTGAGTTTTATGGTCCAAATGGCACTTGCTTCATAGAGTCAGTTATGCTAACGTCTGGGGTCCTGTTATACTATATGTATACATTCACACAGGCACAGACAGACACAGACACAGACACACACACACACACACACACACACACACACACACACACACACACTTGGGTGTGTGCTGTGAAATAATTATGTACATTGTGAAAATGTATTGCTTTCATTGTTAATAAAAATCTGTTTGGCTGATAGCTAGGCAGAATTTTCAGGGCAGAGAGAATGGTGGGAAGAAGGGTGAAGTCTTGACAGTTGAGAGCAGATGCAGAGGGAAGCAAGATGAACATGCCATGTTGGAAGAAGGTTCTGCAATATGGCAGAGGGTAGATAAGAAATATGTGCTAATTTCAAATGTAAGCTTAGGTAGTAACAAACCTGAGCTATCAACCAAGTATTTAGAATAAACATTAAGTCTCATAATAGTTATTTGTGATTGGCTGCCAGAACACCGAAAAGTCTGACTACATATGGTACTCAAACATCTGGCACCTACATCCTGAGAAAGCCTAAAAACATATATAAACACACAAAACATGGACCAAAATGTGGCTTTTTAATCTTGTGTCTCTTATGCTGGCTGCATTACAGAGATGCATTTCCCAGCAGCTGCCAGCATACCATGAGCTAAGCCACATAGTCTCTCATATGGGCTGAAGTACAGTGAGGAATCTCCCAGCTGCTCTCTGTTAGACTGAACCACCGACATGAACTCTGCCAGTGTGCTGCATGACAGGTTTGGGGTTTTCTTCATGCAGACAGAAAAGGGTACAGATGCAAACAAGTTACAGTGCTTTTAAACACGTACAAAGGCTTGAGAGAGAAAAGAAAAAGGATATAGATAGTCATATACATTATAAACATATAATTTTAAAATAATAAATTCCTTAAGAAGGGAATAAATCATATATATAATAAGTAATATAAAAGAAAAAAGCCATGTAAAGATCACAAATACAGAGAGTCTAGATTTTCTATGTTATTGTATTGTCTAAATTTTCTGATTGTTGATAAAGGAATGACAGCTACTAAGATACATTGGACTATTAAAACTGATGAATTAAACCAACCTGTATATTTTAAAAAATGTCTTGACTTCAAAATGGAAGTCAAAATATGTTATTTTGGGGAAAAGATTGTGCTTTTATTTCCACAGGAAATGAGAAGCTGTGGATTCATTTTAAGTTGATATGAATCAAGCTTGATTGTTGGAAGGACCCCTAAAAATACTGGCTATAAAGAAATAAACCTACAAGAAGTACAAACCATATGATGTATATTTTGCCTGTTTAAACATAAAACAAAAAATCATCTTTGACTGACTTGTGTACAATGTACAGTATATACTTATATTAATGCAAATGTGTATGGTATGTCACCTTTAAAAGCTTCGTATTTTCAGAACAAGGAGATCAGACACCAAAAAAAAAAAATAAAATAGATGGCCCAGGTGATTTGGTATTTCAAAATGCCTTTGTTATAGTCTCCTCAGAGTTTTGCATCCAGAACAGCTTCAAGGCTGCTCACTAAGATGGTCCAACCTCACAAAGTAAGCCAAGACCTAACAATTATCCTGGTTTTTCTCAAGGTTCCCCCAAAGACACTAGTGCTACAAGCAACAGGAAGTAGTCTAGAGAATGACTTCCAAGAAATGGAATATGAGTCAATTTTGGTTATTCAATATTTTATGGAAGTTTGTCATTGTTTAGAGGGGTTTGTTAGAAGATGTTATTGGTCATAGTCATAAGAAAATCTAGACAAAAGAGTTACAAAAAAAGAAAAAAGGGAATTGATATAGAAATGATAAAAAGGTGGATTATTGAATCTACTTTCATAAAAACGAATATTAATTTCAAAATATTTTACATTGGTATAAATTTTTGTTTATTGTTACAAATTTAAAGTTAATTTTGTTATACTGTATGTATGTTTCTACTCTTATTTGAGGAATGGTGCTTATGCAACTCATAAATATATGATATATATAATATAAAAATGTAATGTATCATTAAGAAATAAAGATTATCATCTATAATAATCAAACTTATAATCATGTTGGGTATGCTTTCAAGGTGATACACAGATATATTTGGATAGATAGATGGTCTTCAGATTCTTCAAAGACCTACAGAATATGGCATTTAAGGTGTTTAATAACCTAAGGTTTTTCATAACAGTGAGACACGTTTGCTCCTGACAGCTCAGATTTACTTCAGAGAAGATGAGGGGCATTGAGGAAACTCCATATGGAGATTTGTGTTCTTTACACAAAAGAGAGCTATTTGTCCTTGCCTCAGTTGCTGACAATGTACTGGCCAAAATGGACCAGCAGGACACAAAAGAAAGTGACTGCCAGACTTTGACAAGATAAGTACAATGGTTCTTCAAAACTCCCCACTTCTCAAAAATGTCTGTCAGACATACTAGGCCTGTAGGCCACAGTTGGATGCCCCAACATTAGAGAAGAACTTTTGGTGACTGCCACGGCAGCCACATGCCTCTTGTCGTTAGGTAACAATTCACCCTTCAGGGGCCTTTGATGGAGTTAAAGACTAAATAATTAAACTTACAGTTTTTGTTTTAGTTCTAATAAAAGTAAATTAGGTGTAAAACTTTAGACTCACAAAGATAAGATAATAGAATATTTTCTATTATTTTTCCAGCTACAAACAGACTGGATATTGTAACTGTAATTCTTACTTTTTAAACTGCTTTTATTCTATCTAATTTACTATGTTAAAGATAAAGCCTTTCTTTTGTATTTAGACAAAAGGGGGAAATGCTGGAGAATAATTCTTCTGTATACTGTGAATATGTGTTGCTCTCATTGTTAATAAAAAGCTGATTGCCAATAGTTAGGCAGGATTTTGCTGAGAAAATGCTGGGAGGAAGGAGGTTGGAGTCTGGGAATCACAAGGGACACAGAAAGAAGCAAAATGAACTTGCCACGTTGAAAAGAGCTATTGCCATGTAACAGAGGCTAGATAAGAAATATGGGTTAAATTTAAAATTTAAGAGTTAGCTACTCACAAGCCTGAGCTGTCAGCCAGTCATTTATATTAAGTCTCAGAGTGTTTGTGAGTGGCTTCCTGAACACAGGAAAGTCTACCTACAGGTGTGTGCACTCTGAAAGATGTCTCTATCACTTTCCACCATATTGCCTTGTATCAGGGCCTCTCGAGCTGAACAGAAGCTTGACATTTTTCTTAGGCTAGCTGGCTTGCAAGCTTTCAGGATATACACTCGTAAGCCCCTCAGTGCTGGGGTTACAGGCTTGCATAGCTATACTAGGCTTCTTTTGCTGCTGAGAATTAGAATTTAGGTCCTCACAGTTGTGAAGAAGGTACTCTCACCCACTTAGTCAGTTTTATATGTTTAATATTACGGCCTTGACAGATGCAGAGTTTCTGGGCAGGCTCACTACGTAGGCAGCTTTTTCTTCTATGGACTGTTTCCTGCGTAGTCAAGAAGTATTTGATTCTTTCTGCTTCTCCATATTTGTTTGCCGGCTTCTGCTCTGGTGCCATCTTCAAAACCCATCATCAATGCTGAGGTCCAGGACATTTCTGCTGTATTTTCATCTAGGTAACATGTGTAGGGTCTAAGTGTGTGAATCTTTTGTGATTTTGAGTTGGTTTTTGTTCTTGGTGTAAAATGAGGGTCATTTTTATCAGCAACTGCAGCTATACAAGCACATACATTACAGAGACCAACTCCCTGTGAGAGCTTTTCTTGGTTGTCAACTTGACTATACGTCTGCAATTAACTAAACCCAAAAGATAGAGGGCACATCTTTAAGAGATTTCTGCCTAATTCTAATGGGACTCATTGAGGTTGGAAGACACAGCTTTAATACATATGGAACCGGGGTCAGGCCTTCTGCTGGAAGCCTGCATAAGGAAATGAAAGGAAGATTTCTCCTTGCTCTCACCTGGCTGTCAAGTCTATTCTTCTTCACAGGCATTCGAGACTTCTTTGAGATTCCAGTGTATACTGAAGAACAGCTGAGACATCCAGGCTGAATTACTGCATTCTTAGAATCTTCTGGATCTAAGCAACCATGTTATATTAGCTGGGCCATAGTCTGTGAGTCATTCCAATGAAGCTCTTTCTATATGTATATGTAGTGATTCATTCTATAAATCTTGTGAGTCTAGATAATCCTGACTAATACACTTTCTATTATAAATGAGGCCTCTTTCTTGAGGATTAGGTGTTGCATTAAGATTTCTTGGTCCAGGACAGCCAGAGGTCCGGACCACAGACCTGCAGCCTCAGACTGCTTAGCCACTGGCCGCTGATCAGGCCCCAGAAATGATTCAGATGCTTATATTAAGTTCATGCTGTCTGGCCTATGGCTCAGGCATCTTGCTAGCTTGCTCTTTCATCTTAACTCAACCCGTTTACATTCATCTGTCCACCACGGTGATGTGGGAATGTCTTTAAATAAAGAATATCAGTCTTTAAATAAAGGAGCTGTTTTGGCCCATGACAGGCACCATAGAAAAAGTAGGTGGGGAATCATAATAGGTAGGAAAGGAAGGGTGGAGTGAGAGACAGATGGAGCCAGAAGCCCAAAGAAGAAACATGTAAGGAACACAGGTGAGTCGCAGGCCACGCGGCAGACAGATTAATAAGAATGGGTTGAGTTAAGATGAAGGAGCTAGCTAGCAATGTGCCTGAGCAATAGGCCAAATAGCATGAAGCTAATGTAAATGTTTGAGACATTTCTGGGGGCCTAAGCAGCAGTGGGGCGGCTAAGGGGCCTGGGACTGCAGGCCTGTAAGTCTGGGCCTCAGGCCGCTTGCGACCAGAAACCTCATTGTAACAATCAGGTAACTTTGTATGCCCAGCTGTATATTTCTCTATATTTTCTTCTCTTCCGTTGGTCAATATGTATGTGTTTATGCTCATATAATCTTTTAATTACTCTTATTTATCTTTGAAATCAAAATGCTTTGCCCCAGCATTGTTTATTTTTATTTATTTTTGATTTCTTCATCTATTTGGAGTACTTTGTAGTGACATAAATTTTACTATTGTTATTTGTTTTGTTGTTTTTTTCTATTTATGCAGGAAAATATAACATTAAGTCTGTAGGTTGCTTTAGAAGTATAGAGATTTTAGTAACAACATAAAATCTCATGGATATATGTGGTAAGCCTTGAAAGTTAATCTGTTTGTTCTTTTCCTTTCACCAGTGTTTTAGTGAGTGCATGTGTTTTCCTCTGTGGGTAAAGATCTTTCCTTAATATTTTTGCTTTTCATTCTGCTGTAAATGAAATTATTCTTTTTCGTTCGCAGGTAACTTATTGTTGGGTTAGAAAAATACAGCCATTATTTGTATGGTGATCTGGTGTCCTGTGGCTTTATTGAAATTCTGCTATTCATTTATTTATGCTGTAGTTTTTTGCATTAGTTTATGTGCACTGCATGTATGCAGGAGTCCATGGAATGTAGTTTTAGGCAGTTGTGAGTCTCCATGTGGGTGCTGGAATCATAACTCAGGTCTTCACTTGAGGGGCAAAAACCCTTAATAACTGAGCCTTCTGTTATTAGTTAAATCGGGTTGGATTTCCCCCCTTTTCCAGTATTTAAGACTTTTGACATTCATCATTCTCACACCTGCAAAGAAGGAGAAAAGAAGCCCCCAAAGGTAAAGCACTCACCATCACTGGCATGCCTGTGGAGTTGGCAGGAATTCTGACTGGGGAGCCGCTGTGCTTGGCTAAGTGGAGCCAAGAATTCGGGGACTATACAGAGAGACCCATAGAAGACAGAGGAGTAGTGTTTGCAGGAAGGAATCACCCACACTGTGAGAGGCTGATGGGAAATGAGGTGCTTTAGAGCCACAGATTCCTTCTTAGGACTAACACTCAGAGCTCCCTCAGTGTGAGTACAGATGGAGACACCATGTGGAGGTAGGAAGAGACTGCTGTGAATACCTAATAAGAAGGAGTGTCACCTGTGGCAATGGACACAGCCTTGTTCCTACATGGAAATGGGACAACCCTACATTGTAGGGAAGAATCCAGGCGAGGGTGATTGTGTGCGAGAGTGGACAAAGCTTGGCTTACCTAGGAAATGCTGCTTCCACGCTGCTTGAGACACCTGTCCTTATTCCTTTTCTGCATGCCCCCCACCTTCTTACAATTCTTCCAGGTCTTCTTTGAGGCTTGTCTCTTCCCATCCACACAAGGGATTGTCAGTCTTCATGCTTTATCTCCCCAGAAGTTCTCAAATGTCTGTTTGCTGAAAACCCCCAACCCGTCCTCTAGCTTAGAATCTGTTGTACTTTACTAGTATTGGATTCAGGGTCTTTCTGTGTAGCTCATTCAGGCTTCAGACTCAAAATCCTGTTCCAGCTTCCTGAGAGCTGGGATCACAGGTATGTGCCATCACACTTGGCTCCAAGCCTAGACTCTTGACCAATCACGTCCCTCTACACAAATGATTTTCCTTTATGTCCTTTTATACTCCTTGTAATTACATCATACTTTACATGTCCTTAACTATATAGTCACACAAATACCTTTTCCACCCGTACTAACTGTTGATAGGACATATACGCCCTTGTTCTATAGGGTTAAACTCTGATGGGACTTCTGCCAAAGTCTTTATATGACCTTCAAAATTTCTTCGAGCTGTGTTTGCTCCTTTCTAGGACTTAGGGAAGAAACTGTAAGCGCCATTGGCATGGAACCCATTGGAGAGCCACAGTTATGCCCTCTGTGGTGGTTTGAAAGAAAATAATCCCCCAAAATGTAACACTATTAGGGGGTGTGGTGTTGTTGGAGGAAGTGTGTCACTATGGAAGCAGGCTTTGAGGTCTCATATATGATAAAATTCAGCCTGTGTCTCAGGACCACTTCCTGTTGCCTGCATATCAAGAAGTAGGACTCTCAGCGACTTCTCCAGCACCATGTCTGCCTGCATGCCACCATGTCACACCATGATGATAATGGACTAAACGTCTGAAAATATAAGCCAGCCCCAGTGAAATGTTTTTCCTTTATAAGAGTTGGCATGGTCATGTGCTGTCACTTCACAGCAATGGAAACCCAAAGACAACCTCTGTTTGATAAAAAATAATGGTTAGAAGAAATGAGATCAGAAGAATATACAAGGCACTGGCACAAGGAAAGGGACAAAATGGAAGATCATTTTCTGAGATGTTCTAAAGGAGGTGAGGAGAGATACTGGTCCATGCATATTCACGTGTTTATGGACACTGGGAGAGGTAGGGGCAATCTTCGTGGAAAGTCAGAGGTGAAATGGCTTGTTGAGAGTGAGGGAAAGGGGTTTCTATTTGGGGTTGGGCTGAGTAATAAAGCTAGTCAGGCTGTTGCAGGATCAGGCAAAAAGGAGGCCAAGACTCCTGTACAAAGACTAGAACTGTTATGTTCTTTATAGATTAAATGTCTAACTTTACCCTAAAATCCACCCAGTTTATTATATTTCCCATTATTGCAGACATGGACTTTATCATGGTGGCTATAATGGATGGTTTTGTGTGTCTACTTGAAACAAGCTGAAGTCATCAGAAAGGAAGGAGGGAGACTCAGTTCAGGAAATGTCTCCACGAGATCCAGCTGTAGGGGATTTTCTTATTTAGTGATCAATGGTGAGAGGCCAGCTCCTGGTGGGTGAGGATATCCCTAGGCTTGTGGTCCTGGGTTCTATAGGAAAGCAAGCTGAGCAGGTCATGTGAAGCAAGCTAGTGAACAGCACTCCTCCATGGCCCCTGAATCAGCTCCTGTCTCTAGGATCCTGCCCTGTTTGAGTTTCTGTCCAGATTTCCTCCAGTGATGAACAGTAATGCTGAAGTGTGAGCCAAGTAAACCTTTTCCTTCCCAAGTTTCCTTTTGATCATAGTATTTTGTTGCCTTGATAGAAGTCCTAACTAAGACAGTGGCTTAGGGTTACAACTACTTTTATCTGTAAACTATGAAATCATTCCATTTGCCACCATCTGTGATTAGAAAAATACCTTGGCATGTAAAGACAGATTACTCATCTCAGAGGTGAAAGATTCCTACATGATCTGTGCTCCCCAGTAATTCCATATGAAATAATTCAAGATGGAGAGAAAATTTTTATGTTTTATTTTTAGAGTGAAAATACCTACATTTCTTTCACTAAAAAATTTAAATTATGCTTATTTGGAGCTTTGTGAACATGAGAAGCTATGAACTTGACAATTCATTCTTCAGGTTGGTAGATTCTGATAACATGCTCATCCTTTCTGACTGAAGAATCACTTAAGCATTTCTTTCTCACCAAACACCCAAGACTGACCCACCTAGAGTGTGGTGATTTTATATCTACCATTTTGTTTTGTATGACTTTCAATCCTGGCATGGTGCTAAGTGAAGTATTCAGACTGAAGGAAGGGTTAGTTGAGAAAGACTTGAATGCCTTTTCTTCAGAGGGTAACAGGGTATTAACTCATGCAAAATAAAAGTATCCCCATTTGCTCTCTCTGTGTGAGCTGCAGGCAGAGCAGAGGCGAGTGCTTTCCGTGACCTTGAGAACATGCTACTGTTACTGTATGTGCATACTGCCTTTCTAAGGCTGTCATATCCCTTTTTTTTTTTTCTGACAGGTATTACTAAAAATGGCTGCAGTTACAGTGTGAATCTATCGCTTTTTGTGGAGGAAGAATTTGTTGCTACAACAGTATGAGAATTATTCTATTGGAGAACATCCTACCTCTAGGTTTCCTGTGCTGGATAGAGTCCATGAGTTATTTTCTGGATTTATTAATAATAAATATATTTGAAGCCATCTATGCTTCAACTGCTTTCTCAGCTAAGGACTTCAGTAAATCCTTGTAGACTGTAGAGTTCATGAAGCGGGGGTAGGAGTCTCTGTGCATTAGGGTGTAAATCTGAAGTTGAGCATCATCAAATATGTCTTGGGATGGATCCACCATGTTTCTGTTGATGCCTTCTCGTACTCGGGAATCCAAGCTGACCTATGGACAGAAGCAGCACATGTTGTTTGTTACTTGTCTGATAAATCTATCCAAATGCCCATAATTGTTTTTATCTTTCAAAAGACCCCAAGCCAAACAGTCTGATAAGAGAAACTAACAGGTGGAGGAAGAAGACTCTGGGGCTTCAGTTCACTGGTGTCCCCGAAGGACTGTGGAACAGATTGCTGGCTCAGTGCAGGAGAATTCAGTAGCAGGTCATTCTGAGGGGCCATGTTTTGTACTTCTCACAAGTTGTAAGCAACTCTGGCTACTTTAGCTTTGCTTCTTTTAAAGGAGTCTGAGACGGCCTTTGAAGATAACAGGTAGCATGCATGGACTTATCCCTGCTAGTGAAGGCAAGAACCTGGGAGCTGCAGGCTCCCACCCAGCTAGAAACAGGGCGTAGGTTTCTGGTGTCAGTCCGGGCTCTCAGGAAGGTGTCTGTAAAGTGAAGTGCTCCAATCACAGGGCCTGAGAGGCAGTGACATCAGGTTTCTGTAGGGACACTAGCTCACTTGACCATGTGGCTCTGGAAGGCCTTGCCCCTGTCCCCCATTCCCTCTGCCTTGCAAATATCTGTTAGATTGCATTCCTGAAGCTAGCCCCCAAGGTCTGTTCCTTTATTTGGCCCCTTCCTGCTCCTGGAGCTGACTACCAAGGTCTATTTACCTAAGTACTGAAGTCCAGCAATCAAAAAACCACTTTGGCTCACCTAATTACCATGCCCAATTAAAACTGCCTCAGCCTGACACAAAGTGTCCCCTTGTACCCTTATAAACTACCTTTTTCCATGTACCATGTCTGTCTCCTCTCTATCCAGAGGCAGCGCTTTGTCCTCAGGGACAGATACCCGTCTCCTCTTTCCCTGCTTCCCTTCCTCGTCTCCCTCTGTCTCCTGTCATTGTTCTGCTCTCTGTCTCTCTGGGGCAAATAAATCTCCTTTGTGCTTAGAACTTGGCCTTGGGATACCTTCCTTTTCACTATCACGGCTCCCATGACTGTATCTATAGTAAGACAGGTGGGAATTCCTATTAATTAGCTCATCTTGGAAAGTGAAATGATGGTTGTTTCTAAGATTTTTTTTTTTTTTTCGTTTGCTGGTTGGTTGGTTTTTCAAGACAGGGTTGCTCTGTGTAATAGTCTTAGCTGTCCTGGAACTCAGCCTATAGACCAGGCTGGCCTGGAACTCAGAGATTTGCCTGCCTCTGACTCCTGAGTGCTGGGATTAAAGTCACATGCCACCACTGCCTGGCAGCTTATAAGTATTTTTATTAGAAAGTACTTGAAAACTAGCAAGCTCTTTCAACGAAACCATCCATTCCTCCAATTTAGTTCCCAGTATATCTCTCATTTCCTTTTCTTTATAGCTGTTCCCCCTCCCCCTCCTTCCCTCCCCCCCCTTCTTCCCTTCCCCGCCCCCCTCTGGACAGTTTCACTATCTAACCTGAATTTAGGTTCCAGGTGTTCAGATTACAGGTGTGCACCACTGTCATCCTACTTTGTTAACGTATTTATCTCTCTCCCCTCTGACATGCCTCGTGTTGCTGGATCTGTATCACAGTTTCCCTGTTGGCCTTTTGGAGTCTGCCCACCACCTCTCTCAACACGTCCCAGTTGGCCGAAAGGCCCTTTTTAAATAGCAAACCTCATCCTGACACTCAACTATGCCTTGCTCTGGTTTGTTGACTCTCTCAGGATGAAGTCTAAAGTGTACTAGTTCCAAGGTCAGGCTTTTTGGGTCTAAGGTCAGGCTTTTGAGCTTCCTGTAATTTCCAGCTCATCTTACTATTCAGATCAAAAGGTGTCTGCACCACTTGTGATTTAAAGAAGGAAGGGGCTGGAATGGTCTTGTTCTGTTTCTTCTGTCTGGGACAGCTTCCCCCACTCTGCTCTGCCTGATGAAGCCACCAGAGCATCCTTATAGTAAACCAGAACACTGTCTAGTCGGGAGTCCTGTCATAGGGTCAAGCTGGTAGTTTTTACTGTGAAAACTAAAAACGAGGCTCAGGGTGAACCTGATTTTATATAGCTCTGCTGTCAGAATCAACCATCTCAAGGCCTGCTGTTGTCCGCCATGGCTTGGAAAATTTGCTGGTGCCCTGTATTGTAGGAGCATGCACTGCTGCTGTGCTCACACTCCACAGCTCTCCTACTTGGCTTAACTGC
The DNA here is from genome assembly GCA_033318265.1 of Phyllotis vaccarum. Taxonomy (NCBI): domain Eukaryota; kingdom Metazoa; phylum Chordata; class Mammalia; order Rodentia; family Cricetidae; genus Phyllotis; species Phyllotis vaccarum. The sequence continues at coordinate 104,791,619 of JARWLC010000005.1, forward strand.
TCCTCACCCCAGGATGACCTCATTCCCTTGTGCTTCTGGCAATTTCTGTCTATCTTCACCCTCTCTTCCTGTGATTTGCTCTACTATTCCACCCTGAGGATACTGGGCCATCACCACAGCAGGAATGCTGAATGGGGGTCTTCCTGCCTCTGTGAGGAACCTGCTTAATTTCATTCCTATTGTCGTGTGTGTGTGTGTGTGTGTGTGTGTGTGTGTGTGTGTGTGTGTGTGTGTGTGACATTAAGAAGATGCCATGAGGAAAATCTTCAGTTTTAGTACTTCCAGCAATGCTGTAACTAGAAAGACAACCCAGAAAAAACTTTACTCAAAATAATGGGATAATTTTATTTAGATGAGTGTTTATAGGGTACTGTGTTTTTAAACAACAGAAACGTTGGAGAGTATTTTCCCAGCATGTGAGCAGCCCTGGGCTTATTAGAACCACAAACCAGAAAGCAAAAGCAAGGAAACAATGTTAGTGTGAGGGTCTGGATTCTTCTATGATGGAGCTGGTGTGAGTCATGTATATTTTTACCAGGAAAAAAAACCCTGAAAAATGCTTTCAAACCTTTCTCGGGGTCCCGTATGCCTGAATGGTATGACTGGGAGGAGCCCATGCTGTGATTTGGAATATCCCTACATGTACAAGCAGCACTGGACCAAATACAGAAGCAGGCAATTTGGCAATGGCTCCAAGGAGACATTCTGCAGACACACACCTCTTTAGGAGAGAGGATAGAAATGTAGTCCTCATATATTATCTTGGCTTTCTCCTCAATAGTGCTTTTATTAGCCTCCCTTTTCAGTTCTTCACAGGCCATCCAGAAAAGCATGTTGTCTTCACTGAACTCTGTCCGAAGGAATTCCCGGAATGCGTTTCTTCCAGCTGGAGTGACCATTAGGTTGTCAAATGACTGGGCCCAGGCACAGACTTCTTCCAGAGTAGGGGTAGGGCTGGGCAGTGGTCATAGGGAACAAAAGGAAGAAGTTACTGCTGGTGAATTCAGCTTTGGTCACAACACTTTTGCTTCCCATCTCTGCTATAAAATACACAAGGGTTCACCCTTCTCATTTCCTTAAGCTGTTGCAAAACCACTAACTGGATGTTTGCAAATGGAATGTGTTGTAACTTCTTCTTTTTTCTTTCTTTCTTTCTTTTTTTTTTTTTTTTGGTATTTCAAAACTAGATTTCTTTGTGTAACAGCTCTGGCTATTTAGGAACTCTTTTTTGTAGACCGGGTGGACCTCAAACTCACAGAGATTCACCTGCCTCTACTGGGATCAAAGGTGCCCATGCCCAGGGCACTGAACTTCTTGGCCAACCTTACAGCCCTGCTTTGTTTACATCTGGGAACATCTAGCAATACTTTTATGTTACAGATGTGAAAAAAATCCTGCAGTCATTTGACCCCAAATTTCTCAATTATCTCAGACAGAACCAAGTCACACTTAACACTGGCCTAACAGAACATGAATGGGCAGTGTCCAAGAATGCCTTTTAAGATTCATGTAACTTTTGAGAGAAAAAAAAAAGAAACATGATAGATTCCCAAGTTATAAAGAATGGTGTAGTGAGAGATTCACCAGATCCATTGTCTCTCTTGTGAATTCCTGAGTGATGGCAACTGGGCCCCACAGTAACCTTTTGTAAATAGTCAGGGACTGTTATATGAAATGCTCTCTCTGAAGGATTCACAGTCTTTGCACAATTTAGTCTCCAGACAAACCTGGCAAACCGGGCAGTCTAATATGGCTAAGAACTGCTTAGGTAATGGTTCCTTCAGACAACTCCAAGATCAGATAAGAGGTTTTGACATGCCAAAATGGACAAGCTAAGGGTGTTTTGTGTGACATGGAAGAGGCAGTGAATTCATCAGAAGCCGACTCCCTTGCTGCTGCTAAAACACGCTGGAGTGACCCAAGTAACACAGAATACAGACAAGATGGCAACAAAATGATCAGCTAGAGCGAATCCTTGACCTGAAGAACTAGAACATGATTCAGTGTGGGAAGCCGCTCACCCTGAGAGGCCTGCTGGGCCTCACTTCACCATCGTGGCAGGGTTTTTTGCTTTTTTGTGTGTTTCTTTTGGTTTGGTTTGGTTTTTAGTTTTTTGAGACATGGTTTCTCTGTGTAGCCTTGGCTGTCTTGGAACTTATCCTGACCAGGCTGCCCTCTGCCTCCCAAACGCTAGGATCAAAGGTGTGCACCATGACTGCCTGGCCTTTGAGTTTATTTTAACTGTATTGAGATTAGAAAAAGACTATTTAATAGTGATCCTTAATATCTCCATTCTTCTGTCTTCTTATGTTCCCTATTTTTATGTTTCCTTAAAGAATGCATTCTGTAGCTTTAAAAGAGTTTATAAGATGGCCGATACAGCGTCTCCTGTGATTTGCTTTTCCCATCTCGTTAAGTCTCCGAGACTTACTCACACTGCATTGTAAGTAGGACTTGTATCTCACTTTATGTTTTTGTACAGATTTTGGCATCACTGGTAACAGCAGCCTCTCAGATATCATGCAGAAGAGGAAGGAGCTACTTCCAGGCCGTCTTGTGAAATTAAACCATCTGGCTGCAATGCTGACTTTGGATATAGTGTCACCAAAAGGCAGTTCAAATGCCCAGAGTCTCAGAATATGGCCTTGAGTTAGAGAGATGGCTGAGTGGTTAAGAGCATTGGGCTCAATTCCCAGCACCTACATGGTAGCCTGCTGAGGCACCAGGCACTCGTGTGGTACACAGGCATATATACAAGCAAAACATCTACATGTACACCTAAAAACAAAGTATTAAGGAGAAAAAAATGGGTCCTTGCACACTTAACCCTGTTAAGATAAGGTCACACTAGTCAAGGCTTAATCTGGAATGAAACTGAAACTCTTATTAACAGAGGAAATTTGGTTTAGGTGTGAGCAGAGAGAGAAGCTATGGAGACACATGGAGAATATGGCCATGTAACCGGAGCCATGTGTATATAAGCCAGGGGACACCAGAGATGTAGGTAGCTGCCCAATGCCAGCAGTAATCAAACCTGCGTAGTTTAAAACATCAAAAAAAAAAAAAAAAAAAAAAAAACCCTTTTATATCACAGTTCCAAGACCAGAAATAAAGATCCAGAGTGTCATCAGGGCCAGAATTTCTCTAGGGCCCGGGGAATCAGTACAGAGAAATTCTGGCCTTGATGACACTCTGGATCTTTATTTCTGGTTTTGGAACTGTGATATAAAAGGGTTTTTTTTTTTTCCTTTGATGTTTTAAACTATGCAGGTTTGATTACTTTTTAATGGTAAATAAATTTAGAAAATTATCAATTGCTCATTTTAACAGCTTGGGCAAGACAGCTAGACAGCTAGGGAGGACTCATAGAGAGACCCTGTCTAAAAAAAAAAAAGATAAGTAAATAAAAAAAATAAATATTGAGACCTATGTTTTCTCTATTTATTGTATTCTCAGCATCCTACATTTTGATATGATTATATTTTAATATAGTTATGTTATTTCTTAAAATGTATTACGATTTATTCATTGAGGAGTTACTGAACTGAAAGTGATCTTAGAAATATCAAACAGAAGGTCTTACTGAGTATGTTTTTTAAAACTCCTGTCTTTTGTTTTTATTGTTTTGGGGCTAGTAGTACAGACCGTTTGATAATGATCCTAGTAATGTATTCAGATAGTTTACAAAAGCCAGATCTGGATGGTGGTGCACACCTCTAATTCCAGTATGTCAAAGGCCATGGAATGGAGATTGTAAGTTTGAGGCCAGCCTGCTCTACATAGTGAGACTTGTTTCAAAACAAACCTTTTTAAAAGGGCTGTAATTGTAGCTCAGTGGGAGAACACTGCTTACTACATGCCAGGCCCTGGATTTGATTTCTGGCACTATCCCAAACCCAAACAATACAAGCAAAAATCAGTCAAGCAAACAAGCACAAAAAGCAAAACCAGACTATATAAGAAAAAGCTTCATCAGCTGTTAGAAATGTTTTCTATATGCTTGAGATTTTTTTTTTCAGATGGGCAAATGTAGCTTTTTCAGAAGCCGTGCAACTTGTTTTTAGCATAAACTATAGCTAGTCAGTCTAATTTTTCATTTGGTAGGGATATCCATGGGTTAGCAGGTTTGTAAATTACTCTAGCAACTTTTGCTTACATGTTTGGGAGCTAGTATACTACCAGTCACATATAAGTCCTTCCACCTAAATCCTAGCATTCTAGTAGTGAGCCTCTCTCTGTAGCTCTTCTGAGTCCATTTTGTTTGATGTGAGTGTCAGAAGCAGGAGAGAACAGAGGGTAGAGGTAGACGCTGGTCAGACTGAGTTTAAAAGGAAGCAACACTTTTTCTCCAAGGCCATACTAGCCCTGATAAAGCACAAGCCACAATCTACACTAATTGATAAGAAAAGGGGGCTCTTCCAGGAGGACACAGCTTGCCAAGGAGAATGTAGGCTGCCCTTGGGCTCACACTCCCCACTTGCCAGCTGTTCCCGGGAAGAGGCCAGTCAGCAGGAGGCAGCACTGGTTCTCAGAAACTTGGAGGCTGTGGACCAATTAATCCCTCTCAAACACTGAGAACACCTGCCTTCCTGCATTGTGAAGTTCTAGTGAACCAGAAGAACACCATAAAACATGCAGACAGTCCTTGGTATGTGCTAAGTACTCCGTATTAATTGTAATTATTTTAGTCACTCCATTAAATTATCCGGTAAATATTTTTTTCTTTTTTATCTCTTTTATTTTTCTTGTTTCAACATCATTTGGATTTATTTCTGCCATCTTATTGTCTAATTATACTTGATTGTTTAACTCTGAGGCTTGATATCATCTGGCTTGAGGATATAGATCAGAAGCAGACTTCCTGCCTGATATATCTGAGGCCAGCCTGGGAGAACAGCAACGTGAGAACCTGTCTAAAAAATGTATCAGCTAACACTATGATTATCCTATAATGTATATGTGTGTGTGTGTGTTTATAAAATATTCAATATCCATATCGATGTTAACTCTTTGCTCCCATTTCTTCTCATAACTCAGAATTTTGATTTGGGGTCTTGTTCATGTTTCCTGGAAAGCCTCCTTTAGAACTTTGTACACTCAGGAATGAAGCTCAGACTATATTTCTCTGGTCTTGCATTGCTAAAATTTTGAGAAGAATGTATAACTAATCAATTTTGTTAAACTTTTGAGATAAAGATGAGTTTTTTCATGTATTTATAAGGTAATATAACAACTAACAACAGACATGATGTATAGTGATAGATATATACTGAAATTAGAGGTTTTACAATACTGTGAATGAAGGAAAATATTTTGGAGAGGAAAAACTATGCAGATGCTCTTATAGCTGAAGCCAGCTTCGTCAGGGAGGAAGGACGTCCCAAGGGAGGACCGTACAGGACCACAGTTCTCCAGATAGCTTTTGCTAGTTCTTCTCACTCACTCTACTTTTTGAGATTGGGTCCTCAAGCTGACCTCAAACTCTTGACTTCGTGCCTCGGCCTTCCAAGTGACAGCATGGAGGCTTACCTGCCATGCCTCACTTCCTCCTTCCTTTCTAGTTTTCATTTCTACAAACAAGTTAGAGGTCATGCCTCCATGCTTTATTGCAGACAGAGTTAGTATCTGAGATCTTTTCAGATTTCAACTGAATGTTTTTTATTGACTCTTCTGTGTCTTTCTCTACTGTCTTTCAGTTTTGTGATTTTGGACCAAGAGCCCACTTTTGTTTGGCCTAATCTATGAGATAAGTCTGAGATAAAATCTGAGGATGTCTGTTATTCCTTCAGGCAGGGACTTCTTTGGGAATCTCAGAAGAATTGCTGGCCTAGGACTTCTTAAATTCTTTTCAGGGACCTGGGAATTTTAGTTTCCATGTCTGCCCTCATGGCTCTAGGAACAGACGCTATCAGCTTATCCAGATAAAGCCACTAGAGATGACAATATGGCCGGTGAGGAAGCACTGACCCCTTGCCCCACTGAGCAAAGTGATCATGTTGTTGACATGGGCTACAGCTGAAAACTGCTTCCCAGCATCCTGAGAGGACCCCACCACGTACTGCCTGCCTGGGAAAGAATCTACAGGCAGAGTCTGAAATATCATGTATTGTTTTTCACCATCATAAAGTTTCATTGTAAGCTGGGGAACAGTCTATATTTTTTTATATGGAGAAAGATGCCACCTTGCCTTCCTGAGTTTAGCAGTCACAATCCAGGGCTCAACGCATACTTACCGAGTTTTGTTTTTCAAGTATTTTGTTATTTCCTTATTTTTTTTTGTTACAATGGTTTAAATGCATGTAAAACCTAAGGTTTTGAAATGGGAAACTCTATGATTTGAAAGTTAGAAAGATAAATCTCAGATTTGTTCTGTTTTATTTTACTTTGGTGCTGAAAACTGAACATAGAGCCTTGTGCAGACTGATTAACAGAGAAGGTTTTATACCAAGAGTTTGATACACAGATGTCCTAGTTAGCTTTATTTGTCCACTTGGTCCAGCCTAGAGTCATCTAATAAGAGAAAAGCCCCATGGAGAAATTGACTACATCAGATAGTCCTGTGGGCAAATCTGTGGGGGACCCGGTCCACTACGGGCTGCACAATTCCCTGGGTAGACAGTCTTAGGCTAAGCTTTAATCTGAGCCTGAGTGACCCATTTAAGCAATGATCCTCCATGATTTTTGCTGTATGTCCTTGACTGAAGGTTCCTGGCTAGAGGCCATTCTGCATGAAATAGCAATTGGGCCCTCTTTCAAGTTGTTCTTCAGTTCCTGTCCTGTCTTTCCTTAGTGGTGAACTGTGGCTAAACCAGCTGGAAGATTAAACATTAATAATGATCAAGATGACTGCCAATATATGAAATTCAAATGCCCACTTAAATACAGGTTCAAAAGTCAGCACAACATTATTTTTACCAAAAAGTTACAACAAACAGGAGTCACAGGAGGCAAATACAATTACTTATGAGCACCTAGCACTTGAGCAGATGACAGCAGTGCAGCAGAGTGTGTATGAGTGCCTAACACCTAAAGGGATCTTAGATAGACTGTATTATAGGCCTGGGGTTGTGACTCCATAGTGAAGCACCTACTTAGCACTGTGAGCTTCTGCTCCCCAAAGAAGACATTTTATCATTCTGTGTTTTATTAATTGGATATGACTTACAACAAAGCCAGGCCAAGCTACACTGGATACTTCCCTTTGGTCTGGCTGTGTTACAAGCACCTCACTTCCCTACCCAGTGTTCACAATTACTCTTAATTGGCTTGGCTACAATAATCTATTACCATCATTGCTTTACAGACACACACACAGAGAATACAGGGCCCTGCAGTCTGTGAAACACTTGCTGTTTCTGACAAATTTGTAGACTGTGGGAAGTGGCGGAGGGGTGGAGCTGTATATCCCAGACTTTGAAAACCTGGGCAAATATACCTAAGGTAAAGATAAAAGGAAATTTACATAACCATCATGGGCTACTATTCTACCTGTGAAGATAAACAAGTTAATAGAGAACTATTTGAATAGTATGCTATTAGGATATTTGTCTAATGCCTGCAGTTCTAAAGGCATAATATTAAGAATAGTATAAAGGGGCTAGAGAGACAACTCAGCAGTTAGTAGCACTGGCTGCTCTTGGGTCCTTCTGTAACTCCAGTCCCAGGGGACCCAACACTCCTTTCTGATATCCATAGACACCGGGCATGCAGCTGGTATACATACATGCATGCAAGCAAAATAATCACGTACATGAAATAAACATTGAAGAAAGAATAAAGTAAAGAATAGATGTAAGAATAGTTAAGGTAAATCCATTGGAAATTTGATAAAAGAAAGAACAGAGTCAAGGGAAGAAATGTAAAGAGAAAAGCAACAGAAAGCTGGGTGGAGGTTGCACCCCAAACTCAGCTCTCAGGAGGAGGAGCTGGAAGATCTTTCAGAACTGGGACTCCCCACTCACTCCTGCATAAAATACCCCCAAATTAAACATAAAATTAAAGGTAAAAGCATTACATTATGTATTTTTTTTCTTAAAAACATTTAGATTTTAAGCAGCAGATTGTGGGGGTTTCCACTGAATTCAAACACTCTTCTGTAGGAAGTAGGGATGTTCTCAGACCCAGGAATCATCGATTCCTCAAGATTGTATGAGCAGTCATGATTGCTAGGCAGGGGACTCTTAGACCCCAATACCTGTGAGTTATGCAAAGAGCTTCAGGGAGGCAGTTTTTGTGAGCTATCCCCTGTACTGAGTGGGCTTTGGTGATGGCATCTGCTTGGAGTCACCATGTTTCTGCAGGTAACCCCTTTCCTGTGTTCATGTGAGTAACTCCAATACACTCCTTGGCTCATTAAATCTTTGATCTGCCGTCAGCGCCCTATCTGGGGTAAATAAATGCTGGCTCATGTCCTCCAGGAAAAGTCAGACAACAATACTTTAGACATTTAGAACTAACTGTAACTGAAAAATGGAATCCTTTAATTTTCCTGAAGACCAAATATGATTTATCATTATGGCTTTTACTGAAAAATGGAATCCTTTAATTTTCCTGAAGACCAAATATGATTTATCATTATGGCTTTTACTCCTAAAGATATATACAAATAAAATTACATTATGGGTTGTATGGGTTGTCAGGAGGGATCAACTTCCATTTGTGATTCAGCATTGGGACCAAAGAGTGGGCTGACTTTTCCCCTTGTTATGAAATGAATTAAAAGGAATTTTGCAGGGGAAATTCAAAGCCACATTGAATCTGATGTTGCTAAATGGTCTTTATGGGAAAATGTATGTGTTCTGTTGAAACTTACAATGCAAAAAGCAAAAGGGAGATGCTGGCATCTTTGTTAGTACTGCGAGCTAATAAAATGCAAGAGTTCACCTTTCTTCACAAGCTGGAATGTCTGTCCTGAGTTCATGGGAGGCTCTCCCCAGTCTCTGGTCTTCCTGGTTTCTGACAGTGAGGCTGTAAGAAACAAGACAATTACGTGTTGACTGAGATGTCTGAATGAACGTATTTTCTAAATGAATATTTTAAATATAATTTTAGATTCTCAAATAGAATTAATTTTTAAAAAACGTGTAATCCTGACTGTTATTTTTAGGAAGAGCAAAAGTGGGCTGCAGAGATGGCTGAGTGGTAAAAAGCCTTTTCTGCAAAGAACCAGGGCTCAGTTCCCAGCACGCACATGAAAGCTCATGTTCCAGGAGATTGGATATTTTCTTCTGAGTTTTGTGGACATCAGTCACACACGTGGTACTAGCATTTGTACAGGCAGAACACACAAATAAAAAAAAAAAGTAAACAAATCTTTTCAAAAAGAAAACAAGCCAAGGGTGGTGATGCATGCCTTGGCTCCCAGCACTCGAAGGCAGAGGCGGGTCTGTCCATATCTATGAGTCTTAGGCCAGCCAGGGCCACATAGCGACACCCTGTCTCAAAAATCAAAACAAATGGAAAAGAAAATGAGTTTTGTTTTTTGTTTTGGTGGGGCTAGGAGATGGCTCAGAGGGCAGAAGGTCCCACTGCCAAAATGCTCTATATCCATGTCCATAAAGCAGATGATACACTTATCATTTGAGGAACTGACTCTTTCCCTAGGCTGTTGGACCAGCACACACTCTTGGAACATCGGAGGGGTCTCAAGGGATCCTTTCCCAACTGTTGTTAGCTTGGTGGGTATAAAATGTTACCATGATTTTGATTTGCATTGTACTAATGCCAAGCCTCTTTCCATATATTACTAGCTTTCACATATTTTCTCTGAAGACATGTCTTTTGTATTCCTTGACACTTAAATATCAGTTTCTCTTTTACTTTCAAGATACATGGGTTATACATTTTAAAGATTTTATTTTCGGGTACATGGATGTTTTGCCTGCACAGATGTTTGTGCACTACATGCTTGGTGTCTGCAGAGGTGGGAAGAGGGCATTGGATGGATTCCTTGGATCTGGTTTTACAAGTGTTTTTGAACCACTGTGTGGATACTAGGAACAAACCTATGTCCCCTCAAGAGCAGCCAGGGCTCTAACTGTAGTAGTCTTATAAATTTTAGATATATGCTCTAATGATAGCAATTTTATGGATATTTTCTATTCTTTAGTCATCCATTCTAATAAAATTTCTTCTGAACTTTTGGGATGTTTTTGCATCATCTAAAAATAGGGAGGATTTTGCCTGTTCTTTTCCAAGTCCTAGGCTGTATGTATATGCTCCCTTTGGGCTGATGCCTACAGCACAATGTTAAACAGTGGGAGAGACTGGCAAGTCTTTCCCTTATTCTTGACTCTAGAGAGAAGATTTCAGAATCCCAACAACTTAGAACAATGTTTTGATGCTGAAGACCAAACCTAGGGCTTCATGGTTGCTGAGCATGTGTTTACTGCTGAACAACCTCTAAAAATGAACTATTATCACTGATGTTTGAAGCTTTTTATTCTGCTGCATTATTAGTGCTTCTGTTCACTTTCCTATGCGTTCCCTAAACATTTTACTTTATGAAAGTCTGTTAGCCTGCTTTTAGCAATCGGTTTTGTAAGTTTTTTAGTGTGTGTGTGTGTGTGTGTGTGTGTGTGTGTGTGAGAGAGAGAGAGAGAGAGAGAGAGAGAGAGAGAGAGAGAGAGAGAGAGAGAGAGAGAGAGAGAGAGGGATTTTTATTTTAAGGCAAATCATTAAAAATGCAGAATCCTTTTGACTTATTTCGTTTTTGAAGCTAAAACACTTCAATAAATAATGGTTTTTAAAAATGAAACAAAAACAAAGCAGAAAAGCCCCTTGAGAGGCACTGGGTGGCATCCTATCTGGGGAAGCATTCATTTATAAGCCCGACTTCTTAGGTTCTTTGTAAGCAGAACACATGGCTGTACAGTGGGCATGGAAAAGCAAAGAGAAAAAAGAATTATGAATTTGACATGAGGCTGCAAAGAGAATTGAAAGCTATATTGTGAGCCTAATAATGCAAAATTTACTGGATCTTTGACATTTTTCCGTCTTACTTGCTAAAGCAGAAGTAAAGGGGACAATGTACTCTAGAGAAAAGGTGCAGGATAATCTCTCGGTTCACTGTGTTTCCGAGTCTTCAGTGGCTGCCATCCCAGAAAAGGATGATGAGTACAAGCCAAGGCCCTGCTTGCCATACTTCCTCAATGTTCTATAAGACTTCCCTTTCCAGTGGGGGGAGGCACTCCAGCATTTCAGAAAGAAATTAAAGTTTATTAGCATATGTTAATTATATAATGACATTTTCTCAGGAGCATCTAATATATTTGGATTATATTCATCCCATTACCCTCCCTTGTCCCCTTCTTGTTCTCACCGACCCCTCCTCTTTCCAGCCAGTCCTACTTTTAAGTCCCCCCTTTTCTTTTCGGTGTCCCAATGAGTCAGCGTTTCTTACATGAGCTCTGGTGAAGTGTTATTTGCAGGAACACTCACAGTGGCTAAAATGTCTATATTTTAGCGGATAAGAATCTGAGTGCCTCCCTTTATATTAGAAGGCCATGAACTGGGATCTGAGAGGAATGTCACTGGGGCTTGGGAAAATATCGCTAGTTATCTTTCTAGAAAATTTACTGTGCATGCCAACACAGCCACATCTTCAAAGAATGCTTAGGGGGAAGGAAAAAAGCAAGGAAATTGAGTGTTTTCCACTGATGTGAAAACAACACGTTATATCTCAGGATAAGTTTCAATCCATTAATTTTGGAAAAAACTTCTCAATTCATATAAACTTTGTTGTGTTCTCTCCTGCTCTCTTTCCCAGAGATAACTATCAAGCTTAATTTGTCCATAATTCTTGTCTATTGTTATGCCACTATGTACACGTATGCATTGTAGATGCTATATAAGCATTATTTTGCAATATCCATTGCTCTGTAATTGCTTCCCTCCGTGAAGCACATGAGTTTAAATGACAATGGCTGAAGACACCATGAGGCAGGGATCCACACATTTGCTTATGAACTATGGAACCACTTTCTCATCGAGATTGAGGCCGATTGAGGCCGGAGCAAATCCTCAAATCCTCATGCTATTCTTTCTGCCTCATTTATTCTTAGGGGGCTTTTTAGGTGCACATTTAGAAGGGTTTATATTCAACTTGCCTTTTTTTTTTTTTTTTTTTTTTTTTTTGGCAGGTTCTCTCTGTAGCCCTGGCTGTCCTGAGACACACTAAGTAGATTAAGTTAGCCTTGAACTTAGAGAGAACTTAGAGTCTCTGGCTCCCAAGTGCTGGGGTTAAAGATGTGTGCCACTAAGTCGGGCTATTAATTTGCATTTAACCTAACCTGGTTGGCAGGAGCACATATAGATTACCTTTTCTGTTCCACTTCATTTACTTGTTTTTTATTTGGTCATTTGATGTCCTGAAACTCTTTGCATATTATGAATATGAATTCTTTATTATGGACATTACAATTATCTTATTTAAGTATGTTTTACCTTTTAATTTTTTTTTATTTTAATACTTATTTGTGTGTGTATGTGGTATGTGTATGTGTGTGTGGATGATATGTATGTGTATGTATGTGTATGTATGTGTGTGTGTTGTGTATGTATGTGTATGTGGTGTGTATATGTATGTGTGTGTGTTGTGTATGTATGTGTATGTGGTGTGTATATGTATGTGTGTGTGTTGTGTATGTATGTGTATGTGGTGTGTATATGTATGTGTGTGTGTTGTGTATGTATGTGTATGTGGTGTGTATATGTATGTGTGTGTGTTGTGTATGTATGTGTATGTGGTGTGTATATGTGTGGTGTGTGTGTGTATGTGGTATGTGTATGTGTGTGTGGATGGTGTGTGTGTATGTATGTATGTGCATGTATGTATGTGTGTGTGTTGTGTATGTGTGTATGTGCATGTATGTATGTGTGTGTGTTGTGTATGTATGTGTATGTGGTGTGTATATGTATGTGTGTGTGTTGTGTATGTATGTGTATGTGGTGTGTGTATGTGTGGTGTGTGTATGTGGTATGTGTATGTGTGTGTGGATGGTGTGTGTGTGTATGTGTGTATGTGCATGTATGTATGTGTGTGTGTTGTGTATGTATGTGTATGTGGTGTGTATATGTATGTGTGTGTGTTGTGTATGTATGTGTATGTGGTGTGTGTATGTGTGGTGTGTGTATGTGGTATGTGTATGTGTGTGTGGATGGTGTGTGTGTATGTATGTATGTGCATGTATGTATGTGTGTGTGTTGTGTATGTATGTGTATGTGGTGTGTGTATGTGTGGTGTGTGTGTGTATGTATACACATGCAGAGGCCAGAGGACATCAAGTGACTTTGCTCAGGAGCTACCTACCTTGAGGTTTTGTTTCTTTTGGTTTTTGAGACAAGTTCTCTCACTGGCTGAAGCAAGGCTGGTTGGCTGGCCTGTGAGTACCAAGGTTTTGCCTGCCTCAGTGTCCCAAATGCTGGGTCACAGATCTGGGATTACAGCTACCACGCCAAATTTAGGATTTTTAAAAAAGCATATTTCAATTTATATGTTTTTTTTTAAATGTGCATTGGTGTTTTGCCTACATATGTGTCTGTGTGAGGGTGTTGGATCCCCTGGAACTGGAGTTACAGACAGTCGTAAGGAGCCATGTGGGTTCTAGGAATTGACCTAGAGGCCTTCGGAAGGGCAGCCTGGGCTACAAACAAGCCAAAGGAAATCCCACTTCCTAGATGTGTCATAAATAGGGCTGTAGTCAAAGACCCCCTCCCAATCAGCGCCTTAGTAAGGAGCCCCCAGCGTTACCAAGAGCAGCTGCAGCAGCAGCACCAGCAAAAGCAGCAGGCATTGGAGCCTCGGCCACCCGTGCCCTGCTGGCTTGGGATGGAGCCCTGGGTCTCACTTCCGCTGCACATCTGCTGCATCCGCATCTCAGTCTTCTCAGATCCCACAGGCTGCAAACAAAACAAAACAGTTGCCATTTAAACCCAGGTGTTTATGTGTTTGTCTTGCAGAGAAGACAGCACATACAAACTGGTAAAATGTGTTTGGACTCTAATGGGACCTTATTTAGCAAAGCAATGGAACATGGTGTAAGTTTCAGGAGAAAAATAGAGAGCAGGTTTGCTCTTAGGTAGTTTTACTAAGGGAGGCAAATGAGCATATAGAGGTCAGTGACAAATTATGACCATAGAAACATTTCTGGGCTTTGGGTTCCCTCTGGACTGACCCACAGTAGAGCAGTTAAAAGGGACAGTACAACCACACTTAGCCAGGCATCTGACCACAGAGATGGATGGATGCAAGCTATGCCAAAAAGGATCAATCACACTAACCTAGCCCTCTGAAAAACATTTGGAAAAAGTGGTGATGCATGCCTCAGGTCTAGAGCCAGATATATACACGCTTCACTAGCTGTGTGGCGTTTCACAAGAGCCCTCACCTGCCCCAGCAGCACACCACTAAGAGCACCACTCACTATGCAGCAATTGCTTAGTGTTTCCCAAGAACCCAGGCCTAGAGTCAGCCGGGGCCTGCCCAGTCCTTGGAGGGACAGTGCTTGCCCATCTCCATGGGTTCAAAGCATCAAATAGATCTGGCCTTCATCTGTCTTTTGTTGTTGTTGTAGAAGACTGAATGTCAGAGGTGGGCATTCATGCAGCATAAGAAAGGAGAAATTGCTACATCCAGTTTTGCTTTTGAAAACTATCATTCAATTCTTGATGGAGCTAATTGAAAGCTAAACCACCATCCACCCCCCCCCCCACACACATGTACATGAACCTTAAATAGGACTTTAGGCTTAAGTGCTAGAATAATTTCTATTGACTGTGATGTAATACTCTGTACAATTGAGTTTGTTTATTTACTCCTTCAAAATGAGGTCTTGCTATGTTGCTAAGGCTGGTTCTGAACCCATGCTCAAATGCTCCTTCTGCCTAAGCCCTATATATGAAGGAAGGTATGGCATCTGGATTTCTTTAATTCGCCAAGCATGTAAGCTTTAGGTTAACAAAAGAGAATTAGCAAATGGCTTCCTGACCCTTTATGTTCACAATATCAGATACTGCTCCACCCTAGCCTGGACTGAACAGGCCAAGATTTATAAGCCTGTGTAGTCTTCTTGGTCAGAAGGAGGCAGAGATATTTGCCAAATTCTCTACCATGTTCTATGGGCACCTCTGGAAGATGGTGTCAAGACAGATTCTCAAATGTCCCCAGGGCAGAAACACCAGGTCCCAGGTTCTCAGCTCATCTGCGGCATTGGAACAGAAACACAGGCCAACAATGGTTTGTTTCAGTCCAGAACACTGAGGCACAAGAATGAGCCTACACAATTCCCAAAGGTGTTTCAAGCCTAAGGTCTCCAGTTAGCTGTTATATCCTAAGAGGTTTAATACAACTTTTGGAGACAATGAGAAGGACCCATTCTTTTCCTCTGGGATGCAGGACAGGTGTTCAGCATTGGCTAAAGCAGTGTTGGTACGATGTTCTTATTATAAGTTTTCCCTCCATATTTATTTTCCTATAAGTCATCAACGAGAAAATTGGTGGGTGGGATGATCTGATTCTCCAATAGATGTCAGACTTTCCACTGTGTTCTGGCTGCCTCACCAAAAGGGCTGTCAATGAAGCAGCCAGCTAAATCACCCTTAGACTAGCACTAGTGATTCTGAGGGCACTGCCTGAAGAAACTCCCAGGAAACAGCTGCAACTTGTTGCTCCTACAGGGCCAACCCCAACCATAACTGTTTCTAATAGTTGGCATTGAACTGTTTACAACCACATACCTTAGCAAATTCTAGCAGGATCTGAAACCATTTCCACTCAGGCCAGAGTGAAGCATGTCCCTGGTGGCTGAGCAAAGGGACTGTTGGGATTGGTGTGAAAGGGGCAATGTTAAGACTGGTGGACGCATAGACCTTTATGTGACTGATGCACACATCCCTTCAGCAGCCATTTAATCCTGCAGTTCAGCTCACCAGTGAGCCCATGAGGACCCTCCTCGAACTGCTCCCCAGGGCAACAAAAGACAGTGGTCTCTTCTTGTCTATTTTTGGGAGATTGAGGCTGAGCTGATAACACCAATAGGCAGCAGGGGCATCAGAGACAGTGGATCAGTGGTACTCAAGGCAAAGAATCAGGCACACCACCCTTCAGATGTGGAACTGAGCAAGCACAGGCTGAGCAGAAGCAGTCAAGTGCTGGTTTCACTGACAGCTTCAACCTGGAGGGAGCTGCAAGACCAGCTGCAGGCTGAAGCAGAAGCGGCAAAGGGTGGCCATCATGGCAGTGGTCATAGCAGGAAAGAGGAGGAGGAGGAGGGGGGGGGAGGTAGAGGAGCCAAGAGAGAAGAGGGGAGGAGAGCAAACTAAAGGATAAAAGGCTATAAAGAGAGAAGAAAAACTATGGCTGTGGCAACTATAAAAGTCCAAAAAATCTGAAACTTGGAAGCAAGTGTCCCTGAAACCCCAGGCCTACAACTATAACATTACCCAACACTGAGGAATCTTGAGGTGCCAGACCTTCATATGTGCTATAACAAAAGAGGATACTACCTACTGCTGCTTCTGCCTGTCTGCTATACTGTCAAATCTCAAATATAGAAGGGTACAAAGACTACCAAAGCCAAGTACCTTAAGACTACCTTGACTACCCCGATATCTGTTTAGATAAACAAAAGACTCCAGCCAGTTGTTTGAGAGTATTGTCTCGTTAAAAATAAAGCCTCAATTGCTTCCCAGAAGGAGGAACGATTGTTACATATAATATTCAAGAATGCTGTCTTTGTCTCTTAACAGTCATTCTGGCCAGTGTCTTATGGTTTTTATTACTGTAAAGAGAGACCATGGCAACTCTTATAAAGAAAACACTTAATTGGGGTGGCTTGCTTGCAGTTTCAAAAGTTCAGCTCTTTATCATCATGGCGGGGAGCATGGCAGTGTGCAGGCAGACATGGTGCTGGAGTAGTAGCTGGGAGTCCTACACCATGCAGGCAACAGGAAATGGACTGAGACTCTGGGCAGTATCCTGAGCATAGGAAACTCCAAAGCCCACTCCCACTGTGACACTTCCTCCAACAAGGTCATACCTCCTACTAGTGCCACTCCCTATGAGATTATCAGGGTCACTTACATTCAAACTACCACAGTCAGTGTAATGGTTTAAGCTATTGTCTGGGACAGAGAGGGGCTCTTGTCGATTGAGTACAGATCAACCATGGAGAAGATGGAGCAGGTGGTCACAGAGTGTTGGTGGATGAGGCTGGATGCAGAGAGTGTGAACAGCAAGGAATCTCAGATGAGATTTTGCCAAAGATCATATTCTCCAGATTATTGAAGGTCATGAGAGAGAAGAGGAAAAGGCCAGAGCTTGGTAGGTACCACTCAAAGATGAGACACATGTACAGGCCAGCTGGCAACTGTGTACCTGCATGCTATTGAAAAGTAGCAGGAGCAAGGGTCACAGATTCTGCTAAAAAGAATGTCAATACCGAACACCATCATGCCCTGCTATGTGTCCAACCCTTGACTCTAGCAGAGAAAGAGATGCTAAGAGTTTCTAAGTCCTCATACTTTAATATCCACAACACCAAGTGCACCTAATTTGTGCATAAAATACCAATTCATTAAATCCGTTCTTATGTATCATCTTAGTTTTCTTTGCACAGGTCTTGCACATCTTTGTAGACCTACTCGTGTAGGATTTTCAGACAAGACAATGTTGCTGCTACAGTAAGACCATCTGCTGCCTCCCTCCCCCGTGTTTTCTTAATCATTTTTGGAGTTTACAAAAATTAACAGTGCTGTACTGTAGTGGGATTATGTTCTGGTACATTGTAAGTATCTTGTCCTTCCTATTGGTTTAATAAAAATCTAATTGGCCAGAAGACAGACCAGAAGTGTGGTCGGGGCTACCAGACTAAGAAAACTCTGGGAACAGGAAGAGCAGGGCAGAGACACCAGCAGACACAGAGGAAAGAAGACAGCCATGCTGCTCTGAGAAAAGGTACCAAGCCATATGGCTAAACAGTGAATGGTAATACTGAGTTAAGATGAAACAGCTAGGTATGTCAGAGCCATAGGTCAATCAGCATGAAATTAATAGAATAAGCCTTTGTGTGATTATTTGGGGCTAAGTGGCAGTGGGGCTGAGAGCAGGTTCAAACCTCTGGGCTAGGCCCAAAAGTCCTGGCCAGAAACTTCTTATTACTCTATACTGATCCAACTCATCTCATGGCTTCAAAAGTCCTTCTGAAGACTCTTAGATTGCTACATGATCATACTGCCCATAAATAATCACACCTGTCCCTCTTCCTTCTGACTCTTTCAAAGATGTACACACCTGTCTTATATCACTGGCCCCGAAGTATAGAAAGCACTATAATGTGGAAATACTGTTGCTCTTATGACTTCTTCATGATTATATATATATATATATAATATATGTATATATATTATATATATAATATATATAAAATCTCCAAGAAGGTAAGAAAAGGCATTGAATACCCTGGAACAGGAGTTTCAGATGGTTGTGAGCCACCATATGAATGCTGAGAATCAGACTCATGTTGTCCGGAAGAACAGCAAGTAATCTTTCTAGCTCTTTCAGGATTTTCTTTAATGAGAACTTAAGAATGCTTTCCAGTACATCTGAGATATATTGGAGGTTTTGAAGCTAACTTTACAAGATAAGCAAGCTTTCTTCTACTTACATAGCAAAAAGTAAGTTGGGTTCCCATCTTATTAGCATATGCACATACAGATGTTCATTGTGTGTGATGCTAGGGCTTTGCACACACTAAACATGCACTCTATGGTGGAGTTACACCTCTAGTCACAAGTTATAATATTCTATTTGTTTATGCACACCAGTTTCTAGTAACACCTTGAAGAATCTTGACTTTGTGAACATACATTAGGGAATATCCTAAGGTAGGCAAGACCAAATATAACTTTTATCATTCAAGTGTTAAGTCCACTAAAATTTGTTCTTATAAGTTACAAGATTTTACTGGATAACTACATGTAGAAGAATTCAAATAGATCTATGTTTATTACCCTACACAAAACTCAACTCCAAATGGGCCAGACCTCAACATAAAACAGAATACACCAAACCTGACCAAAGAAAAAGTGGGGAACAGCCATGAGCTCATGGACACAAGAGATGAATTCCTGAGCAAATCACCAGTAGCACAGGCACTAAGATAAACAATTAATAAGTTGGAAACTGGAAAGCTTCTGTAAGGCAAAGGACACTATTATTTATACACAGTGGCAGCTTATAGAATGGGAAAAGATTTTAGCAACTCCACATTTGTAGAGGACTAATATTCAATATATATATATATATATATATATATATATATATATATATATATATAAATCAAGAAACTAGATATCAAAATCCAAATAATCCAATTTAAAAATGGGGTACAGATCTAATTTTCAATAGAGGAAACTCAAATGGCTGAGAAATTCTTAAAGAAATGCTCAACATTTTTAGCCATCAGAGAAATGCAAGTTAAAACAATTGTAGATTCCATCTTACACCTGTCAGAATGGCTAAAATCAGCAGCATAAATGATGGCTCATGCTGGTGAGGATTTGAAATAAGGAGAACACTCCTCCACCGCTGGTGGAAATGCAAACTTGTACACCTACTCTGGAATAAATATGGCAGTTCTTTAGGAAGTTGGGAATCGATTTACTTTAAGATTCAGCTGTATGACTCTTGGGCATATGTAAGGGATGCTTCACCCCATCACAGCAACACTTGCTCAATCATATTCATTGTTCTTTTATCCACAATAGGCAGAAACTGGAAACAACCTAAATGTCCCTTAACAGAAGAATAGATACAGAAAATGTGGTACATTTATACAATGAAGTGTTACTCAACTGTTAAAAAAAATGACATCACAAAACTTTCAGATAAATGAATGAAACTAGAAAAAAAATCATCCTGAGTGAAGTAACTCAGACCCAGAAAGATAAATAAGGTATGTATTTACTTATATGTTGATATTAGCCTTTAAGTATATGGTAAGTAACTTATAATCAATAGGCCCAGAGAGATTAGGTGTATAAGAAAGGACCAGATATTTTTTTTTGGGGGGGGTTGTCACATAGATCACTTTGGGAGAGGAACATAGATTAGACTTTAAGGGTAGACTGGACATCATGGGAATGGGAGGATCAGGTAGGGAGGGGAGA
Organism: Phyllotis vaccarum; assembly: GCA_033318265.1. Classification (NCBI taxonomy): domain Eukaryota; kingdom Metazoa; phylum Chordata; class Mammalia; order Rodentia; family Cricetidae; genus Phyllotis; species Phyllotis vaccarum. Next base: position 104,811,785 of record JARWLC010000005.1, read on the forward strand.
GGAGATAGGTTTGAGGAAGGGAATTCAGAAAGAGGCAGGTGGAACTGAGTGCTTTGCAATGAAAATTCCCTAAAATATATGAAAGAGATCCAAATCAGATCTCCTAATAACGGCCATCTCTTGTCACCAAATGAGGCTTCAGGTACTGGGACTGTATTACATTTAACTTAATTGTTGGCCAAGCAGGGGTCCCATGGAAATATTCAGACAACTCAGGCTGTTGGTAAGACAATGGATTTCTCCCTGCAAAGTGAGAAGAAGGCCCCATTGCCAAATACAATACCCACACAACTCATTGAACATGGAGAAGTCAAGCTGGTGTCTACATGGAGCCTTTACCCATTCTATCTTTGATGAAGGAAGGTACTTTGCAGACTCCTAAATGAAGAACACAAACACCAACCCAGCCACAAAGCCATTGACCTAAAATATGTTCTGCCTGCAACATATGCTAGGGCAATGGTGGCAAAGAACTTTTGGGAATTACCAACCAATATCTGATTTGACTTAAGACCCACTTTAGGTGATGGAATCTATACCCGGCGCTTTTTGGGTGATCAAGAGACTAGAGAGCCCAAAAACTTGGGGTAAAAGGAAACAGTACTGGTCCTAAAACAAAGTATCATTAACATAACCCCTATTGATATTCTGCTGTACTCATAGATCACTGCTTATTCAGTCATCATCAGAGGAGCTTCCTCCTGCAGCAGATGGAATAGACACAGAGACTCACAGCTAGATATCACACAGAGAGAGTCCTCATGAAGATGGGATGAAGACATCACATGTCCTCAGAGCTCAGGGAACACCATGGAAGAGGAGCTAGAAATAATATAAGACTCAGAGGGGAAGGAGGCCACCAGGAAAACATGGCCGTCTGAATCAACTGAGATCATAGAAGCTCACAGAGACGGACGCAGCCAGCACAGGGTTTACACAGGTCTGCTGTCTGTGGAATAACCCTTTTGTACACTGTGAAGAGGTGTTACTCTCGTTGTTAATAAAGAGTTGACTGACCAATGGCTAAGCAGGATTTCAGGGCAGAGGGGACACTGAGAAGAAAAGAGGCAGAGACAAGGGGTCACCGGTGAGACACAGAGGATGCAGGGGATGCTATGTTGAGAAAAGGTACCACCATGTTGTAGAGAATAGCTAAGAAATATGGGTTAATATAAGTTGAAAGAAGGAACTAGTAATGAGTCTAAGCTATTGATTAAGCATTTATAATAATAGTAAGTGGTTATTTGGAGAGCCAGCAGTCCTGACCAAAAACTCCACCAGCACAGGTCTGTACTAGTTCTTCTGTGTATATATTATGGCTTTTATCTTAGGATTTTTATGAAACTCCTGGGTGTGTGATTCGTGTGCCTTTTATTTGGGCTCTTCTCCTTGTGTTGGGTCACCTCATCCAACTTTGGTGCGATGGATTTGGCTTCATTTTCTTATATTTTATCTTGTCATCTTTGGTTGTTATCTCCTAGAGGCCTGTTCCTTTCCTTTTTTTAGACATAATTTGTTATTGATTCTTTGGGAATTTCACATCATGTATCCCAATCCCATTCATTTCCCAGTTCCCCCACATGTGTCCTTCATCTCTGTAGTATCCTACCCAAATGAAAATTTTTAAAAAATTGATTAAAGGCAAACCAAACCTAATAAAATCCTCACTTCGCTCCTTCATGCTTTTGTTCACTCAGCTCTACTTGCAAATGTTCATGGTGTAACGTGTTGTCGGACAGGTTCAAGGTCTCTGGCCCCTGGTACACACTAAAAGTCCTCTCAGATGTCCTGCTGTTGCTCTGAGTCATGGAAGATCCTGCAGTCATGCTTCTGGAAGATCAGTCCCTTCACACACTCCAGCAGGTTATAGATGGGGTAGATGTTGGGGTGTGCCAACTCAAAGCCCTGTATGTGGGGCTGAGTGACAGATGATTTGAAGTCTGGGCTTCTGGGACTGCCCCACCCCTTCTTAGGAAAGAGACAGAGCCAGCTCTTCTACATCCATGCCACCTGGGTCAGCTTTCCCATGCTCCTGGCGAAGTGTGGGGCCATCATCTATCCTGTGTGTGAGGCAAGCTTTCCCATGAGAGATGGGGCCAGCCCTCCCAGGGACAGCAGTGCTGGCTCAGCATGACTTTCATATTTCAGCATGTAAGATTCCAATGGCCACGTGTATAGAATATATGGGCCCCAAGACACCTGTTGTAATATTGGTCATGGAGGTCAACACAGACTTCAGCTGCAGCAGGACCATGGAACCAGACATGGCCCTCAGCATCATCTCAGGCCTAGACTTCACCATGGCCCCAGTGGAAGTACAGGCCATCCAGATGAGCATAGCCCTCAGATACTAACATGGTCTCAGGACCAGGGTATCCACAGGGCCCTTAGTGGTAGAAGCCTGTTCTTTTCTAATGGGAGACAGAAAGGGGGATGTAGTGGCATTATGTTATTATATTGGAAATAATTGTCCCACCTACTGGTTTAATAAAAATACTGATTGGCTGAAGGAAGACAGGAAGTGTGGGCAGAGCTACCAGACTTGGAAAACTCTGGGAACAGGAAGAACAGAGCAGAGAAGACAGACAGACACCATAGAGACAGAACGACGAGATGCCAGAGAAGCCAGCAGATGCAGAGAACAACTATGCTGCTCTGAGAAAAGGTACCGAGCCCCATGGCTGAACAGGATAAGAATCATGGGTTAGATTAAGAGTAAAGAGTTAGCAAGTCATATGCCTGGGCCCTAGTCCAATCACCATAAAATTGATATAAGCCATCTGTGTGTTTCTGTAGAACAGCGGCTCAATACCTCAGGGCTAGGCCAGAAAGGTAAGGCCAAAAACTTATTACTACAGGGAGGTGTGGGGGCGAGGCAGGAACTCAGTGCAGGAACCTGGAGGTAGGAGCTGAAGCAGAGGCCATGCAGGGGAGCTTCTTACTGGCTAGCCAGCCAAGGCTTGCTCAGCCTGCTTTTACATACTTCCCAGGATCACCTGCTCATGGGAGGCGGCTCCCATAGTGGGCAGGGCTCTTCCACATCAGTGATCAATCAAAACAAACTCCACAGACTTGCCTACAGGAGTCCCTTTTCCTGGCTATGTCTAGCTATACAACAAACATCCAGGATATAGAGGACCTTGCTGAGTTTATGGCAGTGTAACACCATGCTGTGGTTCCTTTTCAATACTGTCTTGTGATTGCACTCACTTGTATTTCTATGAGGTTAACTTTCTAATTTATAAACCTTCTTGCCCTTTTCTTCTCGGTATTTTGTATCTCAATTGTTTCCGTGGGCTTTTGATTCTGGATAGAGAGATGTACAGGCAGGGACTTTGAGTGCAGTGGGGGTTTCTGGTTTTCTTTTTGAAACACTCGAAGAGGAAAGGTCAGCTAGTTGCTCCTCAACCTCTCTAAGATAGCAGGTTTTCAACCCAGTCTCTGACTCCTAAGAGTCTTAGCGATGAAGACTTAGTTAAAACTACATTGAGGCAGCAGCTGATCTGGCAGTAGATAAAAGTCCTGCCCACAGCTGCCCGAGAAGCTGTCCAGTAACTGTGGAGCCATAATTACTAGCTGATTCAGGTGCAGCCACTGAGTCTAACACTCATTTGTACTTATGTGAGGTTAGCTTTCTAGTTTATAAATCTTTTGCCTTTTCCTTCTCTGTGTTTTGTGTCTGTTATTTCTGTGGAGCTTTGATTTAGCCTTGTGACTTATTTATTTTTCTTCTGTGTTATTAACACTTGTATAGTTTCCCAGAATTTATGCACGTGGTTGGCATTTCTGACATCTTAAATCATTCAAAGCATCTGTAAATGAGTGTACATAAATATAGGCTGGTTGTAATTTGATTCATTTAAAAACCCTGTGGAAACTGGAGTCAGGGTTGCAGTTCAGCTCCCAAGTCTCATCCTGTCAGTCATGGTTTTGATCACAATAAACTTTTTATTTTTGTTGACTTGGTGCTTGAGTTGTATTGAATTGAATGGGTCTCACAACATTTGGGGGGGGCTTTTTCCGGATTCAGTCACTCTCTACCCACGTCTTCAGGTTTGAAATCATCTGTGCCTGGGGATTTCATTTTGACATCCAAAACCTCCAAAGGTAAGCCTGTTTCTTTTTCTGTTATATGCACCACTGATTTACTCACTGAAAGAAACTGGATACAGCTCTGGTTTTGGAGTCTGAGGGGAGAAAATGATGCCACCCCATTCTATCCCCTTTTAGTAGGGCATCACAGGTGGGACATCTTCCATCTCTTCCCCCACTCTATTGGTTGTCCTTGGCTTACAGGTATGTCAAGATCTACAAGCTTGTATCTATAGTTTCATTTGATTGTTTGATTATTGCTCTATTTTTCATATTTGAGAAGATGGGCCAGATTCCATGTGCTAGCCATCCACCCCTGGACTTGATCTTAATTCATTTCAAGGATTTTCAGAAAAAGGCAGCTGGATTGGGAGATGTGGTTTCCCTGGAAAACTCAGAACCCTCGGTCAGCTCAAATAGCCTGCATTCAAAGTCTGATGGATGGCTTTCAGAGGAAACATTTAATCTCCCCAACATTCTCTCCACACAGCTCAACATCTTCAGGAAGTCTGGTTGTCCTGACCAGGTCCCTTACATTTGTGGCTGGGTGCTACCTTGTGAAGGAGCTTCCAAAGTGTCTCCAACCAGTTTTTGCCCATAGGGAAGAGAATGAAACCACTGCTCTCTCTCTCTCTCCCTCTCCCCCCCCCACCTCAATCTCTCCCTCCAACCACATTGCCTCCCACCTTGCCCCCTCCCCAAAAAAATTCCCCTTATTCTTCCTCCACCACCAGCACCACCAACACCTATTCCAACCCCCTATACCCTCCCTTTCCTGAGAGTCCTACCTCACCCAATAATCTCTTCCTTTCCCCTCCTCACATACAATCCTGACTTTCTTACAAGCTTCTGGCAGGCACCCCCACAGACAAATGAGAGTTGGGTGGAGGGAGGTACTACCAACCTTTACTAGGTTTATACGCCCTTTACCACCAGTGATCTGTATAACTGGACATATCAGAACCCATAAAAACCACTAAGTCTCATTGCCCTCCTCAAGGCCATTTTTTATACTCATCAGCCTGCTTGGGATGATTGTCAGCAGCTCTTCCAAACTCTCTTCACCTATGAAGAGAGAGAAAGGGTCAGGCATGGAGCCTGGAAATTGGTTCCAGGCAAGAATCTAAGTCTCACAACCAACCAGGGAATATTATTGTCTTCCCTCTGCCAGTCCCAACTGAGACTTGAACACTGCAGAAGATAAGGAGTTCCTTGTGGTCTTCATCCAGGTTTTGTTGGGAGGGCTTGGGCTGCTGCCAAGTGCCCCACAAATTTATCTAAGGTTAGTCAGATTGTTCCGGAAGCTAATGAGTTACCCTTTCATTTTTTTTTTTCTTAAACAGCTTATGGAAGCCCACTGAACTTATAGCCTAATTGATCTAGAGGTTGAAAAGAGTTGGGGGTGGGCATTAATATAGCCTTTGACTCTCACTCTGATTAGACATTGGGTGAAAGTTGCAGAGGATAAAGGGATTTAACCCTGAGCTTTTGTTGGAAAGAACCCCACATTATGATCCTGATCATTCCCACTGAGGTCAAGGTTGATAGCATCTGGTCCTGCAAAACACACTCTCACCTGAAGCTAGTTTCTGATGGAAGATCCTCCAAGGATGCCAGAGAGAAATGGATAGTACAACACAATTCTTAAAATCCTCTAAGATAAGACTGCTCAAAAACTGATCCTTTTCCCCATCCTTTTAAAAATGGGCCTGTCCTCCCCATGGTCTGCTTTGAACTATTACCAGCTCAAGACTTACAATTGGGAGCTTCTGGACACAAAAATGGGTAAAACTATAGCCACAACAGTTCAGGTCTTCTCTACTCATGCTCCTGTCTTCAGAAATGTATGTAGGCTATGGCCCATGCCTGGGATGGGCCATATCTTCTGGTATGGATATAGTAATTTATATTTTGAGAGTGGCCTCTGAAGTGTCCAATATTATGCCTGCCCAATGAAACCCAGCTCTTCGGAGATGGGAATACCACTACTACCCATGGGGTGTGAGATTAGAGCCTCGTAGATAGACTCAGATCCTTAGATCACCATGAATCACAAATGTCTCTTCTTGTACAGCTTCCTGTTCTCGCAACCCAATTATAATAACTCTAAAACAACATAGGACCAACCTTACCACCCTACAGCAGCCACCAGGACAGATATAAGACATTCTGTTCTGCAGAGACAGATATATGACGTCCTGTTTTGGGAGGACAGACATAAGGCATCCTGTCCTAACAGGACAGATACACAACATCCTGTTCCGCAATGACAGATATATGACATCCTGTTTTGGAAGGACAAATATAGAATATCTTGTCTGTTACAACCAAAGAGACACCTTAGATGTCACTCTAATTGCATTTGGTATGGTCAGCCAATGGAAACTAGCCAAATCATGCAGTATGAAATTCTCTATGCCTTGATTGGTTCCTGATGCCTGTGAACTTGGAGACTAATGGTTATGATTTGTTTAGATTAAAGACCCCTGGAAATTCAGCTCCTGAGTCTGCTCTGTGTCCCCAATAGCTATCAGTCACAGTTTTAAGTACAATAAACTTTTTACTTTTGTAAAAAGATGTCAATGATCTTTTTACTTGGTGCCTGGATTGTACTGAATCTAATGGACCCCACAACACCCACTTGCCTTCCCACTTATCTACCCACCTCTCTGCCTACCTATTGTTTTTTATAAGGCAATTATTAATTCTCTGAAGCTTTGGTTGAATGTGTTTGTAGAATTATTGGAATTCTGAATTCAATTCCTTTGACTTTTTAGTTTTGTTTTGTGTGTGCATACATGTATGTTTGCCTCATGTGTGCAGAGGTCAGAAGTGGGAGTCTATCTCCTGTGGCCTCAGTTACATGTAGTTGTGAGCCTGCTGAGATGGGTGCTGGGAATTGAACTTGGATCCTCTGGAAGCTCAGTAAGCACTCTTTACCACTAAGCCAGCTCTCTAGTCCACAATTTCTTCCTTGGTACCAGTTCTTTTACTAGTTTATCCATTTTAAAAATCAATATGGCATTTTTACTTTTCAAAAACTATTTTTGTCTTGTTTTTAAATTTATTGGCACTCATTATGACTAGTGGTAACTGGCAAAACAATGTATCTTACATTATTGCACAATAATTTAATAGATAAACCTAATATAGTAGAAGCTTCCTATAATATATACATGCTGTGGGACTATGGTCTTATATGCTTGTAAATATTTGTCAGTCATATTGGTTTAATAAAATGCTGATTGGTCAAGTAGTTAGACAGAAAGTAGATGAGGGTGACCAGACTAGGAGAATTCTGGGAAGCGGAAGAGCAGAGCAGACACCAGCCAGATGCAGAGAAGGAAGATTAGAATGCTGTACTAGAAAAAGGTACCAAGCTACGTGGCTAAACATAAACAGAATAATGGGTTAATTGAAGCAAAAGAGCTAGTCAATAATATGGCTGAACTACTGACCCAATATTTACTATAAAATTAAGTCTCTGAATCAATTATATATAAGCAGCTACAGGACTGCAGGTCCAGACTTTGGGATTAGGCAAAGCCAGAAACTTCTGACTACATATACATATATGACCTAAATAGAATCACCAAATAATGGGGGAAACAGAACCTCAGTTGGACATCTCTTGTCAGCAAACAAAGCTTCCAGTATTGGAAATGGATTACATCTAATTGAGTTGTTGAACAAAAGGGTCCTAAAGGAACCACCCCCCCCCCAACACACACATATATGCAACATCCCAGGCTACAGGCTACAAGTTGCTTACCACAAACTGATGCTAAGTGCCTATTGCTGAAGACAACAGTTATACTTTGCATGCTACCAAAGGAGAAAGGCAAACACCAACCTACCTATGAACTCTTCAATCTACAAGAGTAACCTACCTCCAAGATATGCTGATACAATAGGTGGCACAAAACTTGTGTTTCTCTGTAGTACCCTGGCTGTCCTAGAACTTAGTTTGTAGACCATGTTGGGCTGTCCCTCCTGAGTGTTGGGATTAAAGGCAGGTAGCACAATGTTTGGGAAAAAAATCTATTAAAAAAAAGATAATATGTAATGGTGTGCAGAAGAGATTTTTTTTTTAAATCATAGATTCTCACTGGTCCAGCCTGGCCTTGAACACTTGGTCCTTTTGCCACTGCTTCTTCAGTGCTTGAATAATACTCAATTGAGAGTTTCATATTTAGTGTCAATAATTTTGGTAAAGAATAAATATTTTAAATGAATTAGTAGTGGATATGACGTTTCATAATATGTATTACATTTGAGACATTTATAAGGTTTTAAGAATATGCTATGGGTGTATATCTTAACATAGATTGTTGTTTTGGCCACTGTTGTATGATGTGATTAACTGTCTTAGTTACTGCTCTATTTCTGTAAAGAGACACTATAACTAAGATGACTCTTAGAAAAGAAAGCATTTGATTGAGGGCTTGCTTATAGTTTCAGAGGCTTAGTTCACTGTCATCATGGTGGGGAGCATGGTGGTACACAGGCAGACATGGTGCTGGAGAAGCAGTTAAGAGTTCTAGATCTGGATCCACAGACAATAGAAAGAGAGATACATTAGGCCTAGTATAGGCTTTTGAAACCACCTCCAGGGACATACTTGCTCCAACAAAGCCACACCTCCCAATCCTTCTAATCCTTTAAAAAAGCTCTATTCTTTAATGAATAAACACTCAAATATATCAGCTACATGGTAGGGGGGCATTCTTATTCAAACCACCATGTTAACTAACCTAACTTTGTATGATTTTCATTTGGCCTCATGATATCTGGAAGAATGATTTTTTTTTCTCAGTCACACAGAAGCAGAGCTACTTGCCACTGGTATTCTATTTCTTATTCACTACGTGTCTGGTGTAATTTTTATGTCTCCTGGGAAGATACTGCATATCACATACATTGTCCCTTATGTACTAGACAATATGCCTAAGAGTCCGAAGTCTGAAGAGTTGGATAAGTGTAAAACTATGTTGACAATCTCAGATCTACTTATAATCGTGGCATTTCAAAACTGCAGAGGGCACTCGGGGAACCAGAAATAATAAACTCACAGACTTATCTCTCAGCAGGAGAGTTTTATACATGACGCTACCTGAAAAGCTGGGATTGGATACAGTTAATAACTGGGTGATCTAGATCCAGGACTCACCTAAATTCCCTAGGCTCCTGAGCATTGTTTCTCAGTCAGCAGAACCCATTCTTATGGAAGAGGCCACAGGTACTTTGCAAAAGAGTTTCCATGTAGTCATGCCTTCTGTTGTAATAATTGTTACGAGGGGAAAAAAAGTCACAACTTTCCCAAAATTGTACCATACTTAATGTGTAAAAACTAAACTGCTTGGGGCCAGACCCCAGAGGTTTGAACCAACATCTGCTAATCAAGTTGTGTTAAACAGATTTCCTCTTTGTCTCACAGGGACTGCAGGGACTACCACATAAAACCAGCCTGAAGAAACATGACCAAGACTGATGGTGTCTTTATTATTTCAGATCTCAGAGATAACCTAAGGCAAACAGAAACAGAACATTCCTAGGAACCTGACATTCAAAAGTTCATCTAAATGCAAGGGGAAATTCTTAGCTTAAAAAATCACTTATTATTTATTTTGCAGGTATGTGGTGGTGTGTATGGTGTGTGTGTGTGTGGTGGGAGGGGCTATTGCACAAATTCTATTTAGTATATTATAAAACCTAGAGCCAGATATTAAGGAAAAGCTGAAATATCAGAGAGACAGGGAACAAACCACAGCCAATTCTCACCCAGTCAACTCCTCAGGCCTAATGGGGTAGGTCCTGTCTCCTCGAGTCCTCAGACTGACTGGGTATGCAGACAAAAGGAGGAACTTTTGTCTTCTCCTTATAATACTTCTTTCCCCACCCAGCTATCTCAACTCCTGGTTCAACTTTCCTAGTGCTAAGATTAAGGGTGGGTGTCACCACTGCCTGGCTCTGTTCAGGCTTGAACTCATAGAAATCCAGAGGATCTCTGCCAGCCATGTGTTAGGATTGACCTTCATGGCTTGGCTCTGTGGATAGGTCTGTCCTCTGATATCCCAGACTATTTTTATTAAATATACAATATCTTACCACAAGGGACAAGTGCCTTTACCTGATAAGCCATCTCGCTGGCTCACACTCTTAGTTTTATTGCATTCCTTTATTAATTTGGATTAAAAGTAGTGTCCCTAGTGAGAAAAACATTCAACTATAATTAGCTCAGTAAAGTTATTTTAAATTTTCTGGTGGCTTTAAACTGGATGGCTTTATTCCATTATCATTTGTTTATCTTCATTGTACCTACTAGAGTTTCTAATTTTTGAAAATAGCCATTATTGGATCACACAGTGAGAATATAATAGTTATATAAAAATAAAGTTTTATGGAGGGAAAAACATCTCTTGTCTTTTATGGCCTAACATATGGATTCTTGTTCACAAGGATATAGAATCAGATATGAAGGGAAACAGAAATTGAGAGGGCAAAGAAACAAAGATCTTTAGAAACAGGATCCTACCTCCACATTTGTAGACCCCAGATTTAGACTAGAATATATGGTTAGAACATAAAGACAAGACCCAGGGAGATTCAAACCACAAACAAATTTATAGCATCTCTGCTTTGCTTCGATGTATCCGGGCTCCTCAAACATTTCCCTTTGGGCAGTCTGCTAGTCTGAGGCTGTTCTGCACAGCAGGATCTTAGTCAGATCTGTGGCAGCTGGCATCAGGAAGGACTCTTAGGACAACCTGCCAGTGCTCCCTGTTAGCTGTGTCAAGTACAGACTTCTGACATTTAGCTGCTGCTTTGGATTGAGCTCTGACATCAGGCCTAACAAGCCAAATGGATCTCAGTTCACTCATGCTGAAGCTGTGTGCCACCATGCTAAAGCTGGGCTATTCCTGTAACCTTTGCAGGGGTCAGAAGACAGACATTTCCAGTTAGGGCATTGTCAGCTCCTAAGAAAATCTTTCTGTGTTGACCATCACGGTAACAGGGGCTTGAAAGAGCCAATGATTTTTTGTTTTCGGTGTTTTTCTTAGCCCTTCCCTATCGGTAAAGCTGTCTCACTTTGGCTGGTGGGAACAATGATTCTATTTTACAGAATAAGTCTAGAATTGCAAATGCAGATTGCCAATGAAGAACTTCACACCAAATTTGTTGTAACTTTGTCTTTTGACACCTCCTGTTTAGTCTTAACTTGTTGCTTGATCATTATGCAAAGAACTCAGCCTCTGATCTGTTTTCTTTAAACCACAGGCTTTGCTATTACTTTGTTCAAATTCTGTTCCTAGATCTTTATTCCTGGTTCCTGTCAATCATTGGCTGGAATAGCAATGGGCCTTCTTGGGTTTTAGCCCAAGTAAGAATTATGGTGAATATTGCTCTAGAAGGTAACAGGGATTAAAGTGAGCACAGGCTAAATGAGGTCAGGAGCTGGACTCACTAGTTTTAAATGCAAAAAGAGGAGTTGGGAGTGTCGTCCAGTCAGTGGAATGTTTAATTAAATTGCAAGAAGCCAGAGAACAATTCAATTCCCAGTGCCACGTAAAATGCAGGCCTGGTGGGGCACCTGTTATTCCGGCACCAACAAACTGAAGACAGGAAGATCAGAAGTTCAGGGTCACCCTTGGCTTCACAGAGGGTTTGATGCCAGTCTGGGCAAGTGAGACTCTGCTTCAAACAACGATACCACCACCACCACCACCACCAGGCAGCAAGGAATGATTGGCCCAAGACAGGAAGGAAGGGTAATAGCACTTCCATTCTAAGAGATAAAGGTGCATTTGTACTACATGCTGTAAGAAGGAATCTGGACACCCACACTGTAAACAGATCTGTGAGATCAGCTCCCAGGGTTGCTAAGAGAATCCTTTTCTTAGGAGCTAACAATGCCCTAACTGGAGAAATTTTTATTTTCTTATGTTAGTCTGAGTAAAGAAATAAGAGAGGGTTCTAAGTGTCTTACACTCCCCGTAAAACAAAAGATCTGGTTATGAAGCATATCCTAGCATATTGCTATATACCAACATTATATAGGTTAATGAGAGGTCATCTTCCTGACCATCCCCAGATAAGTTACCTGAAGCAGCAGGTAACTGTGTCTTGGGAATCCTGCTCTGAAGATGGAAGAGGCATCAACTAGATTCCAGGGCTGGGAGATGTAGTCATGAGATTACATATACATATCACATAAGATTACACATTACAGTGCAGGTAGTGGGGAGATACCATAGCTGTTTCTGCACATGTAAAATCACAGACCAATAGTTTTCAGTCTGTGGTTCCATAAGCCTTGCTTAAACAGGATTCTCCTTCATCAGAGAATTATTCATCTGCTGGGTTGACATCTGAATTACCAATTGCTATCTGTTGTATCTCATGGTTTGAAACCCAGCTTATGATACAACTCGGTACACACTGCTAGTATCTTATCTGTTCTGAGTTAACCTTTGACCTAGGCTGCATTTGAGGAAACTGTCAGAAGTGAAGGGACAGACACAGTGTCCCTGTGTTATTCTCAGCAGCTTTATGGTCCCCCTTAGGTCAAACCCTGATTCTTTGCTTCAGTATTAAAACAGTAATAGAAATAGTCAGTTTATGAAGCAGAGTTGGAGATTTTCTTAAAATATTTTAATATAGGCTTAAGTGTGAGGGTGAGAGAAAGAGAAGTCCTCAGAATGGTAAGACACACAGAGTGTGGGCTTCTCAAAGAATGACTTCCAGAAAGAAAAAGGCATTCAGGTGTGGGTGTGAGCTTCTCAGGGAAGAAAGCAACTCATCTTAGCATCAGCCATATATGCCATTTAGATGACTCTCAAGTTTCATCTCAAAAGGTTGCTAGGAAACTCCACCCCCTCCCCTTTTCTGATTTAATACGGTGATGGCTCTGGAGATGCTCAGACAGAATCAGATAAGGTGAAGCTAGTTGCTGGGTCTGAGAAGGGGGTTAGTGCAGGCCCACTGCCCTCAATGGATTATAGGCGAGATTCCTGGAGACCTGAAGCAGCAGGTAACTGTGTCTTGGGAATCCTGCTCTGAAGATGGAAGAGGCATCAACTAGATTCCAGGGCTGGGAGGCTCCTTTTCCTTCCCATGTCCCTTAAATCTCCCATTTTTATAGCCTTCCTCATTTCCCCCTCTGAATTAAGGAATCAAACCTTAAGGGTGCAAAGGCAGAAAAATCCATCTTCCTAAGGAGTAGCAGCAGCACCCAGGGATCTCAGAGACCAGCCTGACATGAGGACAGTAACACTGAGTGGCTGCCCTTGCCCAGTTCCTTTAAGTGTTCTAAATGGGCAAAGGCAGATCCCCCCCCCCCCCAGGATGATAATTCTGTTTTCCAAGATTGCCACTTCTCTTAATACTTTATGGTTTAATGCTTTAATTACCAGTTCTGCAATTTGAGGTGACAGACAGCACAAACTTGGCCATTCCAGCTACAGAATCTTCAGAATGGACAAAGCTCATTGGAAACAACCATGGCTGATCTACTACCCCTGCATGTGAGATTGTGAAACTATAGAATGAGCTGGAGTTGCTGTTTCTGAGACCAAATTATGCATACCCCAGTATTTCATGGGTGGGAATTCTGAATTGTCCTTGTTACCTTGCTGGCAGGAATAAGATATTCTGAAGTAGACATAAGTCTTTTCCTTGGGCTATCAGACTATTGAGACAATGCAGACAGTGGAATTAGAATTTCCACAGATATCTCCTGTACTAGGAGAAGAATAAGGCCTGGGGGCCAAGATGCCTGGCAGAGAAAAAGAGCCTGTCTCCCAGGAGAACATTCCACACAGCGCTGGTGACTTGTCAGCCCACCTTGCTGGAGAGTTGGGAACCTAGACAGTGATGATAGTGTGCCTTGAGCAGGACTTAGGGACCAAGGTTAGGGAGAATCCTGATAGGCAGACAGAGAGGGAGAGGGGCCACAGCTAGGTAGCTAAATGTCAGACTTCTGGCCTCTTCTTCACTCTCCTGACCTGAGACAAAAGCTTAACAAAGGCCCAGCAGCCTTTTTCTCCTTCCAGGGGGGGAGGGTGGTTTACTGATGAACTGGCCTTTATAAACTCAAGGCCTGATCAGGACATGCTTACCCCCAAATTGAAGGTCTATCACCCTCTCTTTGTTCATACTGACAAATGCTTAATTAGGGAAGACCACTTTCTACTGGACGTATTTCAGATAAATGGGGAGAAATTGGAATTTTGGGGCTTAACAAGCAACACTGAAGACAGTGGTAATTGTAATAATGTTCTCGATACTCAGAAGAATGAAAATTTCGGAAGTCTGTTATGAACATTTTTCCCGCTGAATTTTCATCTATAGAATAATATGTTTTCAGAAGTGTTAAATATTATATTCATGAAATTTTTATAAACATAGACATGATTAAGAAGTTTTTGACAACTTTATAGAACTAAATGTAAAATGTTAATAAAGGTGATGTCTGTGATTATTTTTTAAAACAGAACTGAATAGTTGTTATGAACTGGAGGCCTGGTTGTACATATCTTTAATCCTAGCACTCAGGAGGCAGAGCCAGGCAAAGCTCAGCTCAGTCAGGGCTGTAAAGTGAGACCCTGCATCACAAACAAACAAAACCCAATGCCTTCCCCAAATTATGGAATAAATGTGTGAATTATTAAAGAAAAAAAAAAAGAAAGAGAAAAATAAATCCCCAACTAGAGGCCAGGAATGGTGGGCATACCTGTAATCCCAACACATAGAAGCAAAGGCAGAAAAAATTCAGAGTCTGAGGCTAATCTGAGCTACAAAGTTGGAGTCTGTCTCAAATAAATGAAAATATTGTGGTAGTTTGAATGTAATTGGTCCTAATAAGCTCACAGGAAGTGGCACTTTTAGGAGGTGTGGTCTTGTTGACGTAGATATGGTCTTTTTTGAGGAAGTGCATAACTATAGGATCAGGCTTTCAGGTCTCCTATACTCAAGATACTGCCCATTGTCTGAGTTCACTTCCCCAAGCCTGAGTAAGATGTAGAACTGAGTAAGATGTAGAACTTTTCGCTACCACTCCAGCACTATGATTGCCTGCACATCACTATGTCCCACCACAATGATAATTGACTGAACCCAATTAAATGTTTTCTTTATAAGAGTTGCTAAGGTCATGGTGTCTCTTCACAGCAATAGAAACCCTAGCTAAGACAGAAGTTGGTACTAGGGACTGGGGTATTGCAGTGATAGGACAGATCATACTTTTGTTTGGTGTAATGTGAAATTCAGGAGTTGAGTTTGGCTATAAGCCTTTCAGGGAATGGAATGTAGTAATTTGAAAGAAAATGGCCTCAAAGGGTGTGGCACTAATGGGAGGTGTGACCTTTATGGAGAAAGTGTATCACTGTGGGATGGGCTCAAGCTACACTCAATGAGACAGACCACTTCCTGTTGCCTTTGAATCAAGATATAGGAGTCTCCGCTACACCTTTAGCACTGCCGGCAGGCTACCATGTCCTACTTTGATGATAACTGACCGAACCTCTGAAAATGTAATGAGCCACTGCAACTGAATGCTTTTCCTTCTTAAGAGTTGCCATGGTCATGGTGTCTTTTCCCAACAATAGAAATCCTATATAAGAAAATTAGTGGGAGTCTAGTTCTTAGATTCTCTTTGCTGGGAAGATCAGGCTGTCCACTCCTATTCTTAGGGTAGAGATGTAGCTACAGGGAAGTATGCTGTGTGCATGGTCTTGGTAAGCGTTCCAAGTTTTCAAGATAAAACTTTCCGTTCTGCCTGAGGAAACTACAACTTTAATGGAAGGCTATATGACTGAGGAAATGTAGAGAAGTTGGTGAGGGTAGTGACAATCAATTAAGGCAGGCTATCACTCCTTGACACTAGCAGCAATATACAAAAGGCAGATGGAGCCATGTTTACATGGCATCTGCAAGGGGAAAGACATGGCTGGGCAAAGTGGGAGGGGCCCGTGTGAAGGATTCCCTAGGCCTTTTCTATGCTATGATTAATCACAGAGAACATTTCTCCAGCACAAGTGTGTACTGACTCTGCCCAGGAAACCCAGTAGAAACCTGGCACCCAAGATTTTGGTTTAATACTGGAGACATCAGCATTCTGGCTCATACAAAACAAAATTCCAGAGTCCTAAAATGAAAGCAGGTGTTCAGCACACATCATATTGTTTGTACAACACACTAGGGAACAACTACCATCATTTAACCATTGACTGAAAACAATGGAAGCCAAGTCCCCAGATGCCAGGTAGGAGCCAATATGGCAAGCAAAGCTGGAAAGATTCTAAAGATAGCAGCCTAGAGTTTGCTGTTAATTAATTTCAATACTGGGACAGAAAAAAAATATACCTGGCTGGACCTGGTGGCACACACCTCTAGTCCCAGCATGCAAGAAGCAGAGGCAGGTTGATCTATGTGACTTCAAAGAAAGCCTGGATTACACAGTGAATTCCAGGATAGCAAGGGCTATGTAGTGAGACCCCATCTCAAGAAACAAAGAAAGAAAAAAAATTGAGGAAATCATGGCTGTTACATTCCCGATAATTCATGAAGACCACTAACATATATTTGCAACAGGAACAATCAACTATAAGCTGAGAAGCTACAGTCAAAAGGCGGAGAGAAGTGGGGGGAGCAGAAGAAAAATTACTCATCATAACAAGTAAACCATAAAAAGGTTAACAGCTTTTTTTTTTGTCACAAACAGACCAAGAAACAGTTGTACAACATAATATTCAAAATATAGAAAGATAAAACAGTCAACTAAAAAGCCTACATTCTGAAAGTTTATCTTTTAAAAAAGGAAGTAAAAATGAAGACATTTACAGATAAGTAAAAAAAAAAGATTTATTCATTGTAAGCAGTGATGTCTTGTAGAAAAAAAATGAAGGATATCCTTCATTTACCAGACAATAAATTAATCTCTCAACCTCTATGTACCTGTCATCTATTTATCTATCTATCTATCTATCTATCTATCTATCTATCTATCTATCTATCTATCTATCTATCTATCTACCTACCTACCTACCTACCTACCTACCTACCTACCTACCTATCTATCTATCTATCTATCTATCTATCTATCTATCTATCTATCTATCTATCTATCTATCATCTCTCTCTTATTCTCTCAGTCTTGCACTCTAATAGCCAGAGGTAGTAGCTATCTACAGCAAAGCAGTATTAGCGAGAAAATGATGGTGCCATTATACATAAGAACTCACAATGCTCTGACTGCATGCACAAGACCAAACTAGACCAAATACCAGCACGGATAGGGGAGATTCTCAATAAGTTCCATCCCTAGCTGAGTAACTACTGCAAATCTTTGATGGTGGGGTATTTAGTTTCCATCAGGAATGTAATTTCTGAGAGGGTAGCTGCATTCCTGTAGATGGTCCTTGTTTTAATTAAAGTTACTATTGCTATGATGGAACAGCATGACCAAAAAGAAGTTGGGAAGAAAAGGGTTTATTTGCTTTACACTTCCATATCACTGTTCATCATGGAAGGAAGTCAGGACAGAATTTAGACAAGGCAGGAACCAGGAGACTGGAGATGATGCAGGTGCCAGGGGGGAGCAACAGCTTTCTGGTTTGCTCTTTATGGCTTGCTCTCAGTTTTCTTTCTTATAGAACCCAGGACCACCAGTCCAGGGACAGCACCACCCACAATAAGCTGGGCCCTCTCCTATCAATCACTGATTAAGAAAATGCCCTGCAGGCTGGGCCAACCTTATAGAGGCATTATCTTAACTGAGGTTATCTCCTCTTAGATGACTTCAGTTTGTGTCAAGTTGACAAAAACTATTCAGCAAAGTCCTACAACCACAGACATACATTAAGCAGCATTAAATGGACTCAGTAGGTTTTTAAAAAGAACCCATGACATAGGAAGAAAAAAATGGTGGAGAGAATGGGGAAAGAACTGATAGGAAGGGAATGAGGTGTAGATTTGATCTAAACACCACTCTATTCGTGCAAGAAATTTTAAAAAAATAGTTTAAAAAATAGTTTAAAAGGACATTAGGTAAATATAAAACTATGAGAAGTCTAAAATTTAAAAAAATGATAAGAGAATAGAAAAAATAGAAAAATTGATTGTCATGAGGAATCGTCTTCAGAGAACACATAGAGTTTTAATGCCAATAGAAAGTATTTGACAACTAGGACACTTGCCCAAGTAGTGGTATACATAAGCATTGCTGTTCTTGGCCTTTTATGCACAAAACCATATCCTGGTTGGCACACTCCAGTCATTAAGAATAGTTACTAATAAAGGGAACCACACAGCCCAGAAAGCAAGCTTAGTCCATTTAGGGGCTTTCCCAGAAGTACGGCCTTTGATGGATTAGGCTTTGTTGTTGTTTTGGCAGCACTGTGGTCTACTTCCTGACCTGTATGCTTTGGTCAGAAGGGGCCCTGGGTGCCTCTAATGCAGCATGAGTTGTGCTCATGTCTGGAGGCTTGTTCCTCATGAAACAATCATCTGCTTTTCTTTTTAAAAAATCAACAAAATCAACTGTGATGACTATTCTTGGTTGTCAACTGGACTGTATCTGGAATGAACAACAGTCCAGAATTGGAGGGCAGCACACTTGTTATCTGGATATTGAGGCAGGAAGACAACTGGGTTTTGATCTAGATCTTGAAGCTGAAAGACACAGCTTTTGATCCAGATTTTGAGGCAGGATGACACACACCTGTACCTGGGCCATACCTTCTGCTGGAAGCCTATGTTGCCTGCTTGCCCCTCATCTTTTCAGCACATCCACTGGAGCTTACTTCTTTGGGATTCTAGCATATACAAATGATCAACTGAGATACCCAGCCTCCTGGATTCTTGGAATTTCCATTCACAGCTAGTCATTGTTGGACCACACCCTGTAGTCATTCTAGTAATTCATATATATTATATATATGAACCCTGACTAGTACACTAACTAACCTTGAGTAGCTTTACCAAGACAAAATAAGAGGAGACTCAACTAAACTAAAAGTGGGAATGAAATATGAGGACTCAAAAATGAGACATTACAATCAATATTACAGAAATACAAAGGGTTAAAGGTATACTGTGAACAATGCTAGGTTAACAAATCAGGAAACTTAGATGAAAGGGGAGTTTCTGGAGACTCATAAACAATTACAATCAATGAATCAATCATCAATCAAAAAGCAAACCTTCCGAATATAACTTTAACAAGTTGAGAGACTGAATTAGTAACAACAAAAAAGACAATTCCCCCCAAAGAAAAGCACAGATTAAAATGCTGTCCCTGGGTAGTTATACCATCCAGTTAGCAAGAAGGATCTAAGAATCTGTCCTTTGAAAGTTGTCACACAATGGAAGAACAAATAATTCCCAACTTGTCTGAGACCAACACTATACCAACACCCAAACCAGACACATTCATATGACAATCTTTTATGAACATGCTTGTAAGCCTCTTTGTCATAATACTAGCAGCAATACATAGAAAGGAACATAAACTATGGCTGCTAATTTACACATAAAACATCCATAGTCATATTAATAGAATAAAGAACAAACAGCAGTCTCAATAAAAGTTAATAACATTCTTATATTTTATGATTATAAATACACAGAAAATATAACTCAAATCATTAATGAACACTACTGCTTTTATTACATTGGACACCAAAAGGCTAGGACATTCTTCCTAAGGTTGAGAACAGGAAAAGAATGTCAACTCTTACAAGTTTACTCAACACTACACTGGGACTCCATCTAGGGTGATGAGATGAGAAAAATGAATAAAAAGCTCCAGAATTGGAAATGAAGTAAATGTGTATGTGTGCATGTCTGGAGCCAGAGGGTGAAGTCAGTAATCTTTCTTAAGAACTCTCCACCTTAGTTTTGAGACAGGCTCTCTCACTGAATCAGAAATCCACCTATTGGCGAGGCTCTATAGCCAGCAAGTTCCAGAGACAAAAAAGAATAAAATAAATGGAATATATTTAACAAACATACAAGATGCCTTTATCCACTGAACTATCTCCCCATCTCCAAATATTTTACTTTATTGCTTGTCCTTTTGGTACCATATTCATTTCTGGGTTTTCTTCTAAGTATTTTATAGTTTCCATTCTTAGATATTCAGATCAGGAGAGCTTGAGTTAATTATTGTGCATGATATGAACATGGGATTTAATTACAGTCTTTTGTATATCTATTGTCTTGGCAGCATTTGTTGAAGAGACTTTTCTGTCATTGATTTGTCTTTGCCTTTTCTCAGTCATCAGTTGGCCTTGGGTACTTCTCAACATGACAATGGAATGGTTTCCCATTTATTGAGACCTATGTTGAACTATGTTTTGGAGTTTTTAGAATACAAGTCTTGTGTGTTTGTTAAATTTATTCCAGTTATTTTATTCTTTTTGGACAGTATTATAATTAAAACTATTTTAATATCATAACCACTGTGTAAAATTACATCTGCTGTTTTTATTTGCTGTGGTTTCCTTTCAGTTTGGTTTGATTTGGGTTGGGTTGGTTTTGACATAGCATCTTCTGTAGCCCAGGCTGACCTAGAATTTGCTATTTGATTTTCATCCATGAGGTGGAAGGTGGTAGAGGAGATGACTTAGTTAGGGTTTCTATTGCTGGGAAGAGACACCAGGATCACAGCAACTCTTATAAAGAAAACATTTCATTGAGGGGACTCGTTTATAGTGTCAGATGTTTAATCCATTATTGTCATGACAGGGAGCATGACGGGGCAGATGTGGTGCTGGAGAAGGAGCTGAGAGCACTACATCTTGAAGGCAACAGGAAGTCTGCTGAGACACTGGGCAGTATCTTCAGCACAGGAAACATCAAAGCCCATCCCCATAGTGACATACATCCTTTAACAAAGTAATACCCCTCCAGCATACCCATACCTCCTAATAATGCTACTCCCTAAGAGCTTATGGGAGTCAAATACATTTAAACTACCACAGGAGTAAATCAACTAACGTAGGTTAACAAAGGGTTAAAGGTATGCTGTGAACAATGCCAGGTTAACAAATCAGGAGACTTAGATGAAAGGAAGACTCATAAACAATTACAATCAATCACAAAAAATCTTCTGACCTCCATATGTGCGCTGTCCTCTCCATAAAATAAATAAGTAAACAAATAATCGACATAAGATGTAATAAAGATGTTTTTAAAAAGATTTGGTAGGTTGGGCTCTTAAAATTAAACTCATCTTTCAAAAGATATCACTGTGTGTGAAAAACGAGCTACAGGTAGAAGAATTATTTATAAGAATTATTACACGTCTTATATCAGATAAAGAATTTATATTTAGAATATAGAAACACACACAGGTACAAATTTAAGTAAGAAAGAATTTAACTAGATCTATCTCCAAATAATATATATTTATGCCAATATATACATAGGAAGAAAGTCACCATCTTTATCACCAGCAAAGTGAAAGCCAAGCCTCAATGAAACACCACTCTGTTTTGGGATAGGTAAAATAAAAAAGGACAGCAATAATTAGTGTTTAACATAATGTGCTGAAACTGGACTCCTCAGATATTGTATTTAGGTGGGCTTATCTACTTTAGAATCAGATGGGCAAGTTCTCAAAGTGTAAAATATAAGGCTTCTAAATAAATCATCAATTCCACTCTTGCACAGACTCAAAAGAACTGAAATCAAGTTCAGACAGAAACTTGTACACAAACTCTCAAATTATCTACAAGAATTGAAATGGAGAAAGTCCCGTATCTATTAATTCATGAGGGGACCAACAGGAAGTGATCCCTCTGCCAGAATCTCCATCAGTCAGCATAGACAGAAATGAAGATGGTGCTACACCAGGGGCCAGCCCTGAACATTCTGGTGGTGGTTTGGATGAGAATGGCTCCCATAAACTCGTGCATGTGAATGTTTGTTTCCCAGCAGGTGAACTGTTTAGGAAGGATTAGGGGGTGTGGCCTTGAGGGGTGGTGTGTCACTGGAGTGAACTTTGAAGCTTCAAAAGTCCACACCAGGCCCAATTTCCCTCTCTCTATGCAACCTTTGGATCAGATGTGAGCTCTCTGCTCCTGTTCCAGTGCCATGCTTGCCTACAACCATGCTTCCTGTTATGCTGATCATAGACTCTCATCCTCTGAAACAGTAAGCAAGCCTTCAATTAAGGGCTTTCTTTTAAAACCTGCTTCTTCTCAGCAATAGAACAGTAACTAAGACATACTAAATGACTAAAGGTAGGTGGAAAAGGCTATTTTTTAAAAAAATATTTAGGTTAGCCATATCCAAAGGGGCCGAAAATAAATCAGCAGTTGCCAGGTGCTGGGGGTAGTGAGATCTGGAAGTGATGATTAATAAGTATATAGAGTTTCTCTTGGGGCAGTGAAAATGTTCTGAAATTAGAATGACTACCACACAACTTTGAACAGTTCTAAACCCACACAATTGTATACTTTAATTTCTGAGTTTTGAACCACTTAGATGACTCAGTAGCTAAGGTTGCTTGCTGCCAACCAAGCCTGACAATCTGGGTTTGATCCTTGGAAGCTACAAAGCAGTAGATGACAACTAATTCTCACAAATCCATGGTGATAGAAAGAGCTGAGGGTTTATATCTTGATTCACAAGCACAAGGCAGATGCTTACTTTAAATATCAAGAGTCTTTTGAAACCTCAAAGTCTTTGCCCAGTAACATGCTTTCAACAGGCCACACATTCTAATCCTTCCCGAACATGCCTGCCGACTAAGACCAAGTATTCCAACATTTGAGTCTATAAGGGTCACCCTTATTCAAACTACCATATTCCACTCCCTATCTCCCATAGACTTTTGGCCATATCATAATGTAAAATGGAACTTCAAAATCTCCTTAATCTTTTATAGTCTCAACACCTTTAAAATTCAGAGTCCAAGTCTCTTCTGAGACTCAAGTCAATCTCTTAATTGTAACCCCTTGTAAAATCAAAAAGCAAACCACATGCTTCAAACACGTAATGGCACTGAATATGTATTACCATTCATAAAGAATGCAATGAGGACATAGTACAGAAACATTGGATCAAAGAAAGACCAAAACCCAACCAGTAAAATTCTGAGTCCTGTAGCTTCCAATGTCAAAGTGTTAAGCTGTCTCTGACCTTCCGGCTTTGCTGCCTAAAACACACATTTCTCTTGGGCTTCTTCAACTCCCTGTGTGCAGCTCTTGCTGGCAGATGTCTCATGACTCTGGCATCTCCCAATGTCTTAGTGTTTCCAACAAAATCCAAGTTTTTTTTTTTCAGAGCTTCACTCAATGGCCTCTCAGATCATCATGTAAGGACTGCCCAGCTCACATTGCCAGTGGAGTCAAACCACATTCACATTCCTTTTCTTACAGCACATTGTAACTGCTCTATTTTATTATTGTTAATTGTTTACTAAGTTTAATTAATGACTTAAACATTATCATAATATGTATAGTAATTAATACTATATGTATAGGTTTGGTACTATCTGTGGAATGCGGTAGACATGCATTACTGTGTTAGTTTGTTTTTAGAGTCAGCAGGGAGGAAGAAACTCAATAAAAGGCCTCCGTAAGGTCAGTCTGTGATTTGATGTGGAAAGCCCCAGCCAACCGTAGGTGATGCCAACACTGGAAAGGTAGTCTTGAGTCACCTAAGAAAGCAAGATAATCAATCTATGAAAATCAAGCCAGGATGCAGTGTTCCTCCATGTTCTCTGCTTCGTTCCTGCTTTTAGGTACTTAGCCAAGTTCCTGCCCTTCTTTCCCTGACATACTCTAAACAGTAAGATGAAATAACCCTCTTCTTCCCAGGTTGGTTTTGGTCAATGTTTTGTCAAAGAAACAGAAAACACACTGTAACAACTAGGGTCTTGGGACCCTAACCCACTAAAACCCTAAGCCAACACTTTCTTTGTGGCATGTATAGACCCTAGAGGCTTCTAAGGGCCTTGGGGCCAGCCTGGCTTTAGCCAGTTCAAACAAGTAATAACTGGTGCCTTACAATGTGCTCCTAGCACTTCCTCATAACCATGAGGGCCCCTTGAGTGGATACTTCCTCATAAGCCAACCTGGGGTCTGCCTGGGGCCTTGGCAACAGAGGCAGAGTCCTGATGTGAGGTGATGTGGACCAGTGAGAGGGGACCAGGTCACAGCCACAGATGCCAGCAAAGCGAAGCCCTTCCTCCTGGCTGGAAGGAGGCTATATAAAGGCTTGCTCTTTCCTCAATAAATTGAACTTGTTTGTTTCAACTAGTTCCCAGAGTCCGAGACATTGATTCTGTGCCTCTTTCCCCCTTTGCCCAAAGCATAGAAAAGCCAACACTTTCTTTTATGATATTTTTGGTTGTGGTCTCTCTTCACAACAATTGAACAGTAACCAGTACATGCTCAACCATATCAAGATCAGTCTCTGAAGGGTTTCCTACCATTCAAGGTGTTTTCTTATTCAGTTACTGATGGGATCAGGAATTGCTCCAAAGTTAAGATCTGTGACTCACAGTTAGTGATCATAACATGACAGGTAAACATGGTTGGGCTGTTACTATATTTTGTCTATGCTTTAGTCTTTTTCTAAGCTTTTCTGTACTTCAAAAAACCCCTATGCTATTATTATATTTGAAGGCCCGTATTTGATGCACAGTTTTCAAGACTGATTAAAAGAAATAATACTTTATATTTTATATTTTCATATGTTGCAAGAAAGTTTTATATGTGTTATCTTATGTTATATATGTTTTCTCTTCCTGATGTGGGAATGCCTTTCTGTATGCTGTGAATCTCAATCTTTAAATAAAGGAGCTGTTTTGGGCCATGACAGGCACCATAGAAGAAGTAGGAGGAGGAATCAGAATAGGTAGGAAAGGAAGGGCGGAGTCAGAGGCAGATCGAGTAAGCGGCTCAAGAATAAACATATAAGGAACACAGGTGAGCCATGGGCCACGTGGCAGACAGATTAATAGAAATGGGTTGATTTAAGATGTAAGAGCTAGCTAGCAATGTGCCTAAGCCATAGGCCAAACAGCATAAAATTAATATAAGCGTCTGAGTCATTTCTGGGGACCTGGGCAGCTGGGCTGCTAAGTGGTCTCAGGTGGCAGGTCTGTGAGTCTCAGACCTCTGGCCACCTGGGACTGAGAAACCTCACTACTACAGATGGCTTCCCAATGTGGGCAGAATATCCACTTAAAGCCTGAAAAAGTTTAAAAAGGGTTTTAGCAGAAACTGAGCAAAGGCAGCTTCCAAATTGTGTATATGAAGCAAGTCATTGTACAATGAAAGCATGGCGTCCGGGTCACATTCAAAATGGCGCCGGTAGACTGGTGGCAGGCAGTGTAAGCTCCAATCAGGCAAGTTTCTGAAATCTCACGAAAGACTCAGTAGCATGTGATTGATTTTAGATTTCTGTTTATTTTGAACAAAAAGGAAACAAAGTTTAGCAGCATTTTCTTGGGTGTACTCTGTTTGCTGGCCACAAACAGAGACACAGTCCCTTTAAGAAAACTTAGTGATTCAGCCTAATCTGCAAAAACTATGCTGCTCTTTTAGAGAGTGTATTTTAAAAGCTCTTATGGTTAGAAGATGATTAAGGATTCACAATAAAACAGATTCAGATGAAAAGAAAAACCTGTAAACGGGTTACAATGTGTGTAAAAGGTACATAGGCTTCAGAGAGAAAGGAAAGAGGTTAGAAAAAGTCTTTAAAGAGAGAAATAGAGTAATAAAAATATAATAAGCCACGTAAAGATGGAAAATAGACACAAAATCTGGGTTTTGGTTGTTATTGTGTTTTCTTTTAATTTTTTAACTGTTAATGAGCTAACTGCAGAAAGACAATGGATTGCAAATGCAAAGGCTAAGTTAAACAAGAATATATGTTTTAAAGCTATTTTGATTTTGAAATTTGTGTCTAAGGATTCATTGCTTTGGAAGAGTTCTACTTTTGTTTCCACAGAAGATGATAACCTGTGGATTGCTTCCAGGCAAATATGGTTTCATCAACCAAGACCCCCTGAAAAAAACCTCTGTTGAAAAGAGATGGCCAGATCAGCTTCATTGCTGCAGATTATGACCCAGTCTCTACAATCCTTGAGATTTTCAATGCCCCTTAATCAGCAGGAAGTAGTAATGGATAACTACTCCCAAATTCCCCAAATATTGTTTCTAAATGTTTGTTTTCATTATAAATGGTTAATGGTCATAGTCAATCTCTTTCTAAGAAGAAAAAGGGGATATGGGACCGAGAAACCTCACTACTACATCTTCCTATGACTTTTAAGTATGATTGTAAATGCTTCTCCTTTCAGAGGGGGAAAAAAAAAACCCAAAAAAACAAAAACAAAAAAAAAACCCAAAAAAAACAAAAACAAAAAAAAAACAAAACCAGGATCAAATAGGCATATCTCATCTCCATGAAGTGACATGGTTTGTCTTTAACCTTGTCACTGAGGTGTCAATCTAATGCTCCTTGGCTCATGACAGACACATTCACATCAAAGCACTCACACACTTAGAGTTACCTTTATTTAACAGAATATAATGCTTTCTTTTTAAACTAGAAGAGGTTCTTTATTCCTGGATTAAGGACAGCCACAGTCATGCCCAGTTTTGAGATAGGCTCTAGACCTGTAGCCCAGGCTGGCATAGAACCCAAGTACTGATAATGTGTGCCACCACATCAAACTTAGGCCAAAGGAATATAAGGACTTTGCTTCTAGTCATGCAATTTGTCAAAAGTATTTGTGAGATTACAATCCCATAATTTACTTACATCCCACCCTACAACACACCTTCACTCTTTTCCAAACATCAGTTTCCCATGAAATTATAAGTTTTTATAAATATTGACATAAATCTCTAACACTTCATTAGAGATTTTGATTTCTAACTGAGTTTTTGCATTTGTTTTGTCTCAAATACAGAAACCAAATGAAACTAATAGCTATAGGAACTATTTAAGAGACCCAGAGGCCTCCTGGTTCACAACTGACTAAGAGGTGGGTGGCACCTGACCCTCAGTCCAAGCGGAGACCATAGTCCCTGAACCCCAGCCTGGGGACACAGCCCCTGGCAATCTAAGCACACCCACTGGAGACCACCAAGTCTCCTAGTCCATAGCTGACTAAGAGCCAACTAAGAGTGACCCCCTGCAACAACTGAAGACACACAGCTCCTTGGCCTACAGTCAACTAAGAGGCAACTAAGAGCAGCCCCTGCAGTTAATGAAGACACTCAGCCCTCAGCCCCACAACTGACTAAGAACTGACCAAGAGCTGACTAAGAGTGAACCAAGGAAGCAATGGGCAGATGTCAGTGCAAGAATACATCATATAACAATATAAAGAACAATAAGACACCACAAGAAGAAGCTGGTGGTTCTACAGCATCAAGACCTAAGTGTAACAGTGAAGAGGAAACAGAAGGAAACCACCTTAAAAACAAGTTTACAAAGATAATAGAAACTTTAAAAGAGGATATAAAAAACTCTCTTAAAGAAATAGAAGAAAATACAAACAAAATATTGGAACCCAGGACTGACAGAACAATCTTGCTCAATAAAAGAACTTCAAGAGGCATCATCATCCCTAATGTCAAGCTATACTATAGAGCTATAGTAATAAAAACAGCCTGGTACTGGCATAAAATCAGTGGAATCAAATCAAAGACCCCGACATTAACCCACTCATGTATGAACACCTGATTTTTGACAAAGAGGCCAAAAATATTCAGTGGAAAAAAGATAGTATCTTCAACAAATGGTGTTGTCATAACTTGATGGTGGTATGTAGAAGAATGCAAATAGATCCAAACCTATCACCCTGCACAAAACTCAAATCCAGGTGGATCAAAGACCTCAACATAAACCCAACTATAGAAAAGAAAGTGGGAAATACCCTCCAACTCATTGGCACAGGTGACCATTTCCTAAATATAACACCAGTAGCACAGACATTAAGAACAATCAATAAGCAGGATCCCTGAAACTGAGAAGCTTCTGTAAGACAAAGGACGCAGTCAATAAGACAAAAGAGACAGCCTACAGAATGGGAAAAGATCTTCACCAACCTGACAATTGACAGAAGATTGATCTCTAAAATATATAGAGAACTCAAGATACTAGAGCCCCAAGTCCTAAATAACCCAATTAAAACTGGGGTTCAGAGCTAAAAAGGGGAATTCTCAACAGAAGAATTACAAATGGTTGAAAGGCAATTAAAAAATTGTCAACATCCTTAGCCACCAGAGAAATGCAAATCAAAACAACTTTGAGATACCACCTTATACCTGTCAGAATGGCTAAGATCAAAAATACAGATGACAACCTATGCTGGAGAGGATGCTTGTGATACCTCACTCAGGAAGATATTTTCCAAATCCATCCATTTGCCTGCAAATTTTAGGATGTATTTTTTTTTTTCTGCTGAGTAGTAGTCCATTGTGTAGATCTACGACAGTTTGCTAATCCATTCTTCAGTTGAGGGGCACCTAGGTTGTTTCCAGGTTCTTGCTATTACGAATAATACTGCTATGAACATAGTTGAGCCTTTGGATACAAATGTGCATCCTTTGAGTATATGCCAAGTAGTGGTATTGCTGCATCCTTGGGGAGATCAATTCACAGTTTTCTAAAGAACTGCCATACTGCATTCCAGAGTTGCTGTACAAGTTTACACTCCCCAAAACAATGGAGGAGTATTCCCCTTGCTCTGCATCTTGGAGGTGCTAGGGAAACCTCCAAGAACTCACAGGATGTCCTTGGCTAGGTCTCCAAGCAATAGTGAAGGGGGTGCCTGAACAGGACTTTCCCTATAATCAAATGAATAACCACCCTAAGTGTCATCACAGAATCTACATCCAACAATGAATAGAGGCAGAGGCAGAGATTCATGGCTGAGCACTGGGCCGAGCTCCTGGTCCGGCTGAGAGCAGGGGAGGAGAGTCTGTATGAGCAAGGGAAAAAGGGATTATGAGGAAAATTCCCATAGAGATAGATGGCTGGCTGGAGCTCTGGGGAGCTCACTGAATCAAGAGCAATGGCCACTGGAGATCCATCAGGGAAAGGAGGTAGGCCCTCTAAGGGGAGGCAACTGTCCATTGGCATGGGCAATATGTGGAGGCTCAAGGGGTGGGATCAGACCGTGTTTCTGCACGTGGACTGGCACCTTGGAGCCCATTTCCTGCAAAGGAGCACTAACTCTGTCTTGATATTGGGATGAGAAAATCAATCTTGCCTGGAGTGGACAGGCCATGCTGAGCTGAGCCGATCCACCTTGGGACTTCTTGACCTTTTGGGAAGGGGTTAGGAGATGGGGAGGGAGAGGCTGAAGGCTGACTGGGAGTGACTGGGAGGAGGGAAGAGAGAGGAAGCAGAGGGATACATGGATAAAAAAACCTTTTGATTTATAAATAAATAAATAGATAGATAGATGATAGATAAACAAACAAACAAACAAACAAACAAATAAGAACTATTCAAAAGAAAAACAATTTTCACTTGAGTTTGGGTCTGTAGAGATGGCTCCGGCTAGGCACTTGCTTGCTAAGCCTGACAGCTGAGTTTAATTCTAGGACCTATGTTGTGGAAAGAAAGAACTGATTCCTGGAAGCTGTCCTCTGCCCGTCCCTTACCTCTACACATGCACACACAACAAATAAATACCGATATAAATTTGAGTTTAGGAAAGAGCAACTAAATTCAAAGACCACTATCCTAAATGCAAAAGGAACGCATGGTGCTTAACATTAATCATTCTCTGCCCCAAACATGGACTAAAATGTTTCTTTAGTCCTAGTAGTGACATTAAAGTTTCAATGTGAATCTTTCCAGAGTCATTTCTATGACTTCAAAACCTTAAATAACTTTAGCTTGTAACATAGTTGTTGGACACTAATAGAAACATCATTAGAGTATAAGTTTGTGTCTTGTTTTCACGGAGGCCTGCCGAGCTCTCTGGTCTTAAGCGACTTAGGTAGCAGTCAGCTCTTCCTTTCCCTTCCCTTCCTCTGGGTTTGTTCTTTTAAAATTAGTCAATCTCAAAAGACCTCAGGACAGGCCCTCAGTCAATGGAGAAAGACACAGCTACAGATTGATTTAGAACAAAAGAACAAGTCCATGTCCTGCCCTCGTGCTTGTTCTGCTTATGAATGCAGTGAGAATTCAAGTTTTATTTGTGGAGACATTTTAATTGAAGTGGTGGTCTTTTCCTTTGACCTTAAAGTTATTTTTAGCACACATGGTTACGTTTATATGATCTTTTGTCTGGAGCTGGAGATTAAGCCTGACACCTCCAAACCCTTTACCACCAAGGGTCACTCTTCGATTACTTTTATTTTTAAAATGACTCAAAAGTTCTTGAAGGTTTGTATAGCTTTGTTACATTCATTTTAAATAGCTGGATAGTATTTTAGAATTAAGATGTTTTATATAAATAGTAAACATGCTTAATAGTTCCCAGTGACCATATGTAATAAATATATAAATACTAAATTTCTGACTTACAAGAGATAAACACAACAAGGCTGCTGCTGAGCAAGAATGGGAAAATTGAAGCATAAATAATATTAATGGGGTTGGAGAGGTGGCTCAGTGGTTAAGAGCATAGGATACTCTTTCAAAGGACCTGATTCAAGCCCCAGCTCCAAGAGGATGGCTTATAATCACCTGTAATTCCAATTCTAGGGGACCCAGTACCCTCTTTTGCTCTCTGAGGACACTAGGCACACACTTGGTCTATAGGAATACATGAAAGCAAAACATCCAAACACATAAAAATTTTAGAAATATGCATTGCAACAATGTACTGAATAATACTAAAATATGTCACTGATCATTTCTAGAAGGTTTTAGGGAAACAAATTGCCATGAATGCTGATAAATAAGGGGAAAGAATCATCCTACTTTTTCCATATAAATGGCAATTGTGTGTAATTAAATTACCTATAAGAGAAGGTTAGTTTTGCCATATTTAAAAGGCTCCAGGCACCCCTGGAAGAGTGTCCAAACAGTTAAACAAGCACCCAACAGGATGAGCCCTTTAGGGAATAGAAATGTGTGCACTAAAGCAGTTCCTAAGAATTAGTGATACAAAAGACAAAACAAATAAATGTCGTTCAAATATAAGAAATAAAATGCATAAGAAAGAAAGTCCTGGGATGAGGAGGTTAAAATTTAAAGCCAGGGATCACATTTTACCTATGGGATTTATAAAAATAAAAGAATCCATCACACATTGATAAAAATTAGGATTTGAGGAAAGGAATTTAGCCCCCAGTTAAAGGCTGATCATCTGAAATTGGAGCCCTGCCTCTCTTAGCCACAGAACTGGGGTGAGGAGAAGGATTAAGTATGGATATGCTAATGAAGGAACTGAGCTGTGCTGGTAACATACAGTGGTACTCCATGAATGCTCGCCAAGCAGTTATTTCTATGTATAGGGATTGCAATCTACTGAGTTCTGTGTCTTTTATAAAATGGAATGTCTCTTTAAAAATATTCTTGTTCAGGCTATCCTTATCTGATTTAAATTTTCTTAGACTGTTCTGTGGCCAGCTAAGGTTGGATAGTTTAGTTGGGACTTTAATATTCTGGAATATTGAACTCACTTGCTCCTTGAAGATATGGCACAACTCATGAAATTCTCCTGGGTCTTATGTCCTTTCTTAGGGTCAGATTTCTTAATATTTACTATGTGTGAAATGACCTTCCAGGCTTGTTTGAACATTTAATCTCTAATTTGAATTGCCATTTGGGAAGATTGTGGGATCTTGGGATTGTGACCCTAGCAAGCACAAGACTGCTGGATGGCAGTCTTCATGGTGATGACCACTTCAGATGCTGCCTGCACTCTGTGCTTTCTGCAGATGTGAAGAGCCCCAGCCACACCTTCATTGCCACGAGGGACTGAGACTCATTAAACTTGAGTCCAAATGGACCTTTCTGCGTCTATGTTGTTCTGTTAGATATTTACCAATAAGAGAGGTTATTAAATACATCACCACCCTTTCAATTTATTCTGCCCAGTATTTTCATGCAATTAAAGATTTCCAACTTTGATAGAACTTAGTTTTTTTGCTGTTGTTTTGGTTCTCTCTCTCTCTCTCTCTCTCTCTCTCTCTCTCTCTCTCTCTCTCTCTCTCTCTCTCTCTCTCTCTGTGTGTGTGTGTGTGTATGTTTGTGCTTTTTGGGTAGACAAACACTATACCACTAAACTATGTTGCTCCATACTACTGCCACGTTTTAAAGGGTCAGCCCCACTTTTTGTCAAGTGGAACTTTCATTGCTTGTAGCTTTGCGTCCCATTCTCCCATGCTTGTGTGGTCTCTTTAAGCCATGTTCCAGCTGGTGGGGAGAAAAGCAGAGGCAGGAGGCTCACAAACTCAAGTCCCACTTCACTGAAGCCACCTGAACAACAGTCGCATTTCCATGGCTGTATCCTTGCTGTAGTCTAATGAAAGCACTCAAGGCTAGCTCAAACCAACAGCCCTGCCCCCCATACACACAGGTGGATGACTTGTACCACAGCTCAAGACTAGCTCAAACCAACCCCTCCCCCCCCACACAGGTGGATGACTTGTACCACAGCTCAAGGCTAGCTCAAACCAACCCCTCCCCACACACACAGGTGGATGACTTGTACCACAGCTCAAGGCTAACTCAAACCAACTCCTCCCCCACACACAGGTAGATGACTTGTACCACAGCTCAAGGCTAACTCAAACCAACTCCTCCCACACACACAGGTGGATGACTTGTACCACAGCTCAAGGCTAGCTCAAACCAACTCCTCCCACACACACAGGTAGATGACTTGTACCACAGCTCAAGGCTAGCTCAAACCAACTCCTCCCACACACACAGGTAGATGACTTGTACTACAGCTCAAGGCTAGCTCAAACCAACCCCTCCCCCCACACACAGGTGGATGACTTGTACTACAGCAGGATGCTATCATTTTACCTTATTTTCTCAGTGCTGCCAGTTGAGTGGGTGACAATGATCAGTTTTTGTTGCTGTTCCCTGTTAATAACAAAGCTTCATTCCTCCTGAGTCCTATTCCAGTTAATTTCTCTGCTTACAGATGCCCTGGGGACTGAGGTATCTCAGTGCGTGAAAAGCACACAGATATTCCAGGAATATCTCTGTCCTTTGGTCTTCAGAGACACCCTCATTTTCTTGTTCTGTGAAGCCACATTTCTGAGTAATTTAGCACAATATGTTCCAATTTGTTCCTAATTTTCCCTCCTGTTGGTTTTCCTGCCATCTAGGCTTGCCTTGCCTGTGGAAAGCTTTTCCTGTTGTGTTTTGCCAAGGGTACTGCATGTTTTTCACAGATTGCTAGCACTTTCTGATGTGTACGAAGGGTTAGAAAGCAGATAAGTATAGATGGGCAAAGTGGCAGAGGGTTGGACATGGGCATCAGGTATGTTTCTAAAACTAAGTGCTCACTGGTGGGTGAAGGGGAAGCTAGCTACCACCCCACCTCTTCTAATCCATGTCGCTCACTTTGGGCAGAACTGGAAGGAAGCAGATGAACTGGGAACAAGAAAAACCTGACAGGAGACTGAGGAGCGTCAGGGGGAGATACATCAGATGTATGGCCATTAGCTTCTAGGACCCAAGGAAAGGTCCAAAAAGACATGAGAGGATTCCAGGCTGTCTATCTCACAGAAGTAGGCTGCTCATTTTCTCTCATTCAAGAATCCCCATGATAAGGTTGGAAAACATTCACCATCACCAACAGGGCATATTACATGCTAAGATCTCTCTCTGGGTTTAGCTGCTTAATCTGAAAATAGCAACAGGTGAAAGAAGATTCTGTGAATCACATCCTCCAAGCATAATGCTGGATCACCTGATGCTAATTAAGTCAGAAATGGGCACCCTGCCTACCCAAGGCTGCCACCTGTTATTATTAGCTGCTGGGAAATAAGTGACTCCTGATCAACAGTGGTTTTTTGTTTTGTTTAGGAGGATGCGAAATGAAGTCTGACTGAATACTGGTATATTATCCTAGCATAGCTAACACTGTTCAAAAGCCCATTTAGCTCCAGCTCATGAATATTAATGAAGACCTAGAATGAAATGGACTTCACAGTAAGTAGACCACAAACCTAACAGAAGCTTCTCTTTTACCACAAGTGATACTGAAAGACGGCCAGCCTTTGATACTTACTGACTGGGTGCTAGTGGCCCTTCTAAGTAAATAACAGTCCAATGATACTTTAAAAGAGCTGCCCTTTGGATTTATTGTTTGAATAATCTGGGATAGATGTGAAGAAAAGGTTGTCTCCGTGTTAGTCAAGTAGAAATCTGCTGAAAACTTGATAACTAAGGTTCTTGTCACTGGATGGCTGCTCACACATGTCTTTTAAAAAGCCACTTAAGCATGTTATTGGATTGCAGACTTAGATGGGATTTTTTTTACACCATTGTTTATATAGCTGCTGCCAACACTGTGAGCCACTGGAGATCTGAAGCCCGGGAAGACTCTAAGACTGTGGTCATGGTGTCTTCTCTTCTGTGAGCCACTGGAGATCTGAAGCCCGGGAAGACTCTAAGACTGTGGTCGTGGTGTCTTCTCTTCTGTGAGCCACTGGAGATCTGAAGCCAGGGAAGACTCTAAGACTGTGGTCATGGTGTCTTCTCTTCTGTGAGCCACTGGAGATCTGAAGCCCGGGAAGACTCTAAGACTGTGGTCGTGGTGTCTTCTCTTCTGTGAGCCACTGGAGATCTGAAGCCAGGGAAGACTCTAAGACTGTGGTCATGGTGTCTTCTCTTCTGTGAGCCACTGGAGATCTGAAGCCAGAGAAGACTCTAAGACTGTGGTCATGGTGTCTTCTCTTCTGTGAGCCACTGGAGATCTGAAGCCAGAGAAGACTCTAAGACTGTGGTCATGGTGTCTTCTCTTCTGTGAGCCACTGGAGATCTGAAGCCAGAGAAGACTCTAAGACTGTGGTCATGGTGTCTTCTCTTCTGTGAGCCACTGGAGATCTGAAGCCTGGGAAGACTCTAAGACTGTGGTCATGGTGTCTTCTCTTCTGCTCTTACTGAGTAAATACTGTATAAGACGAGTCTTACTTCGTTTGGAGCCAATATCAGAAATAAGAATATGATCTGGAGAAAATGAACAAATTATGCATCTTTTTTCTTTTCTTGTTCCTGTGCTTTTCAAGGCCGGGTTTCATGAAGCCTAGCACATGCTAGCCTTCAGCCCCGATCGTTCTCCTTCTGACTTCTGAGTTCTTGGTTTGCAGGCATAAGTTATCACCCAGCTGCTTTTCTTAGCAGCAACAAATGACTAAAGAGCACGCCAACACTGGATGAATTCTGCCTGGCTTTCTTGCTAGAAATAATGAAAGATTCCTGGGGAGAATGCAGGTAGGTTGCACCTCAATGATCAGCTGCATCCTTCTGAAAGCATTTAACACTTAATAACCTGCTTTGAACAAAACAAAACAAAACAAAACACCAACCCCCCCCAAAAAAAGTGGGGGGGGGCTAAATTAACTTCAGCTTCTCCATTTCTAATTCATAGCAAAACCAAATGAAGTTTCTATCTCATAGAGGCCTCTTATGATTACCTTGGTGTAATACTGTCTCCATTGTCCCTTTGAATAATTAAAGAAAATGTAAAGCCTGGTGAGCCTTGAGAACTCTGGACTCAGTCATCCTCCCTCAGAAGCAGCAATGACAGAACTTCACTAGAGGGGGTCATTGGTTTGGGGGCAAATGTGTACTGAGAGAAGCACCTTCCATTGGCAGCTTAGAAGGGAAGGCCATGCCAACTTAGGTTGATTTGCTTAGAGTCTGACCTCAGGGAAGAAGCATCCAGATGGCTGGGGGTCAAATCTAGTTCTCCAAATTGGAAGGGGCTGGAAAGATTATGGGCAGAAATCAGGGTGATTTTTTTTTTCACCTATGTCTATAATGCTGCCCCCAGGGGATTTCACTGCTAGGGAAAGTGACTATCTGAAGACATATGTAGCCACAGTAGATGAGAACCAGTTCTGACCAAGGTCCCTAACGCTCTAGATTAGTTAATCTGATAATCTGATATATTTTTTCAAGTTTGAACTTCTCATGTAACAACTGCGAAAATCTCAGCATTGATTCAACAGAATAAATGGAAACATGGAAACACTGGTGCAGTGTTACTTTTTGTGGTGGTAATTCAGTACTTAGCATGTAGTAAACACAGGAAATTCTGTGTGAAGTGAGCTGTGCATGCCTACGAATGTGCATATTTATATAAATATAGGCATCTACACATACATGCATAATGCTGATACATGTCTGCTGAATAAATCAGTCTGTTCACTCTGATTTCAAGGAAAGAGATTTGATACCCAGAAGAAAATATACCAAAGTCAGTCACTTTGTTTTCACAGTTAAAGTCTTTTCTTTTTCTTAATTTCCACATAGACTAACATTGTAATGCAATGCTGTAAAGACAGAACCATCAATACATAGAGAATGGCACCCACATATACAATCACCTGGCCATACCTGTGTCAAAACAGCTAAAACAATGAGGAAAACTCCAGCGGCAACAGAAGGGCCTACATGGTAGGCCTGAGCATGGTAAACATGGGGCCTACAGGTTTGGCATATTTACTCTTCTCCCCCATCCCTCTGCCCTGCTGAAAACCTTTAGGTTATAGTCCTAAAGCCACCAAGGTCCATTCCCTAATTTGGCCACTTCCTCTTCCTGAGGCTGACTACCAAGATCCAGCTACCAAAGTATTGAAGTTCAGCAATCAAAAGACCCCTTTGGCTCGCCTAATAACCATGCCCAATTAAAATTAAACACCTCATCCTAACACAGGGTTTCCTCCTTTCCCTTTATAAATTTCCATTTGCTTATGAGCCCCATCTGCCTCCTCTCTATCCAGAGGTGGTCCTTTGTCCCTCTGGGACAAATATTCCTGTCCCTCCATCATCCTTTATCTCCCGTCATTGTCTCTTATTCCCTACCCCTTATCCTCTGAGGCAAATGAATCTCCCCTGTGTTAAGAAGTTAGTTTTCAGGTATCTTGTGCCAAATCCAGTCATTTCAGCCAGAAGAACAGTAGACAACCAGAATAGTAAAACTCTATTATGAATTGGTGCAATGACTTTGTCACACTCCAATAATCTACCAAAGTTATACACATCTTATATTGCAGCCATTGTAGTCTTTGGAATAAACTCTCCAGGAAGGTTACACCAAAACGTTTATTCAGATACTCTAAATCTACTATATAAATAGCCTACAACTGGCTCAACTGTTCACCAACAAAAGAATGGCAAAATAAAATTGTAGTATAGCCTTATAGTAGAGTATTATTTGACAACAACAATGAGAGATCTACAGTGTTCTTAATATGTGGATGAACCTTATTAACAATACTGAGTGAAAGAAAATGCACAGAGTGACTAGGGCATAGCTCCACTGCTGGGTCCATACTAAGTATACATAGTGCCCTGGACTCACTCCCTGCAACCAACAATGACAATGACAACAAAATACAGGTGAGTCTATGCTCTATTTAAAAACAAAAACCAAAACATATAACCTGGCAAAAGCTCTTTATTCTCTTCAAAGGCAGAACCCTGCTTGTGATGTTTCTCTTGCTTTGATAAGCACCATAACCATGGCAACTTGGAGGGTGAAGATTTATGTTAGCTTACAGATTTCAATTACTGCCCATCATGAAAGAAAGTCAGGGCAGACTCAAGGAAAGAACCTGGAAGCAAGAAATGAAGCAGAGGCCATGGAGGAGTGCTCCTTACTGTTGGCTTGCTTGCCATGCTTGTCCAGCGCAGGGGTGACACAGAGGCTTATCCCTCTCATGGAAGTCATGCACTGGAGGCAAAAAGTGTGGAGGCGTTTTCTTAACTGTGAGAACAATTTTTTAGCTTGTGTCAAGTTAACATAAATTAACCAGCATGCTGGGTGTGGGGGGATGTTGGGCACTTAATTTGGATGGATGCTTGGTATGCAGATGTTTTGGTTTATAAAAAGACATCAAATCATATATACACTCTGTCACATGCCATGCATATTCTTTTAAAACTCAATGTAAATGAAAAGACTGGTATAAGATTAACATGGCTTAACAAAGGTTTAGTTGTTGAAGTTTGCCGGGTCATCTTTGATGCTCCCAAGAACAAAGAGGCAGGTGGGCAGCCTGGCCTAGGAGAGGATGCTGGTTCTAACAGCCCACCCATCATTCTTCAGACACTTGCTTGCCTCCTTTCCCACATTTAACTGTCTTAACATGATTTTACTCTGCTACAACTTGTTTACTTTATCCCACCAATGGTTTGACCCTGATGTCAAAAAAAAAAAAAGGAAGCCTGATGGAAGAACTTTTTTTTTTTTTTTTTAAAAGATTGAGACTGCATTTGTTGAAGTAAGAAATCCAGTGACTCTGGAGTCAAATCTCTTGCCTCAAAATGTGCCTGTACTGGTAATTACAACTAAAAATACACATGCACACCCACCTACTCACCCACACTCACCCACACACCACACACTGCTGTCTCTGTCTCTCTGTCTCTGCTTGCCTATCTTTCTGTCTCTCTCTCTCTCTCCCTCACTTTCCCTCCCTCTCCCCCTCTTTTGCACTAGCACACTGATGGCAATGACCTAAATCTAAGTGCTGTTCCCAGACTTTACCTTAGTAGCAACTGTTGTTCGATGTGAAAGATAATTGGAAAACAGGAAGAGACTACACAGGTTGAACATCCTTTTCTGAAAATCTGAAAACTGAAATGAATGCTTCAGAATCTGAACTTGAGAACCAATATAGATCATAAATAGAAATGTCCATATCTGACGTCATGGGATGGATTGTGATTTTTTTAAAAAAGCAGATTATGGGGCAATGTCTCAGTGGGCAGAGCACTTGTCATGGGGTTCTGAAAACAAACAAACAAACAAACAAACAAACAAAACCCCAAAGCACTTCTAGTGTAAGCATTTCTGTTCCAAGATGCTCAACCCAAATTCTTTTTAAGATCATTGCACATTGGTGCTGTGTCTTTGTGTGTGTTGACAGCAGAGTGAAACACTGGGAACCCCACTCAGGCATCTGGTACCCACACCACTCATAGGCTAGAAGTGGCAATTGAGGATACCACTGAGCGCATATGAGCAGGGACAACAATGGCACTGCAAGGCTGTGAAAGGACATGGTAAAGAAGAGGGTTGTCACTTCACTGGCTTGCCCGACAGCATTTTCTCATACCAGGAATCTTGAGGAAATCTGCCAGCAAGAATGAGTTTGGAAGGCTCCAATTTGATGCCCTTGTCCACTGACAGGTTCTTTGACCTTGGCAGGCAAGTCATCTTCTTGGACCTAGATTATCCAGTCTGCAAATTGGAGGAGCATGATGATAAAGCTCCCTTCCTTGTTTTAAAATGTTATTATTATAGGCTCTAGAATGCTTTTAACTGTACAGACATGAAAGAAGCCAGTTGGAGACCATGAAGTACATGAACTCCTTCATATAATTACTTGGCCTATGCAAGTCTATAGAAACAGACCAGGGGCCACAGGATAAAGTCTTTGTGGGTGATGGCTAATGGGAACCAGGTTTCTTCTAGGGATTTGATTTATGTTGTAAAGCATGTTGTGGTGATGGTTATAGTACCCTGGGAATCAACTTACATCTTTTTAAAGGTGTATCATATGACATGTTAGTCACATAATAACACAGTTTTCAAATGTCTGTATTTTAATTCTCTGAAAGGTGCTAGACTAGAAGAAGCATCCACAGGAGCACAGGCTGCAAGTTCTTTCTTCCACCAATTTGCTGGTCTTACAAGTTATCTGTGGGCTTTGGGCTGCTAGTTCCTGAGTTGCCCCTCAATTATATTCCATGAATTTATGATTCTGTGACTGCATGCTGAGACACATCAGAAAAGATGCAGGGAAGATATCCAAGGAGAAAAATTAAGAAGATTCAAAAGACAGATAAGGTGTGCTGCCAAACAAACGGTGACAAATCCCAGTGACCTATGCAGCATGTCCTACTGGAGAAGGGACCCACGGGAATCACATAGCCAGCACTAATATCTCACAGCATCAGCACCAAACAGCCTCTTCCACTCATCTCAGCCACAGTCCGGGAGGAGTGGCCCAACTCACAAGAAAATGCCAACTCAAGTCCAGAACACTACAGTTCCTAATATTTAGAAGATACTTAAATGCATGTATTTGACAAGAAATGAACCAGGAAATTCTTTCACTGAGTATCACACCATGGCATTTTAGCACTTTCTTTACAGATCTAAGTCTGTGAAGGTGAGGAACTATAAGCTCTTTGCTTGGAGAGAAGCACTTGACAATCTCGCTAATGATGGCAGTCAGCCCTCCCCACATCTACACAGTGATATGGAGACAACAGTGCATAAAGCTGAACTAATTACACTTCAGGTTTTATTTGATAAAGAAGACCATGAATATGTGCGATTAATGCCACATGATTCTTTGCTGTGATCAATCTCCTGCATATTTCATTCTATCTCTGGTTTTGAAGTTTAAATCTAGAGCTCACAGCATATTATGCATTATGCATGCTTCATATAACCCAAATAATAATTGAAATTTGATGTGAATTTAAATCCTCCACAAATCCTACTTCTGAAAAAGTGTTTGGAGTGATGATGAAGCCAATGAAGCCAGTGTCTTCTCCAGCTCTGAAGAGCTACAAGGAGCACAGCTTTACAAGACTACGAAGAGCTTCTGGGCTCTGAAAATTGCTATACAAGGTCCTCAGTGCACTAGGTACCAAGGGCAAGGGACTAGACAGCATCTGCAACCTGCAGATATATTTCTAAAGATGACACAGCTTCCTTATTTAGAACCTTTTCCAAATTTAATCGTGTAGAGGTATCAGCATCACCCCCTTTCTCACCCCCATGCTGCAGGGAGCTATAGTTGGGGTAAAGGGGAGGCAGAGAAAAATAT
This sequence comes from Phyllotis vaccarum, assembly GCA_033318265.1. Classification (NCBI taxonomy): domain Eukaryota; kingdom Metazoa; phylum Chordata; class Mammalia; order Rodentia; family Cricetidae; genus Phyllotis; species Phyllotis vaccarum. The sequence continues at coordinate 104,852,845 of JARWLC010000005.1, forward strand.
TTTATGGAGAAATAAAGGGAGAATGTTGAACCCATCCCCCAGACCTACTGAGGGTCAGGGCTTCCCAGGGCAGTTGGAAAGGTTATTGCCAATATCTTTGCAGCCCATCCTGGATGTGTCAGCCCTTCGGTCACCCAGCGCTTGGGAATAAAGTTCCATATGTATCTGAAAGAGAGCAAAACATGAAGCCACCATGCCCCTCCAGCTGATACAGTAGGAAAAATAACTGCTTTCAGTGAGACTTCTTGTCCAGCTGCTGATCCCAAACTCCCAGGAGCCTTTGAATCTCACATCTAGATTAGCAGAGATTTAGGAATCAAAGAAAATAAGCCAGCATCACAAAGAAGCAGCAAATAGGTGGAAAGTGAGAAAAATCTCTTTGGGGGTAAAGGAGATTGGGGGGGTAAAGGAGAAGTAACAAAGAGACAGAAAAAACGCAGTATGGGTAAGTATTAGATTAACTTGCTGGTCATTCATTTTGCTGGATATGACAAAGGTATTGCAACTCCTATATGAAAACTATTTAAAATGTACATATTATAGGATCATACTTTTTTTATATATTTTATTAAATTCATTTTGGCAATTTTATACATGCATAAAATACATCCTGATTACTGTAGTCCCCTCATCCCAATTACCCCCCCTTTCCCCAATTCGTGTCTTCATTGAGTTTAACTAATATCTACTTTGGTAACATGAGTTTAGAATTATCCATGGTGGTGGCCTCCTCAGTTGGGAGACCACTGAAGACAAAGATTGCTTCCTTAAATCCACCAGTAGCCAACAATCCAGTGGGAATGTAGATCCCTGTGAGCTCCTTTCTGATCCATGACTGACACTTATAAATCCAGTTCTGTGCATGACTAGTGCAGGCAGCCACAGGTGTTGTGAGGTCATGCTTCCATTGTCCGAGCTCTGCCTGGAAGACAGCATTTCACAGCCCTTCTTTCTTTCTTCTAGCTCCTACTATTGCCTTTCCACAATGATCCCTGAGATTTAGAGGCAATGATATAAATATCTTACCACTCAACTGTGTCACTTTGTCTTAGCAATGTGAGTAGTGATGTGTTTCTGAATACATTGCAAAGACAAACTTCTCTGATGAAGACTGGGGTAAGTTTCTGGTATAAACATATTTAGAAGGTGCTATGAGAATTTAGCTAAACAACAGTAGTAAGTTCGCTGATATGGCCTAAGACTTCCTTGGCTACAGTTTTTGTTTGTGTGTTTGTTGAGGTTCATAGTACCAGGCATGAATTCCCTCTCATGGAATAGGTCTCAACTCTTAACCAGAAAGCAGCTGATAACAATTGTGCCACTATTGCACCAGTGAACGTATCTTACTTTGCAGGTTGGTACTACAGTTCATAGAGTTTACAGCCAGATAAGATCATCCCTGCCTTTCCTCCCCAATAGCTTCTAAGCAGTCTTGCTTGTCTTGCAGAAAGACATCTTTTTGGTTTACTCTGTTGGTACCCTTTTTTCTGTACTTCAGAAGAACTTTCTTCATAATACATGGCAGATGGACTGTAAAATGTGTTACATCACTTAGAAGTTCAGCATAATAAAAATGTATGTAAAGTTTTGGCATAAATAACACACACACACACACACACACACACACACACACACACACCTATAAATTACACTAATCCTTATGGGAAATTCTCTGTGATTGCTTGTCCGTCTAACTTGACATTACACTTACCGTTAGAATGCTCCACCATCAAATATGATTCTGTCATAGATGGTAAGAAATAGCCAACTACCATCCTATTTAAAACTCTCAGTTGCAATTTGCTCCTCTGAAAGCTATTTGAGCTCTTATGTGCAAAACTTCTGTACATATTATTTCTCCATGGTCCTTCTTCATTAGTACTTCTGGGACTTAAGTGCCATTAAATTTTCTTGCTAATATGAAATACTGAGTGTTGAAACTGGATTCTCAAAGGAAAGTTTGGGCACCTTTGATTTTATGTTAGTTCTTAGTTGAAATTTTGATTGTTGTTTTAGTTCCCTTTCTGTTGCTAAAGTAAAATGCTCTGAACAAAAGTGACTTTGAGGAGAAAGGTTTACCTGTACCACACAGTCCATCAGTGAGGAAGTCAGGACAGGACATCAAGCAGGAACCCAAGGCAGGAACCATGGAATAACACTGCTTGGTGACTCTCTCCCTGGCTTGCTCCTAGGCTCCTGTGTGGCTAGCTTTCTTATCAGTTCAGGACCATCTGCCCAGTGATTGTGCAGTAGTCTCAACCCTTAACAACTGATAATCAAGACAATCCTCCACAGACATGCCCACTGGCCAATCTACTCTAGGCAATTCTTCAACCAAGACTATCTTCTTATATGACCCGAGGCTGTGTCAAGTTGATTTTTAAAGCTAACTGAGACAGCCTGTCTTAAAAACAAAACAAAACAACAACCCCCCAACCCAAAACAAAACAAAACAAAACAAAAAACCACCAAAACCCAAAATAACAAACTTTTATTTTTATTATGTGTGCATGTGGTGGTCTGCTTGTCTGTCTGGGCACCAAGTGTATGTGATGCTTGTAGAGGCCAGAAGAAGACACTGGATCCATCTGGAACTGGAATTATAGGTAGTTGTGACCTGCCCAAAGCAGGTAATGGGAGCTGAACTGCAGAAGCAGGTACTCTTAACCACAAAGCCACCTCTCAAGATTCCAGTCTGAGAAAAAAAATGTTGGAGATAAGAGTCTTACTTTGTATCTCTGGCTGGCCTTTTAGACCAGGCTGGCCTCCAATTCACAGAGCACAGTCTGCCTCTGCCTCATCCCTGGCTTGGCAAAACAACAACAATTTTTTGAAAGTATACAATCTCTGTAAGAAAGAATATTACTGCTTGAACTTGACATTAACTATTTTGAAGCCTTATGACAATCTGTGGCTTTATTTGTGTGATAGATTAGGGTTAGTCAAATTCCTGTTCTGAGGGATAGGAGGGCACTTAATCTTTGAGGACTGTGTTCAACAACTTATAGCTGCCTACTCCAATGCTCAAGTTTTGGCTCTAGTGGGGATCACCAACCTTAGGTTCTAAAATAGACTCCTGAATAATTTTCTGATCCTTCTATTATTTCATGGCCAGACACACAGCAGTAATCTACCTACATCTAAGGAGTTGCTATATTCTCTCTTTTGACCAGATGGCTGCATTTCAGGAGTTATGTTAGATCTACACATTGCATCCATCTTGTCCCAGCCTTAGTTTTGGGGGGTCCTGTCCCTTGCATACACTGTTATAAAGAAAACATGATGCACTCTCTTGCTTCTTCTCTTCACAGATCTCTAGCTACTGTGGCAGAGTTAAGTAATCAACTCAGAAAGCCACTAGATTTAGATGGGGTTTTCTCCAAGAGTCAAGTGTTTTTAGTTTAGCCCCAGGACATACTATTGTAGGATAACTGGCCCTTTAAGAGTGGAAAATAGCCTTGAACTGATTGGCACAGAAAAAGACTTTCTGAACAGAATAACATTATCACACACATTTGAGCAATAATTAATAGATAGGACCTCAGACAAAGGACACCATCAGGCAAACAAAATGATAGGCTACAGAAGGAGAAAAATTCTTACCAAGTACATATCTGATAGAGGATTAATCTCCAAAATATATAAAGAACTCAAGAAGCTAGATGTCATGGAAACAAATTACCTAATTGAAAATTTTGTACAGATCCAAACAGAAAATTCTCAATAGAGAAAATTCAAATGGCCAAGAAACACTTAAACAGATATTCAATATCCTTGGTCAACAGGGAAATGCAAATCAAAGTACTTTGAGATTTCATCTTACACCTGTCAGAATGGCTAAGATCAATAACACAAATAAGAAGTCCTGCTAGTGAGGATGTAGAATAGGAGGACACTCATCCATTGCTGGTGGGACTACAGACTTTGTACAGCCACTATGACAATCAGTATGGTAGTTCATCAGGAAGCTGAAAATACATCTACCTCAAGATCCAGTTATAACATTATCAGACATATACTCAAAGGACTCTGGTGGCTTGAAAGAAAAAGGTCCCTCTCCAAAGAAAGTAGCACTATTGGGAGGTGAGGTCATGTTAGAGGAAGTGTGTCATTGTGGAGCTTTAGGTCTCTTTTGCATAAGCTTCACTTCCTGTGAAAGTCAGTCTACTCCCGATTGCCTGCTGATAAAGATGTATCCAGCACCATGTCTGCTTGAATGCTGCCATGCTCCCTGCCACAACGATAAGGGACCAAATCTCTGTGACTGTACAATGCCACCTCAATGAAATGTTTTCCTTTATAAAATGTTGCATGTTCCTAATTAGTATTATCAATAAAAACCAGTAGTCAGGTATGGGGTAATAACCTGAAAGATCAGAGAAGCAAAGGAGCAGCCACTAGTGACTTCTTACCTGTTGGGACTCTCTGACCAGGTCCTGTCTCCACTCGCCTTATATTCTTGCCTCTACCTCCCCAGTGCTGGGATTAAATGTGTGAGTTGATGCCACCACCACCTGTCCTCTATGGTTAACTAGTGGCTACCTTTATTTGTCAGAACTCAAACAAAATATTGCACAACACATGGTCATGGTATTAGTTCACAGAAATAGAAACCCTAACTAAGACTGACTCCACATCTTATTACAGAAAAACCTGTTCAATCATGTTCATTATTGCATGATTTATAATAGCCAGAAATTGCCAAAAAAAAAAATTCCACCCAAACCCTCAAACAACAACAAAACAAAAACAAAAACTAGAAACCCCTCAAGAGATGAATGGATAAAGAAAATGCAGCATTTATACAACAGAGTATTACTCAACTGTTAAAAAAAACCAAAAAAACAAACAAACAAACAAAAAAACCGGAATTGTCCCTGCTTCACTAGAGGACACCCAGAGTCCCAGGTAAGGTCCCTGTCCCCCAGACTGCCACCAGTCCCTTGGTGCCTGCCAATCCTACCCACAGCCATCCCCCTTTTCCTTGTCATCATATCCCAGCCCACATCTCCAGGGGAAACCCCTGCCTGACCAGAGGCCATTCAGGCCACCAGAACCCTATGTATACTGGTTGCCTGTGGACCACCCCATTCTCTCAGTTCCCATCCACCCTACCTCAACTACTCTACCCTTCCTTGTCATGCTATTCTGTCCTTCAGATGCAGTGAACAACTCCTGCTTGACCAGTGGCCATGCCAGCCTCCAGAACCACAGATAGTATGCCCACACTGTCCCCACTCAGTGCCTACCCAGCCTATCCCCAGTTACTCCACTTCTGATACCATATCGCTGCAGAAGCTCCCCTGGTTAGACCAGAGGCCATGCTGGCCACCAGAACTCCAGCCTCCTACCCATGGGGAAACTCCCTGTTCAACCAGAGGCTACCACAGTCATCATAAGTCCAGCCCCCAATTCGGGTGGAGATTCTATATTTAACCATATGACACTCTGGCCAGAAGACCATAGAGAAAACAGAAACCAAGGAACAAAACATTCATCTATCGGAGACAAACTCAGAAATCAGTACCTAGATTTATAATCACCCCAAACCTAGATGCCTAGACACTAGTATAAGAACACAACAGCCAGAAAAATATGTCATCACATGAGCCCAGCTATTCTACTACAGTGAACCCTGAATATTCCAACATGGATGGAGCACAAGAAAATGGCCTTAAAACTAACTTTATGAACATGATAGCGGTCCTTAAAGAGAAAAATGAAAAAAAATCCCTTAAAGAAATAAAGAAAAAGAAAAAAATGGAAGAAATGAAGTCAAGGAAACCAAGAAAATACAATGAGTTGCGAGAAAAGAATAAAACTGTTCAAGACTTGAAAATAGAAATAGAACCAATAATGAAAACACAAAGTGGGGGAAATCTGGAAGTGGAAAATCTAGGTGTGTGAACAGGAACTACAGATGCAAACACCAGCAACGGAATACAAGGGACAGAACAGAGAATCTCAGGCATTGAAGATATGATAGAAGAGTCTCAGTTGACATATGAAAAAAACAGAATGCCCTGTAGATCCTAAGAGACCACAGATGACAGCATAGAATGTTATACCCAACAAAATTTTGAATCACCATAGATGGAGAAAACAAGATATTCTATAATAAAGTCAAATTTAAACAGTTTCTATCTACAAATCCAGCCCTACAAAAAATACTAGAAAGAAACTCCAGCCCACAGAGATTAACCACACCCATAAAACATGGGAAATACATAACTTCACACTAGCAAAACCAATGTAATCACTACAACCAAAATAACAGGAATTAACATTTGTTGGTCACTGATATGTAGGGGTATTATGTTGTTCCATTATAAATAATTGTCCCCACCTATGAGTTTAATAAAAAGCGCTGATTGGCCAAAGGCAGACAGGTAATGTGGGCGGGGCTCTAGACTAAGAAGACTCTAGGAACAGGCAGAACAAAGCAGAATGCCAGAGAGAAGCCAGAAGCAGCAGAGGACAACTATGCTGCTCTGAGAAAAGGTACAAAGCCCCATGGCTTAACAGGATAAGAATCATGGGTTAGATTAAGGGTAAAGAGTTAGCAAGTTATATGCCCGGGCCTTAGGCTGATCAGCTTAAAATTAATGTAAGTATCTGTGTGTCTCTGCGAGTCTGTGGGTCTGCAGGCCTAAACCTTGAGGCTAGGCCCGAAAGTCTGGGCCAGAAACCTCCTACTACACTGATATTTCTTAATATCAATGGACCCAATTCCCTAATACAAAGACAGACTAATAGAACAGATGAAAAAAAAAAAAAAAGGAACAGGATCCATCCTTCTTCTGCATACAAGAAACACAATTCAACATCAGAGGTACACATTACCTCAGAGTAAAGGGTTGGGAAAGGTTTTCCAAGCAAATGGTCCTAAGAATCAAGCTGTTATAGCCATTAGGATATCTATCAAAATAGACTTCAAACCAAAATTAATCCAAAGAGACGGGGAGGGATGCTGCATACTCATCAAAGGAAAAGTCCACCATCATAACTTAATTCTTAATATCTATACCCTAAACACAAGGGCATCCATTATTGTAAAGGAAATACTGCTACAACTTAAATTACCCATTGACCCTCATACATTGACTATGGGAAACTTCAATACCACCCTCTCACCAATGGTCAGGTCATCCAGATAAAAGCTAAGTAGAGAAACGCTGAAGCTAACAGATGTTATGAACCAAATGGACCTAAAAGACATTTACAGAACATTTCTCACAAACACCAAAATATTTTTCTCATCACCTCACAATACATCCTCAAAATCTGAGTACAAATTCAGTCACAGAAAGTCTCACCATATATTAAAAAATTGAAATCACCCCCCCCCCCGCATCCTATATAGTAATTGAAGTTCTATCAGGAGAAATAAGCAACTGAAGGAGATCAAGAGGACAGAAACTGGAAAGAAAGAAGATAAAGTATCATAATTTGTAGGTGATACCATAGTATACATAAATGACCCCGAAATTCTACCAGGGACTCCTGCAGATGTCAAATACCTTTAGTAAAGTGGCTGGATACCAGATAACTAAAAACATGGGTAGCCTCCCTTCACACAGATAACAAATAGACTGAGAAGGGAACCAAGGAAGAACTATCCTTTAATTATTCATAAATTACTTTGGGGCAATTCTAATCAAGCAAGCGAAAGACTTGTATGACAAAAACTTCACATCTCTGAAGAAAGAAACAAAGATCTCCAGTGTTCACGATTTGGTAAAATTAACACAGTAAAAGTTGCTATTTTACCAAAAGCAATCTACAGGTTTAGCAATCCCCACCAAAATTCCTATACAACTTTTTAGACTTTCAAAGCACAACACTCAACTTTATACAGAAAGAAAAGAAACCCAGGATAGCTAAAAAAAATTAAAAAAAAAAAAAAGTTTTCACCATCCCTGATTTCAAGCTGTACTACAGAGCTATAGTAATAAAAACTGCATGGTATTGACATAAAAACAGACAGGTTGATCAATGGAATAGAATAGAAGACCCAGACATAAATCCACACACACACATGGTCACTGATTTTTGATAATCTAGAAATACACAATGGAAAAGTGAAAGTATTTTCAACTAATGGTGCTGTTATAACTGGATGTTTGCAGTAGAAGAATGCAAATAAAATCATATCTACCATTATGCACAAGTTGATCAAAGACCTCAACATGAGGTGAAATACACTAAACCTAATAGAAGAAAAAGTGGGAAACAGCCTTGAACTCATTGGCACAGAGGACAACTTCCTGAACAGAACACTGATACCTTAGGCACCATGAACAACAATCAACGAATGGAACCTCATGAAACTGAAAAGCTTTTACAAGGGAAAGATTGCCGTTAGTAGGATAAAACAGCAGCCTAGAGAATGGAAAAGGATTTTCACCAACTCCACATGTGACAGAGGCTAATATCCAATATATTAGCTAAATATATGCATGGTGAATATATGTAGACCAGGCTGGCCTTAAACTCACAGATATTTTCTTGCCTCTGCCTCCCATGTGCTGGGATTAAAGGTGTATGCCACCATGCCCGGCAGAGAAATCTTTAACTGGATGTGCTCAGTTAGTCGTAAACTGCACTACTCTAGGACTGGCTGCATTTTCTTGATCAGTGGTAGATTTGGGAGGGCCTTGTAGGTGGTGACATCTCTGGACAGTCAGACAGGTCTGAGATGTGTAAGTAAGCAGGCTCAGCAGCCATGAAGAGCAAGTAAGCTGGGTTCCTCCCTGGTCTCTGCTTTAGTTCTTGCTTCTTGGTTCCTGTCTTGACGTCCTGCAATGGTCTGTGACCTGGGATGTATAAGACAAACCCTTTCTTCCCCAAGTTACTTTTGGTCTGTGTTTTATCACAGCAGTAGAAACTTAAGACACATACCTTCCTTATAGTTTATTTTTTAGTTAATTTTATAGAGTTTTCTAGATTATTTTTGTTGTTATTCTTTTTCCTTCCTTCCTTCTTCTCTTTCTTTCTTTTTTTTTTTTAATCACTGGAGAAATTCAGACTCACAGAATTCCAGTAGGTCTCTAATGCCTCTAAGTCAGCCCACCAACAGACACAAATTCAAGTATTTCAGCTTCAAATCTGGAAGTACATCACACAGACCTATCCTAGTATAGGTATACATTGGCCACCGTTAGACAGATATGAGTTATTTTTGGATAACTATCAGTGAGTGCCCATGAAGTCCCTTCCTCAGCAGATGTGCAGTTGATTAGAATTGGAGAATGGAAGCCCCAGTGTATTACACCTGATTGTTCCCAAGGCATTCTCTGTGGGCTGAGATGTGGAATGCTCTGATTTGATGGAGTACTGAAATAGTCTTTGGTCCATGACACTTTATATCCAAATATGCACTGAATTTTAGACACAAAGTGTTAAATAGGCTGAATAAGGATGGAAAAGGTTGCAAAGAACTGAAATGTTTAGTGGTTATTCATTTCGGACCCCCCTTTTTGAGAGGACCACATCAATTTAGAACTTAGTGTGTGTGTGTGTGTGTGTGTGTGTGTGTGTGAGAGAGAGAGAGAGAGAGAGAGAGAGAGAGAGAGAGAGAGAGAGAGAGAGAGAGAGAGAGAACATGGGCACTTATACAGACATGAGATATGAGATATGAGATATGAGGTTCAGGGAGAAAATCCTGTTATTGCTTTTGCATTGTTGTATTGAAATACTTGAGAAGCATCTTAATGAGAATTGTTTATTTTAGCCCATGATTTTAGTTGCTGGCCTTTGTGAACACTGACTCTGGTCCATGGCGAAGACCATCAAGGTGGCCAAAGTATGTGACACTCACCTCCTGGCAGACACTAAGCCAACTGAAACTAAGAGGACCCTTTGGAAGACACATTCCCCAGCGACCCATCCCCAGGGGTCTAATTCCTGTAGGTAAGTTCCACTTAGCATTTCAATGGTCTTTCAAAATAAAACCACCAGATGGGACTCCATACCACAAAAGCCATACCAAAGAATAAGTAAGAAGAAGATGTTGCAACACTTCTTTTTTCCATTATTCCGTTTTATTCTTTTTTTTGTACCTGTGTTTATTCTTGCTTTTACTACACTGTCAACAGTATTTTACTCATATATTAAATTTTTGTTTTTAGCTCCTTTTTATAGAATGCTTTTATTGTGTGCACTTGAGTATGCATTTCATTTAACCCATAAGTAGGTACCATTTAAAATAGATACTTTATCTCATTTTTAAGAATCAGAAAGTGAAGCAGAGAATTATATCTGATTCAGTTGATCTTATATGGCTAATGAGTGGCAAAGTAGAGTTGTGAACCCAGAAAATCTGACCCAGGAGCTTAAAGGAACATTGCTTGTGATCTGCGCTGCCTTCACCTTGTAGTGGGTGTGTGGTGATGATCCCTTCAGCACTGTGAGAGAGTTGGCTGGTGTATTGTTATGCATGGGTGGTTCTTTCATTGCTAGTAGCTGTGGGTCAGCTGTTTTCACTCTTCTTCCTTCCTAAGTGACATACTTTCCATTTCAATACAAGGAGTGTTAGCAATTCCACTACTGTTTTATTATCTCTTATACTCCTTCATAAATGTATTTAAATGATTCTATTTTTTTCAATACTGAGTGAGATTTTCTCTTTTTGCTTCAGTCCCTCCCCCTTTTCTTTCAAAGAAATTTTAAGATTTATTTTATTTTATATGTCTGGGTATGGTGGTTTAGATGAGAATGGCCCTGTCTTAGTTAGGGTTTCTATTGCTGTGAAGAGACATTATGACCATGTCAGCTCTTACAAAGGAAACATTTAATTGTGGTGGCTCACTTACTAAATGTTCAGTGCATTATCATCATGCAGGCAGACATGGTGCTGGAGAGGTAGTTGCTACATGTTGATATGCAGACAACAGGAAGTAAACTGTCTCACGGGGCATGGCTTGAACATATGTGAGTCCTCAAAGTCCACCTCCTCAGTGACACACTTCCACAAGACCACACCTACTCCAAGGCCACATCTCCTAATAATGCCACTGTCTTTGGAAACAATTCTCTTTCAAACCACAAGTCCTCACAGACTCATATATTTGCGTGCTCAGTCCGCAGTTGATGAACTCTTTGGAAGGATTGAGAGGTGTGCGTTTGTTGGAGGAGGTGTGTCACTGTGAGGCTTTGAGGTTTCAAAAGTCTACACCAGGTCTAGTATCTTGCTCTTCCTGTTGCCTGTAGTCAGGATGTGAAGCATCAGTTACTTCTCCAGTACTTGCCTATCTGAATTCTTCCATGCTCTCCACCATGACACCAATGGACTAAAACTCTGAAACTGTAAGCAAATTCCAATTAAATGTGTTCTTTCCTAAAAGCTGCCTTGGTCATGGGGTCTCTTCACAGCAATAGAACAGCGACTAAGACGACATGCATTTTGCCTGTATGTATGTACATCACATATGTGTTCCATGCCACAGGGGTCAGAAAAGAGCATTTGATTCCCTGAACTGGAGTTATGGATGACTTCCATGGAAACCCATCCCAGGTCCTTTGCAAGAGCAACAAATATTCTTACCCTTGTGCATGAAAAATGTTACTATGAAACACATTTCTTGTTATAGTAACAAAAAATTAATTTAAAATGTAAAATTTTGATTCTTGGGCAGATATTTCATGTAAATTAAACAAATATATTCTCTAAACTGGTACTTATAGTTTTCAGCTTTCATACTTTGGAAAACAGATACTAGAAAATGAGAAAAAGAAAGTCTCTTAGTTCGCTTATGACATTTACTCAACAATTCTAGATTAAAATTTTTATTTCTTTTGATTTGTACTCCTTTCATGCTTCTTTCATACTTTTTATACCAAATTTATTTGAAGGGTTAAGTTATGATGCCATGGTGGTTTTTTTTTTTTTTTTTTTTTTTTTTTTTTTTTTTTTTTTTTTTTTTTTTGTCACTTTCCAAAAGAACAACATAGCCTCACAATTTATTCAAGAGACCAGAAGTAAATAACTTGCAAAATTTAGCTCTAGTGAGAATCTGGTAAACTCCAGATTGATGCATACCAGGGCCACTTGACCTCTATTCAGAGTTGTTTGGAGTTCGGACTTCCCTGAGTGTGTCAAAGCCATGGAGTCAGTGCTCAGACTGCAGAAGTGAAGAGGGATATGGAGGAGGAGCCACTGTCTCTGCCCCAGATGGGACAGCCCTGCCTGCTGTCTGCCTTCAGGATTACTGTTTCTCCCCTCAGATTTAAAGTAGAATCTAAATACACACACACACACACATACACACACACACACACACACACGCACACGCACACGCACACGCACACGCACACGCACACGCACACGCATACTACAGTATGTTTAAAAAAAGAAGTGAATAGTATAGAAAAAAACACCTTGGTATCAGGAAATTGAACGTGTAACTAATTATATTTAATCCATTAGTAGAGATAGTGTTTAAATAATTTACGATACCCAATAAAATGTTCTTTACAGAAAATACAATTAGTATTTTTCTTAATGTTTCCTAATACTGGTTTCTTATAAATACTGGTTATAACATGAAGCAGTAATAACAAGATGGCTTTGCTGATGTTCTTTCTGTAACAGTCTCCTCTGAGATTGAAACATTCCATACTTCAGGCAAACTCCTTAAGCAGAAAGATAAAATAACTCAAAAGAGCTTCAGGAAGCCCCTGAAACTGACCAGATTCACTAGGCCCCTTTGCCAGATTTAGCATTAAATGCTGTAAAGATGATTCTCAGACCAGCCAAGCTTCAAAAAAGGCTACAGAGACCAGACAAGCAGCTGCCTACAACAGTTTTAAACCAACTGAGGCACCTGGGTAGGACACAATCCAACCTGTTGAGCTGCGTGCAGGCTGTGCAGTGTGCTCCAGGTCCCCAGTTTGTGAGCTGTCACCCTGCTGGGGTGGGCTTTGGTGATACAGCTCTCTTTGTGTTATGTCTGCTCCTGGGGCCCTGTCCATATTCTGTAAGTAATCTCTATAAAACTCAAAGTTCTTTGAACTTTGGTGGTCTCCACACATTGATCTATCTTGGGTGAGTAGAAATGAATTTTCATCTCTCCAAGATAAGTTTTGGCACATAACAATAATAGAGAGTGACTACTATCAGTGTAATTACCTACAGCTAAATTTTATCTGAATTCTTTAGATTCAAGTCGTTAAAATTTTGTAAATGACCAATTTTTTGGCAAAATGTAAATCCATGAATTTATTCAGGAACATTTTCCTAGATATCAGGTCATGGGTGTAGACTTTTATATTTAAAATCTTTCCCTCAGAACTGTTTTTAAGTGCTATAGCATTTAAATTTTTCATCAAACAGAATTTTGTCAAAGCACACATGTTTAAAGTCATGCATAATCTGATACCAAAACAGTGATGAACACATACTGGAAGGCTGAAGAGACAATGAAAGGGAAAAAGGTGGGGGGCACCATGAGACGTTGAGGGAAAATTTTCCAAGGGTGTGAGAGACATCAACCCACAGATACAAGAAGTACAGAGAATTCAAAACAAGGTGCAAAGAAAAGGCACCTTTACATAGTGATGTCACTATAGCAAGCCAAAAACAAAGAAGAAACCCTTTTTAATTTATTTTCATGCAGTTCATGCTGGCATTGAACTTGTTGAGGTGACCTTGAACTTCTAATAATCCTACACGAGCTCTCAATTGGCTGGGATAACAGGCATTTGCCACTCCATTTTCCACTGGCTTTTGTGATGCTGGGATGAAATCCAAGGCTTCCTACATGCTTGGGCAAGCACCCTACCAACTGAACTACTGTGGTGTTTTGAATGAGAATGTCTCCCAGAGGCTCAGGAGTTGGAACACTTGCTTTCTAGTTGGTGGATTTGTTTTGGAAAGAGGTGCAGCCTTGCTGGGGAAAACATATCACTGAAGACAGGCCTTGAGAGTATATAATCTTGCCGTCATTGTTTTTATGTTTGCATTTGAAGATGTGAGCTCTCAGCTTCATGCTCCTGCCATCATAACTGCTTCTCCCTGGGTTCTTATTCCTCCAGAACCATAAGCCAAAATAAGCCCTCTCTTCTATTAGTTGCTTTTGGTCATGGTGTTTTATCAACAGAAAAGCAACTAGTACAAAAGCTGGTATCAGAGAGTGGGTTGTTGCTGTGAAAAATGTGACCATGTTGTTTTTGGAGGAATATGAAGACTTTGGAACTTTGGACAAGAGAGGCAGACACATCCACACAAAACAGACAAAATTTTCTTTGAAAGACATCTGTCCAATACACAAAAATCTCCTACAAATTAGGAATGACAATAACAACAGATGGTGTACAAAATTGAGCAAAACTTTAAGGGATAACTTTCAATTGGAATTACTCAAAAAATATGCAAAGATAGTCAACATCATTAGTAATCGGAGGAAGATAGTGAAAGCCACAATGAGGTGGTGCTGCACAGCCATCAGCACGACAGACATGAAACAGGCGAATAGCACCAAGTACAGTGAGATTGCCAAATAAGACATATTTTGCTAGTGGGAAAGTAAATTGATTTGGAGTTTGCAACAGTTTGGCAGTATCTACTAAGCTCAACATATACGGAATCTGTCACTTAGCAATTTCACCCCTGCAACAGAGATACATCAGTCAACAGACATGAATGAGAATGTGTATATAACTACCACTCTGAGTAGTTCCCCCCTAGGAACACCTGCAGTGCCCTTCAGTGGTACTATGGACTAATACACAGGGATATCTTCACAAAAGGAACACTGCACAGCTCTGAGAAATAACAGTCCAGGTAATGAGTAAATCTCAAAACACAATGCAAAGCTATGAGGCAAATACAGAGATTATGAACTTTTTATAGCTGATTATTTTGAATTTCCATATGAAGTTCAGAATTCAGTATGACTGACATAAGAGGCTGTGAAAGTGGTTAGCATGGGAACACAGATTTGGAGAAAGCAACATACGGGGGACTGAAAATACTCTATATTTTGATTTTGAGCAGAGGTGACTTTTTGCCCACCTCCAGGGAAATCTGGCAACACCTAGAGATTATTTTGATTGCCATGTCTAGGAAGGCTCTCTGGATACCCAGGCATAGAAGTTGGGAATGCTGTTTCACAAGCCACTGAAATCCTTCACAGGAAGCAGTTATTTGGAATGTAGGAAATCCTGAGGTTGGGAGCCCTGACCTACATGGCACTTAGAAGATAACATGCCTATGTATCATGTGAGCACCTCTTTCTTCCCCAAAAGGGTAATGCATACAGCTTGTGCATCTAAATTTCTTTGTAAGCATTAGAAAATACACAAAGAAATCAGGCACAGTGCTACAAGCCTATAATCCCAATACTCAGGACACCAAAGCTGGAGGATGAAAAACCTTAGGTTCTGCTTTTACAAAACCCAAATGGGATGAATAAAGAAAAATACATGTGTGTTCATAGATTTTTTTTTTTTTTGTATTGAAAATCAAACCCAGAGCCTTACACTTGCTAGGTGAATGCTCTACCACTGTAACTCACCAGCCCCTCACATGCACTTTAAACATTAGTATAGTCTTGTTTCCTTCATCATTAATTATCAACAAAACTTATATAAAAATTAAGAAATCTTCTAGTTCATCAAATATCACTTGCACCCCACTATCAGTCACAAGTCATTTATAGGGTTAGAAAGGAACATGGCTATTTCTCTTGTCTTTGGATCTGGCTACACAGTCCTGAATGAGTTACACGTGTTTCATATTTGGGGCTGGAGGTGTAGGCTAGTGATGATCGCAAGTGAATTGACGATCACCTTTGAGGCCTTTCATTTCATCCCAAGAATAAATGTACCACTCCACATACATATGTGCATGTGTGTAGAAGCAGTGTCAGCCAGATGTTATTATGATTGACACAGCAATACAAGACGTGTGATGTAACTCTGAGCTGTTTACTCAGAGACATGAGCAAAGACAAGCCAGGCCCCAGGCCTCTGTTTCCTCGTTGTTAGAGAAAGAATCAAATCAAATGGCATAGCTCCTCATCAAATCAATTTGCTGTTCAATTCTGTATCAGCTGTCTTGGTCTTAAATCAAATAGTAATATGGCTTTGAAAAGACTTTTTTTATAGTTAACTGTTAAATTAGTTGTTCTATAAGTCAGAATAGTCAACTGGTTTTATAATAATGAGAGATAAAAGGTGAAGTAGCTCTTCTGGAAAATGTAGTACCTTAGTCTTGTTTCACAAATGGTCCCCAGTACAAGTGGAGTCAATTCAGTGGACTAGAATCAAAGCAATCTATTCTATGAATTCCTAATAATGGAATATCACCTTGAGTCTTTCAACAGGAGGGCCATCCAAGTTGACTGTGATTGGCCTCTGCCAGAGTCCATTCAGTTGAACCCAGCTGACATACTCCTGAAGCCATGTCTAAAGTCTCAAACTCTCAGCTCAAGGTAACATTCAGGGAACATCTCGGACAGTGCTGGTAGTCAGTGACTCACACTTATTGTACTAAATGCTAAACTGTGACTCAGACTCAATCTATTAGCTGCTGAATGGCACTGTGCTTACTTGACTAGAAGCTCATTGTGAGTCACCTGGTGATGCCCCAAAAACCGTCCTTCAGATTTCCATTTGGACAGTGATTCACATGATAATCACACTGTGACCTGACTTGACTGACACATGGCATTTCAAAATTCATTTCTGTGGAACTGGCTTGGGAGCAAGATAGAAAGTCACTCCTACTAAATGTCCAGTATTTTAAAAAATACATAGGCCTCCTAGGGCAACATACTGATTCAGCTTTCACATCAGAATGAAACTTGGTCGCCTTCCTCAAGGATGCAGGGCACAGTTCCTCAAAATACCTTCCTCAGAAAACACCATGTTCCTTAAAATACCTTTGTAAGAGAAGACACCACCATGTAGTTGCTCAGATGTTCCTGGCTGTTTCTCTAAGCTGTCCTCCACATGCTCCTCATAGATGGCGAATATGGTTCCAACAAAACACAGACATAACTACATAAGTAGAAACACATGGTGGAATTTTAAGAACTAGTACTTAACACACTAGCTAAGTTACTACATTCAAATAGGCAAGGCTTTCTCTTTCACTTGCTAGTTCACAAAACTGGAAAGAATAAAAATCTCCTGAGTAATTTCAGAGGCTTTTCTTAAAAGGCTTTCTCATGGGAATGACCTTCAGATCAGTAGGAAAGACATTTTTTAAAATGTAAGAATATTGAAATGATTTCTAATATAAAACTGCTCAAAGGGATTAAGAGACCATACAACAGAATGCATTCCTTAACTCTGTGTTAGCTTGATCTCTGCTTGTCCTTTGACCTATCTGATCATGTCTTCATAATACCAGGTACCATGACAACAAAGGTTTGTATGTCTTGGTGTTGAAGCTAACACATACTTGTATGTTTATCCTTGTATATACACCCTAAACTCTTGTTTGTGAGTCACAAATCCTCAGAGTTGTTTGTGAGAGCTATGAGGAAAGAGTCAGAATACTAATTTCCCTTCAGCCCCTCCATAGCTGAAATCCTAAACTCTTCTAATGTTTCCTTGTTGGTACAAGGAAGAAGGTAAAGACATAGCTGGGTTGTCATAATCCTATATTTTGTATGATAAATAGCCTTGGGGTCAATTTTTAGTACTCTCAAAAGGGTCAACCTGTCTAGTTCCTATGGTAAGTCTCCAAACTTTCTTAAATAAAAGGCTAAGAACCTTATTTCAGTGAAAGTATGGGGTGTTTTGTAAATACCATGATTTACTGTGTAAATTTTAAATGTGCATTTCTTTAACAAAAGGAACTCCCTCTCTGTTTGTTTGAGGTGAGGTCCCAAGGAGCCTGGACTAGGTCTGATCTTGCTGTGGAGCTGAACTTCTGATGCGCCTGCCTCCATCTTCTGTGAGTTGGGATGACCTGCATTGATACCACCAGGTTTACTTGGTGCAGGGGCTGGACCACAGGCATGTGAGCATTTAGTCAAATGCTTATCAACTGAGATATGTTTCCAGTTCCTACAAACACAACTCTTTACAATATTTATTACTTTTTTGTATTAATATATGATGGGATGCTCAAGACATGCCCACGTGGGGGTCAGAGGACAGTTTGTGTCTTCAGGTTCTCAGGCCTGCATAATAAGCGCCTTTAACTGCTCTAACATCTCACCAAACCTAACTTTTTAAAAGGTAAAATTTCTCCTTAAATGCTCTTTGGTGCCTATATGTAAATATCTCATAATTATTCATAATGAATGAAAGGGTCCATGTGATAGAGAAATGAATTGCATTTAAATTTAAATATTGAGGGCTGGAGAGATGGGTCAGAGGTTAATAGTACTGGCTGCTCTTCTTCTTGAAGTCCTGAGTTCAATTCCTAGCAACCACATGGTTGCTCACAACCATCTATAATGAGATGTGGTGCCCTCTTCTGGCATGTGTATACATAATAAATAAATAAATCTTCTTAAAAATAAATTTAAATATTGAGAGAAAACATTTATTCCTTCCTGATTTTTGACAACCAATATCCATTTTAGTGTGTAAACATACTCTTTATGGCATACAAAATAGGCATTCTGCTCCTGATCTTTACATTTCCATCTATCTATCTATCTATCTATCTATCTATCTATCTATCTATCTATCTATCTATCTATCCATCCATCCATCCATCCATCCATCCATCCATCCATCCATCTATCTATCTATCTATCTATCTATCTATCTATCTAAGACATAATGGCAATATGTGTTTACTGCCCTCAAAGCTCGTTTTCCTTCCTTTGTCTCAGAGAGATGGAGCTAGTGATGCCTGCATACTCCTGTGTTCATATAGCTTTAGAGATTTGAACTCCACTAAGCCAAAGTAGTATCAATATAGTAACAGTATGAATAGCTTTTTTAAAAGATTTCTTTTATTTTATGACTATATATGTGGCTATGCCATAAGTGTGCCTGGTGCCTGCTGAGACAAAAAGAGGGTGCTGGATCCACTAGAGCTAAGGTTACAGGTTGTTGGGAGCAGTCAGCTTGGGTGCTGGGAGCTGAACTCAGGCCCACTGCAAGAATTGAACATTCTCTTATTTAGGAGCCATCTCTCCAGCCCAGTGACTAGTTTTTTTGCAAAGCATAAGCCCAGAAATTGTACTGTATTAATTTATCAAAAGTAGGGCACTTCCCCATTTACAGATGATAAACCGAATCACAAAGAGATGAAGTAACCTCTTAAAGTCTCACAGCTTGCTTGAGATTTGAGACCACCGTCAACAGATGGCTCATTTAAGACAACAAAAGATGCACATTAAGGAACAAAACCATATAAAAACTAGGTTTGAGACAAATAGACACAAAGCCAGTAAACAGTGTGTATTAGAATGGTTCGAAAACACTTAAAGGTGAGTGTCATTTTAGCATAAACGGTCTTGAGGAAGTCAGGCAGTTCAGTGAACAGAAGCAAATGAAAGTAAGCCTGTGTCACCAGTGCCCCTGAGGAAGGGTAGCGGCTGACCAAGCAGAGGTGGTGGAGAGAAATGAATGATGCTGGAGCTCTCCACTGCCCACGTTTGCGGAGTTAATCGGAGCCCAAGAACCCTGGACCATTTCTGTTAGCTAGTGGGTGAGGAGCTATGGACAGCACTGAGGGCCCTAATGGCTGTAGCGACTGGCTGCCAAGCTCCTCCCCACCCCCACCCCCACCCCCACCCCCAAGCTATCTGGCTTATGAAAGTCAGAAAGCCCAAGAGAGTGGTAGGCCTTCACCAAAGTCTCTGGAAAGGAAGAGATGTCCCTCACTCTCCTTCAGGACAGAAATGCTACACCACCACTTCTCTCTGCTGGTGGCGCTGTTCACTGACTGGGGATGCAGAGGCAGCAGATGCTCCCTCGGGAATCTCAAAAGCTCGGCCCCAAACACACTTCACCCAGTGTTCACCAGCTGCTGGGCTAGCTCCTCTCGCCCAGGTTTTCCTCCCTTCTTATAGAATGCCCGAAGCTCCAGACCCATCTCAGCCCGAGAGAGCCACCTCTCCCAGTGCCCTACCTCCAGACCCTCGTGGGGTGGGTAAGTCGCAGCGCCCGCACACCCCTCCCCAATGCCCACCTCCCGTCGCCCACTCCCTGCGTGTGGAAATCCTGAAGCGCATTCAAACCTCTCCCGAAACATCCACCCCGCCCCCGCGCGCCGTCTCTTCCGAGGCCTCTCCCTTACCTACTCTCCCTAAAGAGTGGGTGGGGACATCCACATGCACCCAGATCTCCGAAGGTGCCCACCCCTGTCCCCGGAGCTGGGACAACTCATTTAGCCAGCTCAGTTCTTCCAAGGCCTACACCATCGTGCAAGGAGCCGACTCTCCATCTCTCGCCTCCTCGCAGCCTCTCCGCTTCCCACTGTACCTTCAGTCGCAGCAGCCTGCGCGCCCCCGTTGGTTCCGGAACGCCCCTCCGAGAGTGGAGAGATCTAGCGCTCGGGCCTGCTAAGGAAAAGCCCCAGCGCCTGTCCCTTAAGCGGCTGTTGTGTCTGCTCAGTTGTCAGGAGCATGCAGACCCCAGAGCTTGGGGTGCAGTCTGAGCGCCCACTTCCCACCCTGCTCTGCTGGCTCGCCTGGGCTGCGCTTCTCTGAAAAGGGGGGTGGTGCATTCCCGGAGAGCCACCTCCTTCCCACCTGTGCTTAAACTGCTCCCCCCGGGGCTCAGGCATCGGGAGCGTCCTACCCCCAACTCAGTGTCCGACTCTTCAACTCGCTTGGACTTTCTCAAAATGCTTGGCGTGGCCAATATTCACTTTAGACCTCGATGACATGGCTCGTCCCGCACTGAGTCTTAGACCCGGCACCACCACCTGCTTGGAGCGGGGGTGTCTGATAACAATGGTTCACGATGGTTCGAGCCCTCCTTCAGACATTGTCATGCCTCTAACCCACAACCCACTCTCGACAGGCATTGACTAGCCCACGGGGCATGATTCGCCAGGCAAGGACCTGGCGTCTCAGGTCCCTCCAGCGAGCTCACCCTCGGGGTTCCTTCCACTGCCGGGTCCAGGGCTTCAGGGGGAGAGTTTGAGAGGACGCCAGATTCTTACCAAGCTAGGGTCCAGCGGGCTAGCTGGAGGGGAAGCTCCGGCCCTCTGGCCTCCGTTGGCCGTGCGCATGCGTTCAGAGTGTGCCTTAGTTTTCTTAGACTGGTTCCTTCTCCGCCAGCGCTGGCCCCCTGCCTCCCGCCCTTTCCTCTGTCTCTGGATCTCAGCTCCGGAGCTCTTCTTTCCTCCTCTCCCTTTCCCCTCTGACTCCACTCCGCCTCCACTCTCGCTTCCTTAGCGCTGGGCATTGCCCCAGCTCGCCTCCTACTGGCGGCAGCGCGCAGAAACTTGAAGCCGGGGACACCTCTTAGTCCCAACGCGAGCGCGAGGAACCGGAGTGGGTGCGACGCGGAGCGAGCTTTGAGGGTTCCCGCAAAGCCCACTCTTTCTTTCTTCCTTGGCTCTAGCTAGCGCGGGCCTATCCAGAGTGGGTGAGTGAGTGCTGGGACCTTGTGAATGAAGAGAGGCTGGGGGGGGGGGAGCGGCGCTGGGATGGGGGAGGAGGGTCGCGAGAGGAGCAGATGCTTGGTATCCTGGGTCGCACCAGTGAACTGCTCGCCTTTGCAAGACAATTCCTGCCCCTGACCCCACTGTCTCAAACGCCACTAACCTCAGAACCCAACTCGCTCGGGGCGGGCTCTAGCACCAGCTCTCTCTTTAGACGGTTCTTAGTCGTCTGATGGCGACTGGGATGGCGAAGTGGAGTCTAAGAAAACCTAAGCCTGGACTCCGGTCTTAGGCAGTCCCTCGGCAGCCCCCTTTCCCTTAGGACTCGGAGGCGAAGGGAGGGGAGCCCTGTGCGGCTGCGCCACCTGGAGCCTAGCTCGGAGGACTCCGAAGAGCCGAGGTCGCCGCAGCTGGTGGAGTAAGCCTTGGAGAGGGCCCTTGAGGCTGGCTGTGCGTCTGAGCTCAGAGGGCAAAACTGAAGCAGCAAAGTGATCTGACACAAAAATAACATCACGTCATTTCCTCCTCTCCCGCAGAGAGGGCAGGGGAGTCGGGGCGCCTACTAGGCTTTCGGGCCGTGGCGACGCGCTGGGATGCTCCGGGTGGGGAGTGGGGGTGGGGAAGAATTGCAACCACAGTTGGAAAAGATTCCCAGGGGCGTCAGAGGACTTCCTCGGGCTTCTAGGAACAGTAGAAGGGGAATGAATGGGTTGGGAGAAAGTATCTACTAGTGCCTCCGCGGATGTGGGAGTGTCAGAGAGCCCAGTGTGCCCAGCGTTGTGCCTACTGGATTGGGTCAGTCGGACTTACAACCAGTGGGAAAGGCTGGGTCGAGAGGCCGAGAAGGAGTTTGGTGGAGTCCCCAGTACTCACGGGTTCCGGCGAACTTTTCCCAGGGCAGGCGTCCTCTTCTCTGGGCTCTGGGATTGGACTTGCCAGCTTCAGACTAGGACCCCTCGGAGGTCTGCCTGGCAGTGCTTTTGAGGCCGTGAGTAGGAGCAGAAGGCGACGGAGCACTGGAGAGAGCCAGGCGTCGGGCCAGGCGGGAAGCTGAGGGGAGAAGTCCCAGTGTGGCAGGCGAGGCGCGGGAAGGGGTGGCCGCAGAAGACCCAAGAAGAATCGCGTGAAGATGCAGAGCAGGCTAGAAAGGTGGTGGAGCAGCGTCTGAAAGGCAGGAGAGTCTGGGAGCTGTGCAGGGCGGACAAGCGGGAAGGGCGTGGGGGAAGGAGAGAAACAAACCCAGCACATCATTAGGATCTTATCCAGTCACCTACTTGAGACCGCTTGCTGAAGCATCTTGAGAATTTACTTTGGGGGGGTGCAAGTGGTCGGTGAAAGCAAATAAAAAGAGCGAGGTCAGAGTGTCATTTCTTCCCTCCTTTAAAACTATGCTGTTCAAGACTGTGGTCCCTGGACCAGCAGCTGTTGCCAATACCCAATATCCAACCGCTCCATAGAAATGGAAAACTCGTGTCCCTATCACAGCCTAGTTCATCAGAATCTGCATGTTAACATCCCCTTGGAATATACATTCGATATTGCATGCCTATCTAAGAAACTTTATGTTCATATATTCATTTTTGCAATTCTTCTTCCCTTCCATCACTCAAATCCTTCTCGCCCTGCCTTTTTCCAATAAACCGCCTCCTACCCCAGGTAGTGATACACCTGGTTACCAGATCCCACTGGGATAGCTGTTAAGTGAGACGTGGATAGTAGATGGCAGGTGGCTGAAAAATGCCAGACCCTTTAGCGTTCAGTGGAGTGGAGGAAACCAGAGTTCTGTTTTGTGAGAATTCCTACTGCAGGCTTCCTTTCTGAACTCCATGTGTAAACTTTATTTGGGCATGTGTAGTGTAGTAGTCAGGAGCACAGGGTCCTAGAAATAGCCTGCCCACTAACAACCCCCAACTGTGGAAAAAGGAAGTTTACCATTAGAGTTTATCTACTTCTTTTGTAAAAAAATGAAAGAATGAAGTTATTTTTTTTTTAAAAAAAAAAAAACCCTTTAGCTGGGGTTGATAGCACACACTTTAATCCCAGCACTTAGGCAGATCTCTGAGTTCAAAGCCAGCCTGGTCTACATAGTGAGTTCCAGGAGAGCCAGGGCTATGTAGAGAGTGCAGAGACCTTTGTACTGGGAATGTAGCTTAAATCGTATGTTGCTTACATAGCCCTGGTTCAGTATAGCTAAATTACCCATATGCTTGTAATCCCAGCACTGGGGAGGTTGGGAGGTAGGTGGAGGCAAGGTCACTCTAAACTTAGTGAATTTGGGGGTCAACATAAGTTTTCTGAGAATCTGAGAATCTGTTTCAAACTAAAGGAGGGGGAGGAGGAAGAGAAGGGGAAGGAGGAATAGGAAGGGCAGAAGGAGGGGGAAGAGGAAGAGAGGGAAGAAAGACGGAAAAGAGGAGAAGATATATAGTAGAATTGCCAAAAAGAATTTTTTTTTTATTGCTTTTTTTAACATTGTTGAGGTTTGTTTGTTGAGACAATGCTTTGCTGAGTAACTCAGGTTGGTCTTAAACTTTCCATTTTCTGACCTCAGCTTTCTGGGTTCGAGGATTACAGGGAACTACCACCCTGCGCCTTAGTGATGTTTGAAGGCCACTTGCTTTAGGCTTCCATCTTTAAGTCCTTCTCAGCTTCTTGGGCACTAACATTTAGTATATACAAAGCGGAACCTAACTCTGCCAATCCAAACACTTCTCTCAAGCAAACACAAAAACATTTCAATCTGTCTGTGGAAAAAAGAGTAGTGGTTGCCAAGAAAAATGAAAGTGGAGGCGGGAAGCAACGAATAAAAGTGACAGTGTGTTGGGGCTTGGGTGGGGAGACCGCCTGGGACAGCTGGGCTCAGGTCCCAGGGGCGTGGCACGGACGCTCTCCAGGGTCCTGAAGGCGGGAGCGGCCGCGGGCACTCCCGGGCCTGGCTGGGTTCCCGGAGTCGGTAGTCACCCGGCCAGCCTGTTTTCTTTTGTCTGTGGAAGCCTTGTGGGAAGGGATTGTCGGGGGAATGGGGTGGGGGAAGGGAAACCTAGCAACCCATTCTCATTCATGAGGCCTTTTCTGGGAAGCCGCCGAGCCCTGTCTGATTTGTCTTCGTCATTTGTATGCTCCGGAGAGAGTTGATCTGGGTTTGCATTTCTGTTTAAGCACACACAGTGTTGCTTTCCTTCACTACCGTTTTTTGGAGCAATGGGGTCATTCTAGAATTTTCAGTCTCCAGGTTCACAGGCCCCCGCCCCTGCCTTCTGCCATGGTTCATTCACTTTTGCGGATGGAGCATTGGAGGTTTCTGGAGAAATGCCAACAGCTCACTTGTTGAGGGCAAGTGAGCCATTTGGAAAACTCAGACCTGCCACCTCACCCAGATACTGAGTGTCACAATTCCCTGGGACACCTCTCTCTCTCTCTCTCTCTCTCTCTCTCTCTCTCTCTCTCTCTCTCTCTCTCTCTCCTCTCTCTTTCTCTCTGCGCGCGCGCGCGTGTGTGTGTGTGTGTGTGTGTGTGTGTGTGTGTGTGTGTGTGAGCGCGCGCGTACGCGTGTGTATGTGCGTGTTTGTGTTGATGGAAGGGGGATGTCCAGCGCATACCAACACACTTATCTGTAATGAAGAGCTGGACCTAGGCGGTTCTTATGGGCTCAGCTACCTAGACCATGGGTCTGGGTCACACCTGCTCCTGACTTCCAAGCCTCAAGTGCAGAGTGGCCCCCGGGACAGTTCAGAACCCTTTGCCAACCTGTGCAGGAACGCCAGCAGCTGGGTAAAGCTAGGAAGTTAAAACAGGATTGGCTCCTTTCCAGCATCCTACACCTGGACTGCGCCCAGCCTAACCATTGCCCATGAACAAAACAAGTTAGAAGGCAGTCAAAACGGTGACAGCACACTTCCGAGACTGTCTGGACTGCTTCCAAGGTGCCTGAAGAAGCTTAAGGTCTTTTGTAGACCCCGTCATTTTGTGTTATAGTGTTTGTGAAAACCTGACCCAGCTTTTTACTCTCCATATTCCCAGGCTAGTCTTCCCCAGTCTCTCTCAAGCCCCTTCCCTGCATACGCTTCATTAGGCATTTTGCTCCGGTCCTCTGCTTCAACACAGAGACTCTTTTGAAGGAGCTGTGGGAGTGTTCGGGCAGAACAAAAGTCCTAACAGATCCCAGGGGAACAGTTTCTACTCATTTGCTCATCTGAAGACACTTATAATCCTGCCCACCAATTCTGATTGTGTAAGTCTCCTGCTCTGGAAGCCTGGGTGAGACCCCAGGTGTAAGTATGGTGGGTGTAAATGGTAGTGATCTATATGCCCTAACAGCAAGAACAGAGGGAGCTACAGGGTACTGATGCAGTCACAAAATTAGATCTGAGAAAAGCTCTCAGAAAAGACCTACAGCTGTCTGTCTGCCCCGCCCCAGACTCTTCAGTGGCTCCTCATGTCTGGCCCCCTCCTCTACACTGCAGAGTCCCTATCTGCTTTTCAGCTAGATCCTAAGTGTCAGTCTGAGGTGTGAATCATTACACACTCCCTACTGAAAGCACTGTTCTTTAGGGATCCTACAACTTTGAGGCTCTATGCTGACTGAATATTGACTTCCCTAATTAATCATAGTGTCTGCTGAAGACCATCAAAATGACTTTCTGCACAGGAGACAAGACAGACTCAAATCAGTGTAAACAATGCTTCCCTGCATCTCAGGCAAACTGGGGCTCTATGCATTTAAACAATAGCACTTCACAAAGGAAACATCTATGGCAAATTAAACTACCCCTTTCCCCAAATAGGCTAATCACCTGTAGAGTTAAAAACCACAGTTAAGACAGAGTTTAAAATTAGTTTTAAATTTATGAAGCAATCTATTGCTCTATAAAACCTTATGTTTAAAATTCTATTTTGCTGTTGCTTAGCCATGTTGCATTTAAATTTTTTCTGCTATTGGAAATGTCAACATCATCCTTCTTTTAGGTCCAAAAGATTCAGTAGACATAACCAAGAAGTGGGAATGCCGAGTTTGCCTGCATTGGGATAATGGCAGTGATGCCTGAAATAAAAGATGGCTAGTAGAGCCACAGATTATTATTAATTCAAGCCCCACTCAACTATTAGTAACATACTTTTATTTGCATTTATTTAAAATCTCCATGCTCACTGTGGAAGTACAATGATAGAAAACAACATTTCTACAGCTCATAATTAGTTTTGACTTCACACACTATATAATGACTTTTGAAATGCATTTATGCCAAAGACCAGTGTGGAGAAGTAGTGGAGAAATTGTCTAATGGATAAAAGGATGATGAAGACGGAGGAGCTGAGGACAAAGAAAGGTGAGGCAGAAATAAGCTACTTAGGTATTTATATGTGTAACTTATGTGTAACTTATGTGTAACTATATGTGTAACTATATGTGTAACTTATGTGTAACTTATGTGTAACTTATGTGTAACTTATGTGTAACTATATGTGTAACTTATGTGTAACTTATGTGTAACTTATGTGTAACTTATGTGTAACTATATGTGTAACTTATGTGTAACTTATGTGTAACTTATGTGTAACTATATGTGTAACTTATGTGTAACTTATGTGTAACTAGTATACTAGTGTTAAGAGGTGAGACCTTTAGAAAGTGATTTGATCATAAAGGTTCTGGCGTCTCTGGGCTGGCTGAGTTACAACCTTGAGCTCTTTCTAGTTTACTGGCTCTATCATGTCATGCGATGCCTTCCAGGGGCATCTGGAAGGCTCTCACTGATGCAGGGCAGAAGCTGCCACTAAGCTCTTGGACTTTTCCAATAAATGTTGATTATTTTGTTAAAGGAACCAAAGTAGAGTAAGACAACATTCAAATGTAAACTCCTGATCCATACTGTTTTCTCCTGCTGAAATTTTCACCAGACCAAAAAATGCCAATCTGATTATTATTTTTTAAAGCACAGTGGAAGTTTATTTAGAGAAACATTTTTAACAGACTTAAAACAGAGGTTAATAGAATGTGAGGCACTTTACCTAGGAAAGAGTAAGTCAGACCTAAGGTCATTGATGTTGGCTTCTTAAGGAAAAATACCTACAACTTGGTTTTTTTAATTAAAAAAAAAAAACAACAATTTTGTGTCACCAGCTTTTAGATTCTCCTACACCTCCTTGGTGCTGGAAATTGAACACAAGCATGTTACACTACCTGCTACTACAAAAAGTGTTCCATCATTGAGCCCTACCTCCAGCACTCTGGTTGTCAATGTTTTAAACTCATTGTACAATAACTTCTCATAGTCACAGATCACCCTGTGTGTTACCAGCTGACTTGGCCCTTCCCAGTTTTTATCTTGAAATTTGAAGCCTGGGTACCTCAGGTTATGACCTTGCTTGGAAGCAGAGTCATTGCAAATGTTATTAGTCAAGGTGAGGTCATCTAGAGTAGGATATTCATATTTTGCTGAATGGTGCCTTTATAATAAGGGGGAATGTAGACCTACCCTTGTACATAGGGAGAATGCTGTCTAGGCATGGAGACAGAGATCAGGGTGATGTGTCTACAACCCAAGAAATGCCAAAGATTCTTAGCACAATGCTAGCACTCAGAAGAGGCCTAGGACAGATTCTCCCTCAGAAGGAATTTGGCCTCCAGATTGCAACACAGAAACCCTGACTGAGTTTCCAGCCTGCTTGTCCTGTCCTGCAGATTTCAGAATCTACTGCAGCATCAGTTCTTATTTGAATTTGCAAGCTGTTGTCCTGTTTCAGACTTTCGATTTCTCAGTGTTCTCAACTTCCTAAAGCTTAAAATAAATTATTCCATCTCTCTCTCACTCTCTTTCTCTGTCTCTTTCTCTCTCTCTCACACACACCTCTCACATATATTCACATGTATATGTGTAAGAACTTGTGAGAGAAATTATTAAGAATCTTCTTTCTTGTGTTTATTACTGTCTTGATGTACCCCAAACAGAGCTTGCCTCTTAATAAAGGACTCAATAAATAGTGAACAAATAAACTACAAATAAATAAAAATCCTCCAGCCAGAGAGGGCATAGGATTCTTAAATCTGCTACATTTATGAGTCTTAAACATTTTATGCAAGGTGGAAGAAACCAGACACAAGAAGACAAATATTGCAAGAATCTATTCATAGGAGATACCAAGAGCAGGCAGATTTAGAGACAGAAAGTAGAAAGGCAGTTAGGAGGGGCTGAAGAGAAGGGAAGATGAAGTTATTGCTTGTTTGGGAAGAAAAACTGAACTAGTTAGTGGAAGTGGGTATAAAACATAATAAATAAAACCAACAGCACCGAGTTGTTTAGCTAAATGGCTGGGATTGCAAACCTGTGTTGCTTCTGTTTCACTGCAATGAACAAAATGACCTCTAAATGCAAAGGGTGAAGATAAAGCTCAGTGACAGGGCACTTGCTAGGAGGTGCAAAGCCTGCATCCATTCCTAGATCCAAAAGTCCAAAGGAGCAAAGGAACAAAGAAGCTTTTTCCACCAGGGACAAAGGGAGAGTCCAAACAGGCTGACACTCATTCTGTCACGGAGCTTAATCTCTCAGAACCTCACTTTGATGTATCCTCTATTATTATTCAGTGTTTGTAAGATACACTCTGCTTAGTATAAATCTCCTCTTTGTATTTGCTGAAAGGTAGATTACAGCACAGAGAAGTAGAAAGAAATATCTGAAACAGACACAGAAGCAGGAGTAGATAAGAAGGGTAGAAGGGTGCTTCATGCTACTACACATTCACAACATTAAAAAAAAGTGACAAGATGTGGTGGTTTGAATAAGAATATTTCCCATAAGTGTATATATTCCAATGCTTAGGGAGTGGCATGCGGTAGTAAATTTTATTTAAAATATATCAGTATAAGATAAATATTTATTGGTAAACAAATTAACACTTATGATAACAGGCCATAGCTTAAGAATATACTTGAGTAATCAGATGGACGAGTGATGGACATTGATCCAGTCTCTCCAGAAGGCAGGAACCAACGGGGCTCTCTAAGATCTTAGTAGCCTTTTTGTATGGGCCTGGCCACTCCCCCCTCAGGAGCTGGGGGAGGGGGCTGGATAATTGTCTTCTGACCTTATAAGCTGACACCTGAATCCTACCACATCTCCCCATTTTGTCTAACTAAGAAGGTTTTAAACTAAGACTATATATAATAGGAATTATTATGAGGTAATATCTAAGAGAGGATAAGGCACAAACTATAAAACTTAGCATATATAAAGTATATCATATATTTTTAGAATATTGGTAGATGGTAGGATGTATAAATTACTTTAAAACTGTTTATCTGGGATAGTGAAAATTTAACACTTGAATGTTTTTCACTAAGGGATAATAGGGTAGTAACTTTAAATATCTATTCTTTAACCTCTTTAAGACCTGAGAAGGAAAATATATCACCTGAAAGTCAGAAGCACATGGGAATAGTAGCTTTTAAAATTTAGGAGAGGACAGTGACAGAGCTATTTGGACAATCGCTAATGTTTTTTTTTACGCCGTTGGAGCATTTATCATTTTGGCTACAGGCCTATGATATCTGACAGATCTTTTTACAAGCAGGGCATTTTTGGAGGGACTGTCTTATCTTGTCTAGGCAGGTTTTGTCAGTCTCTATTTACCATCTTGTTTATCTAGCTTGGACATCATGTGTGTACTGTTAGCAATCGAGGTAAGGGCAATTCTTTACCCAACCGGCCATTCTCTGTAAAAAGGACAAACTCTAAAGGAGTGTCTTTGATGCTTGACACTATTTTGGGAAAGGAACAGTGACACTAGGAGTCATTGCATCTCTCACAGCCGAATTTTGAATAACAAATGTTAAATGACATATTTTCTGGGTCTATAAAATGGTTGAAGACTCCTGTCTATCTATGATATTCTAACCTGTATCTGAGATGACTGTGACATGGCAACTTAAGTAATGCTGACTGTAGTGTTTAATCATCTTAAGGATTGAAACCTGTACTGTAAAATTAGGTTACCTATAAAGGGGTGTACAAACTCTGAGTAATGACTTTTAGTATGATTATTAAACATTATCCAGAGGTATATATACCATGTAAAATGGTAACAGTATTTTAGACATGTATGTGTGTATATATATATATATATATATATATATATATATATATATATATATATCATCTAAGCAGAGGTATATAAAACATCTTGTGCATATAGTATAACTAGTGCAAACATATATTATGTCTAGTATAGTTAAATGGAGGTAGCAATTGTATAGTGGACATGACAATAATGTGCAAATATTTTAAACAGAGGTAGAAGTAAAATATAACAGTTATAGATTTAATTTTATATCAATGTATAAGTTGCTTTGGACATATAAAACAATTTTAGATTTAAATTTGTACCAATGTACAAATTGTCTCAATCAAACATATAAAATGATTTTATATTTGTATCAATATACAATTATCTATGCTGGTGTAAATTGTTTTTGATTTAGCCTATATATTTGGCTAAGAATTGTTTATAGGTAGGTAGAACAATCTACCTTTATCTATTGGCCATGCCAAGGTATGGAATTGGAGAATCCGTGGGGGAGGGAGGGAGGGAGAGCAGATCCAGCACCGTGAGCTGTAGCCTGTGTAGAACTTGCAGCCTTGAGTGCCACTCTGGCAGTTGAGAGAGCAAGCAGATGAGCAGAATCAGTGGGAAGGGAGGGGGAGCCGGGAA
This sequence comes from Phyllotis vaccarum, assembly GCA_033318265.1. Classification (NCBI taxonomy): domain Eukaryota; kingdom Metazoa; phylum Chordata; class Mammalia; order Rodentia; family Cricetidae; genus Phyllotis; species Phyllotis vaccarum. The sequence continues at coordinate 104,884,076 of JARWLC010000005.1, forward strand.
GTCAGGGATAGCTGCCTGTATGCGATCTCTACTGCAGCCCCAGACCTTAAACTCGGCTGGTGCGGACCTGCGGTCTACCTCCCAAAGCTGAACACTCTGACTGTCCTCTGCTTTTTAACAGTGTTTAAAACACAAATGGACCCCCAGGCCCCTATGCTGGCGGGAACAGCCTGGCCTCACTTTGGGCGCCAGATATGGCAGTACATTTTATTTAAAATATATCAATATAAGATAAATATTTATTGGTAAACAAATTAACACTTATGATAACAGGCTATAGCTTAAGAATATACTTGAATAATTGGATGCATGAGTGATGGACATTGATCCAGTCTCTCCAGAAGGCAGGAACCAATGGGGCTCTTTAAGATCTTAATAGCCTTTTTTTGAATGGGGCTGTCCACTCCCCCTTAAGGACCCCAGGACCCTAAATCATTGTCTTCTGACCTTGTCAGCTGACACCTGAATCCTACCACAATGGCACTATTATTTAAAAGTATTAAGAAATATAGTCCTATTAGAGGAAGTCTGTCACTGGGAGTGAGCTCTCAGGGTTTAAAAGCCCAAGCCAGGTTCAGTGTCTCTCTTTTCCTGCCACCTGTGGATCTAGATGTAAAACTCTCACCTCCTTCTCCAGCACCATGTGTGTATGTGTGCCTCTGTGCTTCCCACCTCTGAAACTATAAACCAACCTCAACTAAATGCTTTCCTTTATGAGAGTTGTCATGGCCATGGTGTCTCTCAACAACAGAACACTGAATAAAACACAAGGTCTTTATATATAGCCTAGGCTAACCTCATACTTAGAACCCTTCAGACTCAGCCTTCTGAATGCTAGTATTATAAAAATACACCACCATACCCTTCTTTAATCATTCTTTAAACATTATTTATTATATGTATTCTATATTTTTTTCTGAAAAGGCTGGAATTCAAAGTGAGTGAGAAATAAAATGGGCAAATTAGAGGACGGGAAGAATCTATATAGAATAAACCAAGTAAATGAATCATTTGGAAGATTTTATATTTATTTAAAAAGCATTAGGAAGTTGCTTTAAAAAATTTGAAGAAGAAATTACAGGATCTAATTGAGATTCTGTATACTAGACTGAACTGGAGGATGATGCAAATGTGGCTAGAGAAAAGTGGGGCTTTCTGCTGGTCTTGGTGGGATGATGATCTAGGCAGGTTACGGTAGTAAAAATGCAGCAAAATAAATTTGGAGCAACTTTTAGAAGTAAAATTAATAAGCCTTTGAGTGAATCAAATGAACAGGCTGGTCAAAAGAGAATTAAAGCTAATTTCTAGAGTTTTCCTCCTCTCTTGAACAGCTGAGTGGCTTTGCTAATATAGAAAATGCAAGAGATGGGTTTTAAAGATGCCTATGAGTCACTCCAATGGAAATGTCAAGAAGTTTGGCCCAAGAGAGATTTGAGCTCAAAGTAGAATTCCAGTAGGAAGGAGGTCTAAGTGCGCCATTAGCAGAAAGCATACTGAAAGTCATTGGGGGCTGCAGGAGGTGCACAAGCACACTGAATCAGCTTATGGAGCCTGAAATGTCCAACTATAAATGAGCCATTGAAAAATTTAATTAGGAAGAGAATACGATCATGATCATATTTCAGAATTTTCTATCTCCCTCTGGTATTACTTAGAAACAGGCATGCTTTGGAAAGAAGAGACCAGATCAGACACCACTGCAATAATTTTTTGACGTATGATCATGACCTGATCATATGTCAAAAGAGATGAAAATAAATAAAGAGGTGTTGTGGACACATTTTGTAAGAATTGTAGAGAGTAAGAGTCTTTCCACAACATTAGAATTTATTGAATAACAATCAATCCAGAAGGTACAGTAATTATAATGACAGCAATTTGCTAGATAGTTCCACCTACCTTAGTAACCTGGATAAGGTGAAAGCAAGTTCTTTTAATCTGATTCTCTCTCCCTCTCCCCCTCCCTCCCCCCTCTCTCTGTGTATATATAGTTTACAGAATAATACAAGAGGCTACAGCAACAGCAGAGTTCAAGAGGTTTCAAGAGTAGGCTAATAGACCTGGGGAAGATTACTTCTCCTGCTCTCAGCTTTCTTTTATTCCTATAGTTCTGTCCAGGGTCAAAGTTTCTTGAGCTTTTCCCCTTTCAATGTTAGTTTATCTATAGTGCCATAGATATCTATGTTAGCTTATCTATTCAGAGCACGCTTAGGTGTATACATACAAGTAACATTATATGGACTGAACAGGTCACATTTATATATTTAGATATATATAGCTATTGGACTAACTACTGTGGAGTGCAGAGAGAGGAAGACTAAGTGAAAGGGGAGGTGCAAGAACATTGGAAATATATATATATTCACATCAGGGAAACCAGGTCCAAGAGTTTCTCACACACTATAGGCCAAGTAAATGGTGTAACTTCCTCATCTGGGGGAGGACTGACCTATCTGTGATGACAACAGTCTCACATTAACCTATTACCTGATATTTGATGTGTAGTCAAGAACTAGTAGGTTTTTCAAATAGCTGTTAGTGTTTTCATATGAAGTTGAAGATTATTTTTTCAATTTCTGTTAAGAAGTTTGTTGGGATTTGTATAGGGGTTGCACTTGATCTGTACATTGATTTTGTAGGATGGCTGTTTTCACTGTATTAATTGCCTCAATCCATGAGCATGCAAATATTTCTATCTTCTGGTACCTTCTTCAATTTCTATTTCAACGTCTTAGAGTTTTAATTATATAGAGTTTTCATTTGATTGATTATAGAGTTAGCCTATGGATTTGTTTGTGTATCTGTTTTGCTTGTGAGGCTACAGTGAAAATAATTATTGGCTGGATTTCTTTCTCAGTATGATTGTCATTTGTGCAGAAAGGCTACTGATTTTCAATATTAGTATTGTATCTCGCTACTTTGTTGATCAGCTACACATACGTTTGTCAGCTCTACATGTTTCTTGGCATAATTTAAAGGTCTTTTACATATAAAATTACATTATCGGCAATAAGTTACTTTGCCTCCTTCCTTTCCTATTTACATTCCCCTTTAGCTGCTTTATTGCCTTAGCTACAACTGCATGGACTATATTAGCTAGGTGTGGAGGGAGTAGATATGCTTGTCTTGTTCTTGATTTATGTAAATGCCCTCAGTTTCTCTCCATTTGTGTTGATGTTGGCTGTGGCTTGCTGTAGTGACCTTTATTTTGTTAAGGTATGTCTCTTATGCTCTATTCTATGACTTTTATCATGAACGGATGTTGGGTTTTGCCTCTCAATTTGTTTGTTTGATGAATTAAGCTTATTGATTTACTTTGGAATATCCTTGCCTCCCTGAGATGATGCCTACTTGATTGTGGTGGATAATCACTTTTATGTGTTCTTGAATTTGGTTTTCAAATATTTTATTGAGAATTCTTGTAACTATGGTCATAAGGGATATAAACTTTTTGTTGTTGTTGTTGGATCCTTCTGTAGCTTTTGCATAAGGGGAATAGTGGCTTTGTAAAAAGAATTAGAAAATGTTCCATCAGTCTTTCTTTTGGAAATAATTTGAGGAATATTGGCTTCAGTTCTTTTTTTGAAGATGTGGTAGAATTTTACACTAAATCCACCTGGCCCTGAGCTTTTTATGGCTGTAAATTTTTAAATTACTGGTTCTATTTCACATATTTTTAAATAGTTTATTACATCTTGACTTAACTTTGGTAGGTTATGCATTATCAAGACACTTATTTCTGTTAGTTTCTTCTACTTTGTAGTATGTCTTTATGATTCTCTGAATTAACTTAGTATCTGTTGTAATTTCCCCCTCTTCATCTCTAAATTTATTTTAATTGGTTTGGTTAACTTGCCTAAGGGCTTGTTGTCTTGTTAAATTTTCTTGAAGAACCAGCTCATTTTATTGATTTATTTGTATTGTGTATTGTTTTCACTTTATTGTTTTTATTTTATTCATCCAAGTCCTGATTTTTATGTTTTTTTTTCCTGTATACTCTTTTAAGTATTATTTCTTCTTGGTTTTTTTTTTTTTTTAGAGATCTGTGTGTGTTGTTCTAATATGAGATCACTCAAGTTCTTTGTTTGTTTGTTTTTAATGTAGGCTTGCCTCTTTAGAACTAACTTCATTGCATTCCATTGGTTAGGGCATGTTGTATTTTAATTTTCATTCTTTTCTAAATAGTCTTTAATTACCTTCTTAATTTCTGTCTTGGCTTAATTTTCATTCCGTAGTAAGTTGTTCAGCTTACATGAGTTTGTATAGTTTGTGTGTTTTTCCTTCTGTTTTTGATATCCAGCTTTAATGCATAGCAATAAGATAGAATTTTCATATCTGTTGATACTTCATTTGTGTCTTAAGATGTGGCTAATGCTAGAAAAAGTTCCATAAGCTAATTAGAAGAAAGCATATATTTTATTGTTTAGGTGGGTGTTTGTTAGGTCCAATTAGTTCATGATGGTTCAGAGAAATGCTGGAACATTTAGGTTTTTTGACTGGATGACTTGCCTATTGGTGAGAGAGGGGTATTAAGTCACTCACTATCCTTATGTAATGATAAATATGTGGTTTTATCTGTAGTGGTGTTTCTCTTATGTACTTGGATTTTTTTTTGTTTGTTTATATTTTCTATATCCTCAGTGCATTTTTTTTCCTTCAATGGGTATGAAGTGTCATTCTATATCCATTTTGTTTAGTTTTGGTTTAAAGTCTGTTTTTTCAGATATTAAAATGACTACATCTGCTTGTTTCTTGGAATATCATTTCCCATTCTTTCATTTTAAGATGATATCTGTATTTGATGCTGATGTTTATTTCTTGGATGCAGCAGCAGGATGAATCTTATTTTCTAATCCAATCTGTTAGTCTGTATTTTCTAATTGGGGAATTGAGAACATTAATATTTATTAATGAGAAGTGTTTATTGATTCTTGCTATTTTGTTGTGGTGTGGGATTCTCCATTTTTAACTTACTGTTTTGGAATATCTTATTTCTCATGTCCTCTTGGATGTGGTTAACCTCTTCAGACTGAAGTTTTTCATCTAGAATGACTTACAGGCTATGGTCCAACTAATCCAACGATGGCTGGATATAAATGGAAAGTCCAAGAATCCAGTAGTTTCTCAGTCCACAAAGTTGGATTTTTCAGCTGGGCTTCAGAATATGCTGGAATCTTGAAGAAGTAGGCTATAGTCTTAGTAAAGGAATGGACTTGTTAGCAATGTGAGAACAGGCAGAAGAAAAGAAAAACCTTCCTTTTGTGTTCTCAAATAGACTTCTAACAGAAGGTGTAGCTCAGATTAGAGGTGGCTTTTCCCAGCTCAAATGATGTGGTTTTAAGGCAGGTCTTCTTATCTCAAAGATCTTGACTAGATGTAGATCTTCCTAATTCCAATTAGGGAAAAATCCCCCATAGATGTACCCTCATTTGGGGTTTTTCCAGATGGGGTCAAGCTGACAACTAAGAATAGCTATCACATGCTACTGTAGAGTTAGATTGGTAAACAGAAATTATTTAAATTTGTTTGTATCGTGGTTTTTTTCCCCCCTCTGTTTATTGTGGTTGATAGTTTTGCTAGGTATAGTAGTCTAGTCTAGAGTCTGTGGTGTCTTAGAATTTGCAGAACATCTGTCCAGGCTCTTCTGGCTTTCAGAGCTTCCATTGAGATGTTGGATAATATTCTGTTGGTTATGTCTTTATATGTAGCTTTGCCTTTTCTTGCAGTTTTTAATATTTATTGTTCTGTACACTTAGAGTTTTGATTATGATATGTTATGGGAATTTATTTTCTGATATTTTTTATTTGGTATTTGTATGCTTCTTATTTTTTGGATTTTGGTTTTTCTTTTTTTTTTTTTTGAAATGGGTTTTTTTTTTCTTCTGTGTATATCTGGCTGTCCTGGAACTCCGTAGACCAGGCTGGTTTAGAACTCACAGAGATTTACCTGCCTCTACCTTTTTGAATGCTAGGGTTAAAGGCATGTGCTACCAACTCTCCAGCTTCTGTATTCTTCTTGTGCTTTCATAGGCATGTCTTTAGTTAGGGAACATTTTTTTCCTACTATTTAGTAAAAAATATTTTTTGCAACTTTGACTTGGCTTTTCTTTTTCCTTGTTATTTATGCATTTGTTCTTGAGGTGTGCAAGAAACTAGGCTTCTGCCTTGGGGAGGTTGGCAGTAAGTACCATCCCTCCATAGCCTCTGCTTCAGTTTCTGCCTCTAAAGTGCCTGAGGTAATGTCCTAATCATATCTCATTTCATGTCTGTTTTCAGCTACTGAACTGAGAACTAAGAATGGTTACATCCATCTTGGTAATATACTTGGGAATTTCTATGACTCTGACCAAAGTTCAGACACATAACCCAAAATATATGCTGGATATACAGTCAAAACAAATGTTCCCAAGTTTTCTTATCAATTGTGGTTTTTGTCTTTATGAATACTTTAACCCTGAGTTTCAGTGCTTCTCACCACTCTGTATCTTTGGGGCAAGAGCCAACTCTCAGTGTCTAGATTAAATAAAGGACTCTAATTTGGCTTCATATGCATGGTACTCTGTAACTTTCTCACCTGGATTACCACACCTCTAGATTTGTACCCCGATTTCCCTTAGTGATAGAGTGTGATCTTAGAGTTGTAAAATGAAATAAGCCCTTGCCTCCCAACACAGCAACAGAAAGCCCATATGAAACAAAGACATTGCTTTCCTCTTTCAAATAGCAAGGCATTCAGGGAGGATGATTGCTAACCAGCTGACTTTGGAGTTCAGTACATCACTCATTTTCTGTCATGCTAGTCTCCAGAGCCCTCTCTTTGAATACATGTTCATACCCCAAAACCTACACCTTGCTTTAGAGATGTGGAGGAGACTCCCCAAAGCCAACCTTTCTGCTCATCCAAGTGCTTTAGAACACTGTTACTGGGACTTCTGAAGAGCTCTTAATGGACTCACTGTGGGCTCTTTGCTTGTTTCTGCTTCTGGGCTAACAGCATTGTCCACCCTCACCTTTTCCACTCCTCACCATGGTTAATCTTCCTGTTATCATCCTCTTTAAACTTTGTGTCACTCTCAACTCTCGTTTCTTTCTAGGATGAAGTTAAATAAGTCCACATGATGTCCAAGAGTTGTAGTGACTTGATATCAAGCCATTTTTTCTTTCAGGGCTCCTGGAATGCAGACCTCCAGTCTGGATAATTCTCCTTCTGCTTTGAAGTTTTGTTTGTTCCCTCTCCTGGACCTTTCTCTGTCTACTCCTCTTCCCCTTTCTCTGTGCTCTCTCTTATTTTTCCTGCAAGGCTCAGCTTGGTTTATTTCCTTCAGAGAAGTGCTCCTGAATTGGTTAGCTGTCTTCTGGGTTTTCTCTTACCACAGCATTTACTGCTGTTTGTTAAATCTCAGTGTCCCCATTGGATGGTAAGCTCTCATAGTGTCAGGATTTTGCTAAATCAGCCTTATGTCTTAAAAAAAAAAAAAAACTTTAATAATAAGAGAATTAACTATGCATGTATTGAATATTTGTTAACTGACTTGAACTTAGAAATGTTATTATGATAAGGAGTTGATAAGTGTTGGCCAGGATACTGATCAGATAAAAATTCATTATGCTAGGAATTTTTGACATTTCTTCTGTTCATGTGTATATACTGAGTGTCTTCCTCAGCTGCTTTTCTCCCTTATTTTTGAGATAGAGTCTTTCACTGAATCTGGAGCTCATCAATTGCTTGAATGGATCAGTGAATCCTAGAGATCCTTCTGTCTCTACTTCTTCAACGCTGGGATTATGGGAGTGGTCCAAGAGAGCCTAGTTTGTCTTTTTTTTTTACAAAAAAATTGGGGATGAAAGCTCAGGATCTCATGTTTGTATAGCAAGCACTTCACTAGTTGAGCCATTTTACCAGCCCTATTTGAATAATACACACACCCCACCTCACCCCCGCTTCCGACACACCGGGGGCGGGGGAGGGGGGTCAAAAGTGGGGCTTCTTATTTAGAAGTAGAACATTTGATCTGTCCCACCATGTAACTCAGACTGCTCTTACACTCACTGTCCTCTGCCTCAGCGTCAAGAGGACTTGGATTATAGGCATGACTCACCATGCCTATAATCCTTTAGTAGATATATTTTAAAGCATTGTATTTAATCATCTTTCTTCAATTGCAGTGTACCAGAGATTGGGTTAGAAGATGTCACAGTTACATGGGCAAGCCTCACAGGTAAGAGGTTTATCATAATGGGTATTCAGAAAAGTCTTGATGCCAAAGGGGAATACCTGTTTGTCCCCACGGTTCCAGACTGGATCTCCCCATTTCATGCTGGCAGATCCAGAAAATCAACAAACAAGATGGCAAGAACTGGGAAGACATTGTTGTGTTTGAAGTGGGCAATTTGTAGCAGGACTCAGAAAGGCTGTCTGGGCTTTGTAGCTTTTCCAGTAGCTTCTAATGAAGTGAGCTTTGTGAAATCTTATTTGGCCATGTAAGGGCCTGCTATTCTCTGGGTTTGTTTTGATTATTTGTTTGTTTTCCTTTTCTGGCCTGGCTGCTGAAAAAAAAAAAGTAAGCCAGTCATTGATTTCTTTGAGTTAGATGTGACTGAATTAGACTGCTTTGTAAGCATTTTAAAGGGTTGTTTTTCCTGGTAAAGTTGGAGGTTAACATTGTTTGGAAATTACACATTTTGAAAGCTACTCAGGATTCATAACTAAATGAATGTTTTTTAGGGCACAGGAGAGTCTGAAAAGAGATTTTTAAAACAATTTTAGTTTGAAGAAGTCAAGAAACAACAAATCTGCATATTATTGTAGGGATGAAGCGGGGAAACTTTTTTTTTTTTTTTGTCTACTAATATATTAATCAATCAGCATTGATTTGGCTCCTACTATGTGCCCAGTAAGCATGAGCACCACTTGTAGATGGAAATATCAAAGTCAGCAGCTTCTGGAAAGAAGCTGGCTACAAACCAAGGATACTGGCTTTCAGGGGTTCCCAGGAACTCATGGGACCCTAGACACACAGATGAAAGTTCTCTAAGAACATTTGAAGAGTCTGTGTACCTTTAAAGTTTACTGTATTGTTTTTCGTCCAGTGCTGGGGATTTAACCTGGGACCAAGGGCATGCTAGGCAAGGATTATGCGACTGAGCCACTCCCCAACTCTAATATTTTGACATACTTATCTCATTTGATTCTTTTTCAAAACAGCATATTAAAAGTTATATGTGGGTGTTATTGTTGCCTTAATTTTATAGACGATAAAACCAAGACTTAGGGAATGAAACCCAACCTAGACCTGAATAAAAAACCCAGTACTTGCACTTCCAAAGACATTATTCTCGATGTAGTATTACTTTTTTTTTTTTTTTTTTTTTGCAGCTTGTATTAAAAGGATGCTTATTACACAACTTTTAGGTAGTTGATATAAAGGTATTCTCAAGTAATCAGACTTCAGTGAGTGACAAGCAAGCTTTGGGTTTTACTAGCTGGGACTCCTGCAATACCTGAACTGCTATGAAGTTTCTCAATTTTTATTCTTTGATCCCTTCTGTGAAAAAAGAGCCCAGGTGGCTGAGGGTGCCAGGAGCCATTATTTCATTCGCATGATATTCAGAGCTGAGTGCCAAGAAGCAGCAACTGAGGCTGGATCTTAACCTGGGGAGAAGGAATTAAAAAATGCAATGAGGTCTCTGCCCCACCCTAGTTTTCTAACCTCCCAAAGCATTCACTTTTTTATTTTCCCTTGTAATCTCACTTGTGATGCATGAGCCTGGTAGAGTTGTAACTTGGCTTTTGGCCAAGGCTGCTTAGAAAATGAGGATCTAGAATAGTAGACAGGGAGCATAGCATCATCAACATAATTTCTCTGTAATCAACAGGAGGAAGAGGAACTCATGACCGACATTATCAATAAAGTGTGAAGACTGTGATGATGTATAAAAATAGTTAAGTAAAATGCAACCAATGAAATAAGGCATTGCTTGAAAGAAAGGATCATTGTTTGATACTAACTTCCCTTAGTTCTGGATGTGCTGCTGAGGTCTGAGGATAGAGTATGGTTCTGAGGAAAGGTTGAAAAGACCCCAAACTCCAAATTTCTCTCTACGTATCTATGTTCCTGGGTGTTCAGGTATCCTGTTGGATCTATCTGACCTGTCATAAGAGAATAGTAAAGCTTACACAAAACCCCATATCCCATCCATCACTCTAGACTCTAGTAGGGAGGACCCAGCCACACATTCTTTGCCAAATACAGGGTAGACGAAGATGATGTATGGACTTTTCTTTTAGTTGTGATGATAAAACTTATGAAAAATCGAATCAAAAAACAAGAAACCAAACATCCATGCCAGGAGGACTTGGTGTAATATAAGCAAGACAGTTTTAAGGTTTCAAAATGTATTCAAAGAATAATTGACTCAGGACTAGAAACCACACTCTCTGACCCAGCTTTTTTTTTCCAAGGCAATCAATCTTAGGTGAGAACATGGGGATGGAGGACCTGGAGTTTTTCTGGTATTGTCTTTTGAGCACCTTCCATGTACCTCTGAGCCATCAGCTTCTTGTGTCCTGGTTGATTATTTTATCTCTTAGTCATATAAACTTTTTTTTTTTTTTGAGACAAAGTCTCATTGTGTTGACCTCACTGGTCTGAAACTTTGTAGACCAGGGTGGCTATAAAAGCCTAGAGATCCACCTACCTGCCTCTGCCTCCAAGTAACAGGATTGAAGGTGAGCATCACCATGTCTTGCCATTCATATGCATTTTATATAGGTAATTTAAAGTATTTCTATATTATATATCTATAATTTTTAGTTCACTTGCAGTTTTTTATTTTAAACAAATACCTTAGATTGATCTGTCAGTTTAAAATGAATTCTGGATATTTTTATTATTTCGAATTCAAAATCATATAAACAAAATGTATTTTGCTATATAAGAAATGCCATGTTAAATCAATGATATTGTCTATGCTTTGAGTTCCATTGTGTATATGATTTGACAACATATTTGCTTAACTTAAAAAATTTGTTTTCTAGTCATTTTAATAAAGTTGCAATAAAAAGTCATCCTGTAGCTAGCATATGGAATATATCTGGCATCCCAGCTCTTGAGAAGGGAGGCAGGAGGATCAAGAGTCAAGATTATTTTTAGTGACACAGAAACTTTGAGGCCAGCCTGGTCACAAGTGAACCTGACACACTACTTTCCCAAAATGAAATATTCTGTAAAAGTTTTGAAAATAAACTCCAAAGTGACTTAAGTTTGAGCTGAATAATGTTTATTCACAGAATGAAAGAAATTGGTTTCTCTGTAATCTATTGAAGGTTTACTCATGAAGTTTCTGGTGAAAATTTATCTATAACTATACCCAGTTTTCTAAGGTGTTTGCACTGATTTTATTGTAAGATTGAACCTAGAGGCCATTGGACAAGTACTCCACCACTGAACTCTGTTTCTAGGATTCTTGTTTGGGTTTGTGGTTTTATGATGCTATCTGTCACAGCAGAAAAAGTACAGTGGCAGCTTCCTCTAGCTGGGACAGCAAGGATGTGAGGCTGTCTGCTTATGTCTGGATCAGGAAAAGAGCATGCTGGCACTCAGCTGGCTTTTTCCTTTGTCTTTCCATTCTGTGTTTGGCAAGTCAGCCGCCACCCCCACCACACACACACATAGCATCATTCACAATCAGTTCATCCTTTCTGGAAACCCCTGTCAGACAAACACAAAGGTGTGCCTCTTTGGTGATCCTAAGTCCAGTCAAACTGATAGTAAAGATTACCCATCACAGTGTCCCAATCAGAATTTCAAATGTGATTTATAGATGCTCAGATTATGGTTTCGCTGGAGGGTGTGGTGCATGTTTGTGTGTGTGGTTAATGTTTACTGGTACCTTGGGCTTCTCTACATATCTAGACAATTCCACTGTTCCATTGTCTAAGTGCCTAGTTCTGATCATGGAATACTGTGAGTGAAGCCAGGGGACCCACTTCCCTGTGATACCTTTGGTCTTGTTTCTGACTATAGTGCAATATAGCCTCCCTGTCAAACACAGATGCATTTTCTGAGTTGAGTACCCCTTCCTATATTTTGCTGCTGACAGAGAGAGCTATGGACTAGATAATTTAAAAGAAAGTTTATCTGGCTTATGATCTTAGAGACTCGTAAATTCAAGGACAAGGCCCTGGCATCTGCTGTGCTGTGCTGCATTATGGTAAAAGGTGGGAAGGTGAGAGCAAGTGAGCAAGAGAGGGTGGAGGAGAGCCAAAGGTACTATTATAACAAGCCTCTGTGCCTCTGTTGTGATAATTAACTTCCTTCTGTAACAGGGACATTAATTGTGATGGCTACACCTTCATAACCAATCACTTCCTGTTAAGTCTCAGGTCCTAACAGTGTCAACCTAGGAATCACGCCTCCAACATGTGTTTTAGGGAACACACCCAAACCATAGCAGCAAGCTAACTTGAAGATTTAACATCTGGCACCTGTGTTTGTCAGTAAAGGAAATATCTTTGTGGTTTATGACAACAATCACTCACTAAATTTTATGAGACATTGCAAAGGTTGTCATTTGCCATTTGTTTTGAAATTGATCACCATTTCATTTATTACTGCAAAAGCATTGACTGATACATTAGATACCTTATCAACTTAATTGTCTAGGTAGCTGCGGAACAAAAGTCTCAGAGCTATAACAAGAATTTCTTATGACAAACTAAAGTATTATTTGACTTTATTTTTGCTTGTTGTATTCTTAAAACTTTTTATTTTTACTTAAAATATATCAATTTTTGTGTTATTATGATGTACAGTATAATGTTTTTGTGAAAGAACACATGTTAAATAATTAAATCATCAAGCTTGTTAACATGCTTCAACTCCCCTACTTGTGGTCTGTGGTGGATAAAAAAAAAAGTTTAAAACTCTTTAGTATCCTTGAAATAAACAATTTATGATTATTAACTGTACTCATCATATTATGTAACAAAACTAAAATTCCTTTCCTTTGTCAAACTGAAGCTTAGTTTCTTCTTCCCCAGCTGCCTTTGTCCCACATGTCATATGGTTTGTCCCGGGTTCTATGAGCTAGAAGTTGAATAACTGAAGACATTTTTTTCTGTTCTCAAGCTTTTGTTTAAGTTCCAGTCTGAGGAAAACAATGTAAGCTTGGCTATAGACAGACCTAGGCCCTGAGTCTGCAGCCTGCTGAGCACATCCATCTCTGCCTCAATTGGAAAAACCTTACAACAATCCTGGACTACTTGAACCTGTGCAGAACAAATGTGGCAGACAGAATCCCACGAAAACTCAAAGTAAGCCTTTCTTCAATAGGTTCAAAAATGCCAGAAGAGTTCATTGTTATTAGGTTATTTTCAGAGGACTTTTAGAAAGAAAAGACACAACTTTACACTCACTTAGCTCACCATTTCTCAAAGACAGGTAGAAAGAAGTGTTACTGCCTTCAGAACACATTGATGATGAGTTCCTAAATGCCTCAAGGGTGATTGCTTTCTTGCTAAGGTAGTTTTCCTGTCTTCTCTCTTCAATATTTTCTTTACACCACATAGTATGTTTTTTACTAGTTGCCCTTAGTCTTTGAAAAAATTTTTTTTTCCTCTACACACTGCTTAAAATCTCCAAATTTAGCTCAAGGACTCTCACAGAAGAAGAGAGCATTTAGAACCACAGTCCTAGAAAGGCTTTGGTATTGGGATGAAGCGAACATGAAGCTGGGAAAACATCTTGTCTCACTCATGGACATATTTATTACTGGGAAAGAGTGCACACATAATAGACTTAGATATCTAAATATATATTCAGATATTGAGGTCTCACCAGAGTAGGGTAGTTGTAATCATGTCTTTCTTTCTCATGTCTCCTACCTTGGAAGACTGCTGACCCAAGACATATCTGGCCTCCCATTTGTAGTCTTTGTCATGAAATGAAGTAAAAACCCAATGAAGATAGGAATACGAGGATGTATATCTGTACACCACTTGGGAGAGAATTTATTTTATAGTAAAATAGTGCCATGCTAGAACACTTGTAATTAATTCATGGAGAAAGATTCATTGAGAATGCTGTATTCAAAAGCCCCAGATCTCAGTTTACCTTTCTTATTTTCAATTTGTTATATAGCCAAGGATAGTCTCTTGCTTACACCTCAACCAAGTGCTGGCTTCACAGTTGTTTAGCATTTTCCTCTGAGGCTCTAAGGGCAGTTGTCCAGGCATGGTACCCCACACCTTTGATCACAGTATTCAGAAGGCAGAAGCAAACAAATTTTTATGAGTTCAAGGCCAGACTGATTTACACAGAGAGTTCCAGGGGAGCCAGGAATACACAGTAAGACCTTGTTTTAAAAGGAGAAAGAGGAGAAGGAGGAAGAGGAAGAGAAGGATGTGAAAAGATCGGGATGCTTATTGAGATGCTGGAAAGAAAAACTCAGAAGTCTTAGGAAACACCTGAAATTAAGCCCCCCCCCCCTTAGGGATATATAAACAGCAAGGGTTGCAGAGGGGAGATGCTCAGGCGATCTACACTGCTTGAGGGAGACACCATCCAACCTATTCAGCTGCCTGAAAGTTCTGGAGTAAGCTGGAGGAGGTCCAGATGTCAAGAGCTGTCATTCATGCTGAAGAGGGCTTCTGGTGATGCTTCTGTGTTTGAGTTGTTTTTTGCCTGTATGAACCCCTCCACACGTGGAGGCCAGGAGAGGGCATCAACTGCTCTCTACTTTATTCCCTCGAGACAGGGTCCATCACAAAAGAAGAAGCTCATCTGTTTCAGATAGGCTGGCTGGCCAGTGAGTTCCTGGAATCTGCCCATCTCTGCCATGTAATGATGAGGTTATAGGGACGTGGAACCATGTTCAGTTTTTATGGATGCTAACGAGTCAAATGTAAGGCTTCATGCTTGCGTATCAAGCACTTTTACTGAGTGAACCATCTTCACAGTCCACAGTCTATGTTCTAAATTGCTTTTTTGGCAACTATCAGTTTAGCACTGAAATCAGCCAGAAAACCCAGACTTATGCCATCACTCATTAGATTTATGATTTCCCACATATAACCAACAGGATTTTCAGACTTGTTTTTTAACTTCTAAACCTGGTCTGACAGCCTCAATCTACTGACTTAATGAAGTTGGGCAAGGATCCAAATGAAAGGAACAACCAGAAAAGCCACAATAATAAATGCAAGCGATTAGCATGCCAGTAACATCAGTCTAACCTGTCTGTCAGATTTTTTTTAACCTTTTATTCTGCAATAGGTACAAATTTTCAGGAAATTGCTAAGAAAAAGAAAGTGTTGCCATTCACTTTTGCGTTCTGAAGATGGCTTGACTATAGTTAAATGTCAAAACTAGGAAATCAACATTGTCACAATTCATAGTGGCTACTCAGATTTCCTACATATCACATGCACGTGTGTGTTTGTGAATATGTGCATGTTGCTATGTGAGATTTTGTCATATACTAGATTTGTGGACCAGCCATGACAATCAAGATGTGTCACTGCAAGACATCCATTAAGCCATTCTCCACCTTTTTTTTTTTTTTTTTTCCAGCTATAACCATCACTTTCCCTTCTTGGGCAACAACTAATCTCTTCTCCATCTCTACAGTTTTATTCCAAGAATGGTATGTAAGTGGAATAACACAGGACGATGATCTTTGGGCATTAGTTTCTTGTATTTCAGCATTGCCTTGAGATCTGTAAGAGTTGTACTGAATCAAACGTTGTTTCCTGCTCTTACTCACCACTGACAGCCTCCTACACTCCCAATGCAGGCCCCAGAAATTCTTCTACCACCAACCTTTTTTTTTTTTTTTTTTTTTTTTTTTGATAAAAGTGCCCTGGGCACTGGCTCCTCATCTCACTTGACACTATGCCAAAGATGTAAACTTTGTTGCATATGCCTGAACTTTCATGCTTCAAAGTGTATACCTTTCAGCCAATGCTGTAGCTGTATCTGTTATCCATAGGGAAGAACTTTATTTATTGAACAGAGTTGGGGGAAGTACCAAAGTAACAAAAGATGGAGTCCCTGCTGCAAAGTCAATTTATTTAAAGGCTAGATTACAAAAACACTGGAGCTAAAGTTGCTCAAGATGTTGCTAAAAACACAAATGAAGAGGATGAGCATGGAACTATTATCATTATTGTTTTGGTTTATTCTCTCGCCAAGGAGAACTTTTTTCAGCAAAGGTGCTAGCTAGTCCAGTAGAGATTAGGAGAGATATGATGTTGGCTGTTGATGCTGTAATTGCAGAACTTAAAAAATAGTCAGAATCTGTGAATTTTCTTGAAGAAATTGCTCAGGTTGCTACAGTTTCTTCATATGAAGTCAAAGATATTGGAAACATCATTTCTGATACAATAAAAATGGTTGGAAGAAAGAGCATTATCACAGTAAAGTATGAGAAAACCCTGAATAATGAAGTAGAAATAATTGAAGACGTGAAGTTTGATAGAGGATATATTTCCTAATATTTTATTAAAACTTCAAAAGGTAAAAACTTCCAAGATGTCTATGTTCTATTTAAAGAAAAGAAAACTTCTAGTTTCTGGCCCATTGTACCTGTTCTTGAAATTGTCAATGCTCACCAGAAGCCCTTACTCATAATTGCTGAAGATGCTGATGGCTTTGAATAGGATAAAAGTTGGTCTTCAGGTTGTAGCAGGCAAAGTTTGAGGGCAATAGGAAAAACCAGCTTGAAGATGTGGCTGCTGCTACTGGTGGTGCTGTATTTGGAAAAGAGGAACTGGATCTTAATCTTGAAGATGTTCAAGCTCATGACTTAGAGTCTGGAGAGGTTATCACAAAAGATGATGGCATCTTTGAGAGCAAAGGTAACAAAGCTCAAATTGAAAACCATGTTCAAGAAATCACTAAGTGGTTAGATGCAACTAGTGAATATGAAAAGAAAAAGTTGAATGAATGACTGTCTGAACTTTTAGATGGATTAGATGTGCTGAGGGTTAGAGGGACAAGTGTTGCTGGAGTGAATGAGAAGAAAATACAGATGTTCTCAATGCTACAAGAGCAGCTGTTGAAGAAGCCATTGTTCTAGGAGGGGATTGCTCATGTTTTGCTGCATTCCAGCCTTGGATTGATTAAATGATGATAATAAAGATCAGAAAATAGGTATAGGAATAATTCAAGGAGTGTTCACAGTTCCTTTAGTAACTATTGTTAGAATGTAAGTGTTGAAGGATCTTTGGTTGTTGAGAAAATTCTGAAAAGTTTTTCAGAAGTTGGTTATAATGCTATGCTTGGAGATTTTGTGAACACTTGTAGAACAACAAAGTTTGTAACAGCTGCTTTACTAGCTGTTGCTCCGGTGGTCTCCTTGTTAACCACAGCAGAAGTAGTAGTGACAGAAATTCTTACAGAAGAGAAGGACCGTGGAATGGGTACAATGGGTGGGTTGTGAGTGGATATGGGAGGTGCTATGTTCTAACACCTAGCACAGTGCTCTGTCCCTGTTAATAAACTGTGATGGGAAGCTCAAGGGAAGTTCCTCCCTAGTAACTTTGGGGAAGTTACCTGAAGAAAATGTCTGAAGAGAATGCTGACTGATCATGGTAACCATTAGTTATTGGTTTCCATTGGCAATATAAAATGGTTTGCTGCTGTCATTAGCCATACCTACAGATTTTATATTTTGAATTTTTAAATAAATACATTCCTGACATAGGTGTAAGAGCCATTTACCAGTGTCTTGCTTTCAACTTTAATCACCGACACATTGCTACTATTCTTATGAGAAGTTTGGAATCAGGTTTTCTGTGGCGAGTGAGAATAATTGTGTACAAAGTAGAAAAGTCTTGCACAAATTCTATTTAAGATTATAATAAAAACACAGAACCAGATATTGGGAAAAAGCTGGACTATCAGAGAGACAGAGAAACAAACCACAGCCACTTCTCACTCACCAAATCCCCAGGCCTTTCTTCATGAAATCTTCTCTCTCTTCAGCCCTCCAAGGAAGTGTCCTGGAGAGCTGAGTGTCGTCCCCCCTACCTTACACCCCCCCCCCCCCCCCCCCCCCCCCCGGCTCCAACTATCTTAACTTCTTCTTTCAACATTCCTAAAGCTAAGATTAAAGGTGTGGGTTGCTCCTCCATGACTTTCATGGCTTGGCTGTGGTTGATTTTCTGCTTATATTCCCAACTAATTCTATTAAATATATATCACCACATACCCCATCTAGTGTGAAAAATAAAAAAGATTATAATTGATATAAGAAAAACTATATACTATAGGTACGGTAACTATATACATATATACAAGCAATAATTATATCAGTAATATCCAGTCCAGGAACAATTGGCAAATTCAAAAAAATTTTCCATTATTTCTTCTGTTTTGGTGAGTTCAAAGGATTGCTTCTAATTCACTTTCTATGTGACTTCTATTACCAACTGAAAACTATCTTTTGATGTCTTCTAAACTTATACACATTAACCTTTAAGTGAGTTTCTTTTCTGAAACTATTACTAGCAAAGTATAACTATAACCATCTCATCTTCAACTCCCTCAGAGACCTGGGAAGGAAATAATATTAACTGAGTAAACAGGAAGTGCAAGCAAGCACCTTCCAAAAAATGTGAAAAATGAAGCAGTTAGCTGCCCGGATGGTCACCCAAGTTTCCCTTGAAGCATTGGCACATCTATCTTCGGCCTACAGGCCTAGCTTATCTGACAGAGTTCTCTGTGAAACAGGATATTCTTAAAGACCTTCCTACCTTGTCCTGCAAAGTTCAGCAGTTTTTATCATGTGTCCTGCTTGTCCATTTTGGACATCATGCTATTAGCAGTTGAGACAAGGGCACTTTCTTGCCCAGTGGTTAACTTTTGCCACAAAGAAGGTCAACTCCATATGGAGTTTCTTCAATGCCCACTATCTTCTCTGAAGTAGATTAGAGCTGCCAAGAACAGACATGTTTCACTCTCATAAAAATTAAAAGAACCTATGTTATCATAATATCTTAAATGCTATATTCTGTAGATCTCTGAAGTGTTTGAAGATGATCTGTCTGTCTAAAATATATCTGTTTGACCTTGAAAACATATCTAATATAGCTTATAAATTTGATTATAATGTTTAATTACTAACTTGCTTTTTTTATATCCTAATTAGTTGGTAATCATAGCTTTCATGGACTAGCAATTTGTATTACATTGTTAGATGAGTAGTATAGGTACAATACCTTGAACAAGAGTAGAAAAATATCTACAGTAAAAAAAAATTAATCTCAATTTTGTATCAAATGTACATACAATAATCTACCATTATACCCTATCATATCTACATTCCCTTTTTCTCAGAGTAGATTTAATAATATACTCATTTATCCTATCATATCTGTATCTCCTTTTTTAAAAACAAAAACCTTGAATCTAATCAGTTTTGTTCTGTTTTTAAAAAACCATTACCTATAACAAATTGTAACATAATTGTAAATAATGACAATTATCTATAACCTATTAAAAGACCAAAAACCACACCCACCCCATCTCTTTGGAATGTGGACATTGTGTTTGCAAATTTACTTCCTGCTATCTGGGGGCAATTAAATCTTTAGGGGATACTGAAAAGGAAAAAAATTGTTAATTTTCAAGTTCTAAGATAGGTAGCTATACCAGCCTCTCCATAATGGAAAAGTGCAGGGCTTGTTTAAAGTTCTCATTAAAGTAGTCTATCTAAAATATATGTTTGACCTTTTGGACTATTTAAGTCTTTATCGGAATCTAAGGTTTTGAATAAATTGTCTAGTTCATGATTTTTTATCCCAATAATGGGCCATATATTGAAAATGTCTCCTAGAAGTCTTTGAAAGTCATTAAGAGTTTATAATCTCTCTCTACTGATTTGCACCTTTTTAGTCCTATTTTTTGTAAATCTATTTTATATTCTAAATAATTAGTAGAATCTCCTTGTATGTATTCAGGAGCAATTTGTAATCTCCAAGCAGGTAATTTTTTTCATTTCTTCAAGCATTCTTTCTAACGTATTTATATTTCAGTCACCAATAAGATATCATCCACATAGTTGTAAATGATAGATTGTGGGAATTGTTTACATATTACTTCTAATAGCTGTTTACAAAATATTGGCACAGAGTGGGGCTATTTAACATTCCTTGCAGAGAATCCCCCAGTGATATATATTTACAGGCTGTGAATTATTATAAGTGACACTATAATGGCAAATTTTTCCTTTTTCTGTTTTTGTAGTGGTATCATAAAGAAAATCTCTTAAGTCAATAACTATAATAGGTCATTTTTTTTAGTTAACAGAGAAGGTAAAGGAATTTCAGATTGTAGAGAGCCCATTGGTTGAATCACCTCGTTTACCACTCTTAGATCTGTTACCATTCTCCATTTTCCAGCTTTATTTTCTCTTCTATTCACATACAGGAGAATTCCAAGAGCTGGTTGATTCTTCAGTATGCTGAGCATTTAACTGCTCCTGTACCAGCTGTTCTAAGGCCTGCAGTTTCTCTTTTGTTAAAGACCATTTCTGAACACATATATGCTTATCTGTTAACCATTTTAACGGTAGCACTATGGGGTGCCTTTGAAAGATCATCAGCTAGTGTGCCTTGTACAACTTGAATGGTTGGTGACTGTTTCTCATAATATTTTCCTCAGAAACATATGTGGTTTATTGTTCATTTCTGGGATTGGAGGAATGTTAATCTGAGTATTCCATTGTTGTAGTAAATCTTGTTCCCATAAATTTATAGCAATGTTAACCACATATGGCTTTAATTTTCCTCTCTGTTCTTCTGGCCATGTACATTCAGGTCATCTTGTACTCTGTTTTCCTTGGATAATGTTCCAATTCCCAAAAGCTGAACATTTACCTCATGAAGGGGCCAATTTGAATGCCAATATTCCGTTGAAATTATTGTTACATCCACCCCTGTTTCTACCAAACCTTCAACGACCACATCATTTATTGATATTTTTAAATTTGGGCCTTTGTTCATTTGTAGAAGTTTAACAAAATATTTGCTTTATAATTTTTCCTGAATTTTTTGTTTTGTTTTCTATAACTGTTCTTTTATCTAGAGCAATATGTTTTTTAGAATAGGCTCTGGGAATGTGTTCCCTCCATGACGGCAGGGTAAGACTGAACTGGACTCAATACGAGGGCCTGAAAAAGCAAAAAGTGACCTTTCCTGTCCCTTGTTGATCTTCAGTCATTGGTCCAGAGCCTGCCTTTGCCACGCCTTCTGCATACACCAGAAAGGAGGGGCATTCAGTCATTGGTCCAGAGCCTGCCTTTGCCATGCCGTCTGCATACACCAGAAGGAAGTGGCATTCAGTCATTGGTCCAGAGCCTGCCTTTGCCACGCCTTCTGCATACTCCAGAAGGAGGTGGCATTCAGTCATTGGTCGAGAGCCTGCCTTTGCCACACCGTCTGCATACTCCAGAAGGAAGTGGCATTCTGTTGAGGTTATTCTTAGCAAAGGTTTGTTTCTAGAAACGCCTTGTTTTAGGTGACCTTACTTTCCACAGTTGTAACCCTTGATATTTTGATTTTTTTAAACTTCTAAAAATAGCCTCTTCTACCTAATTGTTATTATAGTTATAAGATTTTATATTTATTGTATCATAATTCCAATCTTCCAAGGGTAATAATCTTGCCTTTAGCAGCCTAATTATCCTTTTTCATTGTGAGTTAGCATTTTCAAACATCAGAGACTCAATTATTTTTTGACTAGCTTTTGAATCTGGTGTCAATCTATTTACTGCTTCAGTCAATTCTTATAAGAAATCTGTAAAGGTTTCTTTTGGCCCTTGAATCACTTTTGTAAAGAATTCAATTTCGTTTTCCATTTCTTCTTTTCTATCCCAAGCATTCAAGGCTGTCATTCAGCATAAATCCAGGGTGTGGTTATCATATAAAAATTGCCTTTCTATATCAGTATAATTTCTCTCCTCAAGAAGATGGTCTTCTGATATTTCAAATCTTCCATCTCTGCTTTTTTGTTCTATTGTATTAGTTTCATTATTTCACCATGTCTTCCACTATAACTGTGGTTCAGTCTTCAAGACAGCTGTAATTATGTCTGTCAGTCTTTAGGGATAATTTGATTACTAGGAATTTAAAATTTGTTTTACAAATGGTACATGAATACCATACTTGACTATTGCTTAGTTGAATTTCTTTAAATGTATTTACATAGAAGTCCATTCAGCTTCTGCACAGTTTCTGTCATTTGGCAATTCCTCTAAGGTTACTGGATATATTAAGGTTGTCTGTTTGAAATCCTTAGGCTGTTTCTCTGTAATCTTATAAGCCCATACCAGTACTTTAAATTTCTCTGTCTGGGTCTGAATATCTGAATATCAGAAAATAAGCTTTTTCTAAGACTTTCATCTCGACCCTCATATTAACTGACTTTTTGAAATAATAATAAAATAATATATACTAGACATTACAATAATCCCATCTACATTATCTTCTCTTTTACTGGTTCCAGTTTCATACCCTTTAGAGTAATATAAAAACTTTCATCATAATACTGTTCTCATTTTTAATATGGGAAAAATACTTTCTCTGTGTCTTAAACTAACTCCCCCTTTTAAGAAATCCCAATTGATTCACCAAACTTGCTGATGATGATTCAGATGAATTGTGGGGAAGAAACACATATAGTGTGTATGGCTGGAGGCTAACTCCAAACAGAAAACAGCCAGCCAGGTAGTGACTCTGGCCACAAGTAGCCTGTGCAGCTTTTTTTGCGAATTCATGCACCCCAAAGCTGAGAGCCATATATTGCACAAACTTTTTTAGTATTTTAATAAAAACTTGGAGCTAGATATTGGGGGAAATCTGGAATATCAGAGAGATGAAGAAACAAAGCACAGCCACTTCTCACCCACCAGTTCCTCAGGCCTGTCTCTATAAAATCCTTAGATTGCAAACCTCTCTTTTCTCTGCCCACCTAGGAGGTATCTGGGAAAGTTGAAAATCCTCTCTTCTCTCCCCTACCCAGCTATCCTACTTCTTCTTTTAACATTCCTAAAGCTAGGATTAAAGGTGTGGGTCACCACTCCCTGACTTTCAACGGATTGGCTCTGTGGTTGATCATCCTCTGATATTCAAGACTAATTTTATTAAATATATATCACCACAGAAAATCTCCAATTATGCAACCACCTTTGTGTAATAAACTTTTGTTTAAAATTTAAAAAAGTTGCTTCCTGACATACTCACAACTGAAGACACTGAAGCCTCCTAGTTCACAGCTGACTAAGAGATGAGTGGCACCCCAGCCCCAGGCAAAGCAGAGACCATGGCATCTGAACCCTGGCCCATGGACACAGCCCCCTATCCCCCGCACAAACCAAAGAAAACTTGAGAGTACCCTCCCAGCCCAATCCACAGCAAAACACAACTGGGGGGACATCCCACAGGCGAAACCATGCCCAAAAGGTGGTAATCTGCAATCTGCGTCATCACACACAGACAGCCGGAGACCCAGAAGCCTTCTGGTCCACAACTAAGAGCTTTTAATTGCCTTAGTTACTGTTTTATTGCTGTGAAGAAATACTATCACCAAGGCAAGTCTTATTAAAAAAAAAAATTCATTTAGTTGGAGGCTTTCTTACAGCTTTAGAGTGTGTGCTAGTTTTAATGTAATCAGTCCCCATAATCTCATTAGGATGTGTGGCTTTGTTGGAGTGGATATGGTTCTTTTGAGAGAAGCATGCCACTGTGGGAACATGCTTTGAGACCTTTCACTTAAGCTTCACTCAGTGTCACAGTCAGTTGACTTACATCTTGTAAGATTAGGACTCTCAGCTGCTTGAGCATCATATTTATCTGCCTGCATGCCACCATGTTCTCTATCATGATGATGATAATGGCCTGAACCTCTAAAACTGTAAATGATCCAGCCCAATACATGTTTTCTTTATAAGAGTTGCTGTGCTCATGGTATCTTTGCAAAACAATAAAAACCCTAATTAAGACAGAAGTTGGTACCAGGGCCTGGGCTATTGTTGTGATAAGCCTGGCCATGTATTGCTTGGAAGAATTTAGATTTTGGCATTTTGGGTTATGAAAGCAGTGTAATGTTTAAGCACTGCTTAATGGGCCATACTAATAGGGGCATGGAAGACTTATTTGAACTATTGGGGCCTCACTCAAGAGGTCACAGAGGAGAATTTTAGTATGTGGCCTAGAGACTGGTCTTGTGATATTTTGGTGAAGAAAGTGGCTACATTTTGCCCTCCTCTGAAGAGTTTGTCTAAGGATAAAAATGAAGAATTTTGGATGAATTCCATTGACAGAGGAAATCTTATAACAGCCTAGTCGAGATTGTATTGTATGGCTATTAGTGATAAGTCTAATGAGGATTTATAATGCAAAGGAACAGACTGACCAGGGTAAATTACCAAAAGTAATTTTTGAGGAAAAACAGCACCGGGAAGTAGAACGGAGCTAAATCCTGTGTTCAAGAAGGCAAACAGTTTAAGAAATGGGACTGGTGACCTCAGGGTAAGAGTCAATCCCACTAACTTTTCAGCTTTTGGAAAGAAACTAAAGAAAAGTCCCGAGTGGTAGGCAGTATTGAAGGCATGTGCCACCACCAAGCCATCTCTCACACTCTTAATAGAGGCTTTTGCAGATCAATTAAAAAAAAAATCTCATAAGATACAATTTGTTAATTTTTTTATGAACTATTTTTGAGGTCTGTGTCTTTGCCTAATGTTACATTCTATCTTAATTTCCTTCTAAGTGTGTTATAGTTTTCTGTATGGTTGCTTGTGGTCCAATTTTGATAAGATTTTCTGAGGTTTGAGGCTGAGATTAAGGAAGTTTGAAGGATTTTAATGCTAACCACTCGACTTTGAGCCTCATTTTGCCTAAATTCTTACTGTTTTCTTTAGTTCTTAGAGATTATTTCATCTCCACTTTAAATTTTACTTCTTCCTTTTCTCTTTAGAGCCTTTAGAGTCATTTTACTGGAATTGATGATATCTTATCTTTTATCATTTTACTACCTTGCTGATTTGAAAGAATGCAATCACATATATATTATATTTTATTCTTGCACAATGCTGATAATATGACAGTATATTAATAGAGAAGAGGTGATATAATTTATCTCTTATTTTTAAAATTTTCCACAGCACCTAGCCCAAGATTTTTTAGATAGCAACATTTCCTTGATTTGTAGAATCGAAATAATCGAGTATCACCAATATTTCACTTGCTAGGGAGAGGCATGTATCATCTATACATTCAAATAAAATATGAAAATTTTCTTTAAAGACAAGGTGGGGCTAAAGGGACAGTACCATCACAGTGAGACCACTGCCTGCTATAAGGACTGGAACCTGATTTCTTGGGGGTAACAAGGTCAAGATGACAGATTGGACTGCCTAGGACCAACAGTGTGCAAGGGGTTCCAGAATGCTGCTGTTTGAAGATGTCTCGGTGATTCTTAAATTCCTTAGCACTCTATTTTTATGTGATTCTAAGCAAAGCACATCCTTTACACATGTAAAACTGTAAAATCACACACACATATGAAATATTTATCTGGATTATATAGTTATATGAAGTTGTGTAAGTATACAACTGCATACACAGTTGATTGTTTTTTTACACTAAGGGTTCCATATCCTACACATCTGCCTACTTGGATTCAACTAACCACAGGCTAAGAATTATAAACATATGCATTATATACATAACATACAAATTAAATTGTGTATATACTGAACACATGCAGATTTTTTGTGTTATTTTAAAATATATTAGAATAATAAGTCTTTGAATAGTATTTTTATTATTATAGGCAATACAAGTAATCTAGATATTAGCTAAAAAATATTGGATTATATGCATACATTATACAAATACTACACCATTTATGTAGAGAACTTTGAATATCTGCTGATTTTCCTATCAGGTGAGTTCTATAACTAATCTCCCTGAATACAGATAGAGATACACACACACACACACACACACACACACACACACACACACACACACACACACACACTGTAGTCTATCTTATCAGAGTATCATCCAATTTTTTTCTTGTAGATATCTTTTTTGAATATTACTTTTTTAAATATACTTGCTAATGAAGAACTCCTAGTTGGTGGGTTATTAAATACAGGAAAAAGAAGACAGATATAAAAGACACAAAATTGGGACTGGGTGGAATTAAGTGAAGAGGTGGTGGTAAATCACAATATATTTTATGAAATTCTCAAAGAATGATAACATGTTTATTAAAAATAAAGACTCCTGCTCATGAGAGTCTGTCACCTTAGCTTCCATTATAGTTTTATTTCAGTGACAATGCTTAGCCAGCTGTGTGGTGCACATTTTTAATGACAGGATACTAAGGCTGGAGAATCTTGAGTTAGAGGCTACATAGTGAAGCCCTATCCAGAGATGCCAAAATGACCAGCTAATCAAATAAACCCTTATGCTTAGTTATGATAATGACTAGAGTGACAGGAATTCAGTCTGTTCGTATACATCAGAAAATTAAAATTATTTCTACAGAAAAAAAAATTCACAATATCTTTTTCTTTTCTTCTGATCTTGTGTCAACCAGTTAAAATGACACCAGATCTAAAAGGATTACCTGCAGAGTCTTCTACATAATGATCAGGATATAAGCTATGTCTGAGGGACAGCTGAATTTCCTGGTGTTGAGTAATGTATTCAGACAGATTTTCTGTGATCTGAGTTTTGCCAATTATTACTTCAACTTGACACAAGCCTATTCCTCTCCATACCAGTAACCTTTAAGAGATACTTCTATAAATAGTTAAGAGGATTTGCAGTCTTACATTGTACATTCTGCAAAGAAACACACACACACACTGAATAGAAGAAATGTCACCTTGGGAAGTAAAAATGACCTAATGGCAGAAATTCACATTTAGGGAACTCACTATAGGAAGATACACATAATAAAAACAGTATCTCTTAGGTATTTAATACTCAGGTTCCTATGGAAATTTATTATTATTTTCTATCAATGGTTTTAGAAAAAAATCTATATTTTCTTTCACAATTATTTGGCATATAGTATTTATATTAGAGAAAAATAATATTTTAAGAGTTAGTAGTAATAGTTTTAGAAACTAAGTACAGGGTTTCTGCTTTTAAAAGCCATATCTCACAAAAACAAACAGCCAAAGCTATGCTGATGTGGTGATGTGGCTGAGCACCTGCTTAGCATGCCTGAGGCCAAGGCTCCCGTCTCAAGCACCAAAACATAACAAGTAAACAAACATCTACAAACCGTTAAACAAAATAAGAACTCAAGCCAAAAAAAAAAAAAAAAAAAAAAAAAAAAAAGCAACGGGAACCTGTTTGGAACAGAGAAAACTGCATGCCAAGCAGCTTTCAAGTTTGTAGGTTTCTTGTAGAGTGTATAGAAATATTCTTGATAAGTCCTCACTAATCTACTGTGAACATGATATTAAAGCTGGCTGCTGACTTTACATTTCTTACAGATTAATATTTTCCCTGCCAAATCGGTGGGAATTATGAAGAACACCTTACCTTGACACGAGTACTGGCCCGAGAGTCCCCTTTATTTTCTGTGTCTTGGTAAATACTGGGAGTATGATCTCTGTCTGCTCTCAACAGGGGCAGCGATTGTGCCCAGGGATCCTGCCTGGGAAGACGCTCCTCCAGGTACTCTTGGTTTTCTTGGGAAAAGCTGGGCATGTTTTCCCAACAAATGCCTCACAGGGATCTTGTCATCTGGTTTTACCAACACCAGTGGATCCCCTCTGTTCTTCAGTCGGCCACGGCTGGGGACTTTTCTGCAAAGTTACACTAAGCAAAGAAGAAAGGCTGATCTCTTCTGTGGATCAGTAGTGGCTTATCCATCTGTCTTAACTTTTTTTTTCTAGGTAGACCTGCTCATTGACTGCCCTCTGTAGGTGAGTAAATAAACTTCATTTTTTATAAGTCACTGGGCTGTAGCACTTTGTTTCAAGTGAAAACAAATTGAACATAAGGGAAGCAAACATGTGAATGCTATCTGAGGGGACTTGTGAGGAGGCACCCCACCTGCTCCTGTTACCTTTCTGATTTTGCCTCATTCCCTTGTACCTTTTTGAAAGCAAAGCATTTTAGACCTTCAGGAAACCAAGATTGCTGCTGTTCAGTGGCTGTGTCAATATGGGGAGGAACCTCATTATAGAGAAATGTCATAAAATAAAACTTGGATACATCTGCAATTGGCTCAAGTATAGAAAGAAGATTAAAAAATATTTATCACTTTTAATTATGTGTATGTGGGTTTGTATGTAGCTGTGCACCTGTGTATGTGCTCACTGTGGCCATAAGGCATCTGATCCTCCTGGAGTTGGAGTGAGCCATCCCATATGGGTGTTGGGAATTAAAACTTTCACCATTTGGAAGAGCAGCAAACACTCTTAACCACCGAGCCATCTCTCTAGCCACAAAGCGTACATTTTTCAAAAACATTTCCAGTCTGAAACTATAGCTACACAGCCCATGAATATGAAACACAAATGTACATGCATTTTGTGTCTGCTCATGACACATGTCTTTTGGGACCACAGATATAGTGCCTTTTGGTTTATTATTATTATTATTATTATTATTATTATTATTATTATTATTATTGATCATGGAATGTGCACAAGCACTTAGCTTGTTGGCAATCAGGTACTTCTTTTCCCTGTTGACTAAAGGTTCCTTTGAGTGGGTGGCATCACTTTGTTTTTATTAATGAATTTTATAGACAACATGCAGTTAATGAAAAGTCTTTTGATGTTTCTATATGTAACACATACAATAAAAATTTATTTTTCTTGAAACAGGAAAGCCTTGGGATCTGTAAGCTCTTAGAACTGACTGAAAGACATGATGTGATCGTGGATTTCAAACTCTGTCTGCAGATACTGAGGAATAATGTCATTGTGCTCTGCAGTGAGGGGCTCCTCAGCCAGCTCTGGGAAAGACAGAAATATCTGAAGCCTCTAAGCTGAGGTGCACAGAAGAGCTACAGCTTTAGTGAGCAGTGGCATTCATACCACATTTGCCTGCCTGTATTTAGCGTGCTCTCACTTGAAACACAGTACTATAGTGTTCTAGAATGTGCTCCAAGGAGAGCTCTGAGGCCTGTCTCTACATCTTGGCCCATTTCCTTTTCTCCTGCTTTAGAAGTCATACCTTGTCTTATGGCGTGAGACACATAGACAAATCTTCAAATTGTGTATAAGCATCAGTAGCAACATGGGTGTATAAACACATGAAGGTTTAGATCAGGAATCAACTAGGCCTGAACTGCTATCTGGAGAAGAGCATGCAAAATATTGACTGTATTTGGCCTGGGTCCAAAGAACTTGAGTGAGGTCAAATTACTCAATTCTTTGGACAATAATTACTTATGATTTAGTTCAGGCCCCCAGATACAGTATCACCACATTTAGGGTCTCATCTCAATTAACTCAATTTAAAATCTCTCTTTCAAACACACCAAGAAATTCACTTACTTAAAAAAATGATTTGTTTTATCTTATATGCACTGGTGTCTTGTCATGGGTGTGGGGTCCCCTGGAAACTAGAGTTACAGACAATTGTGAACTGCCATGTAGATACTGGGAATTGAACCTGAGTCTTCTGGAAGAGCGTTCAGTGTTCTTAACCACTGAACAATCTCTTCAGTTCCATCTTCTGTGAAATTTTAGATTGTGTCAAACTGACAATATTCATTCGCCATCATGTGGCTGCCTTTGAAATTGTCTTACCCACAACTCAAGAGGCCCTTAAGCTCTTCTCCTCACAGAAACGCATGTTTTCACATCCTTCTCTTCCATCCTTCTCATCCGTCTTTCACCTAGACTTAAGTAAGCTCAGGCACAGTAGTTCAGCTTTTGCTCAAATATACAATACTATATACAAAATGCTTGTATATGATAGTCATATAATAGGATAATGCCTGAATACAAACTGACTTATAAAAGAAATTTTATGTGGGAGGTACATAGGAACATTTGGAAAGACAGAACATCTCTTCTAAGCCCATTTCAATTTCAAGCACAGTCAACCCACAGACCTTAGCTGCTAAGCTATTAATGGAAGTTGTAGGAAGAAAGGATTTCCATACTTGGTTTCTCAGGTGTTTGCTTCAAATCCCTACACTCTTCTCAGACACTCTTAGCATCTCAGGGTTTTTATTAGGATGCAAACATTTTGCCCACCAGCATTTATTCTTTGTTGGCAAGGCAACCCCTATGACATGGACTTCAAGAGTAGATGTAGCCAGAGTATTAAAATCTCAGTTCTCTTGTTAAGTGTGGGGTGCAAATGATGCTGGAAAATGCAGGATGCTGCCTGAGGACTGAAGAGAGTCGTTCTGAGAACAAAGATCCAGCATATGTTTAGATGAAGATCTAAATTGTCAGGTTTTCTTCCTTGGACTGGAAATAAAACAGATACTTTTGACTTTATTTATTTATTTATTGACAAGGTCCCATGCCTTGGGTGGCCTTGGATTTATAATGTAACCAAGGCTAACTTTGGACTCTAGCTCCTCCTGTTTACACCTCGGGAGCCCTGAGATTATATGCATGTACCCCTATAGCAGGCTTATTTTCTTGACTCTTTAAAAAGTTAAAGTTGATTCTGTTTATTTTTTTGGGGGGGGGTTCATGACTACTGCACAATCATTTTCTGCCTCTCCTATATGAAACTTTTCCACTTAGATTTGTTGTCAAAAGAATACTCAGCTTTCTACTTCTGGTTAGGATGGAATGTCAGTGACCCAATTTACTCTCTCCACAGAAGCAAACAAAAGCTTGATGATAACTATTTAAAACAACAACAACAACAGTACCTGGATATTGGGCATCAGCAGTAAAATGCAGTGATTTTTCCAAGTGTCAGAAAACAAATACAGTGAGGCCCTTATGTCCCCTAGCTCCATGCTGGGAGGAAGGTTTTAGGCTTGGATTCAGGGAAGAGACAACCATAGAAGGTGAGGAGCTGATAGGGTTTCTGGTTGATGGTTGAGTGTCAGAGCCCTTAAGGTCGAGTGATAAGAAAGAAGAGCTACACAGAGTGGAGACATTGAAACCTTCAGAGGTTTCTCTGAGGCATTCAGTTGATTGCTGTTAGTGCACTGCTGGGAGAAGATGAACTGAGATCAGGAAAAGAACCACCCAGAGCTCAGGATGGATTAGGAATAGTGTGCAGCAGTTCTCAAAGGCCTTATACTCCATATCTCACCAGGTACTCAGAAGTCAGAAGAGTTTTTGTCTCATTACTGGGGAAATCAAACACAGACCACACACCACTGTGGTCATCCCTAACAAAACTTACAGGGAGATGCAAAGGATCATATGCTTGGTGATGGAAGTATGTCCTGGACCAAAGTGTAATATTATGAAGAAAGAAAATAGCAATCCCAATACCCAATAAAGTGAAATTCATCAGATAAGGTATCTAAGAAGTTCCAGATATGCCTTGATGCAGGACCTATAGTCAGAGATAGATGAACCACTCAGTTGAAATTTATGCCCAAAGAGCATAGATAATAGGATTAGTAGACAGGAAATTAAAACAGTATTTTACAATGTATTCCACAATCTCAAAGAGCTAAAGGAGGAAAAAAATAAAACAAAGTACTGATAAGAGAGATAGTAGTGGGACACAAATTAAAAGTCTAGAGATGAAAAATTTGCTTGATGAGAATGTAGATGTGAAGACTACTCAAGACAAAATATAGAAATAAAAAGAAATGGAAGGCCTTTACCCCTACGCATTGCTGCCCCAGTTGCAGGCCCACAGGAAAGACTCCTACAGGCAGGCCTCGCCATCAACACCTGACTTCTCAATGGAGACACTGAAAGCCAGAAGGTCTTAAACAGACATATGCAGACACTAAGAGACCAGGGATATCAGCCCAGATTACCATGATCAGAAAAACTTTCAGTCACCATAGACAGAGTGTATTCTATGACAAACCAGATTTAAGCAATGCCTATCCACAAATCCAGTACTACCAGAAAGCATTAGAAGGAAAACCCCAACCTGAAGAAGATAGATGCAACCCCCCCAAAACACACACACATACACACACACACACAGGCAATCAATAATCCCACAGCAGCAAATCCCAAAGAAGGAAACACACACTCACTACCACCAGAAAACAACAGAAATTAACAATCACTGAACATTAATATTCCTTAATGTTAATGGACTCAATTCACCTGTAAAAAGACACAGACTACTCTGAATGTAAATTACAATCAAATTGTGTGATAATTTGTGAAGCCTCTGGCAGTGGGACCAGGATTTGTTTCTAGTGTATGAACTGGCTTCTTAAAGCCCATTCTTTACAGAGGAACATCTTGCTCAGCCTCCATACTGGGAAGAGGGGCTTCGTTCTACCTCAACTGGAGATGGCTAGACTATATTGACTCATCCTGGGAGTAGTTACTCTCTCTGAGAAATGGATGGGGTATGGGGTACAGGAAGCTAAAGGAGGACTGGAAAGAGGGGGGAGGGGAACAGTGGTGGGAATGTTATAAAAACATAAATTTCAAAAGAACTAAAAAAAAAAGACACAGGCTAACAAAATGGATACAAAAACAGGATTCATCCTTCTGTTGTATACAATAAACACATTTCAACTTCAAAGACTGACACTATCTCAGAGCAGAGGGTTGAAAAAAACTTTCCAATCAAATGGACTTAAGAAGCAAGCTGGTGTAGCTATCCTAATTTCTAACAAAATAGACTTCACACTAAAATCAATCAAAAGAGATCAAGTATGTTACATATACATCACAAGAAAAATTCACCAAGATGAAGTTTCAGTTCTGAACATTTATGCCCCAAATACAAGAGCACCCACTTAGGTAAAAAAAATTACTAATGATAATATGGACATCAAACTCCACATGCTAATAGTGGGAGACTTCAACACCTTACTTTCACTACTGGACAGATCGGCCAGGCAGAAATGTAACAGAGAAATAAGGAATCTAACAGTTGTTATGACTCAAATGAACTTAATAGATGTATACAAAGAAAATCTACTCAAACAAAAAAGAATATACCTTTTTCTAAGCACCCCATAGAAATTTCTCTAAATTTGATTACATACTTGATCACAAGGGAAATCTCAATAGAAAGAAAAATCTTAAAATAATCCCCTGTATTTTAGTAGATCACCATGGCTTAAAAATAGAATTCAATAGCACAAATTACAAAAAGCCTACAATCTCATAGAAACTGAATAGTGCTCAACTGAATCACCACAGGGTGTAGGAAAAAATAAAGACATAAAGACTTCCTAAAGCTCAGTGAAAATGAGTCCATAGCATACCCAACCTTATGGGGTACTATTAAAGCAGTACTAAGAGGAAAGTTCATAGCAATAAATGCCTACATAAAGAAATTGGAGAAATCTCACACTAGCAACTTAACAGCACCTGAAAACTCTAGAACAACAGCAAAAAAATAAAAATAAAAAAATAAAAAAAAATAGAGGGAGTTATTAAGAAGGGAATGGAGAGTGGGTGAGGGAGGGGAAAACGGGGGTGGGGTGGGGGTGGGAGGAGAGGGTTAAGGAGAAAATTGGTGTTAGAGAAATTCCCAGGAATCCACAAAAGTGACCCCAGCTTAGACTATTAGCAAAAGTGGAGAGGATGCCTGAGCTAGCTTACCCTGGTAATCAGATTGGTAAATACCATAACAGTCATTGGAGAGCCTTCATCCAGTAATTGATAAAAGCAGATGCAGAGATCCACAGCCACATACCAGGCCAAGTTCTGGATGTCCAGTCAAAGAGAGGGAAGGGGATTACATGAGCAAGTGTGTGTGTGTGTGTGTGTGTGTGTGTGTGTGCATGTGTGTGTGCATGTGTGTGTGTATGTGTGCGTGGGTGCATGTGTGTGCATGTGTGTGTGTGTGTGGTGTGTGTGTGTGCATGTGTGTGCATGTGTGTGTGTGCGTGTGTGTGTGCATGTGTGTGTGCGTGTGTGTGTGTGTGTGTGTGTGTGTGTGTGTGTGTGTATGTGTGCGTGGGTGCATGTGTGTGCATGTGCCTGTGTGTGTATGTGTGCATGTGTGTGCATGTGCCTGTGTGTGTGTGTGTGTGCATGTGTGTGTGCATGTGTGTGTGTGTGTGTGTGTGTGCCAATATCATGATGGGGAAATCTACAGAGACAACTGAAACAAGCTAGTGGGAACTCATAAACTTTAGACTGACAGCTACATGAGACTGGATTAGGCCCTTCGCACACGGGAGGCAGCTATGTAGTTTATCTGTTTGAGGGGCCCCTGACAGTGGGATCAGGACCTCTCACTGGTGCATGAGCTGACATTTTGGAACCCATGATCTATGGAGGGTCACCTTGCACCGCCCTGATGCAGGGGGTTGGGGGCTTGGACCTGCCTCAGCTGAATATATCAGGATTTGCTGATTCGCCATAGGAGGCTTACCTTTTTAAGAAGGGAATGGAGAGTGGGGGTGGGAGGAGAGGAAGAATGAAAGTAGGATCTGTGCTTGGTATGGGAAACAAATAATTTTTTAAATAAAAAATGGAAAAATCAAGAGAACGTTAGTGTGCTATGGGATATTTTTGAGCTGTCTAATATAGGTGTGTTTAGCAGAGAGGAGGGTGGAATACATACGATATGTGAAGATAGGCAGCCAATCCCGATGATGAACATAATCTCCACAGACACATGATGGAAGGAGAGAGCCAACTTCAACAAATTGTTTTCTAACAATCACAGGTGTGCCATGGCATATAGAAATGAATAAACAAATTTAAAAAGAATAAAAAACTTGAATAATTTAAGGCCCAAATGCTTCCATATTAGACAATCTCAATAAATCCAAACTTTAAGAAACATCAAAGAATCTATGAAAAGACACACTAGCCTAAAACTCATCCAACTGCTGAAAAAGAGAAATCTTAAAAACAATCAGAGAAAATAAAAAACTTAGTAAGAAATGAATTCAGCTAAGGCGACAAAGGGTTGTGAACAGGAAAAATGCTTTCTGGAAGACGGTAGGAGACTTAAACAACCATCAATGCAACTAAAAAAAAATTGTGAGAACTTTTTATCCTCATGAAAATTATTAAAAGATGAAGGCAAAATACAGATGATTTCAGAAATCCTAAAGCTGCAAGAATTAATCAGCACTGGACCTGAACTGTGAGAATTGCTGCACGAGATCTTTTAATATATATATATAATCAGAACCCAAACCCAGATGTAGACAGAGAAAGGATACTCAAAATTGTAAGTGTTGAGGATAAATACAAAGATACTAAAATTATTTATTTTTCCTTAAAGGTTAGTAGTAATTATGAGGAGCTGGGCATAGCTCCAAAGTAGGAAGTGAACCCACTATGTGTGAGGCATAGGGTTCAGCTGTTAGAGGAAATATTAGGGCCATTCAATGAAATAACACACACACACACACACACACACACACACACACACACACACACACACCCCAAAAACAACAACAACAAAAACCCAGCAGTGAATAAAGAAAAACATTGTCTGAGATAGAAAAAAAATCAATAAAACCTCAGGTCAGTAACTAAGTCCTGGGTTAGTTTCTTAGCTTTGGAGAGATAGAAATAGTAACAGATATGGAGAGAGAGAGGGGGGGGGAACAGTATCAATTATTAATATCTAGAATGAAAAAGACACTCTCAGTACTAATTTTAAAGATATCAGATTAATAAATATTATGGACAATTTCCTACTAATAAATTAGGTAATAATAAGTGAAATGGTTAAATCCTCCTAAAGGTGCAGACTATCAAAGTTAAGAGGAAATAAATTTCCTGAATAACTTTATATCTATATAGGAAATGAAAAATGTAAAAATAAAACTCTTACAAGGTGAACTTCAGGTCCAGATATTGTTATTTCTGAGTCTCAACTTTAGTTTTGACAGGTAAAAGTAACACAAGTGGCTGGCCAGAAAGCTAAGTCATTAAGGTGCTTGCCTCAGAAGCATACAGATCTGAGCTTGAGTTCCAGCACCCAAGTAAGAAGCTGGGTGTAATGACATATGCCTGTCATTGTAACAGAAGGAAATCAGAGATAGAAGGAAGGACCTTTGGGGCTCACTGGCCAAGCTAGTCTAGCATAATCAGGGAGCCCCAGGTTATGGTGAAATAACAAAACACCCAAGGGGATGTCTCCTGAGGAATGACACCCAAAGCTGACCTCTGGCCTCCACACACACACCCAAGCACACATATGCACACACTGGTTTGGGGACATACACCTAAACACACACACTCTGCAAATGTGAAGTAAAGGCACGAATATTATAAGGTAATTAATTCTTAATTAGATTTGTGGCTCAACCTATAGGAAGGTATTTATATCTCCAAAAACCTATGGCTAAGGTGGTAATATGTTTTTGTTAAATGGCAAACTTTCTTCTATATATTTTTGTTTATACAGTATATATAATTAGTATATATATATATAATTAATGCTACTCTCAACTTTGGTCAGATAAGTTTTTGTGAAAGTGAGCAGTGGTTACTGCAAAAACCCATAAAAGGTCAAAGTACTGAGAATAAGTGATAATTGAGTGTTCAGTCTAAATGGAACATATATCAACAGTCCCTTCTTATCCAAGGCTTAGAGGATAATATGGAAGTGGAGGGTCAAAAAGAATGTAAGAGCCAGAGGATAGAGTGGAGTGCTGTGAAATGCTAGTTTCTGTACAGGACTTGGCTGTTAGATTTACATGAAATCATAGCAGCTGTGCTTACTTGCATAAGACCTACATGAGATGAGGTCTTTTAACATTCTAACATGGATGTTGATGGACACATGAAGCCCCTCACTTCTAGCTGGGAAGCTAGTTGTAATTAATGGTTTCTGTGGGATGTGGAATAACTTTTTCAGGGGTATAGCCACTGGAAAGCTGCTTATGATCTACTAAATAACCCCATACACATTCACATGTATATGCAAGCAACCATAATTAAACTCTGGGTTCCATGGCTAGTGAGGTCATGGTTCTTAGTGAAGAGCCATTTTCCCAAACCAGTATAATTCTTAGCTGTGTTATAAACACTTCTCACACCCCAACATAAGTGTTGATCTCATCAAAGAAGCTTCTTTTGGTAGCATACAGAGACCATTACAGAAAACCACAATTGGTCACAATGGAGAAAACAGCTAATCTGGGAGTCCAGCTCCAGCTGATACATTTACAACATGTCCCCTAAACCCAGGGAACATCTCAGCAGAGAGATTGTAAGAGCCAGAGAACCAGAAAGCGTGTTGCAAAATTGTACCTTCTAGATATGATAGGGAAGCTAGACTCATGAACTGTCAACAAAATGGCTGCTTAAACAGGACCCGAACAATGACAACAATAGTTGACACACCAATGTGAAGAGCTACAAGCCATTAGAAAGTGCAGAAAGTGGAGAATTCAGTAGAGATGAGTCCCTAATTGATAATTCAATACCAAGGTGTTAGCCATAAAACACATACACACAATGATATCCAACAGGTTGTATTCATATAATTATCACACATCTGAATCTGTGAAAAAGAGGACATAAATCTCAGACACTGGGGAACATGAGAAGTAAGAGTAGAAACAATGC
The DNA here is from genome assembly GCA_033318265.1 of Phyllotis vaccarum. Taxonomy (NCBI): domain Eukaryota; kingdom Metazoa; phylum Chordata; class Mammalia; order Rodentia; family Cricetidae; genus Phyllotis; species Phyllotis vaccarum. The sequence continues at coordinate 104,921,744 of JARWLC010000005.1, forward strand.
AGTCATATTTTAATTAAAAAATACACTAAATTTAAGAAAGAATAAAAGCTCTGTGCATTATCAAAAGTGAAAACACATGGGTGCAGGATGGACATGTGGGAAAATCCTCTTGAGGTAGTAAAAGGGGATAAAAGGGAGGAATGGGGATGGATAAAAATAAATGCACATCAAACACTAAATACAAACCTCAGAAAATGCAAAAAAAAAAAAACAAAACAAAACCCAACAACTACAAAAAACCACACACATACACTTTGGCCCTAGAACCAGAGCCAGTGAAAGAAATATGCCCTGACCCTAAAACTAGAGCCAAGGACTAAAAAGGGTCAGTGAAAAAAACACAGTTTGACCCTGAAACCAGAGCCAAATCTGCCCCAATCCCTGAGCAGAAAACATTCTCCTTGAGAAACCTTGCCTCTAAAAAGCCCTAAATAAGCCCCTCTGGCTGTTGGTGGCCTTTACCTACTCTGGCAGAGGCAGTCACTCTTCTAGATTCCTCCTTCCAAAATAAATCTCTTAATAGAGTTTTGGGTGAAGATCTTTCGCCACTGTGAAGCAGAAGTATGTTTGCTGAGACATTTCCTGGCAGAGGGGGGGGACGACGAGGGGGGGTATGAACAGAAAAACAAAGAAAGACCTTTGCTGAGATGTTTCCTTAGTAGGGTGAGCAGTAAAAAGTAATGTCTTTTGGGAAGAGATTGCTATATTTCTGCAGAGGTTTCCCTTTTAGCAAAGTGAAGCAGAAGAAGCAACATCTTGGTCTGGAAAGAAGCAGATCTCTGCTGAAAAGCCATTTGAAGGGGATGGGATGAGCAGCAAAGCTCAGCTGTAATGGGTCTCTCTAGAAGCCCAGAAGGATTGTTATATCCTGTGGGGAGACCATCCCCCACTGCATCCCAGCTTCAAGTATAGCCGGACTTCCTGAAAGGTCAGAATACCTTTTCCTTTAGAGTAGTAACACTTGTATCAACTTCATCATGTGAGTGTGTTTGAGCCTTTGTTTATATAATTAATCTTAAAGAATGTTTTAAAAATGATGAAAATTTGATTCAGTAGAAAAACCAACTCTCATTATCAAAGACAAGAGAGAGCTGCTCTCTCTTCACCTTGTAAGGCACAGAGAGAAGTCAGAATTGGGAATTCAATTTAATTTTGGATTTAGAGTGTTTTTAGATCTTTGAGGAATTAACACATTTTTCTCTTCCTCCCTTAAAAAAAAAAAAAAACAAACAGAACAAAGCAAAAATACAAAATACATCCCAAGATCTCACTGTGTAGGTCAAGATAGTCTGGGATTGGAGATTCTTTTGCCTCAACCTCCCAAGTAATGGGATTGCAGGTATATGCTCTAGGCTAGCTTGAGAAACATATTTTTGTTTGTTGCTAACTCTGCCTAATTTACTCTATGTTGTCATGACAACTAAAGGTTACTATTGCAGTTTGTTTCATATTTTTGCTTTTCTATTATGAGAAAAACATAATATACTGAAAATAGCCTACCTACTAAAAGCAATTTACAGATTCAATGCAATCCTCATCAAAACTCTAACACAGTTCTTCACAAAAATTTCATATGGTAACAGAAAACCCAGGGTAGCTAAAATTTAAAAAATTCAGAATAATAAAAGAGCTGTTGGGGTTATCACCATCCAAATCTCAAATTGCCACAAAACAGACACGTTGATCAATAGAATTTAGTTGAACACCCAGGACATAAATCCAAACTTATGGATTTGTGGTAAAGAAACCAGAAATAAACACTGGGAAAAAAGACAGTATCTTCAACAAACTATCATACTGGATGGTAGTGTGTAGAGGAACTCAAATAGATCCATATCTTTCACCCTGCACAAACCCAATTCCAAGTCAATCAAAGACTTCAACATGAAGCGTGGTACACTTAACCTGACAGAAGAGAAAGTGGGGAATAACCTTGAACTCAAGACTTCCTAAACAGAGAACCAGTATTACAGGCACTAAAATCAATTTATTAAAAAAGGAACTGATGAAACTCAAAAGCTTCTAAAAGGCATGGGACACTGATGTGGGATGTCATACTGTGAATACTTTTGGTTAAGAAAGGGGCTGTTTTGCTTATGGCAAGACAGCTTATAGGCAGACAGGAAATCCAAGCATAGATAAAAGGAAAGGCGGGTGGAGTCACACGCAAAAACTGCTGCCCAAGAAAGCAGGATGTAAAGAAACACTGGTAAGCCATGAGCCCCATGGTAAAACACAGATGAATGAAAATGGGTTAAGTTGATAGAGCTATCAGGTAATGAGCCTGAGCCAGAAGCCAAACAGCTTGTAATTAATATAAGCCTTTGTGAAATTATTTGGGGTTAAGCGGCTTCAGGACCACAGGTCAGGACCTCAAGATGGACAGGTCAGAAAACTCAGACTACAGGACACATCATTCAGACAAAGCAGCAGGCTATAGAATGAAAAAATATTTTCACCAACTACATATTTAATAGAGGATTGATATTTAAAATTTATAAAGAACTAAAAACAAATCAAAGCAAAATAAAAAAGTAGACATTAAGAAAACCAATAACCCAATTAAAAATGCGGTGTACTGGGTTGCCTTGTTTAGCCTTGATACAAGGCAAGGTGCTTAGTCATATGACAACGTAATGTACCATGCTTTGTTAATATACATGGGAGGCTTCTTTCTGAATAGAAGCAGAGGAGGAGTGGATGAGGGGGAAACATAAAGGATGTGGGGAGAGGCTAGAAGGAGATGATGGAGGAGAAACCACAGTAGGGATGTGAGATAAATAAATACATATTTACAAAAATTTAAAAATGTGGTACAGATATGAACAGAATTCTCTAGAGACAAAATTCAAATTGCTCAGAAACAGTTAAAGAAATGTTCAACATCTTTAATTACCAGGCAACTTCAAATTAAAACTAATTTCAACTTATTAGAATGGTCATTATTAATAAAACAATGGCAGTTTATGTTGACGAAGATGTAGGTTAGGGAACACTTATCCATTACTGGCAGAGGTGCAAAACAGACACTATGAAGATCAATGTGTCTGTTCCTCAGGAAGCTAGGAATAGATCTACATCAATATCCAGATATACCACTCTTGCACATATACTCAAAGGATTCTATATGCTACGACAGAGAAACTTGCTCAAATATATTTATTGCTGCACTATTCAAAATAGACAAAAATTTCAAACAGCCTAGATGGCCCTCAACCGATGAACGGATAAAGAAAATGTGGTACATTTACACAATAGAGTATTACTCAGCTATAACAAAAAAAAAAAAAAAAAAGAATTCACGAAGTTTTCAAGTAAATGGATGGTGTTAGAAAAAAAAAAAGTCCTGTGTAACCCAGACCCAAAAGATAAATATGGTATGCACTTATATGTGGATACTAGCTGCTAAGTTTTCAATAAGCAGCCTATGATCTATATAGCCACACTATAACCTTCACTAGAGGGGAGAGAAGGTTGTCTCTAGGAAGGTGAGATAAAATATATAGTTATAGATGAGTGGGGTTGGGGGGAGATAGGAATAGAAGGATCAAATGGAGTTGAGGGAGGTTTGAATAGGAATAGCTCCCATAGACACGTGTGTGAATGCTTGGCCCATGGAGAACATCACTAATAGTGGGTGTGATCTTGTTGGAGTAGGTGTGTACTTATTGGAGGAAGTGTGTCACTGTGGAAGCAGGCTTTTAGGTATTATATGATCAAGCCACACCAAGCATGACAGTTTCCTTCTGATGCCTGTGGATCAAGATAGAGAGCTCTTAGCTCCTTCTCCAGCACCGTGCCTGCCTGCCTGGATGCTGCCATGTTTTTTTTTTTTTTTTTTTTTTTTTGTTTGTTTTTCTTTTCTTTTCTTTCTTTTTTTTTTTTACCATGCTAAAAATGGACTAAACCCTTGAAAAGAAACTGTAAGTCAACTCTAATTAAATATTTTTCTTTATAAGAGTTTCTGGGGTCATTGTGTCCCTTCTCAGCAGTAGATTGTGTCCCTTCTCAGCAGTAGGAATCCTAACAAAGACAGGAAGAGAATTCAGAGGGGGGCACCTAACCGTAAGGACCATTCGAGAGGGAATATGAAAACCTACTACGATACAAGCTTCTGAAAATATATACAAATAAAAAAGAAATCTACATTTTGGAATCACAAAAAAGCCACAACCAGACACCTTTCATCACTAAAGGAGACCTGTAGTACTAAAGTTACATCTAATTGAGTTGCTGGCCAAGGGGCTCCATGGAAAGCTCTCTACGAACCATATTGCTGAAGACAACCCCTACACAACCCATTGGATATATAGAAGTAGCACTGGTTCCTACCTAGGGCCTTCAGCTCTACTGACGAGTGTTTATGGAACATTACCAGAGGAGAAAGGCAAATGTCAACACAGCTACAAACCCTTTGATCTACAGTGGTGACCGGCTGTTGTGTAACAGTTTTCCTCTGAGATTGAAATATTCCATCCAGTAGAAAACGCTCCTTTAAAAAAGAAGATAAACTCAAGATAGCTTCAGGAAGTCCCTGAAACTGGCCAGATTCACTAGGCCCCTCCCTGCCAAAGAAATAAAAGCTGAGAGTCTCCCTTAGATAAAAAGTGCTACAGAAGGACTCAGACATGCCAAGCTGTAAGGAAGACTGAGACCAGTCCAGCTACCTGAAAGAAGCAAAACCCAATCCAGCTGCCTAAAACAGATTTAGACCAGAGTCACTTGAAAAGGACACTCTATAACCTGCTGAGCTGCCTGCAGGCTGTGCAGTGTGCTCCAAGTTCCCAGTTTTTGTGAGCTGTCTGTCATCTATGCTAGGATAGGTTTTGGTGATATAGCTGTTTGTGAGTAATTTCTGCTCCTACAAGTAACCCCTCATCCACATTCCTTAAGTAACCCAGTAAAATCCACAGGTTCACTAAGTTGGACTTTGGTGGTATCCATGCTTTGGTCTGTCACAGGCTCCTTAACTGGAGTGAGTAGATGTCTGTAGTATCTTATACCCAAAAGTTTTGTCGCCCAACAACTGTCTTATGCCCACTGTTGGGCATTGATCCAGATAGACCTGAGAAAGTTTTGAAAAGATTCTAAATGCACAGATATGAAGCTACACAGGGCTTCCTAGTCTTAGTCTTAGGGTCATGTTTCCCAGCAGCTGCCTGTAAGACGTAAACTACCAAGAACTAAGCTGCATGGCAGATTTCTGCAATCTCTCTCCTAGGTTGTGGTACTAAGAGGCTTCTCCTAGACACTACTTTTGGGTTTGGGAGTACATCCATGGGCTTAAAAACATATCTCCACGATATTTAATACTGCTTCCCGGAATCGGGAAGGTAAGTGTGACTCATCATGATGAAAGCTGAGTAGGGCAAAGCCAATAGCATTTAGGTCCTAGCCACACAGTTTTGCAACTTAAAACTCTCTTGGCTAAAAAATAATTAAAGATATACAATAAAACAGGTTCATAGAGAGAAAAACCTCTAAATAAGTTACAGTGGGTGTAAAAAATTATGTAGGCTTTGGAGAGAAAAGAAAAAAGATAGAGAAAGCCCTTAAAAAAAGAAATAGAGTAATAAAAATATAATGAGCATGTAAAGATGGAAAAATATACAAAGAATCTGGATTATGTCTATTACTGTGTTTTATTTGAACTTTTTAACTGTTAATGAGCTAACTGCAGACAGACATTTGATTGTAAAAGCTTCTAAGTTAAACCAAAATATATTTTAAAGGTATCTTGACTTTGAAATTTGGGCCTAATGATATATTGCTTTGGAAAAGAGGTTCTGCTTTTGTTTCCACAGAAGATAAGAACCTATGGATTGCTTCCAGGCTAATATGGTTTATTTGATCAAGACTCCCTGAAAGGCTGAGATGATGGAGCCTCAGAGACTACTATAACCAAGATTTAACCGTAATTCTAAATTTTCTTAGGATCTCCATGAGATTGCCAGAGCCCCTAATTAGCAGGATGTAGTATGGAGACTATATCCAAGTTATAAATGTGTTTCTCTTTACACATTGTTAGTGGTCATAGCCAATCTCTTTTTAGGGGAAAAGGGGGGATATGATATAGAAATAATAAAAATATAGATTATTGAATCTACTTTGGTTCCCCCCAAAAAACTGTTAATCTAAAAAATACTTTACATTGATGTGGATTTTAGTCTATTGATACAAATTTCAGGCTAATTTTGTTATATTGTATGTATATTTATACTCTTGTTCAAGATAATATGTTTATTCAATTGCTTTACAACTGTATAATTAAAAAATACAAATTAATAATCATCTATAATAATCAAACTTATTATCATGTTAGTTAGGTTTTTAGATACACAGAGATATATTTCAGTTAGATAGGTAATCTTCAAATACTTCAAAGACCTACAGAATATGGCATTTAAAATATTTTAAGTACTTAGACTTCTTTGGACAGTGAGACATGTTTGCTCCTGGCAGCACCAATCTACTTCAAGAGAATGATGGGTATTGGAGAAACTCCATATGAAGTTTATGTTTTTGTGGCAAAGGTTGATCACTGGGCAAGAGACTTGATCTTTCCTTGACTGCTTGACAATATGCTGTATAAACTGGACATGCAGGACCCATAGGAAAGTAACCTCTAAAAATTTGCCAGAAAAAGTTCTTCAGGTTCCTACTTCACAGTGAAAACTGCAAGTATTCTATAGGACACAAGGAGAAGCAACTGACAAACCTTGCCAAAACGGATGGAAAAATCTTTCAAATTTCCTGCTTCACTCAAGAGTCTGACAGAGACTCTAGGTCTGTAGGCTGAAGATGGATGCCTTAATGTTACAAAGAAACTTTGGGTGATATACAGGTAATAAGATGTCTCTGTCATTTCTAGAATTTGGAAGTTTACTGCAATGCACTTCCTGTTTACTCAAGTAATACGTACTTCTGTGGCCTTTGATAGAGTTGGGACTAAGTGATTGTGGGTGGTCTGAAGCCTAGGCTTCAGGCTGCAACTGTCTGCAAGATTTGGCACAAAAGTTGGAGTAACCAATAACTCTCTGGTTGGATTTAAAGCCCACTTCATGAGGTGGAACCCATGCCTAACACTACCTGAGTGTCCTGGATTCAAAAGGACCTGAGACTTGATAGGCCATGGACCTGGGAGAAAACTACTTACTACTGTTCTGCTAAAGTGACCTCGCAATAAATTTACTCATAATGGCCTTCATCTATACTCATAGATCAGTGTCTTGCTCAGTGATCATCAGGTAAGCCTCAGAGTCTACACTGCTGGTTTTCTGTCAACTTAACACAAGCTAGAGCCATTAGAGAAGAAGAAGCCTTGATTGAGAAGATGCCTCTGAGAGATCCATCTGCAAGACATTTCCTCAATTAGTGATCAGTGGTAGAGGGCCCATCCCACTGTGTGTAGTGCTATCTCTGGGCTGTTGTTCCTGAGTTCTAAAAGAAAGCAAACTGAGCAAGCCAGGATGCAGCTCCTCTCCATGGCCTCTGTATCAGCTCCTGCCTCCAGGCTCCTGCCCCATTTGAATTCCTATCCTGACTTCTTTTGGTGAGCAGCGATGTGGGTGTTTTGGCATAGCAATAGAAACCCCTAACTAAGACAGAGATCCACAACTGGACAAAGTTCAGAGCACGAGACCTTAGCACATCCAGTTCTACATCAAATCCATCCCACAAGGGCTCAAGGGCTCAGGGAACTCTGCAGAAAAGAAGGCAGAAATATTGCAAGACTCATTATGGGCGAAAGACACCAAGTAAACAAAACCTTCTAGTCTCAACAGGACTGATGTACCTATGAACTTACAGAGGCGGTGACAGCATGCACAGGTCTAAGCCTGATGGGGTTCCAGTGATGAGAACTGGGAAGTGAATTTAAGACCCCATCCCTAACCCAGAAACTATCTCCACTTCATGTTTCTTCACAAAGGAAAATTTAATTTTTATCAATAGAGTCCCCTTGGGTATAGCCCAGTAACAGATGGCCAACACAAAATGAACTCAATGGTATATTTGGACTCTACTTTTCTTACAATGCTTTGTTTCCCCTACAGGTCTTTTCCTTATATATTATGGTCTCTGACTTTTTTTGTCTTTATTGGATTCTGTGAGTGTCTCTGAACCTTTTGCTTCTTGTACTTTTTCTTTGGTTCCTTCCTCTTTTCTCTGTTGGTTTATTCATTTTGTCCTATCAGGTTTGTCTTTTATTTTATCAGTAACATGTTATTACTGTTATTAGATTCCTTTCGTTTCCTAATGAGATAGAGAATGTAGATTTGTATGAGTGGGGAGAATCTGGGAGGATTTGGGAGAGGGGAAACTGAATTAGAACATATTTAATGAAAAAATCTATTTTCAATAAAACAAAACAAAATTTGCACTGAAATTCCTATAATTCATCTTTACTCACTGACACTAATGGTTCCATAGAAGGGATGCTCTCGGGTTATGGTGTGCATACACTGAAAATTTGGGTAGATAACTTTTGAAAGTTTTAGGCTTCACATCATAAAGACATTATTTTGTAATAGCAAGGACATGTTCCTTGCACAGCTTAAAATTTGCATCCCTATTTGTAATAATAGACAAACAAAAGTTACAGACTTGCTTTTCCTTCAGGCTTAATGCTGCCATTTAGGGCAGGAATCATCTATGTGCTGTGCTGTTGTCATGCTTTCCACTTATTATTAGTGGTTTCTGGGTATCACATATCTGGAGCACTATCTCACTATCGTAGTAGCAACTCCTGAAGACCCAGTTTCAACCCTGAGAGTTAGTTTCCTCACTCCTAGAACCTCTAAAACATTTCCAAAACAGTTAATGCAAACAGCTTTGAAACCTGTAGGTTTGCTATCAGCAAGTTATTTTACTAAGTGGTTACTGGATCAATTCTAGCATTTTCTTGATAATCAAATATCCAATGTAGGCTATAGTTTTTGAACTTCCTTTGCACTGAGAGTGTAGCTCACTGATGGAATGAGTGTTTGGCATTGTGTCAATCTCTAGACATCCTTTTCTCCAGAGGGACTTAATTTATAATATCAGTCATTTAGAAAGAAAAGTTTCAAGTAATCAATAAAAGGATTATATTATAAGCACTTGCTATTTGGTTGTTTGAGACTGGTTCATGTGGTGAAGTCCATGCTGGCCTATGCCTGCCAGATTTCCTCTGTCTGCTCCAGTGTCAGGATTACAGACATGCAAGCTTCACTACTCAATTAAAAACTTTACATTGAAGTTTTATTTATGTACTTCTTGTGAATTGATGAGGGCTTGGTAGCTGAGTATTGAGTGAATGGAGGTCAGAGAACAATTCTCAGAGAGCCTGCTATCACCTTCCCTTTTGTGAGACTGGGAGTTGAGCTCAGTGGTGGGGTTTGGTGATAAAACTCATTGTTTATCAGGGGAGCCCTTCAGATAGCCCTGCACTACCCAGTTTTAAAAGGTTTTAAACTGTTCTACCTCAGGTTTGTTAGAGTGCTTGTCTCACACAAGAACGGTCTGTGTTCAGCCTCCAATATGGCTAAAAGCAAAGTGTCTTCTTTCAGAAAAATAAGGCATACTATGTAAGGTATAAGATGAAGGGCCTTTAGTATCTTTATTATGCTGCTTATATTAAATTAGGGTGTCCTCTCATCTAACTTCTGGCAGAATAATGGGCCCATGCCCTACTCTCATGGACCCCTCAAAATATCAACTTACTTGGTACAAGGGAACCATAGGTTCAAGACCTGAAGAGGTTAAGGTTCAGGAGAGTTGCTTCCGTTACCCAGGTGAAACTTGGATCCCTCTTTTAGCTGTAGTTGGAGAAGGGCAGACATGAGGATTGTGAATGAGAACATTGAGAAAAGGATCCATGAGCTTTTTCCAACTGGAGAGGTTAGAAAACCAGACTTTACTGAGCCTGTAGCATAAACTCATTCCAGCCTAAGGCTGTTCAGCTGGGAGAGACCTTTTCTTCAGGATTTCTGACCCACACACTAAAAGATGATGAATTTATGCTTGATTTAAGCCACGAAAATTGTGGTAATTTGTTGCAGTATTGCTAGAAAATCAATATATATTCTTCTACACTATTATCCGTCATAGCTATGTATGAGTTTGGCTTTTGATTTTTTTTTAAACTCGATTTCAATTCTTTTTAAGTATAAATATACTTTTTTTTTTTTTTTTTAAATACGTCCTTCTGTGTGCATTTAACCCCTTCCACACGCTATTATATAGACTTCAGTTTAACCTCAAAACATTGGCAGTTCAGGCCTTCCTGTGAGAAAATTTGGGCTGAGGGCAGGTTGAGAGAGAAAACTCCACAAGCCGAGAAAAACTGAAGTTAGATAAACAGTGAATAATGCCTTTCTGAATCATACATTATAGATAAAATCTGGAACCCTGGGTTTATAGACTTATTCTTCAGCCTGAGTTTTACATTTAAACTCTGATTATGTGTGCCGAGTCTCCGAAGACTGACATTAGGATTTTTGGTCTCTTTGCACTGGTGGTCTGCAGGGGAAACGACCCACGATGGGCAGTCTCAGCGCGCACTCCAAGCTGTTTTGGGCCCGCTCGGCTTCCGCCCTCCGCTGCGGTCACGTGCCTGTGGTCACGCGCCAGACGCTGCTGTCACTTTGCAGCTGTTCCGGTTTCCTTCGTGTGAGCTCCTAACGTCTCCGGCGGAGTCGCCTCCGCTTTGCTCCGGGTCTTCCGTGCTAGCCGAGCCTCGGAGCTCGACAGGCGCCTGCCCGCCCGTAAGGCCCTCGCGACCCCGCGGCTGTCCAGGTGAGGCCGCCCCGGACCCCTCGGTTCCGGGCCACGTAGGGCTGCGAAACCACAGGGCCTTCCCGGCAGATGGAACGGGAGAGTGCGCGGGGGCGGGCGGGCTGGGGCCCGGGCCTCCGGAAGGCCGCTCAGTGCCCCCGGGTTCCAGGCTCTCCGGACGGAGCCGGTTTTACCCGAGACCGGCAGTCTGAGCTGACCTTGCTTGTTTAGGCAGCAGGTTACCATATACAGAGTTAAGTTCCGCACTGACTAAGCACAGTGAGAAAGCGACATAGAATTTGGGTATGGATTTTACTTCCTTATGGTCGTTGGCAAAAACATAAATTTTGGGAATGGGAAGCTACGCTTTTGTAACGTGGTAAAATGAGGTGTAAGCTTTTATCTGTAAATTGACGACTGAGGATTCTTTTAGGCGCTCGTTATTGTACATTTTTCTTGTTAGACTAGACTCCTGTTGTTGGTTGTACCCAATTTGTTCGAGAAATTTCTTTCAGTATTGCTTTTGAGAATGTTGTCAATTTTTGTTAGGAAGGAAGACACTAGTTTCTGAAAATTTACCATGCCACTTGGTATATTTTATTTTGAACCAGTAATTTTTTTAAAAAAGGAATTAATATGGCTCTTCAAAATGAAGCATAATAGATGCCAGTAAAATACCATAACTGGCCTTTTCCTGTATTTAATAGTACTTCTGTAGAAGAGATTGGAAAGTGATTTAATAGATTAAAGAACTAGATTTTTTGGTTGTTATTAGCACATTCAAAACACTGGCTATGATTGGACCAAAGGTGGTCATAGAGTCCCATTTAATATTCTTTGTAATTCCAGTTTTGCTGTCAGTCTCTTAAATGGTCATTTTAAAAAGTCTTACTATATGTTAAGGCTAATAATTAAGAATTCTTCCCGGGGGAGAGGGGGCAATAGCTCTTTTATGGGGCTGTGGGCAAGATTTGAAATGTTAATGCTGTACAGTCTTAGGATATAGTTAATATTGAAGTTAAATGAAGTTAATATGGTTCTGTTAATACTAGTTAAAAAATATGTCTTCTATTCTGTTTTTATCTTGACTGCAAATTGAAGATCTGTGGAGAAACATTCACTATCATATTAGATGACCAAAATGGACATTCGAGGTGCTGTGGATGCTGCGGTCCCAACCAACATCATTGCAGCCAAGGCTGCTGAAGTTCGTGCCAACAAAGTGAACTGGCAGTCTTATCTTCAGTAAGTACTGGTTTGCTGTGAATCATAGATGTCATGAGCTTTTTGCATCAGGCTTTTTCATGGTCATGCTTCTGTGAGAAAAATACTGGAAAAATACTAATAATTGTGGAAGAAACATTTCCTCCTCTCCACAGATAGCTGGAGCCTCCTGGTGTGGTAGGAACATCTTGGGGAAGTAGAGCAGTTCATGATGATTAATTTATTTTGTGTGCATGACTGTTTTGCCTGCACGTATGGTTGTGTACCACATGCATGCTGGTACCCTGGAACTTAAAGGAAGGTCTCAGATACCCTGGAACTGTAGTTAAGGTTGTAAAATACTATATGTATGCTGACCTTTGCAGGTCAGAGAATAACTGGGGGAGAGCTGATTCTTTGTCATTCAGCGCACGAGATCAAACTCATGTTGCCTGGCTTGAAAGGCAGGTGTCTTTACCCCCAGGGCCATCTCACTGGTCCTCATTTATTCTTGATAATATTCCATCATTGTCTTTTATTTTTGTGTGAATTCATTTTGGCATATTTATAACTGAATTTCTGATGATTAGATTTGGATATGCACGTTGAAAAGTCAATTGAGAAATCTGTTGCTAGTTTATTTTTCTTGCCTACACAAAGGTTATTTAGAGTAGTGTCTCAAAAGGAGCTCATAGTATCAGAACAGGCTTTCATTGTTGGCTGTTATGGTAGGAAGCTGTTCAGGGGTTTGTGAGTGTACAGAAAAGGATAGCTAATTCTGCCATCAGAAGTTACCTGAAGCTGTGATTCTTCAATTGAGGTTTGAAGGATGAATGTTATTTGACTCTGTGGCCAAAAATAGGACCTGTTCAGATACAACAGACACTGTCATAAAGGCAATAATTGTGCTGGAAGTTATTTATAGCTTGGAGGCAAGCAGTGGTAGGAGCAAAAGCTCATAGCAAGACAGGGTGCTGTGTGCTTTTCTGAGGGGCTGGGCCTGTGCCTGCCACTTGGTGCTTTTCAAGACATGAATCCCACAATATATTTGAAGTCTAAGAAGGTCAGTGTATACAACTCATGAAAGTGATAGATGATTGTATGTGGCTGTTTGTGTTCCAGAGTTTCCTTTTTCAAAGCAGTCACTGTCCTCATTGGGCTTAAAGAACAGAGTTTAACATTTACTTTCTTTTGGAACGGGAGGAACTCAGCCGTACAGAGTGCTTGTACAGTGAGTATGAATGTGGGATGCATTGTACAATCACAAGAACCTAAACGCTCATTCTCCTTAAAGTCACTGCTAAGGCTGCTGAGGTTCTTGGCTTTCAGTAGATGACCTATCTCACTACTTGATGGGGAAGTAGTTTAGGCTTAAGGAATATCTGTAGTGATACATTGTTAGAGTAGTCAGAACTGGACACATTTGAGAATGTTAGCGCTCAGTATAATGTGCGTGGGTTAAAGATATCTAGAATGGCTTCTAGATTCCTCTTTTAAGGACCTGGGTTATTGTGGGACCAGTCACTGAGGACTGGTGGAAGAAAGACTAGCTGATGTTTTCCCCACTGAAGAATGTGTAACTGTTTGAGTCCTCTGAGCTCCTGACTTCTTTAGTCCAGAAAGTCTTTGGAGGACAAGGAGTTTCATGTTTGTAGAGCCTGACTGTTTGTGATGCAAACAGAAGACTGTTGATCATAAAGCACAAGCAGAGCAGCAGGACTTTCTCTGCTTTGGTATTGGAGCGCTTTTAGTACATGGAGATTTTTCAGTTGTGTACTTGTCTAGTTTTTCGACCGTGGTACTACATACATCTTACTTTCTTTTCTCCTAGTTCCGACCTTTATTTTCTTGTCTGCTTTTATAAATTTCTCCTATAAGCTTTCTCTGATTTGCATGTTTATGTGCAAATGTTCACTGTATGTAACCAGATGTCTGTTCTTGAGCCTTCTGATATGGGACACTAGTGGATATAAAATGTCTTTCCTGAAAGAACAGTTACAGATTGGATGTGACATACATTGTTAGTGTGTTTGACCAGTGGATTAGACATCTTCTGATGATGTAGAAACCTGTGGGAGAGTTACCTAGTACCAAAAGGTCAATCAATATGGACTTGCCCTCATGAGTTAACATTCTATGAAGATACAATATTTAAAATGTATTTGATTAAGCTTTTAATTAACTAGGCAATATAAGAAAACAAGTGGGAATGAGTTTGTGCTAGTCAGTCAAACAGGAATCTAGCAGAAGTATATGTTGAATAAACAAGTACTCTAACCTTGCTTTTGAACTTGTAATGAAGAGACAGACCTTGATGAATTGAATAATAAACTGTGTTAAATTTTAAATGAATAAATATGACACCTGCACACATACATAGATCTAAAGCAGAAGGAGGTATATGACGAAGAAGGAAGAAACAACCATCTAGGAGCATTGGGAAAGTCTACACAGAGCACGTGAAGAGTCTCAGTAGTTACCTGAGCAGAAGGAATGGACTCAGCTTAGAGAGCTTAGGCTTGAAGATGTACTGCTTGGAGGCCTTAAGTAGCTTGTGGCTTAGTTTCTCTTAGGAGATGTATGTATGAAGTGAATCATATGGAGATTGAAGGGCTGTTCTGCTGTCATGTCTTATCAAGGAGGCTCTGGATTTAGACCTTAAGATTTGAGGTTGGTGGTGGTTATTGTGACATATCTGAGTCCTTGATGAATGCAACAGCTGGAAGGCTAAGCCAGCTTGGAATTGCAGATGATAGTTCACTGGTGATGATGCTGAAACTGCTTCTACTTGGAAATAAGAGGTAGCTGGAGGTGATTTGGTGGAGAGAGGAAGATTGAACTTTTTTAAAACTTGAATCTCTGGAAGAAATTCAAGAAGAAAAGCAAAATTTCAAGGGTTAATCCTTGGGTACAAACTATGAAGAACAAAAAGCCAGTGGTGAAGGAACTCCACTCGGAGAAAAACAGGAAGTGGGACGACTTTGGGGTTGATAGAGATTAGAGTGAAGAGGCTATAATTCATATTCATTCTCTCTCTCTCTCTCTCTCTCTCTCTCTCTCTCTCTCTCTCTCTCTCTCTCTCTCTCTCTCTTCGTGGTTCTTTTTAAAGACAGGGTCTCAACTGTGTAGTTCTGGCTGTCCAGAAACTCTTTATATAGACCAGACCTGCCTCTGCCTCCCAATGCTGGGATTAAAGGCATGCACACTATGAGTGGCTAAGAGCTAAGAAGGGGTTACTTTTCAAAGACAAAAACATTGACTGTAGAATGAAACTGTAAAGTGGCCTTTTTTAGCCACAAGTTTTCTTGTGTCCTACAGCCATTTAGTCCCAAATAAACATACAGAAGCTTATATTAATTGCAAACTGTTTGGTCTATGGCTCAGGATTATTGCTAACTAGCTCCTTCATCTTAAATTAACCCATTTCTGTTAATTTATATATCACCACATGTCTCTTGGCTTTACCTGTGTTCTGTTATACCTTGTCCCGCTGGTGACCTACAGCATCTGCTCTTACTCTGCCTTTCTTCTTTCTGTATCTCTCTTGGATATCCTGTCTTCCTGTATCCTGTTTCCCATAAGCCAAGACAACTTCATTATTAACCATAATAGCAACACATATTTACAGCATACAGAGAGGCCATCCCACAGCAGGCTTTGGGTATAATAAATTTGAAGTCCAAGTAAATATTATTGGGCTGGGGTAGGGAGGAATTAAAGAGATTTGAATAAAGTAAGAGTTGACATTTTATTGAATCCTCACAGTGGGTATGGTGTTGTATTAACTGTGTCTTAGATTATGTAATTCTGTCCTCTGTATAAGCCCTTTGAAAGTCATGTGGTTATTGTTCATATTTTGCTTATGTAAAATAATGGTAGTTATTACTCTCAAAAGACAATTTTTAACAAATTAAAAGACACGGATCAGCTCCCTTGGTTTTTCTACAGTCAGGCAATACCATTTCTCAAAATTGAGTGTTTTCTGATGGGCTGGCCAGAGGAGGCCAGTTTAATAGAAAGGCAAGGAAAGCAGAAATGAAGGTCAGAAAGTTCAGTACTATTTCTGGGTTACTGTCCTAAGGCGGGAATGGAAAGCCAAAATAGTAGAATTGGTTATGGCTAGGTTAGCCAGGTGTGATTTTTTAAATTAGGATTTCAGCATAGGATGCTCTTTATTAGGCCTGTTAAAACTAAATTGTTGGGGAAATTAGTTTGCTACCTTTTCTGGTTATATTCGACTCTTTAGTTAGTTCTGTGGGGCCCACATACAGAAGCCTAGTACAAAACAGCATCCTTAATTTCCTTGAACTTACTAAGGAGAAAGGAAAAGTATTAGGAATTTCTGTATCACTCACGGTGGCTACTCAGTACTTACTGAATATGATAATTTGTTCTTGTGTTCTAGGGGGCAGATGATTTCTGCTGAAGACTGTGAATTTATTCAAAGGTTTGAAATGAAAAGGAGTTCTGAGGAGAAGCAAGAGATGCTTCAGACTGAAGGCAGCCAGGTGATCCTTACATTTATTTTATAATGAACACTTGTTTTATTATGATTACAAAGTATGAAAGGGACTAGGGTGTAGCTCAGGTGATAGAGTACCTAGTTAGCATGTGTAAGACCATGGATTCAACCCTCCAGTCTCAAACTGCAACACAGAAAACCTTTAGTGACTATGTAGTATTATACAGTACATATGTTATTCACATTAATATTAGTAATAACAGTACTTTTTGCCATGGGTTAAAACCCATGGATAAAAACCCATGTGTTTTTTTGCTTGCTAGGTAAGTGCTCTCAGTGAGTTATATTCAAGTTAGTTTAAAAAATAATAAATAAAATTTAAAGTCATTTTTAGTTTTTAATTGTCTATAAGGTGCTTTCCTGAGTAATCGAGTAATAATTGCGAGGTGTGTGTATTTACAAATAGTAAATATTTTAAAGCTTATCACTAGAAATTTATCATTAAAAATTTGATATAAGCCATGGTGAAGTTTTCAGGTCTCACCATAATGATGTTTGTATAATGTGTTACCTATTAACATTTCTCTTTTGTTCTATGAAAGAGAGATAATATCTTATAGAAGTGTCATTAAAATTATGAACAAATGAAAATAATGTTTTGGTGTGGTATTGTTTGCCTTTAATCCCAGTACTTGGGAGGCAGAGGCAGGGGAATCTTCCGTGAGCTTGTGGTCAGTCTGTCCTACACAGTGACTACCAGGATAGCAAGGGCTACTTGGTGAAACCCTGTTTCAAAATAAAAAAAAAAAGAAGAAAGAAAAATAACATCAATTTTGTGTTTTGCAGTGTGCTAAAACGTTTATAAATCTGATGACACACATCTCCAAAGAACAGACAGTGCAGTACATACTAACCATGGTTGATGATATGCTGCAAGTAAGTATATTCCTAATATCTTTGGGGACTTTGCTGTTGTATACTTTACAGTAATAGCAGTTTTGGAAGGTTTCACTTAGTCATTCTCTTCTAGAAGATGACACATTTTCTTACTTTACTAGTAGTGCTAACGGTGGAAGTATTTACATGAAGCTGATTTCTATTTTCACACTACCAAGTAATTATACTTGTATTTTCTTGAAATTAGCTCAAAGTTTTTTTTCTCTTTTTGCTTGAGTTAAGGATTGAACCTAGGGCCCCATGAATTCAAGGCAGCCCTCCTGAGATCAACCTCCTTAACTGAATACCAATACAATCTATGAAACCCTGAGGCTCCTTCAGTTTCAGTCACCAGATTTTGATGCTGTTTGTTCTAGGCCAGGAACAGTGCTTTTAGTTCCTTTCAGACAGTTTTATGTATAATCTGAAACTTTCAGTTGCATAAAATTCTGATTACTGTTTTAATTGCCTGAGAATTCAGAGGGGCCTTGTAATAATTTTGAATTTTAAATTACAGGATAATCTTGGTTTAATACATAGAGCAGGATTTATGAGGTGGGTTCTTCAGCTGTCTAAGCTAGTGCCTGTCTGTGTCTTGGGATGTGAAGAGGCTTGAGGAGTTAGCCCACTTGTAAAGGGCTTCTTTAGCCTGTGGAAGGACCTAGCTTCTTCCTAGTGCTGGGGGAAGAGAAGAGACACAAGAGAAAGGTGATAGTTTAGGTCCTTAGGGAACTCTTGGAGCTTGACCCAGTTCTTGGCTGTGGATCTTTGTATCTTCTACCGTCAGTCACTAGATGAAGGCCCTACAATGATAATTAGGGTGGTCATTGATCTGATTACAGAGGAAGGCACCCTCTCCACTACTGCTTGGAGTCTTAGCTGGGGTCATCCTTGTGAATTCCTGGGAATTTCCCTCACATCCGCTTTTCTCTCTAATCCTTATAGTAGTTCCTTCTATCAAGATATCTCTTTCCTTGCCCTCCCACTCAGTCCCTCCCCCAACTCTACCATTCTGTTCCCTCATGTTCTCAACCACCCCCATTTACCCAGGAGATCTTATCTATTTCCCCTTCCTAGGATGATCTGTGCATGTACCTCTTGGGGTCCTCCTCCTTATCTAGCTTCTCTGGGGTTGTGGTTTGTAGCTTGGTTATCCTTTGCTTCATGTCTAAAATCCACCATGAGTGAGTACATACGATGTTTATCTTTCTGGGTCTGAGTTACCTTACTCAGGAGGTGTTGCACAAGGAGGGTTTTTTTTTTTTTTTTTCTTTTTTCTTTTTTTTAGTTCCATCTATTTGCTTGAAAATTTGATGATGTCATTGCTTTTTTTTTTAAACTACTGAGTAATACTCCATTGTGTAAATGTACCACATTTTCATTATCCATTCTTCAGTTGAGGGGCATCTAGGTTGTTTTTAGGTTCTGGCTATTACGAATAGTGCTTCTATAAACATAGTTGAGCAAGTGTCCTTCTAATATGATTGAGCTTCTTTTGAGTATATATCCAAGAATGGTTTCGCTGGAAGGCATATCTATTCCTAATTTTCTGAGAAAGCACAATACTGATTTCTAAAGTGGCTGTACAAATTTCCACTCCCACCAGCAGTGGAGGAGTGTTTCCCTTTCTCCACATCCTCTCCAGCATAAACTGTCATCTGTGTTTTTGATCTTAGCTATTCTGACAAGTGTAAGATGGTATCTCAGAGTCATTTTGATTTGCATTTCTCTGATGACTAAGGATGTTGAACAATTCCTTAAACGTCTTTTGGCCACTTGAGATTCTTTTTGAGAATGCTCTGTTCAGATCTGTGCCCTATTTTTAGATTGGATTATTTGATATTTTGATGTCTAGTTTCTTGAGTTCTCTATATATTTTAGAGATCAGTCCTCTGTCAGATGTGGGGTTGGTGAAGATCTTTTCCCATTCTGTAGGCTGTCGTTTTGTCTTATTGACTGTGTCCTTTGTCTTAAAGAAGCTTCTCAGTTTCAAGAGGTCCCATTTACTAATTGTTGCTCTCAGTGTCTGTGATACTGGTGTTATATTTAGAAAGTGGTCTCCTGTGCCAGTATGTCAAGGCTATTTCCCACTTTCTCTTCTATCAGGTTCAGTGTAACTAGATTTGAGGTTGAGGTCTTTGATTACTTGGACTTAAATTTTGTGCATGGTGATAAATATGGATCTACTTGCAGTCTTCTACTTGTTGACATTCAGCTTTGTCAGTGCCATTGTTAAAGATGCTTTCTTTTTTTCTTTGTACAATTTTAACTTCTTTGTCAAAAATGAGGTGCTCATAGTTATATGGATTAATATCAGGGTCTTCAGATTAATTCCATTGATCCACATATCTGTTTCTATGTCAGTATCAAGCAGTTTTATTACTATAGCTCTATAGTAGAGCTTGAAGTTAGGGATAGTGATGTCTCTGGAGGTTCCTTTATTGTACGTGATTAGAGAAAGAGGGTGGAGAGATTATGTGAGCAAGGAGTGGGGAGTCAAGATCATGATGGGGAAACCCACAGAAACGGCTCACCTGAGCTAGTGGGAGCTTACTGATTCTGCACTGGCAGCTGGGGAACCTGCATGTGATCAAACTAGGGCCTCTGGATGTGGGTGACAGTTGTGTGGCTTAGGCAGTTGGTGGGGCCCCTGGCAGTGGAACCAGGACTTATTCCTAGTCCATGAACTGCCTTTTTGGAGCCTGCTCCCTATGCTCAGCTTTGATGCAGGAGCAGGGACTTGGTCCTGCATCTACTTGACGTGCCAGACTTTGTTGACTCTCCATGGAAGGTCTTACCCTCTCTAAGGGGTAGATACAGGGCTGGGGGAGTGGAAGGAGGAAAACTTTTAAATAATTATAAAGAAAAGAGTACTCTTATCAGTTAATAAGAAAAAAAATTCCCTACATATGCAAGGCCCAGTTTCTGACATGAATAGTGGCCATTATTAGGGATATATAAGTTAGGAAGAATGGCTCAGTTGCTGGGGGCTACTAGGTTTTTAGGGAGATAATTATTCTATAACAATCCTAGGTTGATGCAGGGCCTTCTAACGATGGCCTCATCTCTTTGCACACTTAGCCTGTTAAAATAAGAAGGTTAAGGAAAGCAGGAATGCTATGATCTGCCATGGCTTTTTTGGGGGTGAGAGGGGATGGATGTAACATGAGAAGCATGAGAGTTGTTCTGTAGACTGTACTGTTAGGTGTGTGTGTACATAGGAAACCTCTGTGTGCTTAGTTGTTAAATGAATGCCAGTATCAACTCACGCTTTTTCTTTTCTTTTCACATCAGCACTTGACTTTTGCTCCTTTTTGTAGCTTTAGTGAAGCAGCAACATTGTGCATCTCTTCTCAGTTTATGGATTTTCTTACTATCCACATGATACTCAGAAAGATGTCAGAGTACTGATCCCTGTATACATGTAAACTCAAAGCTGTTACCCAGAGTTCAGTATTTCCAGGTCTTTGTCTTTACATAAGTTGTGTTTTCAGAGCTTTGTAGTCACGTTTCTTTCAGACTAGGTATATTATATTTTTTCTTGAAATAGAGTCATTTCGATTCTATTTACATTCTTCCTCAGTTTCCTCTAATTCTTATGTATTTCATTAATTTTGAGAGTGTGGAACTTGGCCTGTTTCCAGGAAGTCAGCCCTGCATAGGGAGCTTGCAGTTAGAATTGTCTATAGCTTCACTTTGTTACCCTTGTCTTTCATTTGTACTTAACCTCTTGTAGGTGACCAGTGTCATTGGTTTATCTTTACTGCTTTTTTTTTTTTTTTACAAAAATAAGTAGATGCTTCATCTTCTGTTGTTTATTCCTCTATTGTATGCAAAGATCATTCATCTTCTCTTACTTACCCTTCTTTATTATGTAAAGGTATTTACTGGATAGTCTCTTTATTTTGTTTGTTTTACTTAACAGTATATGCCAGAATCATTGCAAAAAGATCTGCCATATTTTTGACAGCTAAGTAAGCAGTACCTCAATAGAAGATGGGCTATAGCGTACTTAGTTGGGTCCCGGGCTTTTATAGTCAGGAATAAGGAGGCAAAGAATATCCTTTTACAAGTATTCTTTCAAATTCTTAGAAAGCATACTTTATAGTTCACTTTCAGAAGTTACATTGCTGTGTAAAGGATAACTACATTTGCATCTGTGTTAAGAGATGGCCCCGTGTTCCATTTCGAATTTCACTAGCAGAATGTGAGACCACTGTTTCTCTGCAGCATTGCTGGCAGAGGACATTGTCGTATTTACCCATTTGAAATGATAACCAAGGTTGCGTACCGTCTGGTGTGTGTGTGTGTGTGTGTGTGTGTGTGTGTGTGTGTGTGTGTGTGTGTGTGTGTGTGTTTCGAGACAGGGTTTCTCTATGTAACAGTTTTAGTTGACTGTTCTAGAACTCACTTTGTAGATCAGGTTGGCCTCAAACTCAGAGATCTGCCTGCCTCTGCCTCAAGAGTCCTGGGATTAAAGGTGTGCCCCTGCCACCAACACCTGGACCTTCTGATGTTTTTAAAGGGAACTTATATGTTCCATTCTTGAATTATTTGACTGCATCTATTTATTTTTCTGTCAAGTTGATGTCTTTTATTTTATGTGTGTGGTTGCTTTGCTTTGCATGCATATCTGTGCATCATTTGTATGACTGGTGCCTGCAGAGGCCAGAAGAAGATGTTGGATCCTGTGGAACTGTGATTCCCATATGGGTTTTGAGCCACTGTCTCTACAGCCCTAAGTCTTTTTTTTTTTTTCCTTAAATTTGAAGAGTTCTGTAGTATGGCGGTTTCTCAGTCCTGGGCGGCTAGAGGCCCAGAGACCCACAGACTCACAGACCTGTCGCCCGAGACCCCTTAGCCGCCCAGCCGCCCGCTGCTCAGACCCCCAGAAATGACTCAGATGCTTATATTAACTTCATGCTGTTTGGCCTATGGCTCAGGCACATTGCTAGCTAGCTCTTACATCTTAACTCAACCCATTTCTATTAATCTGTCTGTCACGTGGCCCGTGGCTCACCGGGGTTCCTTACATGTCGATCCTTGATCGGCTTGCTCAGTCTGCCTGACTCCGCCCTGCTTCTCCTACCTATGCTCTGATTTCTCCTCCTACTTCTTTTATGGTACCTGTCATGGACCAAAACAGCTCCTTTATTTAAAGATTGAGATTCACAGCATATATAAACACATTCCCACATCACTTCCCCCTTTCTGTCTAATCAAAAAGGAAGGTTTCAATTTTAACATAGCAAAATTACATATAACAAAATAGCTATCAAGCAAGAATTACAGTTATAATATCTAGTCTATTTGTATTTAGCAAAATTAAAGAAAATACTCTATCATCTATCTTATCTTTGTTAATCTAAAGTTTCATATCCAATATACCTTTCAAATGACTAAGAAAAATTGTACCTATAACTATCTAATCTTAAACTACGTCAAAGACCACAGAGGGATATATTTACCCAAGTAAACCAGAAGTGCAAGCGACTTCTAAAATCTAGAAAGGACAGAGATGACACTTATCTGCCTGGACAGTCACCCAAAGTTCCTTTATAAAGTTGGGGCATCCATCTTCAGCCTATAGGCCCAGAGTCTCTTTTCATTTCAGTGAAGTAGGAAATCTGCTCTGCCCATTCTGGCACAGTTCATCAGTTGCTTCTACTCGAGTCCTGAGGAATGTCTGACAGTTTTCTCTGCAAAGCAGGAACCTGAATGACCATCTAGGCTTGTTCTGCCAAAGTTCAGAGGTCATCTTCCTATGGAACATGCATGTCCAGTTTAAACAGCATACTGTCAAGCAGTCAATATAAGAACAGGTTCTTGTCCAGTGGCTAACCATTACCACAAATAGAGTAGACTCCATATGGAGTTTCTTCGATGCCCATTTTTCTCTTGAAGAAGATTGGTGCTGCCAGGAACAAATCTGTCTCACTGTCCAGAAAAGTCTTAAGTTTTTAAAACATTTTAAATGCCATATTCTGTAGGTCTTAGAAGTATTTGAAGATTACCTACCTAATTGAAATATATCTTTGTATACCTAAAAATCCTAACTAACCTAACTATAAGTTTGATTATCAAAGGTGACTATTAACCTTCATTTCTTAATTATACACTACAATTTTAAATCAGTTACATGAACATCATACCTTAAACAAGAATAGAAAAACACATACAGTATAACAAAATTGACCTTAAATTTGTATCAATAAATAAAAATC
Organism: Phyllotis vaccarum; assembly: GCA_033318265.1. NCBI lineage: Eukaryota > Metazoa > Chordata > Mammalia > Rodentia > Cricetidae > Phyllotis > Phyllotis vaccarum. Next base: position 104,945,324 of record JARWLC010000005.1, read on the forward strand.
TATACCAATGTAAAGCATTTTGAGATTAACAGCTGATTTCCTGATCTAAGTAAATTTAATAATCTAATTTTTTAAAAAATCATTTATATACCATATATATATATTTTACTTAGAAGGCACCAGTACCAGATAGATATTTATTAAAATATAAATCAACACTCACGGTACAGGTAACAGATTACAGTAACACCTGAACAGGGACTGGAGTCTGGAACGGTGGGCGGACGATGGAATCCGATCCTCTCCCCAACATCCAGGAACCAGGAAGAGAGCGTCTCGTGATCCAGAAGCCCCTTTTCAATGGAGTTTCCATGCCCCCTTCAGGGGCCCGGTGCCCTGTATAAGTGTCTTTTGACCTTATCAGCTGACACCTGAATCCCACAACAGAGTTCATTATAAACACTTGAAAGGTAGAGCTGTATATATTTTGTACAGTTTTTCTGATTGTATTTTAATTTTGTCTATTCATGTTATTGTTTTACATGATAAAGTTTAATTTGTAGTCTAACTTTTTTATTGTTTGGCTTTTTGAGACAGGGTCTTATTTTGTGTCTCTGGTCTTCAGTTCACTGTGTAGCCTAGAATTCATGGCAGTTCTTTGCTCAGCAGTCCACATCTGAGATACAGGAGTGAGCCAGTTATCCTTGCATCTCAGAAGGTCTAGCTTGATTACTTTCTTGTTTTCTTTTCCTGGGACAGGATCCTCCTTCCTTAGCCCAGGATGGCTTCAAACTCCAGGAAGTCCTGCCTTCTGAATGCTGAGATTATAACCATGTAGCGTCTTGGCCATCCTAAAGTCATTCTGTCTGTTTCTGTCCCCCTTTCTTTTTTCCACTCTCCCCTCTTCCTTTCCCTTCCTCCTTCCCCATCTCCTCTCTTCCTGCCCCCTCACTTTTCCTCCATCTCTCTCTATTTCTCTATCCTTCCTCCCTCCAAAATCCCTTTTCTTTCTTCCTTTGCATATTTTTTTCCTGCTACTAAGATTTGAACCTCAGGCCTTATACACACTAGGCAAACAGTTTATCATATCATGAGCTGTATTTTCTCACATACATACTTTCTTTAAATTATACCTTTTATTTTGAGACAAGAGTCTTATTAAGTTGCTTATACTGACCTTGAACTCACTCTGTGCTTAGGCAAGTCTTGAACTTGTGGCCCTTCTGCCTTAGCCTCATGGTAGCTAGCTGGATTACATGCCTGAGTCACAAGGCCTTGCTTCATAGGTTTTCCTACACTAAGTTGTAGAGCTTATGCAAAATTTTCTTCTAGTACTTACATAGTTTTATCTTTAACATTTAGATACTTGTTTTACTCAGAGTTTGTTTTTGGATATGGTATAAAAATTCATATAATTTTATGTTTTTGAAATGAATATATTTGGTGCAGCATCATTTATTAAAATGTCAGTCAGTCTTAGGTTTTTATTGCTATGAAGAGACATGATGACTATGGCAACTCTTTATAAAGAAAACATTCAATTGAGGTAGCCTGCTTATAATTTTAGAGGTTTAGTCCATTGTAGTCATGATGGGGAACATGGCAGTATGCAGGCAGATGTAATGCTAGAGGTAAGAGTGCTACATTTTGCAAGCAACAGGAAGTCAAGTGACTGTCATACTGAGGGAAGCTTGAAGAAAGAGACCTCAAAGCTCACCCCCATAATGATACACTTCCTCCAGTAAGACCACACCTCCTAATAGTGCCACTCTCTTTGGGAACCATTTTCTTTCAAACTACCACACAGTCTTTATCGCTATGGTTGAAGGGGCACCTTTTTCCTTAGGTAGTTCCTTTGGAAAGCCGATGTGTTCCTGCATAGTATCACCCAGTTTTTAATTATAAAGTAATTTTTGTCCTTCCTTCATGTTTTATAGCTGTTGTTCTGTGTGATTGTGAGCTGCTATGGGATATTCTTTTTGGACACTGTGAATATGTGTTGCTACCATTGCTTAATAAAGAAGCTGTTCTGGCCTATGGCAAGACAGCTTATAGCCAGGAAGGAAATCCAAGGGAGCTAGATGGAGGAGAAAGCTGGAGCCAGAGCAAGCTGTGTGTGTGTGTGTGTGTGTGTGTGTGTGTGTGTGTGTTTGTGTGTGTCTGTGCGCGCATCTTGGAGAGCAAGATGTAATGGAACACAGGTAAGCCACGAAACATGATGCATAGATGAATAGAAATGGTTAATTTAAAATGAAAACGCTGGTTAGTAATAAGCCTGAGCCATAGACAAGACAGTTTGTAATTACTATAAACCTCTGAGTAATTATTTTATACGTGGCTGTGGGACTGAGGATGGGTTTATCCGGATCATAGGGCTGGGCAGGACCAAGGACCTTCTGGCTGCAGTGAACATTTCTTGTCTGAATATGTGGAGGAGTTTGTGGGCACTTACACTAGATTGCCTTACGTGTGTAAATTAGGGAGAAGTATAGTGTGCTTATTATACTGTTTTTTTTCTTTTGTTGTGTGTGTATATGTGTTTACATAGAAAAACAAGGGACAAGGGACATTCTTAGGGTAAAGTCTTTTGCATATTTAAATTTATTCCTAAATATTTTATCTTCTTTATTGTTATAAACTTCATTTCTGTTCATTTTGTTTTATAGTTAACATTTATTTCATATTTCAGAATCTCAGTGACTCACTTTATTTGAATTAATTTTCTGTTTGAATTTTTCTTTAATTTATAAAGGTATTATTCTGTGTCTGGTTAATTGTTTTCTAATTGTTTGGCTAATATCTCCAATACAATATTAAATAGAAGTTGAGCCAGTGAGCACCCAGCTCATGATCTTGGTGTAAATGTCTCTGTATTTCTTTGGAAACTCACCTTGCCTCTTGTACTAAGATATGTAATTATCATATTTTGAAAATAAGCTCCTTTCTGAAACTTACCAGTGCTTTCTTTGTTATGGTTCCATAGTTATTTGTGTATAAAGCCCGGTATACTTATAATACATTTTTTTGATGTTTGTCGGGGATTATCTTTGTTTTGTTAGAGACAGGAAGACCTCACTGAGGCTGGTATAATACCTAGGCAGGGAATTATGAAGTGTATGAGTAGAATGAGCATGCGACTTGTTGGGTTCTAGAATTGTGAATATAATTGGGGACAGACCACCAATGTTTATTAACCAGAAACAACTACTGTAGGGGTGGGGGTGGGGAGACTACAGAGAATTATTTGACTCTTTAGCCCCAAGAAAGGACTACAAGCTTCTTTTTTGTAACCAAAGGATATACGCAGGGCAGAGAGTGCATATTCGAATTCATGGCCTTCTTGGTGTCTCAAGACCTAAGCTAGCACTTTCAGGGCTCCTCTATGATTGGAGGGGGATCTAGGATTTATGACTATTGATTATAGGGTGTTCAAAAATGTTTGCATAGTCCATGAGTTCCCTTGTCTGGGTGATTGAGGGCAAAGAGTCAAAGCAGCTGTCAGTTCTAATATATTCAGAAATATGTGCATAGGCTATAGACATACAATTTTTCATATTCCTGGTCTCTTCATACTTTAATTCATTCTCTTAGCTCTTGCTTATGATGTGACCAATTGTTTCAAGCTCTTGGCCACTGTGACTTCCCTGCTATGATGACCTGAGTCTGAAACTGTGAGCTAAAATAAACATTTTCTCTCCTAAGTCAATTTTGTCAAAGTATTTTGTCACAACAACAGAAAGGAGCTTAGGAGTTTCTAGGTGTTCTATGTTAATTTTATGTGTTCTGCCTCCTTAAACATGTGCTCCTTTCATGAATGTTTTTCTGACTTTTTTTTTTTTTTTTGGTGTTTCACCTTCTGACATAGATTATAAAGGTGAATGCAACATTATTTGGCATATATATTCATTACTGTTATGTATTTACTGTTTTCGGACATTTCATAGTAAAAGTTCTTGCCATAAAATGAATTGAAGCCAAATACATTAGTATTGGAGTAACAACCTGTGTTAATGGTGTAGAGTGGTGGCTCCTTCTGTTTTTCTTTCTCTTCCTTCTCCTTTGTGCCCCCCCCCCCCAATCAATATATGCCTATGTAGTTCAGGCTGGGCTCAAACTGAAAATCATCTTGTCTTAGGCTCCTCAGTATTGTTATAATATTCATGTGTCACCATGTCACCATGCCCAAACCTGTGGTTTCTTTTCTTTTATGTATGTATAATTTTTATATCTGCATGTACTACTTTCTATGTACCATTTTTGTGCCTATTGCCCACAGAGGCTGAGCATTGTATATACTAGAACTGAGTTAGGACTGTGAGTCAGCATGCGGGTGCCCCTGTGAGCTATCTCTAGTCACCCCTTCTTATTCCACACCTATAGTTTCTTACTGTTTCTACTTGCCTGTCTTTTTTGGTCTCTCACTACTTCAGATGAATGGTTTTATTTTAGGTTCATCTCTTGTGTGCATTATAGACTTGAGTCTTGCTTTGCAAGTTGAACATGTTTTTCTTTTCCTTTCTTTAGGTCTCAGATGTGTTAAGTAATTACTCTATTCCTGAGCTATGTACACTCACTTTAAATCTGTTTCTTTTCTTAGATGTCTAAGCAGCCTTCATTTATAACTATTACTAATAATTAGACTCTGAGCCAGGGTTTCATACATGGTGAGCAAGGTCTCTATGATGGATGTATGCTCTCAGACTTTTTTCCTTCTCTTTTCCCCTTTCCCATGCTTCCTCTTCCTTGTTTTCTTCTTTTACTTTCTCCCCTCCCTCCTCCCTCCCTCCCTCCCTCCCTCCCATCCATTGGGGTTTTGATATGTATCCCAGGTTGACCTCAAACCTAAGCTCTCCCAGCTTTATCCCCTGAGGGAATTAGAGGTGTGTACCATCAGGTGTGGCATCTTATTTTAGACAGCATCTTAGACTGTGTTGCCCAAGCTGGTCTTGAATTTCTGATTTTGTACATGGGGTGTTTTATTTTCTTCTCACTTTTTCTTTCTTTTGTTTAACAGCCAGATTGTTCATACTTTGATGGAGGTAGAAATGTCAAGACCGTGTTGAGAGCTGATAAAAAATAAAAATTATAGTTCTTGTGATCCTGTTATTCCCATTGAACGAGAGTAAAGAACATTACGCAAATTCTTTGATCAAATTATACAGACTTTATTTTCTGTCAGGCAGAGCTAATCTCCCTAAAGTGGGGTTTGAGAAAATAGCATGGAACATAGAAGACAGAAGTATTTATATAGCCCTTCCAAGCTACAAGTCTGGAGTGTTTTCAAGGGTCGGAGGATTTTTCTAGAAGATTTTTGGTCATGTAGGAATTTGGCTAAGCATACATCTTACCGGGCTATACAATAAGTGGGTGAGAAGTAGTATACAATTATTATGTTCCTGTTTTTCTTTTAGGAAAATCATCAGCGTGTCAGTATTTTCTTTGACTATGCAAAGCGAAGCAAGAGCACTGCCTGGCCATACTTTCTGCCAATGTTGAATCGACAGGATCCCTTTACTGTTCATATGGTAAACTTTGAATTGATTACCTTGCTTTATGTATATTTTATTAATTTCTTGTTACTGTGACAAAATAACTGACAAGAAACAGTATCAGAGAGAAGGTTTATTTCAGCTCAGAGTTGTAAGGAGTTGTAACCCATGGTAGTGGTCAAGGCAAGTGGCTTTGTGGTAGTAGGAAGAGGAAGCAGGAAGTAGAAAGAGGTTATAAAACTTGAAGCCTATCCTCAGTGACTTACTCTCCCTCCCATTGAGACACCTAAAGGTTTTAGAACTTCTCTAAATGGTAAAAATCAGCTGGGACCAGATGCTCAACACATGACATTTTGTGGACATTTTGTATTCAAACCATGATACACATGCACCATACAAGAAGGGAATTTATTTTTTAAAGTGGCCTACAGAAGAAGCAAACCTAGGTTGGTTATGACGTGATAACTTGTCTATTCCCAGTGTAATGGTTATTTTCTTTAATGGTGCTGAATACAGAGGCTGTTGGAATGAAGGAGCTGTTGGAGTGAAGGAGCTAGTTTTGGCCTCATGCAGTTACAAAATTTTATAGATGAATGTGTTTAGTTCATTAGCTTTAGTATATGATGAGTTTACATGTACAAATGTCTCAAGATTCCCTACAAGAAGCTATGTAGAATTTTTAATGTCTTGAAACTCTTGCTTTAAACTTAGCTTTAAGAGCTATAGTTGGAAGCCCAGCACTGAGAATCTTTCATGGTGTCAGTGAAAAGATGAGGAAGAGGCTGAGAGAATGGTTCTTTGCACAAGCAAGCCACCTGTTTTCAATGTAGAGTGGGCGGCTGTAGCCTTAGTAAAGGTCTTAAGCCATTCTAAAGTTAAGTACCACTGTCAGGGAAGCATTGCTATGCAAGTGCATTCTTTCTCTACATGCTTCTTCCACATGCAACTAGATTTGTCTGTTTGTCTACTCACACTTGTATGTCATAGACATTTATAAAGAATGTTCCAAAAAGCAGAGTCATAAGAAAGCTACCATTTTTAGGAATAATGTTTAAAACACCGATTAGTTTATTTTCCTTTTCCATTTGTAGAGGCTTGTTTTCATTGCCTTATTGTCTAGTTTAAATATCTTCATGATGTTATAAGTTGATGTAGGTATGGCACATCATTATTAATATTAAAGACATAGCCCGATCAGCTTTTTTGAAGTTGTATTTCTGGGGCAACTACCACTTAGTTGAGCTATGTTCCCAGACATCAGATAAGTTTTTTTTTTTGTTTGTTTTATTTTATTTTAAAGACTGAATCTCATGTAGCCCAGGCTGACCTCCAACTATCTAAATAGCTGCAAATGATCTTGAACAACTAATCCTCCTGCCCCCCATCTCCCCAGACGAGGACTCATCTCCCACACCCATTTTATGGTTTGAGATACCATTCAGGGCTTCCTGAATGCTAGGCAAGTACTCTACCAACTGGACTATATTTATGTATAAGTTATCTTCTTAATTTAAGTTGCTTTTGGTTACGTTTTCAAATGAAGGGTCAGGCTGTTGTTGGATTATTCATTGTTTTGGTTACCTCCAGCCTATGTATGTTGGCATATAAATGTCAGGTGTTATTCCTGGTTATTTCCTTTTTGCTTGCGCATGTGCTGCTAATATATTTTTAGTCCCTAGGTTCTAAATAGGAATCCTTTTAAGTCAGTTGACTATGGCTTTATGTATTTATTGTGTGGCTCATGTGCCACAGTGCAAATGAAAGCCAGAGGAGAACTTCTGGCAGTTGGTTCTCTCTTGCCATGTGAACTTCTGGGTATGGGATTCAGGTTGTAAGTATTGTTAGTTATTATCCAGCCTTCAACTGTGTTTTAGGAAAGTTGTGCTGGCATTAAATAAATGCTCAATCTTGCTTTTTTTTTTTTTTTTTTTTTTTTTTTTTTTTTTTTTTTTTTTTAATGTCAAGTTCTTAGCTAATGTAGCTCATGCTGGTCTCAAATGTTTGATTCTTCTGTCTCAGACTCTCTAGGACTGAAGTGCTGGGATTATAGATGAATGTCACCTTTTTGGCTCCTGATTTTATTTTGAAATGCAAAATAAGAAATGCAGTTTCTTAAAGCACAGTTAATTTTTGTTTATTTTAAAGGAAATATTTAAAAATAGAGTTTGAATGTTTTTGTTACATTAAGTTTTAAGAAATGAATCACTCCACCCCCAGGAATTGCTAGGAAACATCAGTAAAGTGATGGGGTGGGGGATCATAGGGCATAGGATACAGTTGGCATTCAGATGTATTTCTTCTTCTTCTTCAGGCAGCAAGAATTATTGCCAAGTTAGCAGCTTGGGGGAAAGAATTGATGGAAGGCAGTGACCTAAATTACTATTTCAACTGGATAAAAACTCAGCTGAGTTCACAGGTAACAGAAATTTCTTTTAGTATCCAAAAGAAATGTAGTATTGCTATTCATGTTCTCATTTGTTATTTATGGTAAATATGTTAAATTACTAAAGGTGTTTTATTAAACTAACTCTACTTTGTACTTCTTAAGTAAGCCTACCTACTGCTGATGTGATGGCATGCTCTACTGTTTGTTCTTTAACTGGCTACAATGCAGACCTCTTGTCTTCTCTGCCACTTGTGGTTGTCTGCCCTTGATTTCGAGCAGTCACGGACTTAGCTTCACTCTAGGTAGCTACCAGGATTACACAGCTTGGAGAACTGAATGGACCTACAGGAAGCAATTCAGTGAGTGTTCACAGAAAGGTTCCATATATGAAAACAAATGACACACTGAGAGACAGCATGTAAACAGGTTCTGGCGTCAGGGACTTCCAGTGTAGCTTCTGCTTTGGCCTATGTATTTGAACCATTATAAGAAATATTGATTTGGGGGAAAGATCTCTGGAGATTTTCTAGTGAGGTCTTTTAGGCACTTTTGGTCATATAATTAGGCTAGCTTATTTAACTGGTTATACAATAAACAAACTGGTCTCAGGTGCTGCCTGGGAAGTTTCAAACTGCAAGCAACCCATTATAGACCATTAGTCAATCTGCTTGTCTTTATCTTGGCCAAGAGCTTGTACCAGGCTTCCAGTCCTTCCTTGTCCTTGGGCAAGTCTGAGGCTGCCCGATCCAACTGTCATACAGTCCTGTCTTACTCAGTGGCTCATTCCCACACCATCATATGAAACCATGGGATTAAGCATTTGGGTACAAATTGAGACATCCTGTTTACTGGTCATCTGGGTTGCTTTCAGGTTTCTCTAGCCCTGTGTCTCCATGGAGAAGAGAGCTTACCGTAATATCTGGGAAAATGACATGCATCTTTAGGAAGGGGCAAAAATAGGACACTTAGGATTGATCTTTGAAATGTTTCTTTCAGGCTTCCAGTGACTGTTAGATGGCCAGTTGGAAGTTTGGTAGGACTGATGCTCATAAAAGGAAGGAAATGAGGTTGTCTGGGGAAGAGTATTCTGAAGAAGAAAAGGCAGAACTTGGTGTAAGGGTGGGTGACATGGAGGAAAGAAACCAGGCAAAATAATATGGATAGTTATTGTCAACTTTAAGTTACAAATAAATGTTAATTTAATAGATTTTTAACTTAAGGTGAGAGGGACACCTACAATTTTACTTACTTAGATTTGCTTTTTGTCTTACTGCCTACCTTATGGGGGCTCATTGTCCTTTTAGCTCTAAAGAGAATGTTTTAAATGAAATTATTCTTCATGTCAATATTAACTGTAGGTTTTACTGGACTTTTAAGATACTTTATAAGTATTTAGAACCTGAAAATGGGTGTATGGAAATGAAATTTTAGGTTTCTAAATGTAGATAATTTGGAATCAGAATGCTTCATTTTGTAGATAGGAAACACTTCCTCTCCTATTTTTCTTTTTTACATTTTAAAATCAAGTAACCTTTTAAATTAGCCTCATTCTGCTTTAATGCTAACTTTCTTTTTTCTTTTTTTATTTATTCTTCTCTCATAAATCATTACATCCTGACTGCAGTTTTCCCCATCCTCCACTCCTCCCAGTGCGTCCTCTCTACCCCCACCCCTTTGCCACATTCACTCCTGTTTTTCTTCAGGAGGGGCAGGCCTCTCAGGGATATCAACTAAACATGGCATAACAAGTTAAAATAAGACAGGTACATCCCCTCATAACAAGGCTGGATGAGGAGATGGGCTCCAAAAGCAGACAAAAGAGAGACAGCGCCTCCCATGGTAGGAGTCCCACAGGAAGACCAAGCTACATAAACATAATGTGTATGGAGAGGACCTAGGTCAGACCCATAAAGGCTTCCTGATTGTTGGTTCAGTCTCTGTGAGCCCCTGTGATTGGTTAGCTGATTCTATGGACTGTGCTCTTGCGATGTCCTTGATCCTAGCTCCTACAGTCCTTCCTTCCCCTCTTCTGCAGGAGTCCCAAGCTCCATCTAATGTTTGGATGTGGGTCCCTTTCTAATGCTAGCTTTCTTATAAGGTGAAGTTGTAACTGAATCCAAAAATTGGAAGAACTGCACACTACACAGTTTCTTAACCTCTTGGGCAGTTTATCATTGACATTTGTTCATAGCAGTACCATTTAAATTTCGCCTCAGAGATGAATTACCGCTCCATTTAATGTTTGCAAAGTTGTAACTGTGTCCTGCAGCTGGGGAAAGATAGTCTCTCATCACTAGTGGATGATATATTTCAGAGACTAGAACAATTTTCATCAGAGTTGTATTTCTTAGTTTTGAGTGGAAGTTCTTCAAGACCTTTCTGCATCTTTCCAGTGTTCTGTCTCTGCCATTGTCTTTGGCTTTCTGATGTGGCTTGATCCCTTTCCTTTGCCAGTCCTTCTGCTCTAGGGCACCTATTGAAGGTCCCAAGCACAGCCTGACTTTGCTTCTCAGAGTCTGAGCATTGCCTCTCTTTGGTTCTGATCTCTCTTGGCTTTCTTGCTACAGGCAGAAAATTCTTCCATAGCCTTTATCACAATTAAAATTTAAATTTCTTGTTTAAAGAAAGGTAAGATTATTTGAAATTTTATTTGCTATCTTGCTCAAATGTCTTTAATAAATGTGAAGTCTTTTCCCCACTGAAAGTATTTTCTTCCTCATAAAAGGTTCATAACTTCATGCTTCTAGTGAAAATAAACTTTCAAATGCTGAAGTCAGTTACTAGATTGTGTATTTGCTTTTTGTTTTTGACTTCATAGTGGTAATTTTTGCCTCATACTTAATAGGTATGGATAAAAAAATAGTTCCCCAAATTTGTTACCAGTTTTCTCTTATTTGTTACATTACATTTTGTTTGATAATTTCTATTTAACATTTGTGATGTGAAAAATTGAGATCACTTGATAGCATTGTTATCTTCCTATTATTGGGTGCCCATTTTAAAAAGCTTTGCCAAAAATAATGGGAGTGGTAGTGCAGGCTGTCATCTGATAGAAAATACCATTCTGTTGGTAAATAGAGAAGCGGAAATTTTCGCTAGCTTCACCTACAAAACTTACTTGTGCTTATAGGAGTACTGTTCAGCTCTTAGTAGTCTGTTGATTACCTGGAAGAGAGTAATATCATCTTCACATTCTTTATGAAGTAGGATTAGGAAAAATGATAATAAAATTCATCCAGTTCCTTTTGTAAGCTGATAAGTTAGGATAAAATAAACAAAACTAAGTAATAAGTTATTTATTTTGTAATAGAAACTTCGTGGTAGCGGTGTTGCTGTTGAAACAGGAACAATCTCTTCAAGCGATGTAAGTATGTTCCTTATTAATTGATTGGATTCTTAACACTGAAAATAAGTTGTTTTGACTCACAGATATTAAAAAATGTAAATCCCAAATGTAAATCCTTGGATCTGATGTGCCATCCACCTGAAGTGAGGCTAATTCTACTGGCTTTAAATGGGATATACAACCCTGCCCTTCTTCGTTGCTGTCTTGAGTACATCATACTTGAGATCTCCAAATCAATGCAAGGGTTGGAATTGCAGTACACAGCACAGGAGACTAATTATGTCCTTGTATTACAACTCAATAGTTTGTGAACTGTCTGGTATCTGTCTAATCTAAGTAATGCATCAGTTGACTGATGGCACAAAAACACCATTGTGCTATGCTGCTTAAGCCCAGCCTGGACCTTTTCACTCCTTCTTCAACCAGTCTCTTCCCACTTTTAAGTGGTTAAAGGTTAATACTAACTGTGGGCCTTAGGTTCTTCACTAACATCCTCTTTCCCTTTTGAGAATGGTTTAGTAGCTCAGGGACCAGCCGTACATGTGGACAAATAAAGATGGGTATAGTTGGAGCCATGGAGCAGAAACATTAGGACAAATGAGAGAAGTGGGAGCTGTGTGCAGCTTCATGTGATGGAAATGCCTATGGGATGCTAGGATGGTGACAAAGGTAGATAGATGTAAATGAAGCTTTGTCTATACCATATAACAACTGTACTGATCATTGTAATTTCTGTAATCTGAATGGAATGTACCTGTATGCTTGTCTAAGAGTGAAAATAGCCTAAGAATCTACAAGAACACTAGTAGACAAGCTTCCCTTTAAGAACTGAAAAAATGTAATGGGTATTGTGTGAAGCCAGAAAAGGGAGTCTGAAGTATAATCAGAACCAAGATATAGAGTTAGATGAGCACTCTTGGGGCCAGAGTGAGGAGAAAAAGCAGTGGAAGAAGGTAGACGGTTTAGTTATTAGATTGAACAAATACAGAGATTGACATCTTTATTTCTTAAAATTTTTGTTTTATTATGTGTATGGCAGTTTTGCCCGCATGTGTAACTTTACACCCTGTCTATGCAGAAGAGGCCAGAAGAGGGCATCAGATTCCCTGGGATTGGAGTTACCCTTGTTAGTCACTAAGTGTGGGAAAGCAGTTTGGTAAGATGCAGTATGCAATGTTTCCATTTGAGGGCAGTATAAAGCAGCAGTTGACACTGTAAAATGAGATCCATGGCTCAAGTCTTTTCGGAGGCTTCATTAAGTGATGGCTTGATTGTTACATTTTTAGTTAGCAATGCATAAGTGAAGTTCGCTTAAAATATGCTACATTGTCCACACACAGTTATGAAAATAACCAGAAGCATATGATTATGTTTCTTTACCTTGTCTGTTCATTTCTTTGCTGGTTTGCCTTTTGAAGTAGACTCCTGGGCTAAAGCCCTGAACAAGAAGTGTTGTGATCCTTCTAAGCTTTGGAAGACTGAGAAAAGGGGGGAGGGGACTTCTGTTTGCTTCCTTCTCATTTTTCTTTGTCCTTGCTCTTCCACTGATGCATAGGTGTAGAAGATGGCTTCTCATATCTGTTTATGGTGGACCCAGTCCACCATCAGTTCCAAGATGGGTATTGTTTCTTGGGTAGAGTTGCTAGGTTTTTCTTCCTGCTTATTCGGACTTGATTCTCTGTGCTCTGGAGCAGTTCTTTTTAACAGGACTTCTTGTAATTTAAGCTTTCTGTGTATCCGTCCAGCCTGCCGGTGAAGGTAGCTAACCACTAACCTCATGAGACAAGTGTGAATGAAGAAACCTTCTTGAAATATACTCCATGTACTTTAAAAAAATCAAGCATTTGCAGTTCAGTGGTTTATATCTATGGATTGTGTAGCCATTGTAACAACCTAAGTATTATATCAAGCTCTCCAGAAACAAGAACTACCCTGTGCATTATGGACGGTTTTCTCAATCCCCACTCTTTGTTCATTCAGCCTCTGGCAGCCACTAATCTACTTTCTGGTTCTGCAGTCACCTCCCCTGGATTGTGATGTGAATAAAACTGTGACTTGTCTTTTGTGTTTAAAGTTCACTTATGTTTGAGCATGCAGCATTTTAGAATGAGAAACAGAAAAACCCAGAAAGTTGTTTGGTGAGATTATGTTGTTACATTGTAAATAATTACCCGGCCTACTGGTTTAATAAAATTACTGATTGGCCAAAGGTAGACAGGAAGTGTGGGCAGGGCTGCCAGACTAAGAAAACTCAGAACAGGAAGAACAGAGCAGAGATGCCAGAGAAGCCAACAGATGCAGAGGACAACTATGCTGCTCTGAGAAAAGGTACCGAGCCGCATGGCTGAACAGGATAAGAGTCATGGGTTAGTTTAAGGGCAAGAGCTAGCTAGCAAAATGCCTGAGCCATAGGCTGATCAGCATAAAATTAATACAAGTCTGTATTTCTGTGGGACTGCAGGTCTGTGAGAGAGGGGGTCTGCACCACAGGCCAGATAGGCCAGAAACTTTATACTACGAAGTTGAGTTTCCTTATTTGGCCACATTTTTCCTGTGATTTTTATGGCAGTTCTGATGTCCTTGTATCTGGTGACCAATTTTGCTCCTTTGACTTTGTTTTTGATTGAATACTGTGGTCCCTACAGCCTTACAGAGAGGTGGAGGGTCTCCTTGAAGTAGTTCTTTATCAGAAGTTTTACCCGTATGGCAAATGAGTGGGCTGCCTCAGGTATTCACACAACACAGGTCTGCTCTTAAATTGTAGGCTTCCCTGGCTGTGGCCTGCTGGAACCCAGACCAACTTAGAGCCAGTAGTTACTACAAGATGATGTAATCTAAATATATTAAATGGAAAATTCAGAAATAAACAACTCAGAAGTTTTAAATAACTCTATTTTTTTGTTATAACTCTATTGCATTTGTGTTAATTGCTTGCTATGCCCGAATTATGAATGAAATTATTATAGACATCTGTATATAGGAAGAAATGAAACTCATATTCATAGGGTTCAACACCGTGTAGTCTTAGGACCTGTCAGGGGTCTGGGAGCATGGTGGAATAGGGAACTATACTTGTCTTACTGTGTAGGCTGAAAGAGCATTGTACTTACCCAGGGCAATTATAAATAGGTTTTAATTCTTTTAAATTCTTATTACAAAGTTAGCACTTTTAAACATTGGGATTATTGAAATATTTATATGTGTGTGTGCATGTATGTGTGTATTGAATACAGATATAATGTTCAACCTGTGTTTTTCTGATCAGATTTTTGGAAGGGTTGCCTTCCAAAATATTGTGGCATTATAAAGTTAAATAAGGTATTTGAATAGTACAGGACTTCCTCTCATGTGCCTTTGAAATTGTAGCACCATTAACAATAATAAGGTAACCAATTTCTATGTATTAAATATGCTTTTGGAATTGTATGTAAAGCATTAATTTACAGTGCTTTTTTTAGTTGCAGCAACAATTTTTTTTCCTAGCAATAGAGATCCCTAATACTCATATAAGTACATTGCATGATTAAGCAAATTATATTGAAAGAATTTTTTGAAGACCTTAAATAGTGACTAATAGTGAAATTACTTTTTGGACATCTATCTCACTTTCTCTTTTTTAAAGACAGGATTTCTCTGTGTAATAGTCTGGAAATCTGTATCTTAACTGTGTACCCTAAAATTTTCTAGTGTTTTCAGAAACTTACTGCAGTTGATAGATTTTTAATTTTGGTACAGCTGGAACTATTTTTCCTTTATTGGTAGTAAAACAATGTTGAGGAAATTTAAGTGATTTCCTCAAGATACTGAGATAAAGATTCTCATTCCTGTTCTAGCATTTATCCCCCTCCTCCATTTTGGTGTTGGGATGAAACCAGAGTCTCTTGTATGCTAATCAAGTAGTATAACTACATTGCCACCATTTCTACCTTTGATGAATTTATAAAATCTGTTTTTCCTACTAAGGCCTTTTCACCATGCCTCCTTCAAAGGGTATTGTTTTATGAGATCTCTTAGTATGGGTTTAGTGTAGTTTGGTCTGGATTCATTTGTTCAGCATTGTATCATTACATTCATTATGTTGCATCTATCAAAAATTTCTGTCTTTGTTGTGTGGTGATTGATCATATAAGTAGTATCTATTATTGATAAATATTTGATCAGTTCACTTTTTTGATCATTGTGAATAATTTATCTGTGAACATTCTATACATGTTTTTTGATATATATGTCAATAACACACACACACATATATATGTATGTACACACACACACACACACACACACACACACACACACACACACACACACACACCCCTCAATAACACCTATCTCCAGAGTAGAATTGTGAGTAATGGGGTTATATAAATTTATCATTAGTAGATGTTGCTAGTCAGTTTTCTAAGCCAGCTTATGGCATGTCAACAAGTTAGAATTCTATTTTTTCTAGTTTCCTCCTGACAACTCCTGGGATTTTGTTGTTGTTGGTGTTTGACATATTTTGTTTCATTTTGAAACAAACCTTATTGGCCTAGAACCTGAGAACTTCTTTCTCATCCTCTCATGTACTGGGATTACAGACATATACTGTAGCACCTAGCTTCTGTGTTATATTTAAGTGAATGTCTGCCTGGGGGAAGCTAAAAAAATAAAATAAAAATAACTACATCTTATAGACATGTACTCATAATAGCCCTTTGGTTCTAAGAGAAAACAATTATTTTATAACTATGAAATGTTAAATACTTCTTACCTGTTAATCAGCATTCTATTTCTCACAAAACTAGTTTCTGGGGCTTATTTTTAGTTAGTTATGCTTGTTTCACTAGGCTGCGATTATCAAGATTTTATGTTTTTAGGAACGTTAGAAATTTATTTTATTGATATCCTTTTAATTATGTTGTGAATTTAAAAAAGTGTTTTTTTATAAAGATATTCTAAACCCCTGAATTTTTTCTTATAAAATGTAACGTGTGGCAAGTTCTCATGTGCTGTGTGTGCAGGACCAAGAACATAGAGGATTGGCCTCTATTGCCAACTAAAGACAGACTTGGTGACTTTTGCTCTTTATACAGAATAATAAATAATTGTTAACTTTGAAGTTTCACAGTAAGAATAGGCATAAACAAGACCAACTATATTTTAAAAGCCAGGATTTAAAAAGAGGAGGGGTAAAGATACCTTAATTTGTTTTTTATCTTTTAAGATCATAGTATAATTACTTCATTTCCTCCTTCCATACCCTCCCATATACCTTTACTTGTTCTCTTTCAGATCCCTGGCATCTTTTTCATTTATTGTTATAACATGCAGTATGCATATGAATATACGTGTATAGTCTTTTAAATATAACCCACTCAGTCCATATAACATTGCTCAGATTTTTAGGGCTGACCATTTGGAATTGGATAACCAGGTGGTGTGTTCTTCCTTGGGGAGGACTATTTCTCTCACTCTCAACATTGCTCGGTTTCCTGTAATTCTTTGTGTAGGACTGAGGTCCCATGGTCTCTCTCCCTTGTTCTTTGGGCTGTCTATTGTCCATGTTCAACTCAGTTTGAACAGCCATGTTGGAGACTTCATGGATGTAGCCTCTGGTTTTTCTGGGAACACAATCTGTCAACAAACTTTCTATTCCTCTTGTTCATATAGTCTTCTGTACCCTTTTGGGAAATGGTCCCTGAGCCTTAGGTGCAGAAATATTTTGTAGTTGGGACCAGACTCCACAATTCTGATTGGTTGTACTTTTCTGTAATGGTCTCCATGTGTTGCAAAGAGAAGTTTCCCTGATAAGGGGTGGGTGAGGACTACACTTATCTGTGGGCATGACAACAAATGTTTAAAATGTGGTTAAGGGTTATTGTAGCCTGAAATTTCTGACCCATCGAGGCCCGTGGTCTGGAGGAATCTCTCCCACCTGCAGTCCCACAGCTGTTTATAAAATAATTATTCAGACACTTCTATTAATTACGAACTTTTTGGCCTATGGCTCAAGCTCATTACCATCTGGTTCTTAAAGCTTACTCAACCCATTCTTACTAATCTAATCAGTATAGCCATGTGGCTCCATGGCTATACCTGTGCTCCACTACATCTTGCAGTGTTTGTCTGACTCTGCCCTTCCTCTCTTTATCTCTGTGTGGATCTCTTGTCTGCCTCTAAGCTGCCTTGCCATAGTCCAAAACAGTATTTTTTAATTAAAATATTGAAATGCCAAATTCTTCAGGCCTTTGAAGTATTTGAAGATTACCTATCTAATTGAAATATATCTTTGTATATCTAAAAACTTAACTGATAGGAGTATACGTTGATAATCATGACTATTCTGCATTTCTTAACTATACATTATAATTTTAAATGAGTTACATAAGCATAATACCTTAAACAAGAGTAGAAATATGCATACAGTATAACAACATTAACCTTAAATTTGTATCAGTAAATCAAAATCCATAACAATTTTTGAGATTAACAGTTTTATTTGGATTAGATTCAATAATTATCTTTTAAAAATCATTTCTATATCATATCCAACTTTCTCTAGAAAGAGAGTGACTATGACTATTAACTGCTTTTAATGAAAACAAACATTTATAAACAACATTTTAGGAATTGGGGAATAGCTTTTTTTTCTTCCTACTTCCTGCTGTTTGGGGGCTCTGGCAATCTTATGGGAGTCTTGAGAAAATTTAGAATTATGGTTAAATCTTGGCAGTAGTAGTCTGTTAGACTGAATAATCTCAGCCAGTTGACTTCAGGGAGTCAAACCATATTAGCCTGGAAGTACTCCATATGTTCTCATCTTCCGTGAAAACAAAAACAGAACCTCTTTTCCAAAGCAACATGTTCTTAGACCCAAATTTTCTAAGTCAAGATACCTTTAAAATATATATGTTGGTTTAACTTAGTAGCTAGCCTTTACCATCAAATGTCTTTGTGTAGTTAGCTCATTAACAGCTAAAAAATTAAAAGAAAACACAATAATATACATAACCCAGACTCTTTGTGTATTTTCCATCTTTATGTGGCTTATTATACTTTTATTATTATCTTGCTCTCTTTTAAGGACTTTCTATACTCTTTTTCTTTTTTCTTCCAAGCCTATATATTTTTTTACACATTGTAACCCATTTAAAGCTTCTCCTGCTTTTTTTTTTTTTTTTTTTTCTTAGCTAAGAGAGTTTTTAAGTTGCTAAATTGTGTGTCTAGGACCCTTTGTTGCTGACTCCTCTTGGCTTGGCTTTTCAACATTGGCAGAGTCATTCTTACCTCTCAAATACTGGGAAGTAGTATTAAATATCATGTAATATGTTTTTCAGCCATCTCTGCTCCTAAACCAAGAAGCAGTGGCTGGGAGAAGTGTCTTTGTACTACAGCCTGTAGGACAGCCTGTGGGAGAGACTATAGAAATTGCCCGTGTAGCTTAGCTCCTGGCAGCTGGTGACTGTCAACATCTTGGAGGCAGCTGTTGGGAGATATACCTCTGAGACTGAGACTAGGAAGCCCAATGTAGCTCCAATTCTGTGCTTTTAGAATCTTTTTTAAGGTTCTCATGTCTATCTGGATCAATGCTGGATGGTGGGCACCTGAAGTTTCTAGCCTGGTCTAATGCTGAGATCTGGACCTGCAGTTCCACGGCCACTTAGTCCCAAATAATCATGCAAAGGCTTTTATTAATTACAAAGTGTTTGGCTCAGGCTCATTATTAACTAGTTCTTACAACTTAACTCATTTCTTATTAACCTATTTTTGCCATGTGGCTCTGTGGCTTTGCCCATGGTTTGCCTTCCTGTTGGCCGCTTGCCTCCTTGATTCCTCCCTTCTTTGTCTTGGATTTCCCACCTGCCTCTTAGTGGCCTTGCCATAGGCCAAAACAGCCTTTATTAACCAATGGCAATAATACATGCTCACAGCGTACAGCAAGACATCCCACATCAGGGTAAACTGCCAAATGCAGATTTCCTTCCATGATCACTATTTCTGGGTAATTGGCAGTGATTTCCTTGTTGATTGAGTTTTAAGACAATTAGAGAACTGTTGGTTACTGCCTAGTATGTCTGCTATCATTGCACCCTTAGGGTAATTGAAGATAACCTTAATTCTTAAAACTTGGAAAGTGTTTCTTAGAAAATATGGATCAGCCTAGGGGTGAAGTCCTTGTACTGGACTGCTTCTCTATATGGAGTAGTCTCTATTTTCCTTTGACCTTAGAAAAATATCTATTTCTGTAAACCTTGACTCTACATGTGGGAAATATATTTTCAGCATGAGCAATCTTGATGTCACAGCAGTGTGAGATCCCATCTGCAGCACAGTTGAAGTCATTGGAAATGGATCAATAGTGAGCATTAGTCTTCCTTTCAGAGATTAGAAGCTGCAATGAAAGGAGCTATTTAAGGACTTCTTAGGTCTTTCCCATCTACTTGTGTAGACTTGAGAAATTAACCTACATTCTTGAAATTCTGATTTTTAAGTTTCAAATAATATTCACTTAGAAAAGTTGTCCACTTATTATTTCAGACCATTGACCATCTCTGTTATGGCATCTTTTACTTGGAATTAATCTAAGAGATTTGCATTACCCTATGCTTCTTTGTTTTAAAGATGTTTTTATTGAGTACTCCTGCAGGATGATTCTGAAAGTTTCTCTCAGCAAGCTGGTGTAATTTGGGATTATCTTGTAGTTGATGTGGTCATCAGTAAACAGAAATTTTAGAATTAATTAGTTCAGTAAACTTGTAGCCCTGGTATAAGTGACAGGTATAGGCCCATTGCCAGGGCACAGTAAACATCTCTTGCAGAGACTTAGTTTTCTTAAGCTACCCTACAAATGTATAAAGAAGAAGAGGGTAATTGTTTAGGAATTGATTCTGAGTGGTGAAGCATAATGGGTGCGTGTGTGTGTTTGTAAGAGAGAGAGAGGATGGGAGGGAGGGAGGGAGGGAGGGAGGGAGGGAGGGAGGGAGGGAGAGAGAGAGAGAGAGAGAGAGAGAGAGAGAGAGAGAGAGAGAGAGAGAGAGAGAGAGAGAGAGAGAGAGAGAGAGAGATCAGGTAAAGGACAGGGAAGAATGCTAAAATATGGATCAGCCTAGGGGTGAAGTCCTTGTACTGGACTGCATCTCTAAGGATGTAGTCTCTATTTTCCTTTGACCTGTTGAGAGGAAGAGCAGAGAGAGACCCTATCTTGAAACAAATCAAAACACAAAATAGAGTGTAGTCATTTGCTGTACTGTCTGTCATCACTGGCCTGGGATGAACCCTGTGTATAGCATAGCACTCAGTAAGAAAGGGTCACATGAGTATAAGACTAGTGCCTTAATTATGCCCATGCTGTTTACACCAGTGTTGTAACCAGCAGTGCTGAGCCCATGCCTGCATTATGCTGTGTGTGCAGTTAAAACTATTTTAGTATCGCATGTTGAATGGATACAAAAGACTTAGGTGAACCCAGACATTTTTATATTGAGAGGAAATGGGACAGTCAAGAGTAACGGTGCCTTTGCTATTCTAACAGGAAACATGGGGTTTGATTCCTTCAGTAGAAACTTTTAACTTTTGAATTTATTGAAAAACCTTTATGTTTTTTTCTATTGCAGAAAATTTTGAGATGTAAATTCCTGGATTTTGTCATTAACTTCAGCTAGTATAATTTGGCTTGTGTTTGGCTTTTGCAACAAGGACTCACTCTGTAGCCTAGGTTGACTTGGAATAAAGTATGTAGTCCAGGCTGGCAATCCTCTTGTTTCCACCTCCCATGTGCTGAGCTTATGGGCATGAGCATCTTGTTCAGCTTCTGCCAATGTGGGATGTTAAATTATATCTGTGTGTATATTATACGATCACCACCAACTAGGTAGAAATAAGATCCTTTTTTTTTTTTTTTTTTGTATTATTTGTCTGTTTCTACCAAACATACTCACTTCATTGTATTTTTAGTACTTGAATGCTATAAATTACTTTGGAGTATTCAGCTCAAAAGTATTATTTAAATAAAAAACTAAGCTTAATAGTATCAAATTTTAGGTTTTGTGAATTTTTATGACATCTGATTCCTTTTACATTTTTTATTTGTTCATTATGAAGGCTAGAGCTTAACTTTTCTATTTTTCCACTTTTTTTCCCCCTGAAACAGCTTTTTATTAAACAGCAAAGCAGAAATCGACAACAGCTTTAAATATTTGTAAAGCAGTCACAAAAGAGTTGTAAAATATCTGCAGTGTGAGGATTACATGTCCATATAGCTAATGTCACTAATACATTAGGTGATTCCACGAGTCAATATAGCCCAACTAAGAGCTATCAACTGCATTAGTGGATCTTTCCTTTTATAACATTTAAATATTATTTTTGATATCAACTTCTTGATCAAATGAAACTACAAACTTTTTTTTAATTGTTAAAGGAAATGACTAAAATTCTGTAAATAAAGTAGTTGAGTTTACAGATATTCTGGGAAAACAACTGAGATAAAATACTAAGGTTAACAATTATGACCTATACAAAGCTCTCTTATATTCATGATTCAGATACTAATATACTCTCAATCAATTTTGCAAAAGTTTATCTCCTGGGTACAAGTACAGCTTGAGACCAGACTGGTCCGTCTCTGACATGTGGCTTACTTAATCCACTTTTGTCAGACTTAGTCTGCTTTCATACTGTCCCAAAAGTGCAGTTGTGGGCCAGAGGTAACACACATCTGGAAGGAAAACATTTGGAGTTGGTCACTTTTTATCCAGTTTTCTTCTCGTTTGTCATACTTGTGACCAGCATTCTTATCTTTTCAACACCTCATGGGCTACGTTGTGCTTCCTTCCCAGCTCCCTGACAGTTTTTACACTCTTTAAAGACATATCTCTCACGGTAAATATTTAGACATGGTAAATATTTAGAGCAGAAGTTTTTTAACTAGCTGTAGTAAAATGCAAGGGTTTTTGACTTCTAAAAGATAGGATTTTTATTTAAGTTACAGATTTAAACACAATTTTTATAGCATGCAGCTATTGGACTAAGTTTTAAAAATCTGGATTGTCTATAACAAATGTCAATTAGATTTTTTTTTTCAAGATAGGGTTTTTCTTGTAACCCTGGCTGTCCTGGATCTTGCTCTGCTTCCTGAGTGCTGGGATTGAAGGCATGCACCACTATGCCCAGTTTTAATTAGATATCTTATAAGGCAATCAGGGGCTAAGTTTCTGCATAGTTGTAGTTTTGTGTTGAGTGGATTATTGCCTTCAACCTCAGCAGTGTGCCTGCAGGTGTTGTCCTCACCAGGAGTCAAGAAACCAAGGACTACAGTAAAGGTTTATAATGTGCTGAAAATTACTCCAATATAGGCCCACCCTCTTCTTGTTTTATTTTATTTTTTTCATATTTGTGTAAATACATAGAGCAAAATTTTCTGTTCGTAGAGCCTTTCCTCTCTTCAAGATACATAAGTGGCAAGGTGAACTACTTATGATTATCAAACTGTATCAAAGTTACAGTTACTTTATTAATTAATTTCTCCGAATGTATTATGTCATCTTGAATTGTCTAGATTTAGTTTGGAGGACAACAGTCACCTTAATTTCTAAGAGGCAAAAGTAAAAACAGACACGTGGATAGACTTTTGAAAAGATATTAGAGGACTTTGGGTGCTCTAAAGCTAACAAATTATAGTGAAAAGGTAGAGTTATTTGTCTATAGAAATGTATGTGCGTGGTCCATGGCTTAGAATGCTTTTTAGTCTAACACTGTATACTTTTTCTGTGTAGAGTTCTCAGTATGTGCAGTGTGTTGCTGGCTGTCTGCAGCTGATGCTCCGTGTCAATGAGTACCGGTTTGCCTGGGTGGAAGCAGATGGGGTTAACTGGTGAGTGAGTGTCCTTTACTTTTATTGTAGAATGACATTTAAAAACATTTCTCCTTGATGTTTTAAAATAAATTAATACATTTAAGAATTTAAAAGAAGCACTTGATTATTTTCATGTTTGCTTAACAAGTGAAATAGGTATCTATTGAACTGAACATCTCTCTCCTTCTCTTGCATGGCCCACATTTTGTAAGAGGTTAAGGCCTCTTAAGAACCTAATGCTGGTCTTCTTGTAGGACTCCTAACAGTGGGAGCAGAAGCTGTCTCTGACTCTTGCTTGCTTTTGGAACCCTATTCCCTATTCTTGGTTGCCTTGCCCATCCTTAATACAGGACAAGGCACTTAGTCTTACTACAACTCGATAAGGCATGTTTTGTTGATATCCACAGGAAGCCTGCTCTTTCCTGAACATGAATGGAGGAGGAGTGGATTAGGAAGTGGAGACAGTGGGGACTGGGTAAGGAAGAGACTAGGAGGAGAGGAGAAAGGGGAAACTGGCCAGTGTGTAACATAAAAAACAGAAAACAAAACAACCCTAGTGCTAGACCAAACAAACTCTGGCACTGAGAGTATAGGATGGTTAGAAAAGCATTTTGTGGCAAATGCAGGCATTAATCAATAAGGAAAATAAAATCTCCAAAGAATGGAGATTGTTATTATTAACAAGCCAATTAATTTCATACTTAATGAGGGTCTAACTGCATTTAGAGCAGTTGTTCTTCAGCTAGGTGAAGAGCACTGTTTCTCCTGTAAAATTTATATGGGATGCTCAGAATCATTAGTGTTTGGTAAGTGAGGATTTAAAGTGAGAATCCACTGAATGATGTGTTCTCAAGACTCTTATTCTAAGTCCTCTTACCAGACAGGTGCATTCAGTTTCTTAGAGCATTACTTCACAAATTATTTAATCTTCAGTGATGAACTGTATTAATCCACAAAATTTTAATCTATTGAGCTGGCATGGTGGCATATACTGATCTCAGTTCTTAATAGGCAGAGGCAGGCAAATCTCTGTGAATTTAAGACCAGCCATAAATATAGTAAGGTCCTATTTCAATTTTTTTCTATTTATTATTATTTAGCCCTTTGTCTTCTGGGAAGACCAGAAGTGGTGAATTACTTCAAGTAAACTGTTTTCTAGACATAGTAGGGTAGTTGTACTATTAACTCACAGTAATTGTAGCAGCATGCACAAAGACCTGTACCAGCTCAAGACAGATACAATCTCAGCATGGCGTGGGAAGGTAGGTGTGAAGTTCCATCACTGAGGAGCTGTTGATATTTGATAGCTGGCGGGAGAGATAAAGTTAGCTTTCTTCAGTCTTGTGATCCCTTAAACATTGACCACACTCCATGGCAGGCTCTACTATCAAGAATAGTTGGGCAAAGCAAATTGGACTTCAAGGGCTTTTTTTAAAAAAGGAAACTCAAAGTTAGGTGGGTAGGAGAGTGGATCCAGGAGGACTTGGGAGTATGGATATGATCAGAATCCCATTGTGTGAGTTTCTCAAAAAGTTAATAAAGCATTATTTGCAATTTTTTCACATCTAAACTTTATTTATTGTGTGTGTGTTCATGTGCATCACTGAACATGTACAGAGGTCAAAGGATAACCTATGAGTGCTTGTTCTTTCTGGGGATTGAATTTGGGATTGGGATTGGGAACCAGTGTTTTACGTGCTGATCCCTATCTTGCTGGCCCTAGATTCTTATTAATATTACCTAGAGGTCTTTCATGCTAACTGTTAACTAGATGAGGATACCCTGTTGTGGTGGGATTCAGGTGTCAGCTGATAAGGTCTGAAGACGTCTAACCAGGGTCTCGGGTTCCGGAAGGGGGAGTGTACAAACTGTATATGCACTGTGAGCTAGCTACCTTTATCAAAAACTGGCAGTTTAATGGGTCTGATGCTCTTTTCTGTAGAGAAACCAAAAGATAGGTGTCATTCCATGGTTTACCTTCTAAAAGATGCTGAGTATTTGGGGCATTGTAATTCGAAAAGATAATGATTTCATTATATCTTCCTAAGGAATTTCATATGATAGCTTTTATTATAATGGAAATTACTTATAATTAATAAAATATTAATATAGTTAGTGAAATAATATTTAAGGTGAAATCGCACAAGATCATTGTAATCCCATATTATGTTGTAGGTATATAAAAAGTCTAGTTAGCTCATATGGTTATTGAAAGTGTTAGGATCTTCGAAAAGTTCTGCAAAACACTTCCAGATACAATGCAATCAGCGAGAGCATTTACTGTCTTGAGAATATGGGTACCAGCATGCTAGGGCCACACATCCAACACAAAGGCAGAAATGGCAATCCTCAAGAAAAGTTTGCATGCTCTTTCATACATAACTAAAGGAATTTTAATAGCAGTGTGATGATTCTACCTAGGATTGGTTTCTGCAAGTGGTAATCGTATTAGCACATTTCTAATTGGTTAGGGCTAGCAGGGGTGGGCTAAGGCTCCAGCTTCTACCCCTACCCCTGGAGTACTTATGGGAGGAGGAGGAGTTTTGGCTCAGGCTACCTGCATTTCCCCATGTTTCAAGAGGCAGGAACTGAGGTCTAGTTTTTAACTGAATTATTAGGAGCCTGTTATGGTGTTTTCCTAGTTTTCTTATTTTCCCTAGAGTAGCGCATCACCTCAAATCCTGGAGATGCTTTTTCCAGGTTTACAGGTTTGTATTGTTGCTTTAAAGCCATTAGTTGGACTTACTAAACCTGATTAAGCCATTAATGATACAAAGTCCACAAGTCAGGGCTAAAAGAATAATAGGGAATCAGCTAAAGCTAATAAGAGGGTAGTTAGTTAACCAGGTGACCAATTGAATAAAGATTTTATACCATCCCTCATTTTGCTGTTTAATTCTCTATCATATAGCTTTTTTCTAAGCAGGACCATTGAGTCCCTGATAACTCCAGAATGGCTGGCATAAAAGCAGCCTTGTTCTCCTAATGCATGCCATGCATAGTCACCCTGTTGCAAAAATAACAAATCAAGTCCTTTTCTGTTTGGGAGGACTACCTCAACAAGGGAAGAGAGACTCCTCTAGGTGAGTGATGGACTTTTATAGAATGGCTGTATCTGCGTCAATTGCCGTTCTCAAGGCTCTATAATTCTGATTTTGTAGTATCAAAGCTGAAGTTCAGTACCTGTGGCTGTAGCTACACCAACACCTAGGAGGGTAAACACTAAGAGGGCTGTAATGACTTCTCATTTCTCTCCTCTCAGTGATGTTTCTAATTGGTAAAAGCCTTTATCATCAGGATAGTAGACTATCCTGGGGACTAGTTGAACCAGGACACAGAAGTCTTTGGTCTGATTCAAAACCTGAACATTAACACAGGAAGTTAGGCCAGAGGCCCATAAACGTTGTCCTGTAAGATCAGAAACCTGAGTCCCATCGGGTTCTGAGTGAGAGTGCAGAAATGGAAATAGCCATGTGGAGGCCACCTGCAAACTTGTAAATTATGGGCTATAATGTAATTTACCTTACATGCTATCCTTTTTTAAGGAGGACTTGGTATCTAGGCATAACCAGCCATTTTCACTGAGACTAGGTTTTGAAGCATTCAGAACTAAGAAGTGGGCTGATGAGACCACTAAGGGCCCTGGGCTAGAAGGTATGTCTAAATGAGGGATTTCAGTAGTAGATATTGGGGCTCTTGTGCCTTTCAGCTTAACTGGAGCAGCTAATACCTTATTGGCACCCAAAGTGCTCACAGAAGCTGAGTGTACAGATGTATAGAAAACAGTTTTCCTGCACTAACATATCACCATGCCCTGAATCACAGTCCCCAGGTTTTTACGGATTGTTCATTCTATGGCCTTTCTGCCTCACTTGGTAAGTTAAAGTAATGTTGTATTATGCCTTACCCATACCTGAAGCTTTTTGCAGGCTGGGAGGCCTGCCCTAGAAACAGCAATGAGGTCTTCATGTTTCAGGGGCAACCACTACCAGATGTGGCCCATAGAGACACAATCCTAAGAGGCACGATAGTATTTATCCATCCTTCTACATTTCCTCCCTAGTATGGATGGGGAAGATATAGAAATCCTGCTCTTGGAGAAGACATGAATCATCCTGGAGATAAGAGCTCGGTGTAAAGGAATAAGATGTCAGGACGGTGAGGTCTAAAACCAGGTCAGAGAACCAGGTAATAACCCAAGTGAGCTTGTAGGGCCAATGGGGGATATGAACATTCCTCCTAGCCGTTAAAAGTTATAGGGGGAATCCTTGCACATACAGGCTAGGCAGGAGGGCAAACACAACTATAGTCATTGTTTAGCCTGCTTAGCTGGGTCAGTGACTTTCTAAATTCTCCATTTGAGAGGGTGGACAACGGCCCTCCAAAGTCCAGGGTTGGCTTTATCTGGAGCATAGTCCTCGGGTCAGTGGGCAGGTCCAAAGGCATCACATGGGAATGGTGAATTCAGATGGGAATTTTGTCCATTTTGACAGCTGATATGGTCAGAATGACAGTGTGGGGTCCTTTCCAGCCAGGCTCTAAGGTCTTTCTTTGAGGTTGTTTGATGACTACTAGATCTGGTTAGAGCCTGTGAGATACTGTGGAGGTGGCTTCTTCTCATAGATGACATAAAACGGGCCAGAGAGAGAGCTTGTAGGGAGTAAACCTTTGGCCATCGAATTCAGCTAACAGTTCTGCCTTAAGGTTAGGCAGTATTTGTGGAGGTCTAGCATACAAAGGGAGTTGCAAACCTGGAAAGAAGCAAAGGGAAGAAGAGAAACCCGGTCACTGCCTGTCTCAAGGGTTAATTTAGTTAAGGGCGCCTTAAGGGTTTTTCCTTACAAGCTGGGCAGAACTCTGTATGCCCAATGAAGCTTCCAATTAATCTCCATTACCTTGACTAGCTTCTGTGTTGGCTAAGAAATGTTTGCAGGCCTGCTCTCTGAGCCCAAGAACACTAGAAGGACATACCTTGGAATAATTTCTAAGTTTCTTGACTACTATTGCAGCCATTTCATGTCTGGTTGGAAAGGCTTTATTCCATCCTGAAAAGGTATCTGTGAAGTTTAATACTTATAACTACATAGGCCTGGTTTTTCCTCAGTAAAGCTGATTTTTCAGTTGGCTCCTGGTCAGGTACCTTTTTCCCAATGCTCCATACTTGTAACTTTGCTTTTTGCATTCACAAGATGGCATGTGGCCTCTGCTGTTTTAGATTTAAGGTTGAAAAGCTTAAGGTGTGCTCTCCTTAGAAGGTCTTGTATTTTCTTCTCTCTGAAGTAAGTGCTCTGATGTATTTGATGGATTAGTTGAGTGGTGAAATCTGATGGAAGAATGATCCATTCATCTGGGGTCTTGAACCATCCTTTTTCTTTGTAGGCATTTGTACATGTGTGGACCCCCTGGAGCTCTTGGTCAGTGTAGGCTGGAAATTCTGGCGGTGTGGGTGCTACCAGCTCATGTGGTGAGACCAGCAGGAGGTCTTCTGAAGGGTAATTTTCTTTGCTGTTGGCATCTGCCCAGTTGGTTTCCTTTGAGATGGGATCCTCTCCTTTCTGGTGTCCTGGATAGTTGGATAGTGCATAACAGCTATTTCTCTGGGCAGCCATATGGCCCATAAGAGATCTAAAAATATCTTGTTTATTAAGTTTTTTTTTTTTTTTTTTTTAAGTTAATAGCCCTTTTTTCCTGTAGATGGAGCAATGGACATGCACTGTGGTGAATGCGTATCAGCTATTAGTATAAATGTTAAGCCTCTTATCCTTTTCCAGCTGTAATGCCTGAGCTGATGTCCCAAGAGGCAGGGCCTCTGCCCATATGACTTCATCCTCTGGGGTAACTGCTGTTCCTGCACACCTGGTACTATCCTTGATGAAACTACTGCCATCAGTATACTTTGTTACCCCAGCCCCCATCAAAGGGGCCTGGCCTGATCCCATGGAGATGGTTCAGGATGTCCACACAGTCTTGGAGAGGTCTGTCCAGGTCCGGTTCTGGGAGCAGGGTGACAGGATTCAAGGCACTGCTGCCAATGAACTGGATTCTGGGTGGGCTTCAGAGCAGAACTTGATAGTAGGTCAGCTGAGCAGTGTTGTGTAACCATCTATTGGGAGGGTATTTAAGAACACCATCAATAGCATAGGTGGTTTTCAGTTTTAGGGTTTGATCTAACTAGCAGGGCTGTTGATGTTATTATGCTGAGGCAGGGGCCATCCAATGGGTAGGCCACAGGCCTCTTTCATGGGCCAAGGGCTTGTGTTAGTAACTTCTTGACAACCCCCTTTTTCTCTTCCACATATAGATGGAAGAGTTTGGTGGCATTTGGTTGTACTAAAGCAGATGCATTTGATAGCTCTGCCTTTATTTTATCAAATGCTTTTTCCATCTGTGGAGTCCAGTCGAAGGGAGCCTTCTCTCCTTTGATGGCATCAAATAGGGTCCGAGCCAGCTCAGCAGACCCCGGAATCCAAAGTCTACAGAACTCAGCCAGACTCTAGGAATTTTCTCACTTTTCAATGGTTGCTGGGTCTGGAGATCCTCAGGATGCTTTCTTTTCTTGCTGTTGACAGCCTTCACTTGCTCCTCTTGATATGTATCCCAGATAAGTTACCTCAGTATCACAGAATTGAGCTTTCTTTGGTGACACATGATACCCCAGGTCTCCCAAAATTTTGAGCAGTTCTTTAGTGTTAGCTTTGCAGGTTACCAATGTGTCAGATGCTATTAGGAGATCGTCAACCCACTATAATAGGCTGATATTGGGTTGAGTATGTTGGCTTTCATGAAAGTCCTCATGGAGAGCTTCACCAAAGATGGTGGGGTAGTCGTGTCCAAGTCACCTGTTCGTTGAAACCATCTTCTGGGTCTGTCCATTCAAAAACCAATAAGGACTGACTAGCTGAGATTCAGTGGCCAACTGAAGAAGACATCCTCGAGATCTAACACAGTATAGACAGTCCTTTCCAGGAGCAAGGTACTACGTGTATAAGGATTAGGCCTTGTAGGGTAAATGTCTTCCATCCATTTGCTAATCTGTTTGAGGTCCTGCACTGGTTGGTAGTCATCAGAGTTAGGCTTTTTAATGGGCAACAGAGATGTGTTCCAAACCGATTGGCAAGGGATCAGGATATCCAGGTCTCTGAGGCGCTTGATGTGAGGAGTAATTTCCAGGTTGGCCTCTCTAGGCATTGGGTATTGTCAGATGTGCATTGATGTGGTGTCAGCTTTCAGCTGTACTAGTATTTGGGTGGGGGTGGGGGGTTGTGCATTGCCAGCCCACATCCCCTAGTTTTATGCCCATGTATGGGGAACTTTGTTGAGACTTTTTATAGTAGGTCTCCATTGTCTTTTTTTATTTGGGAGTCTCGTAAACAACTTATATTCATCTACAAGTGACATGATGAGCACATACAGTACTTTTCCCTTTTGATCTAGTTTCCAGTCCGGTCTCAATGGACATGGGCCCCATCTTGGTTAATGCGTCTTGTCATAGTGGATATGGGCATTCAGGGATGACCATGAAAGATTGGGTTACCCAGCCCTTTCCCGTGTCTACTGATCTTTGGGTAGTCCATGAGTTCATCCCTGTGGCCCTTTATATCCAGGATTGCTTTTGGGACATTTGGCAACCAAGGGTTGTTTCAGGATGGAGCGTTGTGTTCCAGTATCTACCAGAAAATCTGTGGTTTCTCCCCACACCTTTAAGATCAGGGAGAAGCTCTGAGCCCATCCCCTTCAGTCTCTCATTTCTCACAGTTCTCGTACCTCCAGTGGCTCTGCTTTTGAGCTTTGTCGTTGAGGGCATTTATTTTTCAGTGACCTAATTTCTTAGAGTAAGCACGTTAATCTCTTTGTAATCTGGGCCTATTGCCTGGCATGGTTAGGTCTTTTCCTCCCTTTTGAGTTTCCAAATGCCAGTTTCCTTGTGTGACTCTTAGCTTCAGGATTGCCTGATGCAATAAGACGACCTTGGTGAGTCCTTGTACTAATTATATAAAGCCTTTGTTAACTCTCTGGTCTGTCTTCCAGAGTCTCTTTGTTGTTCAACACTTTTTCAGAAACTGCAATGAGTTCAGCCAACCTCTTAACCTTCAAAACCTTCTAGTTTTTATAACTTACGGCAGATGTCAGAGCTGACTAGTTGATAAAAGCCAGGCTCACTGTAGATCTGTTCTCTGGCACTTCTGGATCCCAGGGCATATAGGCTTCTATCAGACTTTTTAAGCAGACTCCTGGCATTTCCTTGGGTCCCTGGCACACCTGACTTACTTTGAATAAATTTTTGGGCCACCTCACAGCAGCCCTGAGACCTCCCCATTAGAGAGCCTGGCAGTAGACTTTCAATCTTTCCCTACCTTCCTCTGTGTTGAAGCCCTAGTCGGGTCATGTTGGGAAAACCAGTGTTGATGAGGTCTGCATTAATAATTGTCCTTACGTCTGGGCCTGGAACCAATTTATGGGCCTCTGGAAGAATCTGTTCCCTTTCCTCAGTAGTGAGAGAATCTGGAGTAACTGGTAACAGTCATCCCATATTGGTTGGTGAGTAAAAAGCACAGAATCTAACAAATCAATGAGCCTTGCAGGCTTCTCAGAGAATTTATGGTTTCACATCTTCCAATAATATAGGTCATGTCATTAGTGGTGAAAGGCTAACAATGACCAGCTACTGCCTGCCATTTTCATCAATTGGTCTCCCAGTGTGTGGTGGGAGGACCATGGAGAGGGTAGAACTGAGAAAAATTGCTTCTCCAGATCACTTGGAGGTGGAAAGATAGGGTACAATTATACAGAAGGCTTGCCTCCTCCCTCTCCCACTTCTTCACAGCAGTTACTGCCATAACAGCCCTTTGGGGAAGAAAGGGTTTCAGTTATTTGGGGGGCTTCTTTGTAAGGAACTTACAGGTGACTATGGGTAGGGGAGCAGATCAGAATGCCCTGGTGACCCATATACTTTATATTGATTCAATAGGTTGAAAGTGCCTTCCTCAGGCCATCTCACATTGAGCATGGACTGCTTATTCCTGCAAAATAATGGAGAGTTTACTTTTCTGGACCACAAACCCTAAGTTGTCAGCTTGGCCTGGAAGTCTTTGAAGTTGTCTAACAGGATAAAAGGGGATGGGAATGGATGTTGCTTGCCCTAACTCCTATAGGATAAGAAAGGAGGTTAATAGACAGAAACAGACAACAATAACACACACAAACATGTGCCCACATGACACCTTAAACAGTAACCAAAATCAGTACAACCACCTGTCTTATGGTTTGCAGGAACCATTTTCAGAAATGACCTGCTGTTCTATCCCAGCTCAAAAAGGGGAACCCAGAGCCTCCAAATATAGGTATATCAGAGATGTCTCTCAACCCACATGGTGCTAGTGCCAGAAGTGCATCTACTTGGCACACCTGGGCCAGCTTCAGGCTCTCTTGAGCTTCCCAGAAAACAGAATGAAGAACACAAGAATGCAAAAAACAAACTAAAACACATGAAGAGCATTCACACTTACTGGCCAGCTGGATTTATTGTTATTATTTTCTTTTTTAATGTAATTTTTTATTTAAAAAGTCTTTTTCCCATACCCACCACAGTTCTTC
The DNA here is from genome assembly GCA_033318265.1 of Phyllotis vaccarum. NCBI lineage: Eukaryota > Metazoa > Chordata > Mammalia > Rodentia > Cricetidae > Phyllotis > Phyllotis vaccarum. The sequence continues at coordinate 104,977,912 of JARWLC010000005.1, forward strand.
CTCCCTCCCCTCCTCCCAGCCCTCCCTCAGTCTCCCCTCACCCCATCCCCCCATCCATTCCCCAGGGAGGGCAAGGAGTCCCAAGGTGAGTCAGTTAGGTCTGGCATATTCAGATGAGGTAGGTCCAAGTGCGCCGCCCCCCCCCCCCCCCCCCCCCCAGTATCAAGGTTAAGTTAGGTGTTCCTCTGTAGGAATGGGCTCCAGAAGCCAGTTCATGCACCAGGAATAAACTCTGGTCTGACTGCAAGAAGCTCTACAAACTACCCATGCTTTTTGACTGCCATCTACATTCAGAGGATTTAGTTCCTTTTCATGAAGGTTCCTCAGCTGTCATTTCAGAGTCAGTGAGCTCCCAGTAGCTCAGGTCAGCCATCACTGTGGGTCTCCTCCTCATGATCCTGATCCCTTTGCTCATATACTCTCTTCACTCTCTCCAGCTGGACCAGGAGCTTGACCCAGTGCTTAGCTATGGATCTCTGCTTCTGCCTCCATCATGGATAAAGGTTCTATAACGGCAATTAGGATGATCATTCATTTGATATAGAGGAAGTCTTGTTTAGGTACCCTCTCCACTATTGCTTGGAATCCTAACTGGGGATATAAAAGCAAACTTTACCAGCCTAAGAGAGGAAATGCCTATGAAGATACAAGAAGCTTACAGAATACCAAATAGACTAGACCCCTCAAAAAGTCTACTTACCATATAATAATCAAAACACTAAACACACAGAGTAAAGAAAGATTTTTAAGAGCTGCAAAGGAAAAAGGCCAAGTAATGTATAAAGGCAAAGTCATCAGGATAACACCTGACTTTTCAGTGGAGCTATGAAAGTCAGAAGGTCCTGGTCAGATATTACAGACACTAAGAGACCACAGTTGCCAGCCCAGACTACTATACTCAGCAAAACTCAATCACAGTAGATGGAGTAAACAAGGTATCTATGACAAAACTAGATTTAAACAATATCAATCCATAAATCCATCCCTACAGAAGGACTAGAAAGAAAATCCAACCCAACGAAGCAAAATACACCCAGGAAGCCACAAGCAGCAGATAATCTCACAGAAGCAAACCCCCCAAAAGGGAAACATACACACACACTACTACCAAACATAACAGGAACTAACAATCACTGGTAATTAATATCCCTTAATATCAATGGACTCAATTCATCTATAAAAAGGCAGCTGGATTTTTAAACTGCTGACATGTTAGTCTTGGGGACTTTCCAGGAAATGCACCATATGTTAAGATCAATGAGAAGCCCTGTAAAACACCTCCAGACACAATGCAATCAGCAAGAGCATTAGTATCTTGAGAATACAGGTACCGGCATGCTGGGGCCACACATCCAACACAAAGGCAAAAATGGCAATCCCCAAGAATAGCTTGCAGGTTCTTTCATACATAACTAAAGTAATTTTAATAGCAATGTGATGATTCTACCTAGGATTGGCTTCTGCAAGTGGTAATCGTATTAGCACATTTCTAATTGTTAAGGGCTAGCAGGGGTGGACTAAGATTATAGCTTTTCCATTCTTGGGCAAGACGGGACCAGTCCCAGGCTATGTCCTTATTTGTTATTACCTGTGTGTTGAGTGTGGGGGGGCGGGGGGCAGGGTTTGGCTCAGGCTGTCAGCAGTTCACCTTGTTTCAAGAGGCTAGAACTGAATGAGTCCTTGTTTTTAACTGAGTAATTAGGAGTGTTTGTCCGGCCTTCTCAGAAAAATACAATGAATTTTATTTTTCTAAGCTAAAGGCAGATATCCTTTACTTCAAATAGGGAACCTGTAAGAATGAATTAAAGTTACAAAATACTAACTTGTCTATATTTTTTTGACTCCAAAAAGTAAAATACTTATTGCTTTGTGTCCTCTCAGCATATAGAGAGGTAGATGGAAGTTTTCTATTGCCATTACTAGTATTAAACAACTTTGAATCGCAGTTGACAGTATTAAGTATCTGGTAGCTTTCTTTTTCTCAGAAAGGAAATAGGCTTTTTAAATTTCTTTTGCAATCAAAGTTTCTGTTTCTTTTTGATACTTTTCAAACTATAAGCTGGAAGAATGTGAATAGAAAGAATTTCAAGTGTTGCCTATTTGAAGAGCTGGTCACTGATTACCAAAATCTTCTCTACATTTTAATCAGCATATTGAATTGTTTGGTTAAAAACCTATTATATACATGATACAGTATTTTCCAAATATTTATATAGGAGAAGTATCTTTTTCATTGTGTTGTGTATTGTATCGACCATATTAGCTGTCTGATGGTTTTCTTTTTTTGTCTTAGTTTTAAACTCTGTCCGGCTCTGTAGGAGCCACTATTGTCGATGCCTACCTCCTTGAAAACCTGATACTTTGGTTTCAACAGCTGTGTCTTTTTCTGTGCTCCCCACAACTGTGGTGATATTAAAAAAATTATTGCCTAATTGGATATGGAGGTATATGTTTGATAACTTTTTTCTACCCTGAAACTAAAGCAAAGAGTGATACCACCTCTATGTCTGGTTTTAGAATCATAGAAATTTGCATGCTTAGAGGACTAAATAAAACTGAAATTTAAACTTTTGAGGATGAGGCTGTCCTCTGATGTTGGTGGCTGTGATTTCTGGGGAAGAACCTTATTCAGGTACCCAGGCCTTTTGGCTGGGTGCACCAATGGCTGGTGATGATGTCTCTGGGGCTGTGCAGTGTGGCTTATTCTGTTAGACCTAGAACAACTATAACTGAATTGGCTACTGCCATGGGGAAGATATACTGCCCTGTGAGGAAGTATTTGCCTGGCTGATGCTTACAGCACATACATTTTGTGTGCTCTTTTATTCAGCCTCTTGCTGGGACCTAGCATCTAACTCAGCTGATGTTTAGGGCGTCAGCAAAGCAAAGTGTAGAAGGCTTGACTTAGTTACTGGAAGAAGAGAGTAAAGGAATCAAGCATTGAGATTTTGATACTGAAAAAACACATGCTTTTGTAGCAGTTGAGATACTGATAGTATTTAATAAAAACAAGTTTTAGATAACATCCTAATCTGCAAAGAACTCCTCCAGGCAGAAGAAACAGTGCACCAGAAAATTAGGAATAGTCCAGTAAACTCAGAAGCATACACAAATCACAAAAATTGTAAAATTGATACAGATATATACCTCCAACTAAGTTAATAGTTGTTAGATTTTAAAAACTTGAGAATTTTATTTGAACAACTTTAGATTAACAGGAAATTCAAAATTTAGATGTTTTCCCCTCTATAGCATTTTTCCATTTTAACATGTTGGGTTAGTATGGTACACTTTTTCAAATTGATGATTCAGTATTGATATATTTACTAAAAGCTATAGCTTATATTAGGGGACACTTTTTTTTTTTTTTTTTTGACATTCTGTGGATTTTGTGCCTACGTAGTTCCAGTGTCTTATTTGGTAATTTCTGTCCTTGGCTGAATGTAGATTTTCTTTAGGGATATATCCTTAGATTTTTTTTCCCTCATATATTTTCTCCTTCAGGACAATGAGAAAACCCTTTTGCTTCAAAGGGATGTTTCTAGTTTCCTAGAAGCTTCTGACATTTTTCTGATCCCAAATTCTGTGACAGGCTTCATTTCTTCTCCCAAAGTCATTGCCTCATTTTTCTGGGTTTTTTACCCATTTAAAATTCTTCCCTTGGTTGTCTAAACTCAAAACTTTGATATAAAAATTACTTGAATGATGTACATTCATTGTCACCACTCCCTTTTGATTTTAATTGTCTGTTACATTCCTTGTAGCAGTCTCTTCAAATATTAATTTCAGCTTTCAATCTTTTCTCATTGTTTCTCTTCATCAGTGCTCCTGCTTCTGAAGTTTCCATGCCTTCCGGAGAGGGATGCAGGTCCTAGTGAGGTGTAATGTAGCTATGAGTTATCTGGGTGCTATGCAGGTGCCACAGCTGCTAGAAAGCACCTTGAAGACAGCTAGACTTGCTCTTTCAGTGGGAGTGCATTATGTTTTTTTATGCTGTCTTTGAAATGTTTCTCCCCCTCTGTTCTTTTTCAGTATAATGGGCGTTCTGAGTAACAAGTGTGGCTTTCAACTCCAATATCAAATGATTTTTTCGATATGGCTCCTGGCATTCAGTCCTCAAATGTGTGAACACCTTCGCCGCTACAATATTATTCCTGTTCTATCTGACATCCTTCAAGAATCTGTCAAAGAGAAAGTAACAAGAATCATTCTTGCAGCATTCCGGGTAAGTACTCAGAGAGGGAGATTGTTGTTGCTGTTGTTTTGTGTGTGTATGTGTAGAGTTTTTTTTTTTTTCTTTTACTGTGATTGATGCATCTTTGAAAGGTGAGAAGTAAGCTCTATAATTGAGTGGAATGTGTCTCTTGTAGAAGACATATACTTTGGTTATATTCAGATGGAGAAAGTCCCTTTTTGTTGCAGTGCCTGCTGCTGTACTATTACAGGAGTTTTTCTCTCAGGGCTTTATATCTTACTCTGGAGTTGTGTTTCAGATCGTGTCCTGACTAGCAGCATGCTTCTGAGTCAACTCTAAAGACTTCCAATATATAAACATAATTATTATTAAAATTATGTTGTCAGGATATTAGAATTTTGTCAGTTATAAAAATGAGCTTAAAGATGAGGAAGCCTGAGGACAAGAAAGCAGTTTTGTTATATCACATAAAATATTGTTAAATGTTTCCTCAAAGCCGTTCATTTTCTTCTGTGAAGCAGTTGTCTGCTTGGACATTTTGTGGATTTCCTTAGGATTCAAATGTGTTCTTGGGATATGTCTACGGTGATATTACTGAACATGTTTCATGTGCTTCTTAATACACTGTGGCAGATGTCCTTCTCAGGGATTCTGTTGTTAACTGGCTGTCACCAGAACCCTAGTATAATGGCTATTGTTATTGTTAGTATATGAAGATCTTGGTTTTTGGATTGGTCTTTGTTTTGCAAATGATTCCCATTTGCTGAAGACAGGTGGTATTTCCAGTAAGCTTCTGATTTGCAGATACAGGTGGTTTGCTTAAGAATCTGTTTAGAACCATTGTGTATACTTAAACAGCAAGAAATCTCAAATGAAGTACAGTTGTGTTTTGAAAACTTAAGTATTAGTTTCAGATTTATTAAATAATAGTCACTAATATCTTTTAGACATTTCTCATAATGTAGATAGAAACACAATATATAGGTATATGATTTTGTTTTATACTTACAAATAAAGATGGCATCATACAGGATTCTACAACTTTATTCTTTTACAAATAAAAAAGTTAATTTTAATTATGTGCATATGGAAGAGGGATTGTACATATTTGGGGTGCCCTGAGAGGCCAAAAGTGGCATTGGATCCCTTGGGGCTTCAGTTACAGGGTGTGAGCTATCCATTGTTTTTTCTTAGAACTGAACCTGAGTGCTCTAGAAGAGCAGCAGGTGTTCTTAACCTCTAAGCCATTTCTGCAGCCTCTACGACTTCATTTTTAAAAGTATGTAATACAGATGCTTTAATTTCTTTCTATATAGATATAATACATATATAATATCTTTGATATTCCTTTAGTCATGTTGCATTCTACTGTGTTACTATAAGTAGTAACTATTGCCCTGTCGCTAGGAACATGAGATCTTTGCAGTTTATTTTATACTTTACTGAATAATTTTATATATGGTTCTGAGTATCTAATTGCTGAACCAAAGGAATACACTTTCTTTTAAAAAACATTTTTTATAGTTAATACCAAATGAACTTTCAAAAATGTGACATCTTACATTTCTGACTGCTGTGTTTGTTTGTTACCCTTGGTTTTTAGAGAATCTTCTGTGAAGTGTGAAACCATTGTTTTAAATTTTCCTTCTGTTAATGCTGAGGTGAAACATCTTTTTTTGTTTATTTTCTTTTATTTTTTGAGAATCACATACAAGTTTTTTGATCATGTTTACCCTTTCAACTCTTCCAAGATCTACCTACCCTTCTTTCCCAATCAATTTTGTGTCCTTTTTTGTTTTGTTTTTTCTCATCAAGGCCAATTTGTGTTGATCAAATATAATTATATGTATGGCTTTCCACTGAAGCATGGTCAATGTATTGGGGTCTACATTGCTGAGAAAACTGATCCTTTCTCTTTCCAGCAGCCCATAGGTAATGTTCAGCTAGTGTAATTTACTCTCTCCTCCACAATGCTCTCTTCCATCCCCTTAGGAAGAGGGAATGCAGTATATATGTCCCATTTAGACTTGAGCATTCTGCAGTCTTAGTCTCTGCATCTTCGCTAGTTGTGAGTTTCTGTATTGATTACCATCTACTGTAAGCAGAGGGTTGATAGATGTAATAGTTTATAGGTAAAATGCTAAGTCATTAGGAGTTGATCTTATGTCCATTTAGCAGACTATAGTAGTGTGTTCTCTCTAAGACCTATATTCTGTAGCTCAAGGATCTTGTCTTGGTGCCAAGTATGGGTTTCATGTTGTAGGGTAGGTCTCCATCTAGCTAGGAAGCTATTGGTTATTCTCATGACATGATTGTTATTGTAGTTCATAGGGTTCATACCTGGGAAAGATTGACGAGACTGACTCTGGATACTTCACAGTGGACACTGGGAAGTAGAGGATTCCATAGCTGATAGAGTCTGGGTCATCAGCTCTTAGGATATAGTTAGTATTGATGACAACAGTGTATTCATTCAGGTTGGTGCTGAGTGCAGCTTTGTGGACAGAGAAGGAAGTTCCTGGGTTCTGGAGGTGACTTCCATGAGTCCTATTTGCTTGGCCTGTTGACATTTCAACTGTTCAATGTAACTTATAACAAGATTGTAATCTCTTAAATTTGTAACTATGTTGAACCCCTGACCTATCATAGGCCCTGAATCTGCTTGTGACTGTATGAAGGACTCAACAAAACCTAGGGGGAAAAGTAGAAAAACTTCTACAGAAGTTGACTTTATTAATTTTTAGAAACCAATTATTGACCTATTTTAATTCCTTTTAACACTTTGCCAAATTTTCTGTTTTCTTTTAAATTTATTTGTTGTCATTTAAAGTTGTGGTGTTAAAATTATATGTTTTGCTGTTGCTTAAAGCACCTGCTCCAGTAGAAGTCAACTGGCTGCCATGTCTCCATGACTGTTTTCACAATTATATTCATATTTCAAGTATATTGGAGATTATTATAAAAATAATCCTCTTAAACATACCATGAAAAGCAAGATTAGAGAAAAAGATATCCTGTTTCTATTGGTGTGTAGGTTTTATTCTTTTTTTTAAATTTTTAAGCTGTTAATTTGGAAGTGAAAGGTCTTTACAGAAAATAAGATGCATTTAGAATCACTAAGCCAATAAGAATAACAATCATTTGTTATTTGTGATCAGTTATTCTTCCAGATACTCTGAATTGATATTTTTTTCTTCTTATGGCTTTTACTTCTGAGATTAATAGTTTAAGTAGTTAACATAGAATTTACTGAATAGGATTGTTTTTCAGTTTGCTTTTTAGTTGTTATTAATTTCATGCTTTTTTAAAAAAAATGGCACTATGAACCTGTGACTCCAGATGTGATAGGGAGATAATCTACCATTGAGATGTTTCAGCCTTATTTTTACATTCTATTTTTATTTAATATTTCAATAAGTTGTCCTGGCTGGCCTTGAACTCACTCCATAATCCAGGCTGGCCTTGAATTTGTTATTTTCCTGCTATAGTTTCTTAAGTTTCTCTGATTATAGGCCTGCACCACTGGGCCCATTATTTTTGAAATTAAAATAAGTGTAACGAGTGGGCGCCCGTAACTTTAGCGCCCCTAGACACTCCAAGACCACGGCTAATGACTTCTGTTAACTTTAAAGAAAAAGAGAGTTTAATGAATGATATACTGGTACACACATATGTGTGGGCTCCAGGCACTGTAGAAGCCAAGAGCCCCGAATGCTTTTGGGGTAGAATTCTTATACCCTACTCTGGGTAGGGGAGGGGGTACGGGCGGGCTCGGTGTGATAACAGGGTGGGGCCAAAGGTCAGTTTAGGATAGAGTTTAGGAATGCAGGCAGGCAGGCAGGCAGGCAGGCAGGCAGGCAAGCAAGCTATTTCCTGTGAAACAATAGGACCACCTGAAGACATTCATTTCCTGGAGCAATGGTCATGATGGTCACATTGTGCAAGCTTCAGAAAGTTCTTGCCTGCTTAGGTTAACAGTTCTCATGGTAGGGCTTTCCTGCGTGGCCTCACCCAGGTTGCTACATTGGGAATGTGGAATGGCGGTCCCAGCCAAGTAATGGAGGAAGTACATCCTGTGAACAAAGCTTTACCCCAGAGTTCTGAGAGCCTGAGTCTTTGAGCAAACAGCTATCTGATCAATTATCAGTCACACAGGGACTGAAACTCTGTCAGCCTCAGCTAGTTTCGGGACCTCAGGAAGGGGGCAAAGGGGGGGTTGGACAATTCAGGTGGCAAAGAGTCAAACAGGATTTTTTATTATTTCATAAGTGCTTTTAAAATGTTGACATAGTAAAACGTACCTACACTTTCCTGTTATAGGTTCTTCATAACTTGTTACTCAGATAGCTTATTTAAGGTATGATGGAGGCATGGGGAGAGAGTTACTATCTGTCTTTAATTATTTCATGATACAGAATAATTTTCCTGTGTACTTTCTCAAAATTGGAGGAGAAACAGGTAAGGGTTTTGTAATTATCATTTACATAGCACTTAAATTTTTAAAATTACATTCTTTTCTTTGTGGGATCCTCGTGCAAATGAAGGTCATGTGTAAGAGTTGGATGACAACTTGTTTCAGAAGTCCATTGTCTCCTACTGTATGGGTCCTGATGACAGGCACCTTTACCCACTGAGCAATCTCACTGGCTCTATTTGCTTACGTTTTGAGGGCTGAGTTGGGAGGGGTGGTAGAACTCTAGATACTAATCTTTCCTAGTGCTGGGCCAAGATTTAAAGTCTGACCTGAACTGCTTTAAGCATTATTTGGTGTTTGTTTCACCTGACCATCTTCTCATTCATTCAGTCGTTCATCTCTCTATTCATCCATCCACCCATCCATCCATCCATCTACCTATTTTTCTCAGTTAGTTCCTCTTTTCCATTGGGATCATTATATACTTAAGGGACTGATAGAAGCCAATAACCATTGACATTATACTATCATGCAATAAAGAAGTGTTTGTCCATATTACATACTTCCCTTCAGCTTTTTAAATCCCCTCCCCTTTGCATGATGCAGCTTTTTGTTGATGGTCAGTCCATGCATATATTGTTTATTGAAGGCCAGATCCTAGAAAGCAGTGTGTTGTGTGATACCAAGGATGTGCAATGATAATTGAGAAAAAAATAATCTTTTGTCAGAGCCTATGCATTTTCCTTAGTCTTTTGGGTGATAGGGTCACTAGGAAGAAATCACTGTTTATAGTACACAAAGCTCAGAATGCCACAAAACTCTAAAATGAGACTGAGATTCTTTTGAGAGTTTTCTAGATCAAGATTGGCATTGAAGATTGAGAAGCAGAGCATCATAGCTTTTTCCTAACTTTCTTCTTGGTGTGGTGCAGAAGAGTCTCAAAAAGAATAGACTTCGATGTACACTCCAGCACTTGATGACTCATGTCAAGAACCGCTCCAGCTGTAGAAGTCAAGAGGCTTCTTTCTTCAGTGGAGGGTAGTTAGTAATATTTAGCTTATTTCACAGTTGTTCTATGCAGTAACAGATGAAGTACCCCTACCAGTTGTAAACATGTAGTTGTATTCTTTCCTGGCATTTTCCTCATCAGATCATAGCAATTTACCTGTTTCAGAGAACTCTTTTGATGCTGTGCTCTTGCTTAATTTTTACTGAGTAAGAACAGAGTGATGTTATTTATAAGAAGTGGCACAGCAACTTTACTAATATCTTATAAGACATAAACATGTTATTTAAGCTGGGTATTTTGACTCATATAGGTAATCCCAGAATGGTGGTATCAGCAGAAATTTAAGGTCATTTTTCACTCTGTAGTGAAATTGTGGCCAGCCTGGTGTGATAACTATTTGTAATCAGCAGTTTCTCTGTCATACCCAGGACTTATAATTGACTCAGAGGCTTAATCTTATAGTAACTGCTAGGCCAGTAGTTCAGGTTTATCACTATCTGGTTCTTACAATCTTGTAACTCGTGGCTTGGTATCTGTTCTTCAGTCCAGCATACTCATCTTGTTTCTGCGACAGGCTGGCATCTCTGCTCTGCCTTTCCTCTTTCCAAAATTCTCCTAATCTGGTTTCCCCACCTCTACTTTCTGCCTAGCTATTAACCAGTCAGTGTTTTATTAAACCAGTAGCAATCTTTACAGTGTACAAGAACAATATCCCACAGCAGCTATTCTTAGTTGTGACTAAATCTGGAATTAACTAAACCCTGGCTGGGTATACTTGTGGGGATTATTCTTGAGTAAATTATTTGAAGTGGGAAGGTCCATGTATCTGGGCCACATCTCCTGGTGGCAGCCAATATACAGGACATGGAAGAAGGAAGCTTTTGTTCTTTGCCTGCTTTTCCTGCCACGTTCATTCTTTCACTGGCTTTAGAGCCTACTTCAGGATTCTGTCATATATTGAAGAGCAGCTGAGACATCCTGCCTTTTAGACTGAAGAACTACTGAACTCTTAACCTTTCTGTTGGTAGACAGCCTCTGTATGTTGGACTAGCTGGTCCCCTTCCTGTGAACTGCTCTAATAAATTTCCTTTATATATTCATTATGTTTTATAGAGAGGTCTGGCTAATATACTTGGGGTTTATAAACTCTGCCTCAAAATAAAACAATAATACAACCATGTACCTCCAAATCTTACTAAGGTATTGCATGAATTCTATTTGGTATTATAATAAAAACCTGGAGCCAGATGTTGGGGAAAAAGTTGAAATGTCAGAAAGAGAAACAAACTGTAGCCACTTCCTTAGCCTGTCTCCATGAATCGTCCAACTCCAAACCTCTCCACCCTGGAAAAGGATACTGGTAGGGGAAGCTGACTCTTTCCTTTTCTCCCTCCACCCAGCTATCTCACTAACTGGTTCAGCTTTCCTAGGGCTAGGATTAAAGGCTTGAACTACAAGCACCTGGCTCTGTTCAGACTTGAATTTACCTAGATCCAGAAAGATCTCTGTTTCCCAGTGATGGAATTAAAGACATGGGTCACCACTCCCTGACCTTCAGGGATTGGCTATGTGAGGCTCTGTCCTCTTTTATTTCAGAGTATTTTTATTAAATATATAGTATATCACTACATTAAGGTCTGGCCATTGAAGATATATCTGCAAAACCAGCACTTATTAGGCAGAGATAGAAGAATTCACAGTTCATATTCAGCCCGAGATACATTGCAAGTCCCTGTTTCAAACAAAACAAAACAAAATTGTATTTATACTATATATTTTCACTTTTACCCTTAATGCATGTAATTTATTACAATTTTTGGTGCTTATTATATGTAATTTTGGGTATCAAATTATTGAAAATAAATTCAGACCATTGAAGGAAATACTAGTTTTGGGTTTCTCTGCTCAATTTGGGTTAATGAAATAATTTCTGTGAATAAATTGAGGGCCAGACTCAAAGCAGCGTCTGTAGACGTATGTATTCTCAGGTCTGTCTCTTTTTCACAAATTCTGCCTACATTTCTCTGGTGGGTCTATACAAAAGATATGGTAAAGCCAACTAATGTATAGTATCAAAAAGTTGGAGGAATATAAAAGTCATCTTCTAATTACCTTCAAAAATATTTAACTGAAGAGATAACCTGATCACGACCTAGTCATGTTTTCCCCACGTCTTTAAGCTCTAAAGGAAGATTTTGTGCTGGATGCCGAAGGAAGCTTGCCAAGCTGTTGTGAAACCATTGCCAGCCATCATTTCTTTCTTATGTTTAACTGAATAAATTTTATTATTGAAAATATTCCACTTATTTGTAGTAAGTGCTGGACTTATAATTGCATTTTCAGTTTGCAGTTTGTAAAATTAATTAGCGTGTTTGAAGGCTGTGACTGAAGCAAACACTATCAGCTTTGCTGTCTAGAGTTTTTCTGTCTGTGTTTTATTCCTCCTTGTAATATACTTAGTCAGTAGCCTGAAAAAAATTATACCTATAACTATCTAATCTTCAACTACATCAAAGACCACAGAAGGATATAATATTACCTGAGTAAACAGGAAGTACAAGCAACTTCCAAAATCTAGAAATGACAGAGGTGACACCTATCTTCCTGGACAGTCACCCAAAGTTCCTTTATAAAGTTGGGGCATACATCTTCAGCCTACAGGCCCAGAGTCTCTTTTCATTTCAGTGAAGCAGGAAATCTGCTCTGTCCCTTCTGGCACAGTTCATCAATTGCTTCTCCTCGAGTCCTGAAGAATGTCTGACAGTTTTCTCTGCAAAGCAGGAACCTGAATGACCATCTAGGCTTGTTCTGCCAAAGTTCAGAGGTCACCTTCCTATGGAACCTGCATGTCCAGTTTAAATAGCATACTGTCAAGCAGTCAATATAAGAACTTGTTCATGTCTGGTGGCTAACCGATGCCACAAAGAATCTAATCTCCGTATGGAGTTTTTTCGATGCCCAGTTTTCTCTTGAAGTAGATTGGTGCTGCCAGGAGCAGATCTGTCTCACTGTCCAGAAAAGTCTAAGTTCTTAAAACATTTTAAATGCCATATTCTGTAGGTCTTGAAGTGTTTGAAGATCACCTATCTAATTGAATTATATCTTTGTATATCTAAGAATCTAACTAACATGCATTTCTTAATTATACATTACAATTTTAAATCAGTTACATAAGCATCATACCTTAAACAAGTGTAGAAAAATACATGCAATATAACAAAAATTGACCTTAAATTTGTATCAATAATCCAAAATCCATACCAATGCAAAACATTTTGAGATTAACAGCTGATTTCCTGACCTAAGTAAATTCAATAATCTAATTCTTTAAAAATCATTCATATATCATATCCCCTTATTCTTCTTAGAAAGAGATTAACCATGACCATTAACTGTTTATAATGAAAACAAACATTCATAAACAATATTTTGGGAATTTGGGCATAGTTTTCCATTACTACTTCCTGCTGATTACTGGGCATTGAAAATCTCATGGGTTCTTGAGACTGGATCATAGTCTGCACCCTGAAGCTTATATTTCCATCTCTTCCCATCAGAAATTTTTTTCAGGGGGTCTTGGTTGATGCTCCCTATGGCAAGTCCGCTGGCGCCATTTTGAATGTGGTCCGAATACCATACTATCTGTACAATGACCTGCTTCAGACACTCAATGTGGAATCTGCTTTGGCTCAGCTTCTGTGATCTTAAACCCTTTTTAAGCTTTCTTGGGTTTTATATGGGTATTCTGCCCACGCTGGGATGCCATCTGTTACATTAGAGTTTCCTAGTCCTGGGTGGCCTGAGGTCCAGACCCCCAGACCTGCCGCGCTAGATCCCTTAGCCGCCTGCTGTTGCTCAGGCCCCAGAAATGATTCAGACACATATTAACTTCATGCTGTTTGGCCTATGGCTCAGGCACATTGCTAGCTTGCTCTTACATTTTAACTCAACCCATTCTCATTAATCTGTCTGCCATGTGGCCTGTGGCTCACCTGTGTTCCTCACATGTTTCTTTGGGGGCTGGTTCAGTCTGTCTCTGACTCCGCCCTTCCTTTCCTACCTATTCTGATTCCCCACCTACTTTTTCTATGGTGCCTGTCATGGGCCAAAACAGCTCCTTTATTTAAAGATTGATATTCACAGCATACAGAAAGGCATTCCCACATTACATGCCTGCACTATCATATGCAACACTCATTCTTTTTGTTGTTTATTAAGTGGAGACATTAAATGAAACTAGCTTTTAAAGAAAGTTAAATAAAGCTTAATGATTGCTTTGAAGAAAAAGAGTAAATCAGAGGGATGGCTAAACTTCAGGGTGTTCATTACATTGAGAATTGAGAGGTGAGTTGTGCTATCCTAGTTAAACTAGATGTGTCATGGTTATAGTTGACACCACTGTTGGTTTTGTGTGTGAGATCAGACACACACTACCAGATGCCACACTCGAGTTTATGCAGAGGAGTTGCCAAGCAGGTACAAGAGAGAGATGCCGAAGAGAAAGAGAGACAGACTTTCATGTGGAAACTCCTTTTAAAAGAAGGGGTGGGCATGGATTTACATAGCCATGCCTAGGGGCATGCCCTCCATATAAGGCTTGTTCTGCTTGTGTCATGTTGGGTTTACCATGTGGCTGCTATGTGCCGGGAATACTTAACATCACACCCTTAAGTTTATTATAAAAAGAAAGCAGAGTTTATGTAAGGGGGTGGGGTGGAGAAGGGGAAAATGGATTGGACTCGAACAGGTCCATGATCTCTTAAGGATGCTTCAATCTGTCTTAAGGGTAAAGTTTGTCTTTTCAGAAGATGAGAGCTGTATCTTCTGGCAGTCAGTCTGCTGGGTTTTGCAGCTCATTTCTGTAGTCCTGGTGAGTTTAAGGCATGGGATGAATTCTGATTTTCTGGAGCTCAGAAAAAAACTGAGTTAGTAAGAGAACCTTGGGAAGTGACACATGTAGGGAGGGTCCTCTGTTGTTAAGAGGTCTGGAGTCAGATTAAGAGAAGAGGAAAAAGAGGGAGAGAAAGGAGGTTTGAATTGGGACACGTGTAACCTTAAGTTAGGCTTTGTCTATGCTTTAAATAAACCTAAGGTAGCTGTTTTGTATTTCATCCTTCTAGGGGGAATCTGGCTGCACAGTAGAGTTTGTGGATTTCTGCTAGGTCTGGGGATGGGAAGAGGTTAAAATGTCTTCTGGTTCCTTTTCTCTGGTCCTGGGGGATGGAGAAAATGGTCTGTTTTATTAGTTATTGGCTTTTAAAATGGCCTTAGGTTTCTTTTTACTACTCAGGGAGTGGTGGTTAACTGCTTTTTTTAGTGGTAAGATGGCTTTTTTTTTTTTTCCTTTTTCTTTTCTTTTTTTATTCTTTAGAAGCTGCAGCTGGGAAGGTTAGTCTGGGGGAGGGGGAGGGGCAAGATGAAGTACCTTGGAGCTTTTTGTTTTTGGTAACCGTCTTGACTTTGGCTCTGAGAAGCATGCTGGAATGGAAAACTCAGAGATGGGGAATTTTGGAAAAATGTGTCTAGTGACATGTACTTATGGGTCTGCCTGGAAAGCTAAAAGATGGTATGGGGGTGTGGCACTGACAGTCTGAGTGGATTGCAGTCAAGCAAGGGAGCGGCTGGAGTGGCAAATGTGATGACTAAAAGAAATGAAAGCTCTTATTCTATTTAAATTTTTTTCATTAAAGGTACGCGGCAGTTTGGCATGACTAAAAATAAGTGGATGATAGGGATATCTCTGAAAATATAATTAAGTGATGGGATCTGATGAAGTTGGAATTGTTTGCTTCCCACACCAACAATGGAGAGGCCAGAGAGAGAGGATTTAAGTTAGTATATTGTGACAGCACATTTGTGAGGCATTTAAAAAGTTGGGAGGGACTCTTTTGTTTATCTTGTATTATCTTTTGTTTTTTAAAAAATTGACAGGCTTTAGAGCAGCTTTACACAGACTTGCTAGTAAGCAGTTCACAAAATTGTCTATGGCTAAGACTTATTTTGGTGTATTGTAATGTTAGTGGGGGTTTACATTTGGGACAGATTAAGTTCCTGGAATGTATGCTGTATTTGTCTGATGAACCTTATCTGCATGAGTTTTGGCCTGTTTTTAAACTTGCCTTTGTTCTAGAGCCTTTTTTTTTTTTTTTTTTTTTTAAACCTGAGAAAGTTTGACAGAGGAAACAGGGTATAAACTTACTATTTTTTCTATGCCAGTCATTTCTCACAGAGGGAGAACTGGATTAGGATTCTTAGGAGCGCAGAGCAAGTGACTGGTGGGGTAAATGTAGGCGCTGGGTTTGGAGTTCTCGGAAAAGTTTGGAAGAGTTGCAGGTGAGCATTTAGATTTGAAAGGTGGGGGGTTGTAATCACAAGTGTGTGTATTTTCTAGAAATTATTTGCTGTGAATTTTAAGTTTTACTGTATTCTAGTCAGATATGATAAAAGGAGTTACTTCAGTTTCTGTGAATTTGTAAAAATTTGTTTTGTGTCCCAGCATATCATCTATTTTAGAAAAGCTTTTATATGCTGCTGAAAAGATAGTTTTGTATGGCATATTTTGTAGAAATTTGTTTAGTTCATTTGATGTATGATGTCAGTTTATTCTCATGTTTCTTGGTCTATTTTTTTTCAGAGTACCTGTCTATAGAGAAAGTGGGATATTGAAAATATTTTTGTATTTGTCTTTAAATTTGTCTTTAACTCTAGTAGTAGATTTCTACTCATCTACTACTTATGTGTTTAGGATAGTAAAGCCTTTTTATAAAAGTAAACGGTTTCCTTGATTAGAATGAGATCCCCCTTTATCTCTCGAGCAGTTTGAGTGTGAAGTATGTTTTGTCAGATATTAGGATAGTGATACCTACTTGTGTGTCTCCTTTGATTGTAATAGTTTTATCCACCTCTTTACTCTAAGGTCATGGCCTGTCTTTAAAACTAATGGGTTTCCTATAGATGGCCCATAGATGAGGTTTGTTTCTTCATCTTTTCAGGAAGCCCATGACTTCTGATTAAAGAATTGAGGCCATTGGTATTTCGGTTATTAATGAAATGTGCTTATTAATTGTGATCATTGTGTTGTTGATTGTTTTTGCTCATGTTGTTTGTGTTCTCAGTAGTATTTTGTGTTGTGATAATAATTATAGCTTTGTATTTCTTTCTACAATGTGCTGTGCTCCTCTCAACAGCTTCCTGTACTTTTTTAGGTTTGTTTGTTAAATATAATTTATAAAGGCTGCTTATACTGTGGGAAGTTTTCCTTTCTCATTCAAACATTGCAGATGGTCTTGCCGGCTTTATTTGTCCAGGTTATTCATCATAGTTTTTTGGGACTTGGCAGGGCATTGTTTTAGGAAAAATAAACTGTTAATTAGTGTTTTACCTATGATATGCTCTGGAGATTCTCTTTTCTGATCTTATCTATTTGATATTCTCTCTGCTTCCTGTATTTGTGTGGGTGTGATTTTTCTTAGTTTTGGAAAGTTTTATTCTATGATTTTGTTGAAGATTTACACCCCTGACTTAGAATTCTTCTCCTTCATCTATGTCTATAATTCAAAGTTTGCTCTTTTCATGGTGTCCCACAATTCTTGTCTGTTCTTTCCTGTTTTTAGACACCTTTTTAAAAAATATATATTTTTTGCCTAATTGTTATAGATCCTCAACTTTATTTCCTAATTCTGATCCTCTACTTATAAGGCTTGTTGAACCATTGAGTTTTTCAATTCCATCTTCATTTCAGCTGTGGCATTTTTAGTGTTTATATCTCCTGATTGAATTCCATTCTCAAGTCTTTGATTAGCCTTTGTTATTTTTGTCATACATTGTTTTTTTGGGCATTGCTCGGGCATTTAGTGTAACAATATGGTTTCTTGGCCCCGGGCGGCCAGAGGTCCGGACCCACAGACCTGCTGCCCCGACCCCTTAGCCGCCCGCCGCTGCTTAGGCCCCAGAAATGATTCAGACACTTATATTAACATCATGCTGTTTGGCCTATGGCTCAGGCACATTGTTAGCTAGCTCTTTCATCTTAACTCAATTTCTATTAATCTGTCTGCCACGTGGCCCATGGCTCACCTGTGTTCCTTACATGCTTCTTCTTGGGCGGCTGGCTCAGTCTGTCTCTGACTCCACCCTTCCTTTCCTACCTATTCTGATTCCCCTGCCTACTTTTTCTATGGTGCCTGGCATGGGCCAAAACAGCTCCTTTATTTAAAGATTGATATTCACAGCATACAGAAAGACATTCCCGCATCAATTTAGTCTCCTTAAGTTCTTTCTTCTTGATTTCATGGTACTGTTTCTTTGTGTTTTCTTTAAACTCTTTGAATTCTTTGAGGAGATTTGTGATTGTTCTTTTAATTCTCTGTCCTGGAGTTTATCTAGATAATTATCGTTGGCAAGCATTTCTACATGACTACATGATTTGGGAGAGAAGATAGTTTTAGAATTGACTCAATGCATGCAGACCTCCTTTGTTCTGAATCTTTTATATACAAAACATTTTGGGACAGAAGAGAGAATATTTTGGTGGGTTATGTCTGGAGGTTGAAAATAGATTGGGTGGGATGAAGTCAGGTGACAGAAGATATGAGAAGATACAGGGCTGGTGTACAGGATGTCCTTCCTGTTTCAAGCTTGAAATGTAAGAGGTAGATCTTGCTGGACAGAAATGTTGGATATGGTATAGGAAAGTCCTGTGGCTTGGGGGATAGGTAGAGAGAATCCAGGTTGAAGCCTAGATCTTTTTTGCTATGCAGGCAAGGTAGGAAGACATGAGATAACTGGCTACGGAGTGGTGGTTGAAGGCAATGAAGGAGGGATTTATGGATGGGTAAGGGTATATTTTGGTAGAAGCCTACTGATTGGCTATGGTATAGGCTGGGGGCATCAAAGTAGTCTGGTACACAGGTTTTTAGACTTGGGTAAATCTAGCTGGTTGAGGAAAAGGTATGTATGGGGAGGTTAAGGGGACTCAGCCAGGGTAGACCTGGAAGAAGACAGGGGGACTCTAGGGTAGTAGAGACAGTGACTGATCCTACTTCTCAAGGAGATGACATCTCTTTTAAGTTCCATTGCGTCACAAAAATTTTAAAATACTGACAGTGGAAGATATTTCAGATTTAAACTAGAGGCATTTCCTACTAAGAAATAGGCTCCTGATTAGAACTCAGAAAAGAAGGATTCTAGATAGAGTTATCTCTTAAAAGTGGGAAACTAGAAGGAAGGTGTAAAGAGGTGTGGATGTCTACAAACATCATACACTTTGTTCATGTCTCTGTCCAACCCAGAATTTCTTAGAAAAATCAACTGAAAGAGAGACTCGCCAAGAATATGCTCTGGCTATGATTCAGTGCAAAGTCCTGAAACAGCTGGAAAACTTGGAGCAGCAGAAGTATGATGATGAAGATATCAGTGAAGACATCAAATTTCTTTTGGAAAAACTTGGTGAGAGTGTCCAGGACCTTAGGTGTGTTATCATCATCATTATCATTGTTAGTTGAGATAGAGCCTCATTATGTAGCCTTGGCTGTCCTGGAACTCTTGGTGTATACCAGACCAGCCTCAAACTTACAGAGATTTTCCCACCTCTGCTGGGATTAAAGGTGTGTAATACCACACCTGTCCTTAATATTGTTTTTTTTTTTTTAGAGTTGCTGCATACTGAGTCTGTTGCCATTTGTTTGACCTTGGACAGAAGGGATCCTTTTTTAGTCTCCTGAATGGCTAGATTTATAGATGCACACAGTAGGTTTTCAAGCTTTTAATGTAAATTTGAATTGATTGTGAAGTATGAAAGTCATATTTTCCTATAATATGCTGTTCTTATTTGGAGAGACTCTCACCATTTTCTCTATATAACACTAGTTGGGTGGTGAATATAGCTGGTTTATATTTGCTTTTATTATTAGGTTTATGATGAATATTAAAAATGCTAGTTTATTTATACTCACTTGTTTATGTTAAGTAGCTATTCAAATAGGCATTCTGGTCAGCTTACCCTCTGTATCCTGATTATGCTGAATTGTCATTCAACATTAATGATTTTGGCTTTTAAAACTATTCTTGAAAGTCAAGTCCAAGTATGGCTCTATTAGTTATTTTTCTCATTCTGTTAATCACAGTTAATAGAAGTAAAGTGTTAATCTCAACAAATGAGAGGAAAGACTATTACCCAAATTTTTTGACCAAATGAAGCAAGCTTTCTTGCTTCCTTTGACCAGGGCTATCTTTCTAAAGCATTCAAGGTGTGAATCAAACTCCTCAGGGTGGAGAGCATGTCCACTTCTAGAAAGAAGATCAAGTATGGTCAACTTTGAATTTTGCAGCAAACAAAAAAGAACTTATTCTTACTTTATATCAAAATGGCTTCTATCCTTAAGATGGTATCAGGCTGGTGCATGAGTTTTTGTGATAAAGTCCCCTGACAGATAACTTAAGGAAGAAAGGCTTATGTTGATTCAGTTCCAGAGTGTATGTCTTCTATTCTGGGCCTTGGGAAGCCTTGGTGGCAGGAGTTGTGACAGATGTCATATTACATTCTGCAGTCAGGAAAATAGGGGAAGATGGGTGGTTGTGCTCAGATTACCTTAACACAGTCCAGGATCTCAGCCTAGGGAATAGTGCCATTTAACATAGTTACTGTGTTTGTGCCTTGTCTTCATTGCTTTCTTGTTACTCTGATAAAATAGTAAAATACCCTGACAGAAATAATTAAGGGAGAAGTATTTATGTTAGTTCACAGCTGTAGAGGGATGTCACATATAATGAGAAAGGTATGACAGCAGATTGAAGTGTGGTACAGCAGGAGTCTGGCTGGTCACAGTGCACTCAGAACATAGAGTGAACAGGAATTTGAATCTGTCTGAGAAGCCTCAAGCCCCATCCTAAGTAACTCACTTCCAGCAAGACTCACCTTCTAAACATTCTACAGTCATCTCAAACAGCACCATCATCTAGGGACCAAGTTTTCAAAGATGAGTCTCTAAGGGCCCTTTCACATTCCAACCACAAACTTCAGTTAACCCAATTAAGATAAGCCCCACAGTCGTGGCCAGAGGCATGTCTTAGTTTATTATGGCTCTCATCAAGTTGACAGATCAACTTTCAGTAACTAAACCACATTTAAAACAACCAAGTTAATATATATATATAGTTATGGATTTTTGAATTCTAATGTATTGCGTTTGTTAATATATACAGATTTTTGCTCTTAATTTTGAAAGAGATTATTTCAACAAATCATATTTATATTATTAGTAGTCCTACTTAAAATTTATATATATATATATACACACACACATGATTTTTGTTTTATGATGTAATAGGGTATGGTATTTTATTTTAAGAATCTTCTCTTTTTATATATGTTCACAATAATATATCTACTGACCTGGCAAATTACACTGCTTGGACTGTCATGGTAGAAATTATCATTTTCCCTGCTAGTATCATGTATTCATTGGGATTAAAGATTTTTGGAATAAATAATGATTTTAATATTTCACACCTTTCAGTTTTGGCAGTGTTGGGCCTTAGTTCCTATGATTTGTTGGAGATTAAACTGTTTAAACTTATAATAGTGGTTAATATATAAAGGGCAGTCACTCTTTATAGTTGTTATTTTTATTACTTTTTGAGACAGAGTGTTACTATGTAGCCTTGGTTGACCTAGAATCAGATATGTAGATCAGGTTGGCCTTGAACTAACATATCTGTCTGCCTCTTCATCCCAAGTGCTGGAATTAAGAGGTGTGTGTCATCAAGACTGACTTCAGTCTTTAAAATTATGTCATATTTTAATTTGCTTGATTTTGGAGTAACTCTCAGATTCTTATAACTGGAATTTATTCTTATAATTTTATAGCTCATTTGATGAATACAGTTCAGAGCTCAAATCTGGAAGGTTGGAATGGAGTCCTGTACACAAGTCTGAGAAATTTTGGAGAGAGAATGCTGTGAGGTTAAATGAGAAGAACTATGAACTCTTGAAGTAAGTTTGGGTCTCATGTTGTGCTCTTTAGTTATTCAGATTCTCATCAACTGGGTTTGTTAGTCCCTAGGAATTAAGTGTTCTGTGGTTTAGTTTATGTTTTTCTGTTGAATTATGTGTTAAATGCCTTTTATGCTTTGGATCAGTTAGATGTCCTCTTCTCTTGGAAGATGCATACTCAATTTGATGAGCTTTTTTCTTTTAAAATTTTATGGGAATTTGATATTTTGAACATTATTTTTTTGTTGTGTATTTTTTGAGACTCTTCTGTCTCTTGTTTGTTTCTTGCCATTTTACTCTTTGTGTCTTTGATAAACATAAGCTTTTAACTTTTAAGAGACTCAGTCTACTATTATTTCTATATATGTTAGTGCTTTTCTATGTCTTGGTTACGATTTTGCCTATAAAGGGTACAAGGTTATTCTTGTATTTTTATTTTGATCATCTTCTGTGGTATTACAGTTGAACCTAGGGCCTAGAGGTATCGGGCAAGTGCTGGACTCACTAGGCTATATCCATCCTTTTCTTTTTTTCTTAAGCCTTTCTTTCTTTTTTCTTTTATCCTCTTCCTCAAACCCCCCCCCCCCCCCCCTTTTAAATATGGAAACTTACTTTGTAGCCCAGCCTTGACCTGGAACTCCTGGCATTTTTCCTGGCTCAGCCTCCCACATGCTGAGATTACAAGTGTGTGTTACTGTTCTCTGCCTGCTCTTCCTTTTTGTTTGTTTGTTTGTTGTTGTTGTTTTTTTTTTTTTTTGAAGAGCTTTACTAAATGGTGTTTTCAAGTCTGCTTTGGCAATGTAAGTTTCTACATTGAAATAACTTATTAAATGCTATGTATACTATGAAGTTATTGTTAATTCTATTCTATTTATACAAGCTTTGTTGCTTAACCTTATATTTATATCTCCAGTCTATCTGGAGTTGAATTGTGGTTGGGAAGTAGGAGTCAAAATTCATTCTTCCCCCTTTTACATGATACCTAATTGGGGATGTGGCTGATGGGTAAGAGTGATGCTTGCTGCACAATCATTAGGATCCTGAGCACTGAAAAAAGCTGGGTGTGGTCTCATGGACCTGTAATTTTCAGGGTGGTATGATCAGAGTTGGAATTGTGGACAGAGACAGGAGGATCTTTAGGGCTTACCACTAGCTAACTTAACCAAAATATTGGCAAGTTTCATGTTCAGTGAGAGACTAAGGCAGAGAATGATAAAGACACCTGATGGGCCTTCTCTGGCATCTGTGCATGTATGCACACAAAATTAAAAACAAAAATAGCATTTCCTTTTGGGTTTAGCAGCTATGTTCTTGTCCTGATACGATGACTACTTGTGCTACCTTCTTTTGTAGTGAGATATTTATATACCACATACTTGACCTATTTAAAACAACACTTCACTTTTTAGTGTATTTACAGTTGTGTACAACTATCAGTACTATTAATTTTGGAACATTTTTATCACTTCAAAAATAATTCCAATGCCCCTTAGCTATTACCTCTTTACACAACTCATTTGTTTGACCTTAAACAACCTCTCATCTGATTTATGAGTATGCCCATTACAAAAACTTTATATATAAATGTAATAATATATTTGTCTTTAAAATGTTTTATTGGTCAGGTGATAGTGGTACATATCTTTAATCTCAGCACTTGAGAGGCAGAGGCAAATGGATTTCTGTGAGTTTGAAGCCAGCCTGGTTTTTAAAGGAACTTTCAGGATAGCCAGTGCTACACAGAAAACTCTGTCTCAAAAAACCAAACAAAAAATCTTTTATTATGACAAATTTTGTACATGTAGTGCATTGGGATTGCTGTCATCCTCACCTTTTCCTTTCTCTCATTCACTTCCTTTGTACAAGTGTTTTTCCTTCATCCACATTGCATTTGTCTTTAACACTGTGTCTTTCACTTACAGAATATTCATAGTTCACCCTATATTCCTTCATGTGGATGAACAGTACTCCAGTGTCTGTATAAAACAACATGTTGTTATAACTTAGAGGTTTGTGGACAGTTGAGTTCTTTTTGTCTCTGACTCTGAACAGTGGTCCCACTGATAATGCTTACTTTAAAAGTTAATGTGGGGGCTGGAAAGATGGCTCAGTTGTTAAAGGCTAGGCTCACAATTAAAAATTAATGTGGGAACATGAATTTTCATATTTTTTTTACTTGAGGCGTCTGCAGTCAAGAAGTAAGAGGCAGACTGGGAACTTGGGGATAGCTTAGTAGTTAAAGAGCACTTGCTGCTCTTCCAGAGGACCTAGAGTTGATTTTCAGCACCCATATAGCACCATCTGTAATTCCAGTTCAGGGGGATTGACTGCTCTCTTCTGGTCTCTACAGGCACCAGGTGTGCATGTACACAAAACATTCAAAAAGGAGGCATGAATGCTATCTATGTTCAGCGTACTTTCTCTTTTTTGTGCAGTCTGTATTCCAACCTAATATTGGAATGCTGAGTCATATGATAACTATGTTTAACTCTTCGTGGGAGCTTCCAGACTAGTCTTCAGTGTGGCTGTACAGTTTTTTTTTGTGATTCTGATTTCTGTATCTTTTAACCAAGATTGGGAATTGAACCAGGGTTTCATCCATACTAGGCAAACTTTGTACTCCTGTGCACTAGCCCAAGACTTATAATTATTTGGATTTTGGCCTTTTGACTTTAGGTATCTTAGTATGTAATGATATTCCTCTGCACCTCTACCCCTACTCATCCACATGCACTGGATTTTGTTGTATTTTTGATGGTTATTTATCTTGTGTATCTTTTGTTGTTGTTACTGATCTTTTGTCTATCTTTTAAGGAACAGAATCTCTTTAGGTCTTGGCTCCTGGTTGTTGTTTGGGTTGCCTTTTTGGTAATTAGTTGTAAGGGTTCTTTATACAGGTCCTCTTTAACTTATATTGGGATTACATATTAACAATTACATTGGTGAAAATTCATTTATTACACTTAAACTACTTGGCATAGCTTAGTAACACAGTGCACTATTGACTGTGAGTTGCTCCAGTTAGAACTGTATAACAAGACCTTGCATTAAAAACCTAAAACATGCTAGTAGAAGATGTGTGCTGTGAGTGAAGAGAGGCTGTGAGGACACTCTTTGTGCTGTTTGTATAACCTGATTTTATCTGAGAGTGTCCTCACAGCCTCTCTTTGCTCTCAGCATACACCTTCTGCTGGCATGTTTTATGTTTTTAACGCAGGCTCTTGTTGTGTAGTTCTTTCTGATGGGCCTTGAATTTGACAGCCTCTTTTAGCCTCACAAATGCTAGGGAATCCGTATATGCCACCTCACCCAGCTAATTTCTCATTTTACCTTAGTGGGGTATGCTTATTACAGTCAGTGAACCTTTGTCTCAGGAAAGCACGAGTCCTCACAGTGCTTATTTTCTTTGCTTTTGCAGCACACAGATAAATGTTATCATTTGTTCCCATGTCCCCACAGTATCACTATCTAGGCTCAGCTTCTGTCTGTTCTCACTTCATAGACTTTGCCAAATCAAGCACTTAAGAGGCAAAGATCTTCTCTAACTACCATGGTTTCCTGAACTGGGCCATTGTTAAGGCCTTAACCTGCACACAGAATCATGGATTTCCTCTTCTTCTGTCTTGAGGTTATACCTGAAGGTCATATTCTATCATTTACACTTGTTTTCTTCCTTTCTCTATTCAACTCTTTCGGTGGGCTCTGGGTTTTTGGATCCTAGCCTGGGAGTTCTTGAACATAGCTCTATTGGGTACCTCCCCTCCTTTTCTTTTGGTCTCCAAGTAGTCTTCAGCTATAGGAAATGGCAGGCGCTAGTGCTTCTGTCTCATCTTTTCCTGTCTCATCTTTTCCGTTATCTAGTTTCCCCACCAAATCAGAGGCTGAAGTCGAGAGAGAATGATAGCTTATGTCTTTTCCCCATTGTAATTCCTTTCTTATACAAGTGAGTTTCTGTTGGGTAGCCACACCAGCCTCAGTTGCATGTTTTATTAGGCTTAGCAGCAGCTGTGCAACTGCCATAGTTAACTGCTTGCTGGCAGTTTGCCCCATATATGCTATTTTCAAAGAATGTAGCATATGTTCTACACCGTGAACAGCTCTTAGGATGTCTCCATACTCATGGAACAGACCCTCCTCATCAAGCAGGCACACTACTCCATATTATGTAAAAGATAGCCATCACAGGCTCCCAAGGTAGACACTGTAACTTCAGATGGCTCAGCATTAGTTGTATGTCTTGCTCCCCATAGAAAGATCCATGAAATTCTCCTATAACAAGAATATACCACATGCCACACAGAGCATAGGTTAGAGGTTGCTTCAGGAGTGTGGGTAACTCTGAAACAGCTACATCACTGTGAATTCCCACCCATCATTGATGATGACTTCATGAAAACTGCATCACGGAGTGCCTTTTAATTAGTGTCCTGTGGGCTCTGAAGCCCTCTTTCGGCTTCCACAGGCATTGCCTGCACAAAGTACTTAATACATGGAGGTAAAACACATAAAATGAAAATAAAATAACTTTTAAAAAGAACACAGACAATCTGGAGTATTCAGATATATAAACAAATATTTGCAAAACTGTGTATTTTGTTATCTTTTATATTTTCATGTGCTTACATTGAACAAAGTACTATTGTGTGTAGTACATGAATAGACAGCAGATAATAATTTGATTCATTTTTAATATTTGTTTTTCCTAAAACATATTACGTCTGAGTCTCATTTCATTGTAAATGGATTGTGAAGAATACATTTACATCAGTATGAAAATGAATATTTATAAATCCTCATTCTTCTTTGCTTTGGTGATTTTGGAATCTCAGTTTCTCAGTTAATCCAGAAGATAGAAGGTGTGTAACTACTAACTACTGCATAACAAAATGATCCTTTGGTTGACAGTGTCTTTATTTGTGCTTCTTGTCACGTAGAGATTTCAGGGAGGTGATAGGTTGAGATGGTGGCAGAAAAATGGTTGTGGTTAGACTTGAAGTTTCAGCATTAGGAAATGTCAAACATTTGGACATGTTTGGGGTTACTTATTTTTAAATAGCTGGCTTAGAACTCGTGGATACCTAGTCTTGGCTTCTCCCTCCAAGTTATAGGGTTGGGGCACCATACACAGTTTAGAGTTATGCAAAATTTTTGCAAACTTAAGAGTTCTACTACAAGTAAGCATTTATATTAGTGCAAATAACATAGGGAAAGATAGTGCAGTTTCCTGGTAAACATTTTTGGAAGCTTATATTTTGTGAACAAGTGGTTTATATATGACCAAAAGACTAACTGGTTTTAATTGTTTTCTATTAAATATTTTATTTTCAAAAATATTTATTTTATTTGTATATGTGACTGAGTGTATGTTGTGTAACCATATGCATGCAGGAACTTGTGGAGGTTAGGTATCAGATCCCCTGAAACTAGAGTAACAGATGCCCATGAGCTATTATATGGTGCTGGGAACCAAACCCCAGTCCTCTGCAAAAGCAGTCAGTGCTCTTAACTACTAAGCCATCTATTTTATAATAAACTTTATCTTTTTCAGATTATGATATAATTATATTCCTCTACTCCTCCCCCCAAATGCTCCCATATACTCTTCCCACTCTCCTACAAATTCATGGCCTCTTTTTAAACTAATTATTATGATGGATATAAGCATAAGATATATATTCCTAAATATAACCTGTTCAGTTTTTATAATGCTACTTACACATTTGTTTTCAGGACTGACCGCTTGGCATTTGACAGTTGATTGGTGTGTTCTCTGGGGAAGATCGTCTCTCCCATGGTGTCATCTCTTGAACCCTCCTTTAAATGACAATTTTTAGGGATAATAATAGTTGAACATCTTAAAAAAATTAAAAAACTTTAAAAATGTTGGGGGGGGGGTGTTGTTATAATAAGGTTTCCTGACCCTGGCCGGCCAGAGGTCTAGACTCACAGACCTGCCGCTCTTTAGCTGCCCACCGCTGCTTAGGCCCCCAAAAATAAGTTAGCTGTTTATATTAACTTTATGTTGTTTGACCTATGGCTTAGGCACATTGTTAGCTATTTTTTTAAAAATCTTTATTCAACCTGTTTTTATTAATCTGTCTTGTCACATGGCCTGTGGCTCATCTGTGTTTTTTACGTGTTTTTTCTTTGGCGGCTGGCTCCATCTATCTCTGACTTTGCCCTCCTTCTCCTAACTATTCTGATTCTCTACCTACTTTTTTTTTTTTTTTTTAACGGTGCCTGCTATGGCAAAAACAGCTCCTTTATTTATTTAAAGATTGATATACACAACATACAAAAAGACATTCCCAATCAGAGTGTGGGTGTGTGTGTCTGTTGTAGGTTTTATTGCTGAGATAAAGACTATGACTTAGAACATATTTTTCTAAAACCGATTTTTCCCTTTAGAAGAAGATAACAGTTGTAGATAGATTTTTGGTTTGCGATAGGAGTCTTTGTCTACCCTAGTCTCTCATTGCTGGTTCTCTGTCTGGCCTAAACCTGTTTAGGTCTTAAGTTGCTACAGTCTCTGTGAATTCATGTGCACATTAGTCCTACTTGAAGGCAAATTTTTTTGAAGGCAAATCTCCTCTGTTTCTTTGAATATTTCTGCCTCCTCTTCCTCATAAATTCCTGAGCATTGAAAAGAGGAGTTTGATGATGACATCTTGCATAGGGCTGAGTGCTCCAGCATTTCTCACTCTCTGCACATTGTCTATTGTGTGTCTCTATTAATTTCCATCTACTGCTAATAGAAGTGTGTCTGAGCAAGGCTGAGCAAGGCACTGATTTATAAGCATACCACTATGATATTAGGAGTGATTTTATTGCTGTGTTTCCTTTTCAAAATAGTAGTAGTTTTTTTCCCTAGGACCATGACCTAGCTAGTCTCAAGTTATGTTTGAGGACTTGTATGTACATGGTATTTCTTGTAAAGCTGTGAGTATCCTCTATATACATACAAAGGTTTGAAAAGCACTAATGTAGAAATCTCTAGAATCTGCATTGAGTGAGATGTTTGTATTATACCTGTGTTACTTGCACACTGTAGAAAAATGCACAGCTTGATATTTCTGGATTAAATTTATTTCAGAATCTTGACAAAACTTCTGGAGGTATCAGATGACCCACAAGTCTTAGCTGTTGCTGCTCATGATGTTGGAGAGTATGTTCGGCATTATCCTCGAGGCAAACGGTAAACGAGAAAGACAATCCTGTTTCATTTGGTTTTTTTTTTTTGAAACAATCCAAAGTTCTGTTCCAAGTCAAAGTAGTTCTATAGAGAAACTAATGAAGTAAGCAAACTCAGTTAACAATGAGTACTATAAAAATATAAATATTCTCGCATTAATACTTTTGTATAGCTGTCAGAGGGAGTACTAGAAATTTCTCATTAAAAGTTTCCTTTGTTTAATTCTATAGTCATTTGGTGAACATTGTTTTTCCCTAATACTCCCAATCATGGAAATGTAGTAGAAGTTGGTACTGGCTAGTTATAAAACATAGAAGTAAATATGGAGTCTGTAAGGAGAAGTAGATATATAATAATATAATGTACATTTAAGAATATTCAAGCGTGCTTATACAATTAAATGTTGTTTGACACACTGACAACCAACGGATATGTTTTCTTGGCAAAGTAGAGTCTGAAGGCCTTCAGAACCTTGTTAGGCACACGGTGGACTAACATGTTCCCTGAACAGAAACAGATACACAGACTTCAGCAGGAGGTTCTTTAGCTTTCTGTTTGCATTCAGCACCACAGAGCGCTTCCTTAAGCCAGGTGCAGCTTCTGTGAGTACTTTCTCTTGTCTTTATTCTTCTTCTCACAAATAATCTTTTAAGATGTAGAATTCTCTTTCATATTATACCCATTTTACTGCAGTCTAGAAAATTGCTTTGGTATCTCATATCTCACATTTGGTGATGGTGTTTGGATTACAGGCTTAACTGCTAAGATATGTCATATCATAAATGACAGGAGTCATTACCAAAAATAATGCTATCTCATGTATTGGATACTCATAAAAAACAAGCAGTGGGCATTTTATGTGGTTAAGTGAAAAGAATCCCAGAAAAGACCTTGAGGGTCCCAATTCAGGAAAAATAAAAGAAAGGGGGGATGTGGGAGGAATCAGTTACATGTCTGATTGAAGAGGTTGAGTTTCATACTTCCCAACCATTCAAACGGCTTTCACTGTTTCTAACAAGTGGCAATATGGAGTGCTCTCCACTGTTTTATGTGTTTGATATTTGCTTTAGGAAAATAGATTATTTTCTCACAAAATGAATCCTGATGACAGATTTCTGTCCCTGTATTCATTCATCTCAGTTCTTCACTTTCCTCCCATTTGGATCTACTCTTTCTCTCATTAGAAAGCTCCCAGGCTTCTAAAGGATTATGTTATGTTATATTATATTATATTGTATTGTATTGTATTGTATTGTATTGTATTGTATTATATATATAATAATGAAGCAGACACTAACTTATTCAAATTGGACAGCACAAGCAAATGGAAGAGAGCCCAAGAGAAGGCACAGAAACAGACTCACTTGTTGGCACACTCAGGAATCTCATAAAAACACTAAACTGGAAGCCATCGTACATACACAAAGGCCCTGGTGCAGACCCATGCAGGTCCTGTGCATACTGCTCTGTCTCTGTCAGTTCATATGAGCTTTGATCATGTGGATTTAGAGGACTTTGTTTTCTTGGTGTCCTCAGTATGTTATATGTTTATTATTCTTATAGCTATTTTCGGGTCAGAAGGTACACTTTTAAATCTGTTTTATGAATTTACATAGAAAGCATAGCAGGCAATTATTTCTCCAAAATTACAAATTTAATCATTGTCACTGGGCTGTGGGGCTTAGTGGCAGAGCATGTATGTGCCTAGAGCAGAGCCCTGGTTTCCATCTCTATCTCTCACTCCCTACAAAATGTTCTTAAGAAATTCAAATAGTAGATTGGTCATATTTACACTTGTGACAGTTTCAATATTAGGAACCCCTCCATCCACATAGCAAT
This sequence comes from Phyllotis vaccarum, assembly GCA_033318265.1. Lineage (NCBI taxonomy): Eukaryota > Metazoa > Chordata > Mammalia > Rodentia > Cricetidae > Phyllotis > Phyllotis vaccarum. The sequence goes on from JARWLC010000005.1 coordinate 105,008,553, forward strand.
ACCTGCTGCATATAACTAGTCCTCTACTCATCGTGCCATAGTGAGTATTGTCCATTCAGCAGAACAGTGTGCCAGTAATTTGTGCACAAGGGGTTAGTGTAAGCTGAGCGATAATGGTGCACATCTTTAATCCCAGCACTGGGGAGGCAGAAGCCGATGGATCTCTGTGAGTTTGAAGCCAGCCTGGTCTACCGAGCAGAGTGAATTCTGAGACAGCCAGAACTGTTACACAGAGAAAACATGTTTCAAAAAAAATTGATAATTACTGCAAATGACCTGCTGAATATATCTGACTAATAGTAGACCTGAGCTGACACATGGATAACATTTGAAAGTACAGTGCCTGACATATTGTAGACACTTAATGTTTAATGTTTTGTTGTATTCCACCCTTTTATTCCTGACTGGTCTAAGAAGCCTGTGAGATTGTCTTAAAGTACCAAATGCCCTATGGCATTAGGATGTCATATGGCATCGATAAGTAGCAGGCATAGCTCACTGGACAGCACTGGTAGATGAAGAATGGACAGGGAAATCCATACATCCAGTCTGCAATTAAGAGTCTGCAAAGCTTTTTTTGTAATGATATTGTTACAGAGAACAGGTTCTTGAAGCAAATGGCCACTTAAGTGCAGTGTTTGTGTCTGTACTAAGTGAAATTCAGGTTGTTGGGGATGTGGTGTTAGAAGAGAAAGCAGGGTGATTGTCAGCTGTCTTCATGTTCTTGAAGTTTGACTTCTTCTTGTCCTTTATAGTATGTGACATATATATTCTGTCATGAGAACAGAGCGTGTTTCTGAAATAGGTCTTCCAGGAAATTAACATGAGTACTCTTAATATTTTGTCTTTTGCCATCTGAATCTAAGCCTGGATCTATGAGATAATGTAACAGTTAGTGGACTTGATATTGATCTTGTGAAATTAATTGGAATTCAGTACTGATTACATGCCAGAAGCTCTTGTTTCAAATTAACACTCAATTACCTAGAATTGAGTCATGTACCAAGGTAAATAAATTCAGAAATGAGTTATCAGTCCTATTGAATACTAACATTTTAAAGAAAACATTCAGATCTTTTAGATCTATGTATTTGTTACTTGTCTATTGTTGTGATAAAACACCATGACCTTATGAAAGTATTTAAATTGTTCATTGTTTCAGAGGGTCAGAGTCCGTGATGGTGTAGGGAAGGCATGACAGCAGGAGCAAGTGAGACCTCACATCCTCAAACTACAAGCTAGAGACAGAGTACACTGGGAATGCCACAAGTCTTACACGACGTAATCTTTCCCATATAGTTTCATTAGCTACAGATTCATGAACCTGTGCAGACTGTTCATTCAACCACGACAGCCAATGAGAATGATGTGAGATGTAATGCTAGGTTAGTGTAGTTCAGTTAGTTGAAAATTCATTGGGCATTCGATATTTGGACTTTTCACTTGTGACAAGCATCTTCACGAAGTCTTTTCTGTTCTGCAGGGTTATTGAGCAGCTTGGTGGAAAGCAGCTGGTGATGAACCACATGCACCATGAAGACCAGCAGGTTCGCTACAATGCTCTGCTGGCTGTGCAGAAGCTCATGGTGCACAACTGGTATGCCTTGGCCTCTGTCTCATCTGGGCATTGCTCTGCTAGCTCTCACATGTTTATGCTAAGAGATCTTATGCAAATATTCCAGTATATTATTGGTGGTTTTAGATAAAAGTTTATACACATATTGCTAATATAGATCAAAAAACTCAATAAATTTTTTTTTTTTTTAAAGAGATGACCTGCATTGGTGGTCTTACGAAAGGTTCAGCCTACTGATATCAAAAATTGTTTCGTCTGTAACTGAAAAGGCCCTCTTGACAAAAACAAATGTAGGTTTTCTTGGAGCTGGATGGCAGATTCTTCTCTGGTTCTGCAAGGTGTCTGAAGAGTAAAGTTAGCCAGACTTCATTAGCCAGTTCACAACAAGCTCATTCCAGTGTACAGACACTGGAAGCTTATTGACTGACTCAAATTCCATGGTCAGAGTTTGCTCATTACACTGCTTTACTGTCATTTTATTTTTTAAACTGAGATTATTCATCTTTTTGTATTTCCTTTTAAAAACTGAGCGTAATGGTGAGCAGTGTCTTTTTGAGTGATTGGATTATCCTTGATAATTAAGTGCTGGGCTGAAGATAGACTAGATGTGGGTGCAACTTTACATTGGACAGTTAGGTAAGCTTCTTTGAATAGGCCATTATGCTGAAGTGACAGTGTTAAGGAGTCAGCTAGGCAGCTGATTACTGGGGTTATTTAGTATTTCATTGAGATGTAAGGAATGAGACAGAAAATGCAGGAAGCAACGCGGAGCCTGACTTATTGAAAGCAATGCATGGTTCTGGTACCTGGGTGCTGGAAATACTCTTCAGGGCACAGGCAGCTCTCCCCGATAGAAAACTGTGGTGTTATATGTTTTTACTAAGACTGAAGATGTCACTTGAAGGTACAAAGTAAGCACCAGTGAGAGGATACTTTTGGGGGTGCAATTGTAGGGTGCCTTGTGTTGTAGGCTGATGTTTGAGGCTTAGAAGAATCGAAAACCATTGAAGACGTTTTTCTTCTTTAAAGTTTTACTCATTTTTACTTAATATGTATGAGTTTTGCCTGCTTGTATGTGTGTGCAGTGCCTACAGAGGCCAGAAGAGGGTGTCAAATCCCTTGAATTGGAACTACACTGGGTTGTGAGCTGTCATGTGGGCTCTGAGAATCTAGCCTGTGCTCTTCCACTGGGGAGCCATTTCTTCAGCCTATTTTTGTTTGTTTTATTTATTTTATTTATTTATTTTTTGAGACAGGTTTAATTAAGTAGCCCTGGCTGGCTTAATACTCATTTTGTAAATCATGCTGGCTTTTTAGAGAGAGATACCTGCCCCTGCCTCACAAGTGTATGTTTTACCATACCTGACCTCAATAAAAGGTTTTTTTTTTTTTTTTTTTTTTTTAAATTGGGAAATGCCAAGATTGGGTGTGTGTATATATATATTTTTTTAATCTCATTGGTCTCTTTGTGGAGAATGGATCACACTGTATTAAGTCTGGAAACAAGAAGGTTTTTTGGGCTACTTTAGTTACTTACTAGAGCTGGTGTTATATATGATGGACCGAAATGTTCCTGCTTTTTCCTGTCTATGTGCAAGAAGAACATGAGCTAAGTAGAGTGGCTTCGGGTCAGCTCAGTGGGTAATAAAACCGTGTGACTGGCTTCCCCTCCTTTTGTCACTATTTATGAGTTAGGTTTTTCAACGTAAATCAGTAATTTTGGAATTTAATAGCTTGTGGCTGGTTTATATGCCATAAGGAATTAGTTTGATGAATATTCATACATAATACACTTGGAAGCTATTATTAACTTTGAACTTATATTTATTTTCTAGATGTTTTTTAAGGTTTTTGTAAAAATAAGTCTCCCCTTCCTTAAAAAACAAAAATGCTGTAGTCGAATTCATGTTCTAATAATTAAAAAATTACTTTTAATTGTCCTATGAAATGTCCTCAGGCATAGTGTTTTTCTTTTTCTTTGTGGGAGGGGTGCTGTTTGTTCAAATGTTCATTCCTGACATAAAAAGAAAGTATATGCAATAGAATACTGACTTTATTCTTTGCCAGGAGAGAAAAGTTTTTGGTTGAGGATTTTTGTTAAGTGAAAATATTGGAAGACTTTTTTCCTTCTAGTTTTATGTGGTTCATGCCTGATTTATGTTTGTGACTCTATAAGTAGACACTGGTTTTTGTCTTATGGACTAGCTGATGAGAATATCCTTTTTCCTCTTTCCCAGTATGGGACAGTCTATTTCTATACTGGTAACTTGGAACTTAGTGTTAGTATTTTCTGTACTTTTCTTTATAAAAATATTTTTATAGGAAGATTAGAATTCAGTTGTAACCTTTATATTTTTATGCAACTTTTTACTATTTTTTTGGTTTGTTTTGCTTTTTGTTTTCAAGACAAGAGTTTTTCTGTGCAGCAGTTCTGGCTGTCTTGGAACTCACTATGTAGACCAGGTTGGCCTCAAACTCAAAGAGATCCGCCTACCTCTGCTTCCCAAGTGCTGCTCTCAAAGGCATGGGCCACCATGGCCTGCCTGAGCTTTTACATTTTCACGAATGTCTGTACCAAAGAATAAAAATTACTCAAGTAATGGCAGTTTGTAGTAGGAAGTTTCTGGCCCGGATTTTCGGGTCTAACCTCAAGGTCTAGGCCCACAGACCCGCAGAACCACAGTCCCACAGAGACACACAGATGCTTCCAATAGTTTTAGGCTGATCAGCCTTAGGCCTAGGCATATAGCTTGCTAACTCTCTACCCTTAAGCTATCCCATGTCTCTTGTTCAGCCATGCGGCTCGGTACCTTTCTTTAGAGCTGCATGGTTGTCCTCTGCATCCTGCAGCTTCTTCCTGGTGCTCTGTCTGGCATTCAGTTCTCAGAGATTTTCTTAGTCTGGTAGCCCCGCCTACACTTCCTGCCTGCCTTTGGCCAATCAGCGCTTTTTATTAAACCAGTGGGTGGGACAATTATTTACAATGAATCAACACAATACCCCTACAGCAGTTTATTTCCATGTCAGATTAATATAGAGTAGAGGGTCATATGGAAAATAAGCTGGACTCATGTCTTTGTTTAGTGTCCATATGCAGCATGTTTATAACTGCTGGTACAAGCTGCCTTTCTGTATTGGGGGGAGGTTGCTTTGTTTTGCTTTTTGAGATAGGATTTCACTCTGTTACCTAGGATAGTCTGTTACTTATGTGTAGCCCAGACTGGCTGGCCATGAACTTAGAGCTATTCTGCTTCCAGTCCCAAGTGCTAGCATTGCACCTATGAGCTTTCTTGTCTGGTAGGGATTTGGGGGCGGGGTAGGGGGTGTTTTGTTTGTCTGTTTTTATTGCTTCTTTCTTTTACTTAAAATAGGCTCTAGTGTTTTACAAATCTATAATTGCATATTGGGAAGTTCTCTGGAAATTGTGTACATTTATGCCAAGTAAGAACTTTATTTATGTAATAAATTGAAAGTTTTTAGGTATAATTTCAAAGTTGCATTTAAAGTGTAAATTAGATATTTGTAAAGTCATGGGATAACCAACCATAAATCTTGATTTAGACTCTGTTTTAAGATTAAGTTTTAAAATAATGTATATTTAGATTTGAGTTTATATAACATAGAATATAGAATTATGCACCATGTGAAAAAACTTAGAAAAGCTAATTTCCCCCTTCCATTTGACATCTATATGGAGTTTAGTGATTACAAAATCCCCGATCACTAAGTATCCATGGGGAGTATGAAGGAATGTATCCTTGGCCGAGGGCAAGAAGATGGCTGATATACAGCAGAACCCTTCATTCAACTTAGGAGCTTTGGTGCAGGCAGTCCTTACAGCTAACACCAGTACCTGTGGCCCTTTAAGACAGCCTTTTATGAACGGGGTTGGCCACTCCCCCTTCAGGATAAGTTTTTATCAGCTGACACCTGAATCCCACCACAAGCACCTCACAGTCCTCCTCTTCAGTCATTCATGATGTACACTGTTCTTTTCAGTAGTGCTGAGTTCATAGATTTGACAAAAATAATAAAGAATGAACATTGATTTTAGAGAACTTCAGTATGTACTGTTGTTCGTACTTTAACATCATAAAATGTCATCATTTTTATCCTACAGAATAATTTTAAATGTAATCCTCTAATTCAGAAACAACAGTGTGTGCATTTGGACAGCTCAGGACTTCAGGAAAGAAACAATGAATTTTGTAGGTAGTGGATCTCCTGTAGAATTTTCTGTTTGTGTTTCTAGATTATTTTCTAGCCTTTTCTCAAGTAGAATAAATTCTGAGTGTTTCTCTCTTTAGATCTCTTATATGTGTAGGAAAATTAACATAAAAATTTGCCAAGCCAAGGGTTTTGTTTTTCTATTATTATTCTGGCCTAGACCGTTTTAGTTATTATGTAAGTGGATAGCCATAAAGACAGTGATTGAATTGGTTATGAACTGAAAAGGGGAAAGTCTTTAGGTATATAAACATTAGTAATCACATTACCAAAGGATTCCACAGAGTAGGGTATTTTTAGAAATAAATTTTTATTATATGTTTATAACATATTTTGATCATATTCCATCTTTGCATTTCCCTTTCTTATCTCCCTTCCACTTCTGGAGCCTTTCCTTTTCCCAGCACATCCATATGACTTATTGAAACACTTAATTTAGAAACTGTAGTTTCTTTTTGGGGATGTAAAATTTTCTGTTATCTTTATAACTTTTTCAGTGGTGGAACCTTTGAAATGTCTTCAGCATCATTATATTTATAGTGATTTAAAAATCTTAAATATATCTGAGATAAATATAGGACTAGAGAGATGCTTACTTGATAAACATAAGGACCTAAGTTTGGATTCCCAGAAATCATATGAAAGTCGGTGGGTCAAATCGTGAGCTCCTACAGTTCAGTGAGCTTTTGGAGAACCAAGATCCTTCAGCTGGCCTCCTCTCGGCTGCAAGGTGGAGAGCTTCCATGCTTTCCATTACACTGGCTAGGAAAGTATGAAAGAGGAAAGTTTCCTTCTGAGACCTTATCTTCTTAATTGGAAATGATTTCAGCAGCAATAGTCCAGTAAACTAACATGCCTTTCATTTAGATTTACCATATTTAACAATTTGACTGTATTTGTGTGCCCTCTGTCTTTTGGAATTATTTGAAAGTAGGATACCTCCAATAGAATCACACCGAAGTATGATCTGCTGCCCCTAACCACTTAGGGTTAGAATACTCAGCTACTCTCTTTTGCACTGTGACATGGTGATATAACATTTAGATTATATTAAAATGCTCTTGTCTTCTGTGTGCTGGCAAATACTTTTTTTTATGTAGTCCAGAATCATACATTGTATTTTGTTAGTATATTTCTTACTTGGTTTCCTTTGTTCCTTTTTTCTTTGTGTTTTGAGACAAAGTCTCATGTGTCCGCGGCTGACCTTGAACTTACTGTATTGCAAGGATGGCTTTGAACTCCTCATCCTCCTGTCTCTACTATCCAATTGTTGGGATTATAGGTGGTACATACCTTTGGCCTAGTCTATAGAGCCCTGGGCACTAAAACCAGGATTTCATCGTACTAAGTTAGTCCTCCACCAACTGACCTTATCCATAGCCTAAGTTCTTAGGTGTGCTATACATTTAATCAAAAACTAGAGAGCAACCACTTTGTTGAAGCTCCCAATGTGAATTCTTTGGTGTTTTCTCTCTACAAGATTGTGATTATGACATTTTGACATGGGACTTGAAGGAACAAGCTCCTGCCTCACTCGGCCCTGTTGCTGGAGGTCTTTACATTAGTCATGTGTTTATGGTGGTATCTATTAGATTTGTCCCCTCATAACGAGGAAGCGACCTTTTAGAAGCTGCTTTAAGATTGCCAGCAATAGGCCCCTGATCATTTATTTTGGCATACATTAATTTTTATTTTTGCATGAGTGAAGTTTTCTTTAAAGGTTGGAAATATTCCCTGTGGTTTTAGTTTTTATTGATATTGTGCCTTTGGAGTCGGCAGTTTGTATACAGCACACAGGAAACTGAATTCTAGCCCAAGTCATTGTGATGGCTTAGTAAAAAATCTCATCTGAGAAGGCAGCAAGAGTGGCCAGGCGGTGGGCACTCACAGTCAGGGAGAACTTTATCTTACTTCCCTTTCTGTTGCCTAGTAAATGAAGTTTATGCTAGATAAAGGGAGGAATAAAAATAAAGTTCTCTTATTTCTGGTAGCTGTGTTGAGAAGAATGTAGCTTAATGTCCGCTTCCTATCACAGTTACAATTTTTCTGAAAATTCTATTGATCTTTACAGGCTGTCTGTGTGTTTGGCATTATAAAGCTATTAGAAAAGTTCTCTTAACTAACGTTTTGAACAGAAGTTAGAGTTTATTTTTCCATGAGAATACAGTTTAATGAAAGTAAATTTTAAGTCATTTAGATTACTGTATACACCAACCCCCCTCCATTTTTTTCCCCAATTGGGGTGGATGGCTTAGTTTGGCTTGATAGTTTTGAAGTTGAAATCTAGTGCCTTAGGTACCTAGGCAAGTACTCTTGTCTTTCAGCTCTCCCACAATTTTTTGTTTTCTTTAATTCTTAGATACAAACGATAAATTATTTAGAAAGGTTCATCCTCATAACTAATACTAATATTAGGAAAACATTTAGCAAGACAGCTTAACTCTAAGGAAATGCATTATAAGGGTATCAGTAGATTGTAGCATCTCTTAGGTGTTAGGTGAAGTCAGAGCATTCCCCTAACCAGGGTACCAAGAAGCTAGCAGAAAGCAGAGCAACAACTTGTGCTTCTCTTCTCACTGGATCACAGATTTTTCCTGTTTACAGCCATCAGCTTTCTTCCTTTCTGTAGATGTATACCGGCGTTTCTATTGCATACCCACTCAGTTCCTACAAAGCAGCAAGCTAACAGGCCCCAGTGTCTGTGTTAATGTCTAGTTGCTTTTTACGTTGTGTTGGCTCCATTTATGTGTACCTTTCAGATTCCTGGAGAAATGCCTTTGTTTCCAGACTGGGCTGGTCATTGGTCAGTATTAGAGAGAAGAAGGCTATATCCTGGCTCCTTCAGCTGTGGTACAAATAAGACACAGGCAGTTGAGACTGCCCAGTTGGAAATGATTGTTGCAAATTCTAGGCTTCTGTTGTTCCTTCCTACTGTCTGTTAGAAATAAACCTGCTTCATGTAATTCTGGGAATGTGGACATTCCTTTACCCTAACCTAAGTTAATGCCTAGTGCTCAGTGGACTGGTCACAAGTTCCTTCTGTTTCTTGAAATATCTGTGTGCTTTTCTACTTAAAATCCTGTTAAAGATACAGACTATAAACTTGTCTGTGCCTGCCTCTGTGTGGGGAGGGGTTAGAAGAGGGCACCTGCTCTGTCCAAAGGGGATTCAGCCCCTATTCTCAAGGTTCTAGTTGTTCACAATGAAGCTATTAACATAGTCATAACTTATTACAAAGAAACATGAATTGTTAACTAACAGGTTGTCAAACACTTTGTCAGCTTCCTTTTATAGACCCCAGCTTCTTAAACTGCCCACCTATGACACTGTTTTGCTCAAGAAGCTTATGGAGTAGGTATACAATCAAATACTTACTGATAATAAACCATAAAGAAGTTTATTTTAAAATAATTTTTGGTATGCATGTAGTCTTACCGTTTGTTAAGATGGAAAACTTACATATTAAAGAGATGGATATGGTTTTAAATTTTTACATGTAAAGGACTAAGTCTTGGCTGAATATTTAGTACTGTGGTTCATGGAAATTGTTTAAGTTTTTTTAATAATTGATGAGTATTTTGATTTTATAAGCATCAGTGCTGAGGTCACCACATCTCATAAATGTGTACACAAAATGGCAGAGGAATATGTTTGGTACCACTTCAGGAACTGTTGGAAATTCTGCTTTAATTACAAGCCACAATTCATTTTAATTATTGTTTATTTATTTTTGAGTGAAACTCAAATCAGCATTCCAAATAACAGTTTTTAAAATCAAACATTGTAACAGTGTGGCTGTATTTTGACCTTCCTCAGCAATAGATAGAGTTATACAGACATAGTTTAGACTCGGCCCTAGGTAGCTTTCCTGACCTTGGAGACATGTTGGCCTGGTTGTTTTATATCAAGTCTTTCTCTAGACCAGGGCTTCTTAAACATTTCTACTTATTAGTGTCTTTTGCCCCAAGAGTTTATTCAAAGATTCACTAATTTGATAGTTACACACTGAGGAATGGTGATAGGAAATACTAAAAGCTTTTGTGTTTCATAATTAAATCATTATATTTCTATAAGAACAGAAAACTTTCTCTGTACGGTGAGACCCCACAGTTCATAATGTACAGCAGTCTTAAATTTGAACTGTGGTGTCCTTGCATTTCATTGGTGACAGCCTGATGCAGTGCAGTGTGATGCTCTGTGTGTAGAAAAAGGATGCAGTAAAGTGCCCAGTGCAGTAGTGCCAAAAACACAGGCATGTCATGCCTTTGATTTTGAGGTTCACTTTTGATATTTGGGTAGAGTCCTCTTACTGTTACCAAATTTTTCATAACCTCCACATTCCATAACATGAGCCCATCTATAGTTTAAGAAGCTAGGTTCTTGAAACTGTTGATATACATTTCTGCCCTGAAGAGACCTTAGAGACTTGGGGGAGAATTGGCAGGCATAAAAATTATAGTGCAGTGTTATGTGTTAAGACAGCACTGCATTTTACAGGGCAGAATTCCTGAGGAGGCATTTGTGCAAACTCTTAAGCAGCAGTTAATATATAGAGAGTGCAGAAACCACAAAGAAAGGCTGTTCAGCTGGGTCTCCATGCTTTCCTGCCTTCTCACAGTCTGTATCTGGTGAGGAGCAAAACAGGAAGAAATGTCTTCTTCCGTGTGGTTTAGAGAAGAAATGAATTGAGCCACCAGGATGAACCACCAGAGGAATTCACAGCTTCCGAGAAACCACTTAAGCAAAGAAAAATATGAAATGAATCTATTTTGTTTAGTCTAATATCTCCATTATTCTATCAGAGGGTAATCTGTGTGTTCCCACCGTGACAGAATACCTGAAACAACTTGAAGGAGGAAAGGCCTGCTTTGATGTACAGTTTCAGAGAGTCTTTAGTCCTTATATTTGGCTCTCACTTGGGGCCTTACAATGAGTCAGAATATAGTTCACAGTAAAGAAAATTACTTACCTTGTGGGGTACAGGAAGAAAGTGCAGAGCAGAGTGAAGTTGGGGAGAGGGGAGGCAAAGAAAGTCCAATTGACATTCTAGTGATCTTCTTCCTGTCAGGAATTGAACCTGTGATAGACCAAAAGTAATGGTCATCCACCTCAGTGAACTAGTCAGGTTTTTGGGGGCTGCCATATGGCTTCTAATGCTGTGATGAAATACCTTGATGAAAAGCAACTTGGGAAGGAGAGAGGTCTGTTTGGCTTAAGCTTCCCCATGGAAGAAAGTCAGGGCAGGAACCTGGAGGCAAGAGCTGATGTGGAGGCCATTGAGAGGTTCTGCTTACAGGTTTGCTCCTCGTGGCTTGCTCAGCCTCCTTTCTTATAGAACCCAAGACTATCAGCATAGGGATAGTACCAACCACAATGTGCTGGGCTGTCTCAATTGAGGCTCCTTTCTCTTAGATGACACTAGCTTATGTCAAGTTGATATAAAAACTAGCCAGACCAGGGGGGTTACTAACAGGAATATAGCTGAGAGGCTGCTTTTTAGGAGCACGGATAACACATGCACTTGCATCAACAGAAGTCCACCAGAACCTGAATGAGGATGGATGCAAGTTGCATCCCTGAAGCTCTCTGTACAACTTGTAAGCAGTTAGACATGTTCCAGAGGTTTTCAAGAGGGTGAGCAGGTCAGAATATCCTCCTCTGGCAGTTGTTTACTTAAAAAGTAGGGAAGGCCCTTCAGTCTTGAAAGTGTTATGCTTTTCCAGACAGGTGAATTGTTTACCATCAGGTTTCATAAGTTCCCACTCCTTCCTGGAAGGGGTATTTCAGATTAGACAAAACTGCTCTGTTAACAGAAGGGAAGATGTGAAGAGGTAAGACCAGTATGGTAGGGACCTTTTCTTTTCAGTTTTAAAGAATAGCATTTTCTCAAGAACTTCACATAAAAAAGTGCCATGATAAGAAGTGTGCATGTACCCCTCTATCACGCATCCTGACAGATGACAAAATTGAAAATCAGGTGGAGTGATCTAGAGATGAGTATATTGTGCCTGATTGAACGTAGTGGTGATGACAAAAAGAATACTAGCTGGTTGTGTGTGTGTGTGTGTGTGTGTGTGTGTGTGTGTGTGTGTGTGTTTTAAGATAGAGAAGTAAAAAGTAATTGAATTTGATTATTGAATGGAGAATTAGCCAAATCCAGGATGGCAATTCTGAATCAGGTGGTTTCATACTATTGTAGGAATTTGGACAAAGGTTATTTGAGTATTGGTGAAATGCTCATCTCTGGAATCATGTTAAATTTGCTTTACATTTAGTGAGAAATTCCACAGATCGACAGTAAAGTGAGAACTGAAATCATGGTGGTGCTAAGATTAACTGTATAGAGTATGGCTTATTACCTAGGAGATGTGGGCATGAATTCCCCAGAACTGTCTACAGAGAGGGAAGAGGTAATCCTTTTTCTCATGTTTTCTATGAAGAATGTGTGATCTGCAAATGTTTAATATAACTCTTTGTAGTAAGAGGTTTCTGACCCGGACTTTCGTGCCTAGCCTCAAGGTTTAGGCCCACAGACCCACAGAGACACACAGATGCTTACAATAGTTTTAGGCTGATCGGCCTCAGGCCCAGACATATAACTTGCTAACTCTTTACCCTTAATCTAACCCATGACTCTTATCCTGTTCAGCCATGTGGCTCAGTACCTTTTCTTAGAGCAGCATAGTTGTCCTCTGCTTCTTCTGGCTTCTCTTTGTTCTGCCTGTTTCTAGAGTCTTCTTAGTCTGGTAGCCACACCCACACTTCCTGTCTGCCTTTGGCCAATCAGTGCTTTTTATTAAACTCATGGGCGGGGACAATAATTTACAGTGGAACAACCTAATCTCCCTACAACTATTAGAGAAAAATAAGAACATATACAGGGCAGATAGAAGAGTAGGTATTCTTTTTAGTTAGGTTTTCTATTGCTATAAGAAAGACTATGGCTGAAACCAGCTTTGGGAGAAAAAGGTTATTTCGTCTGGTTGTAGTCCAATGTGAAGGGAAGTTAGAGAAGGAACTCAAGGTAGGAATGTTGAAGCAGGAAGCCGTAGAGGAACACTGCTAACTGGATTGCTCCTCACTGGTGTGCGTAATCTGTTTTCTTATATAATCCAGAACCATCTGCCTATGGATGCACCACTAACAGTGAGCTGGTCAGTTGTTAGTCAAGAAAATGTCCCACAGACTTGCCTACAGGCCAATATGAAAGAGGCATTTTCTCAGTTGGGTTCCTTTTTCCAGATGCTATAGCTTGGAGTTGACAGTCCATTCAGAACAATTAACCCCTTATCAACTCAACACACTGACACATCGTTATTCAACTTTAGCCTTTCTTTTATTATTTATCCTCAAGATCACATCTCACATTAATATCACAATATAAAACATAATAACTTTAAAAGCCCCACAATCTTTTAAAACATTACGGCACTTTAAGTTTGGTCTCATTAAAATATCTAAAATGTCTTAACTGTGGGTTCCTGTAAAATAAGAAATAGTTACATACTTTCTTACTCCAAGAAAGAAGAACCAGAACATAGTCACATGACTAAAATCAAAGTTCAGAAGTGTAAAAGCTCATTGTCAGACCTCTGAGACTCACAGTCTCTTCAAAGGGTTTGAGCAGCTTTACCTCTCCAGCACTGCCATCAGTAGTACATATAGAATGTCTAGTAGGCTCAGGCCAGCTCTGCAGCTGCTGCTGCTCTTGATAGCATCCCATATCCCATAGTGCTGTTATCTCCAAAATCCTGGGGTCTTCACTATAGTTGGGCTGTATTTTAACTATAGCCTCTCCTGGGCTCTCTTCAGGGACTCGCACTCTGCCATGTGGTGCCAAGCCTTATCCTCTCTCCATGCCTCTTTAGTCCTGGGGCTTCTCCTTCCACAGAGTCTTTACCATTAATAATGACCTCTCCTGACTTTTTCAAGTGTCTGAGCTTCAGCTGATCTCCAAGACTCCTTTATATGCTAACCAATACCACCTGGGATACTTACATATAACCAAGTTTAACTATTAATACAAAGTGCAGTGTTGATCCCATCTGGACCACAGTTTCTATGTGCTGACCACGAGGAAACACTTTTCAGAAAAGCTTTTCCTCTTTGGTGCTGGTAGCTTCTTCTCCTTTTTTGTTTTTTCCTTTTTTTTGGGGGGCAGAGTCTCTCTATGTAGTCTTGCCTGTCCTGAACCTGGCTCTGTAGACGAGGCTGGCCTTGAACTCATAGAGGTCTGCTTGCCTTTGCCTTCCAAGTGCTGGAATTAAAGGTGGGCACCACCACTGCCTGATGTGATCTCTTCTTAATCATAGCTGATCTTCAGCACTAATTAGCCATATTGTTTGTCCCAGCCCCCCCCCCCCCCAAAAAAAGAAGGTTTATTGGTTGTGGTCAATTATTACACAAATTCTATTTAGTATTATAATAGAAACCCAGAGCCAGATACAGGGTGGGGGAGGGGTGATCGATATCAGAGAACTGGAACAAACCACAGTCAATTCTCACCCAAGCAACTTCTCACCTGGAACAGGATCTTATCTTCACAGGACCTCAGCCTGATTGGATGCTTAGACCGAATGGCTTAATTTCTGCCTTCTGCCTTATATTTCTTTCCCCACCCAGCTATTTTATTTTACTTTCTGGTTCAACTCTGCTAGAGTTAGGATTAAAGGTGTGATCTACCACTGCCTGGTTGTTAGGCCTAGAACTCACAAAAATCCAAATGGTCTCTATCTCTCTGTCTCTGAGTGATGGGATCGTAGGGATGGTCACCACTCCCTGACCTTCATGGCTTGGCTGTGGGTGATTCTGTCCTCTGATATTCCAGACTAATTTTATTAAATATATAATATCACCAAGTGGTGACACATGCCATTAGTCCCAGCACTTGGGAGGCAGAAGCAGGGGGATCTCTGTGAGTTCAAGGCCAGCCTGGTCTACAAAGCGAGTTCCAGGACAGCCAGGACTGTTACATAGAAAACTCTGTCTCAAAAAAGCAAAAACAAAAGGGCGGGGGGAGAGATGGAGGGACAGCTCTGTCTTCTGACATTGCAGACTAATTTTATTAAATATATAGTATATCACCACAGTCAATTGTTAATCACAGCTGAATCTTCAGCCACAGCTGATTAGAGCCATGGATTCTTATTCCAAAATATTGAACAGCCCCAAGGCTCTCAAACTCCCCCTGAAGCTTCACAGATAGGTTTCCATATTTACCCTGTGTGCATTATATCCCATTCCCACAACAGCCCATTAAGCTCCGAACACTCAGTGGCTCAATTTCAATATCCTTCCGTAACCCTCCACCCCCAACAACATGGTCAGATTTGTTAAAGTGATACCCCACTCTAATGCCAATTTATTTATTTGGCTGTGGTAAAACACCATGATTAAAAGAAACTTTGAGAGGAAAGGATTTACCTTACAACTCTCAGGTCATTCATTCCCTGTGACTAAGGGAAGCTAGGGCAGTAATCTGGAGGTAGGGACTAACCCAGAAGCCATGGAGGAATGCTGCTTCCTGGCTTGTTCTCTGTAGCTTGCTGCTTTCTTCCACAATTCAGGACCACCTACCTAGGGGAGGCACTACCCACAGTGAACTAGGCCTTCTCATATCAATCATTAATCAAGAAAATTTCCCTAAAGACCTGTGTATAGGTCAATCTGATGGAGGCACTTTCTCAATTGAGGTTCCTCTTCAGATAAATCTAGCTTGTGCCAAGTTGGCAACCCAAATAGTTTGGCAAGTATTACTTTTGGAAGAGTGTTATACTCTAAAGAGAAGTGACAGGACATTTGGAGAAAAAGCAGTAACGTGATATTAGGGAGACAAAAGAGAAGTCTGTTGAAAGAAGGACTTTTTAAGTGAGCAATGTTAAAACAAAGCTGAGGAAACATGAGAGGATGAGGGGAGTCTCAGAAGTGTACATGGGCCATGGAAGCATGGATACTGCTGGTGACATAGACTAGAACCTTTGTCAATCATGACTGCAGCATGTTGGTGATAGTATCAAATTCAAGAAAGTCATGGTGGGTATCTCTTCATAAGGGTTTCATGGAGGTAGAGATTGGAGGGCTCTTTGGATAGCTACTGGACACTTGTGTTATCCTCTGTCTTAGATAGCTGTTAAAGTGTTGCAGAAGTGATTTAGAATGGGAGAACTGAGAGTCCAAGGGTAGGTAATTCATAAAAGGAAAGTCTAGATGGGATTCTTATACAGGAAGTGCAATCAGGAGATTCTCTACCAGTAAATGAGCACTTTCCTTCTCAGTAATTTTAGTAGATGAAATATATGCTGTCTAGAATAATTTTTAGAAAATATATATTTATTAAAATGTATTCATAAATTGCAGTTGATTAGAACTGTCCTGTTCACACTGAATATTGTTTTCTTCATAACTAAATATTTTAACTTTTTGTCTTCAAACTTGCAGTTTGAAGATTGGAAATGATACCAAATAAAGAGTAATAAGCAACAATTTCTCATAGAGGCACAGGGCATTCCTCAGTCCTTGTCACTGTGATGATGGAGTGGCAGGCATTGGAAGGGCAAGAATACCATTAACGAGACACACTTGCAAGGGATATCCTTTATTTTCTTGCTTCCCTTCTCACATTCATGAAGGAAGCCTGGATATAAGGACAGTTAGACAGTTACCTGCATTCTCTGACTTATGCATGGTAGGTTTGAACCTAGGTCTATGTGTCCCAAATTCCTGATGTACTGTCACTTTTTGGTAAGGCATTCCTGGAACTAGTGGGCATATAGTTGCATGTATCCATCCTAAGCCAAGTGTTCTCAAGCTAAGGTGCTTTTTGTGCAGGTGGTGTGGCTGTGGAGCTGGCCACTTCTGCCTTCTCTAATGTTATCACCTGTGACTGTTTACCCCCTCCACCCATCTCTATTCCCATTGCTCAAATCCTTGCCCTCTTTTAGTTGCATCTACTCTGACTGCAATTTCTGAGTGATTTTATCATCATCATTACTACTATTGTGTTGTTATTTTATCCCCTCCTTCTATTTGCTTTTCCCACACCCTGGCTTTTCTGAAGAAGGTTGACTGTGTACAGGTCTTGCTCAGTAATCAGAACTGCTTTCCCAAGGCCTGAGAACTAATGGAGAATAATGGAGCCCCAGTAGGTTGATTGCCTGCCCTTCTCTTCCCTTTGCCTCCTTTTAATCATTGCCTGCTGCTCCTGGCTCCTTGTTCATGGAAAGAGATAACCTTTCCATCCCCATTTCCTGGAGTGACTTTAGCTTTAGGATAGTGATTCTGTCACTGAAAGGGAAAGTACCTTGGCCTTCTCTGTGATAAACAAATGACTTCTACGGAAATCTGAACTCTGCAGAACTCCCTCCTCCTTCCCACATCAGTTTAGAAGTAAAGCAGGATATGAATTGTGAGTTCATTAATTAGGTAAATGTAGCTGTTAGCCTAGTCTTCAAAGTTTTCAGATTAAATTAATAATGTTTACTTGGGGCCATTTTGTTTTTTCAAACTTAAGAGTGATTTCTGGCTCATTAAATCCCATTGCTTGTTATGTTACTTAACTTTAGAGATATAAAAACTAATTATACAGCTTTATTAAGCATATGTCTTTTTAAAATGATACCAAACCTTTCTTAATTCTATTTCATAAAATTGTACAAATAGTGAATTTTATGAAAGTTAATTTATCTGCAGCACTGGCAATGGATTTGTAAGCTTCCAGCATGCACCTTACCACCAAGCTAGATCTAGAGGATTGATTTTTAACTTGGCAACTTCAAAACCTGCTTTTTAATTTCCCCAAGTACCTGAAATTATTTGCATTATTTATTATAAATTTTATAGAAACTTTTTTTTTGTCCCTGACAGTATCTTTGAGGTAATGTTTCTGTACTTCTCTTGGTTTGCCCATTTGTGCTTACAGTATACTGTCTGCAGAAATTATTTGCAGATGGTTAGCATATTTTACTTGTTTGTATCTCTGGTTCATCTTTAACACAGTAAGGTCTGAAAACAAAGCAACTTCCTCCTGGATTAATTCGACTAATGGTGAATCTAAGTTTGAATTCTCTAGTTCCCTCTCTGTGTCTTGTCTGTCTGATCTGTCTGTCCTGGTTGCCTGTTAGTTAGTTGTGCCTATGTGTGAATGTGATTTGTGCCTGATTCTGATATGTGTGCATGTGTCCAAAGTCTGTTGTATCTGTCCGTACCAAAGGGCTTTTGAACATCACAAAAAAATACAATATGACAAAGGAACGAGAGATTCTTTACAGAAAATTTTAACAGAGTTTTACCAGGGAAGGAGTTATTTGACTGACCCACCTGACCCAAAATAGCATTTAAAATTTCAAATAGGTACTGACAGCATAGGTCCACATGTTGCTTCCAACATGTGTGGAACATTTGTTATATAAGGTGGCTTTCAGACTATTGGCTGCTTTCATCAAATGATCATCACAACATGTATATACATGCATATATTACTGTAGGTCCGGAGCATGGAAAAGTGCATGATTTAAGGTTAATGCTATACAGTTAGTTTAGGTTGTAAAAGCTGATTACATGAAAAGTCCAAGGGATGGTAGGGTTGGTTAAAACTGTTCTCTTATGAGCAGGTTAAACTTAAACAAGCTGAGTACACAGAAGGATAGCTGAGTTTAAGTGTAGTCTTAGATAATCTCAAGGCTTATTATTGTTAACTAGATGGAAAGGTCTGGAAAAAAAGTGTATTTTCTTTGAATACAAGAATACTTTCAGAAAAAATGTATTGATACATATCTGTTCCTTACATAGTGTCTTGAAATTTCCCTGGCATTATGAGCAAAGTGGTCAGAAATGTAGCCAGGAATTACTTTAATATTGCTGACTTACTATCACTGTAGATTAAAGTTTTCTTTTGAGTACTTTAGATTTAAAATATTGTTGAGTGTGGTGGCACATGCCTTTAATCTCAGCACTCAGGAGGCAGAGGCAAGAGATTCTCTGTGAGTTCAAGACCAACCTGATCTACAGTGTAACATCTAGGGCTACACAGAGAAACATTGTCTTGAAAGACCAAAAAATAAAATAATCTTAAATACACACTTTAAAAATTACTACTATATAAAGGTAGAAATTTTGTGCTGATAAATGTAGGGACCAGTTTTTTATTTTTTTTTTAAATTCATTTATTTATTTTACATCCAGACTGCAGTTCTCCTCTCCCAGTCTCCCCACTCCCTTTCTGCCCCCCCCCAATCTCTTTCTATTCAGAAAAGGGCAGACCTTTCATGGATATCAATAATACATGCATATCAAGTCATAGTAAAACTAAACACCTTGTCTTGTATTAAGATTGAGCAAGGCAACACAGTATGAGGAATAGGGTCCCAAAGAACAGCAAAAGAGTCAGAGACAGCCCTTGCTGTCTCACAAGGAAATCAAGCTATACAACTGCAATACAGAGGGCTTAGGTCAGTCCCATGCAGCCTCCCTTTTTGTTGGTTCAGTTTCTATGAGCCCCTGGTTTCTGCAATCTTCCCTCCCCCTCTTTGGCAGGATTCCCTGAGTTCCCTCTAATGCTTGGAGGTAGGTCTCTGCGTCTGTTTTCATCAGTTGTTCGATGAAGGCTCTCTGATGACAGTTGGATTAGGCACCAATCTGGGGTTTAGAATGCCTGGCCTTTGGTGGATTAGGAGGCAGTAAAGTGACAAAAAGAGGAAGGGCACTTGGGGATAAGCTGGTTGGGCACAGACATGGCAGGGGCCAGTTATTTTCTTAAAGTAAAAATGTAAGTTTGAAGCTTTATATGAGAATAAAAGAACTTCTCTACTTGAAAATGGTTAGTAGGAATTATTTGCCTTTATGTCATTTTAAATGAAAGCATATATGATAAGTTAGGACCTAAAAATAAAAGTTGGAAAAAAGGAAAATATAGAGGCTAGAGGGTCAAGAACATCACAGGAGATCTACAGAAACAATGAACCTGGGCTTTTTTAGGGGCTCACAGTCTGAACCAACCATAGGACGTCTCCAAGGGGCTCACCTAGGTCCTCTGCATTACATTACATTACAGTTGTGTAGCTTGCTCGACAACAGTGGGAACAGGGGCTGGTTCTGATTTTTTTTTTTTTTTTCCTGGTTTTGGTATCCTGTTCCTCATACTGGGTTGTCTTGTCCAGCTTTAATACAAGGTGCTTAGTCTTAAGCGGCAATTTGAAATACCATGCTTTGTTGATAACAGGACGCCTGCCCTTTTCTGAACAGAAAAAGAGGAGTGGATAAGGTTGTGTTTGAAGGGGTGGTGGGGGGAGAGAATGGAAGGAGAGGAAACTGCAGTCGGGTGGGTAGAGGGATGGCTCAGCAGTTAAGAGCCCTGACTGCTCTTTCAGAGGACCAGCATTACATGAAAGCTCACAACTGTCTGTACCTCCAAGATCTGACACCCTCACATAGATATACATATAGAAAAAACAGCAATACACATAAAAATAAATGAAGTATTTTTTAAAAATGTAGGCCTGACTATTCACAGAGCACTGTTTCAGTGTTCCCACTTGTGACAAAATATTAAGAAAATAAACATTAAGCATTTCAAATTAAAACTCAATTGTTTTTTCTTTTTTTTTTTCCACCAAACTATTTAATTAACTAATTAGTTAGTTTATTTATTTATCTAGGGACTGAGTCTTACTTTTTAGTTTAGGCTGTTCTGGAATTCCGTATCTAGTTCAGACTATTTAATGGCCTCAAATTCTTAGCCTGCCTTGTGCTTCAGACTCCTTCATGTTAGGATCATAGGCATGAACCACCATGCCTAGCTCCCTACATAAGCTTTTGTCAGTAGCCAGAGTTCTACAGAGCAATTTGCTCATATTCTGTGCTTTTATAAACATTAAATATTTTATTTGAAACTTAAACTTTTTTTAAGGTGATGTGAAAGCAAGTTGTCCATTTTGGTACCTCTGTTTGAGTAGTGTGTCTTCTCCTTGATTTTTATATAAGCTACATTACATCCCCATTTGGAATATGTAGTTAACTATGAAATCATAATTTAACCTTTGGGACCATTTTCTCTTGAACACAAGATTTTCTATGTTCTTGCTAGTGGGCGTTACTATGTTGGTCTGGCCTGGTAGATCTCAAGGTAACCCTTCTGCTCACCAGTGTGGGTAAAGAATAGCACTCACTGGTATTTACCAGGAGAGATGGAAGTCTAATTTATTGCTTGTTAAAGTAGGCCTCCAAGTTTTAGATTTAAATTATCTGGGAAAAAAAAATCGTAAATTCTTACTATATGTATGGATTTGTTTCCTTGCAGGTAAATTGTTAGCTCAGTATCTTTTATTTGCAGGCTGATTGACATAAACACTTTCAGTATGTATCTAGGAGAAATACTTAAAGTGCAGTTCAGAGAAGATATTAAATGATAGGCTCAGCTGTTGACATAGTAGAAACCCAAAAGAACCTTTACTTATGTATTTGTTTGTTTGTTATTTTAAGGCAGGGTCTTTCTATAGCCCTTGTGGCCTGGACCTCACTATAGAGGTGAAGCGTAGAGTGTGTGTGTGTTCTTCCTATCTACTGCTTTTACATTTGGGTTGTTCTTGTTTTTCTAGGAACTTGAGGTACATCATTAGGTTATTTATTTAAGGACTTTCTGAGTTTGTAGTATAGATTTTATAGTTGTTAATTCTCTTAGAACTATCTTAACTATATTCTAAGGATTGATTTTGTTTCTGATTGACTTGCCATCTATGTATTTATGGGCCATATATAATGTTGTATATGATACAATCAATATATTTAGTTTTATTACCATAATGTCATTTTTTTTTGTGCTGCAGACATTTCAAACTCCTCTCTTCTAGCTTTTAAAGTACACAGTTTTTGCCTATTAGAATTTCTAGAGACTATAGTTGGTATAATTAGGCTTTTTTTTTTTTTCAGAATCACTGACTTTTTATTTCTCTGGCTTACCTTTTTATCGATTCTGCAAATCTTTTAATCTTTGAAGATAGAGCTACTATTAAATGAAATAGCTATGGGTTATGAAAATATATTTGAGAAACTAGTGAGGTTTTGTATTAAGAAGTTCTACATGAATATGTGTTTACCCATGAGAGCTAAAATACTGTAGCATGAAACAGATCTGTGAATGTTAAAGTGAAACAGGTTTGAGCATATACTTGTCATCACTAACTAGTTATCTGAAGCACTGACAGGTATCATTGCCATCATCTAGTAGATACTCATCTCCAGAAACAGAGACTTCCTACATCCTTTATGTATATTGTTGTGAGGAGAAAGAAAATGTATGACAGGATGTGTGATGAGAAGAACATCTTGAGCTTCAACTGGGAGGATCGAGAGGTTAGCCTAGACAACATAGTGAGACTATCTCCAAAGAAGAAGAAAAAACTTGTAGTAAGCAGTTAGGGCAGTACTTAGTATAAAACAGGTGGTGATGTGATGTTTAAACTACTTTTCTGGGATAAGACTTTACTGTAGAAATTTTGTTTAATTATATCATACTTAACTTTTAAAATTTAAACAGTTCTAAAAATTTGTGTTGTGCTTAGTATTTAAAATTGGTATAATTTCTAGAGAGATAGCTCAGCAGTTTAGAGCACTGGCTGCTCTTCTAGAGAACCTGGGTTTAATTCCTGCACCCACATGGCAGCTCACAACCATCCATAACTTAGGCTCCAGGACAACAACATCCTCTTTTGGTCTCCATAGCCACCAGGCACCCATATGGTATACAGACTTATGTGTGGGTAAAACACCCATACACACACACACACACACACACACACACACACACACACACACACACACACACACACACACACAGACACATGCACAAAATCATTATAGTGCACAGCTTTTTAATACCAACATTGAATGCTGGGGGGGTGCAGATATCTGAATTTTATGTTAGCAAATTTAAAGACAGCTAAGGTTATGGCATTCTGTTTAAATAAACAAACAAAAATCCTTATAAAAGCTTGAGAAATCACTCAATTTTTTTATTAAATTATAACAATCTAGCACTACATACATCATTTTAAATTTAATTTTTTTACTAAAAATAACTTTATTACAACAAACTTAAAGATTATTTTTTAAGATAAATTTCCTTTTATACATCCAGAAAAGAATAGCTTAATAATGTTTATTTCAACATCATTCCTCAAAAAGGGTAAGTAAATGGTGAGAATTACATAATAGTTACTGTTCAGTTATAGTGAAAATTGGGTTTCCCTGGCATTAAATTGAATAGCTGAGGTTACTGTGTGTTTCAATTACATAGGTGAAATTAACATGTTCAAAACTGCCATAGTAAAGCTGAGCAGTTAAGAATGAGTGCTGCTCGCAGAGAGGACTCAAGTTCAGTTTCCAGCACCTAAGTTTGATATACATACTTATAATTAAAAATAGAAAAACTATATGTAGAAACTTTCGTGTGAAGGCAGCCATGGCTGCTGTGTGTGCATAAATACAGAGGCCCTATTATCTTCAGAAGACACTGTTTCTAGTCAACACTGTAGTATATGGTGGCAGAGGGAGGTGGAGTGGAGGCTCTTCCTGAGCTTTGAACCTTCACCATAGCTGAGAAACCATGGACAGTTTATGACTTCTGGAGTGTTGGGATCTTTTCAGGGTATGGACCCGAAAAAGGTCAACTGTGGCAGCACATCTTGGACTCAATGGGTTATTTAAAAGAAGAGAGCAGGAAGTTGGGGAGTTGGAAGGTGTGTGTCTAGGAAGAGAGAAGGGTGAATATGATCAAAATACATTGTATAAAATTCTCAAAAGGTAAAGATATTTAAACATTTAGAATCCATTTAAAAATTGTCATGGTATCTTTAAGTTTGTTTTTTGTTTTTTTAAAGAACACTGGGCTTTTAAGCAACTAAATATCCTGTGAAGGTATGACAATTATGACATAGTGAGGGCATTTCTGTTTGAAAGAGTTCATATGACCTGGGCTTCTTGAAGTCCCAAAATTAGATCCCTGGTAGCTCATTGCACCATGTCTAATCACAGCCTCATAGGAACAAAAGAAGTGTTTCCAGTATTTCCTAGTCTGTTATGAAGTCTTATGGAGCATATGCTGGGCTGTATCTGTTTGCCCTGGGTTGGACATGGCTCTTGCTGTCTTGAGTTAGAGTACCTATGAACACCTGCAGGAGACCCTCGTAGGATCAGGCCTGTTAACATTTTCTTGTGGGGGTAAGAAATATGGCTCAGGAGGCTCAGAAGATCCTCCCAAGGCCTTTAGATCTGTACATGTTCTAATTGTTTCCCAAATCCAGAATAACAAAAACTCAGCAGATAGGAGAGGAAGCATTAATTGATTGTATTTTTTTTTTTTTTTCTCTTTTGGAGAAAGGGTTTCACTATCTAGCCGTTGGCATGGAACTCTCAAAGCTTGTTTCAAACTCTCAGAGATCTTCCCATCTCTCCTTCTCAAGTACTGGGATTAAATGCACCACCATGCTCAGGGAGTTGATCGCTGTGTCAGACTCGAGAGTCAGAACCTGGTGATCTTAGGCACTTTATATGTATGAACAAATGAGAGAGGTAGGAACAGAATGGCTTTTTCATCTGTGATCTGTGCCTGATAACAAATGGGCCCAGGAAAGGAACAAAAAGAAAGCTGTGTGTGAGCTTGTCAGGAACATTCACCTTTGTTATATACTTCAGTGCTCTCTTACTTTGCTACAGTCAGCTCACTTGGGTCCTTTATTCCCCCACATGGGAATTGGGGGTAGGTAAGGAGAAGCTTTGTCATCCTTGGTTTCTGGCAGTGGTTTGGTGGCAAATACAGATAAGCTGCAAGCAGCAGCACATGACACCTCATGGTCCATCTGTGGGACTGCTAGCCCATGGCAATGTTAAACTCCTGTGTAGCCTAGAAAGTGAGAGTTCCCAGCCTCAACAGTGAGTGACTAGTGTTAGCGCTCCTGGGCCACTAGTGTCCTAGATCCTTGACCTTCATGGCATGGCAGTCTCTAGAGCTCTGCCAACACCAGGGCCTTCAGTTTCTTGTCCTTCACTCTTAACGTCTCAGTTCTCAGCCCTCCTTGCCTTCTTTTTTCTTGTCATTTTTAAGTTATTTCTGCCACATCTGGGCCACTACCTGGCTCCTTTACAGAATGCTGCAGCTGTCTTCTTTCATATTGCATCAATAGCTCACACCACTAACAAGATCAAAAGTAGACAGAAGGACACACGAAAAATTTTGAGCCTAATATTGTACCACTAGGGTCTGTCAGGAAGGTGCCACTCCACAGCGATCCAACAGCCACCATATAGAGCTAGAAAAGGGTGTTTTGTATCAACCAGAGAAGACCTCTGTGCAAATAAATGACGATTCTCACATCTGTCATGACATTGTTTCTTGTGTGTACTGGTTACAATAGACCCCACTGGACTATCAGAGGATGTACTTTCCCTCTGACCTGGGTTGACATTGTTATAGAGTCATCTAGATTGAATAGCACTTATATGATTGTGAAGACCTCGGCACAAGCTCTTTCAAAGTCATGCCTGTGACTCTACCTCCATGTGCATTAGATATTACTTACTCTTTGGTGGGAATAATAACCTCATTATAAACATTATGTCACAGTAGTTCTTTAACCATAAGAGTGATACATGCCTTAGCACCCCAAATCAGTGAGTCAGTTTTAAGAACACCCAACTAAGGACAAAAAAAAAAACAAACAAAAAAAAAAACAAAAAAAACCCCAACAACTACAACAAAGCACTTTTATATGGCACCCAAAGATTGTTTTCTGGTAGTGCTCATAAAGAAGTGATTGAGTGACTAATTGATGCAGTAGGAGGTAGAGAGGATATTTGTGATCCTAGCCTTGTGATCCTAGCCTTGGGCTCTCTTGCTGGGCCGCGCGTGCCTCACACAGTGCCTGCTTAAGTCCTTGCAGAAAAATGTGCCCTCTAGTCTCAGAATGATTGTGGTAGTAGGGAATTCAAGCACAAACCTATCTCCTGGTTCCAAACTCAAACTTGTTTTCTTTTTTACTGGAGGAAGTAAAAATTTAGAGGTCTCTAAAAATGGTTTTTTTTTTCCCTTATTAGTTGATTGTAGAAATAAGTAGGGGTTAATTTGTAAGACCCTCTCCCTTTTTGCTTAAGCAGCCCCCCTTGTTATAGCAATTCCCTCTTGCCCAAGAAATAACGATAGCAACAGCACGTTGCAAAAACAATAAGTAAACTTGCCTAAGACATGTCAACAGGGCCGTAAAGATTAGTTTCGCTGATAAAAGAAAAACTGCAGTTAAGAGTAAGACCAGGTGCCTTGGCCCAAGAACAAAGGAGAACTGCAGTCAGGGGCCAGAGGCCAAACATTCCCCAACCAAGGACAAACAGATTCCTCTGTGAACTGTACTCTGCTTTTACAATGTATGGCAGCAGGGCAGAGGGGGAGGAGGGAGATAATAGTTACTTGACTACGTGATCTGGTCTAGGACCAGAGAAATTCCAGGAAGAGATAAAAGACAAAGGGTCCCGGAACCCGTGGTCAGGCCAGATGGTGACCTGGCCCTCACCCCCTCAACAGATGGCTTCATTCAAACCAGCTAATGAGAGCCCTGTAACTATGCCCCTGCTTCTGTGCGTGCGCTTTTGCCCCCCAACCCTATAAAAAGGCCCTAAACAATGGACTGGGCACGCCAGTCCTCCTGAGGGGCTTGGTCGCCCGCAGGTACCTGTGCCTATTCAATAAACCTCATGCCATTTGCATCTGATTTGTGGTCTCGGCTCGGTCCTTGGGTCCTGGGGTCTCCACCGGAGGAAAGGTCCGTTTCAGGGGTCTCTCACCCCCGGGGGGTCTTTCAAATTCTTGTTGGGGGGAGAGGTAAAGAACAGACCCAGACACTCTGGCTCAGTGGTTTCTGTGTGATTTTAAGCCAATGATACACATACTTTGGGTACATGTTCAATTTCTTTTCTCATTTATAACCCAAAAATGACTTACATAGCTCAAGCTGATTTTGAACTCACAATTTTTCTGCCTCAGCCTACTGAGTGCTCTGATTTTAGGATTGTGCTTCCATGACCAACTGTTTAACTATAAACAGTTTGGAGACCATCAATCTAAGTCACTTGCCCCATCTGTGGAATGAGAAAACTGCTCCTTAGCCCCTGTAACAACTTTGGAGTCAGTTCTGTTGTAGCCCTAAGTTTTCCTGTCTCACACACACCCACCATCTGGACAGATTTCTCCCACTTCCCAAAGCCCCTTATAAAATAATTATTCAGAGGCTTATATTAATTACAAAGTGTTTGGCCTATACCACTGTGGTCTTTGTGTAGGTTTAAGGCTGTACCAATGTGCTCCTGTTTCAGTTATGACTTTGATGTTATTGTTGAGGGGTGCTCACTCCAGATTATACATATGTATATTTTCTAACACTAGGGAATTTGGTTTTCATGTATGAAGCTCCTTGGAATCATAGGTTGGTTGCTAAATTCAGATGTAGTTGTAAGCTTTTCATGTAAGTATGGAAGTGAGTTCTCCCAATCATATTTAGTGAAGAACTACCATCTGTGTAGCCCATAACTTTTTTGTCTGTGGAAATAGGTAACATTCCTGCAGCACAGAAGCTTTTGAAAGTTGGAAAAATATAGGTTCCAGGGATTATTTTATTAATAAACTTTAGTCTGGACAGTGATTCTCTGTATTGAAGTCCTAATTTGCCATGCTACTATGTTCTTGTTTCCTAGGGAATATCTTGGCAAACAGTTACAGTCGGAGCAGCCTCAGACTGCTGCTGCCCGGAGCTGAGCTGACCTCTTGAGCTTTTCTGCACTTCTGATGGACCACTGGAGTGAGAACCTCAGTCCTTAGGGTCAAAAATGGATAGTTTTTAATTTAATGGTAATTTCTTTTCTGTTGTATAGCTTTTCCCAACGGTAATTCCTGGGGGAATAAAGGTGTTTGCCTGTTATGTTGTATAAAATGCTGTCTGTATCTAGGAAAATATTACTGTTACTTACATTGCTTATAATTTCTATATTTATTGTTCTTTGGAAATAAATATAATTAAAGGATTCTCACTCCAAACCTGTTCTTTCGTTTTTGTTATGTGGACTTTGAATAAAAGTCTTTTATTACAGTGTTTCAAATCAAAATTGAGAGACTTATTTCAAAGTTATGATGGGAAGTAAATGTTTTAAAGTGATCACTGATCTCTCTGTCGTGTGTGTGTGTGTGTGTGTGTGTGTGTGTGTGTGTGTCTAGTACATCTCTTTCTGTCTCTCTCCCTCTTTATGGCATTACATTACTAAATAAAATGTATGTCCTGAGAAGTACAACTTTTGGCAATTCAGTCACTGTGCAAACATCATAGAGTACAGGCATATAACCTGCATGGTCAAAATTGTCTCTTATTTGGCTTTTTGATGCAGTGAAGAAAGTAAAAAAGGTGCTAAGTAAAAGGAGTACACTTTAATATAGTGACAAAAATAATACAGTAGGTAGCATGGTTGCTTGTGTGCCATACAAAACTGTTGCTTTTTACACTGTGTAAGTCAGCACTTCACTCGTTATCTGGGGCATCTTAGGTGAGTGAGCAAGCCATGTGCTATATTATCAAGACAGCTTTAACATCACTTTGTGTAGGACCTTTAGGTACATTGTGATTTTATGGGATTATCATGTATATGTCATCTGTTAGATAATGAATGACTATGTGATTAGAAAAATTTGGAACCCTGAATGAATTTTTGTTAGACTTTGTCTATTTTATTTCTTTTAGACTGTAAAACAATGTTTATTTTTTAACAAGCTAAAATATAGTAAGATAAAAAACAGTCACATTGAAGTTGGATAAGATAAACCAACAGGCAAGAAGCTTAAAAGAAAGCACAAAACTCAGAGACCTATTTCTTCACATATTCGAAGTTCGATAAGAGCATTGAACTGGAAGCATATACATATACATATATATATATATATATATATATATATATATATATATATATATATATATATATATATGTATGTTATATGATGTTTCTGTTCTGGCCCGGACTTTCTGGCCTAGCCTTGTGTGGACCCACAGACCCACAGTCCCATTATCCCACTGAAACACACAGACACATATTAATAGTACATTGATTGACCCGGGGCCTAGGCATATAACGTACTAACTCTTGCTCTTAATCTAACCCATGATTCTTATCCTGTTCAGCCATGTGACTTGGTACCTTTTCTGAGAGCAGCATAGTTGTCCTCTGTATCTTCTGGCTTCTCTAGCATTTCTGCTCTGTTCTTCCTGTTTCTAGAGTTTTCCCAGTCTGGTAGCTCCACCCACACTTCCTGTCTGCCTTTGGCCAACCAGCATTTTTATTAAACATTTTTATTAAAGGTGAGACAATTATGTAACAACCCCCCTACACATATGCTTACATGATTAAACATTTCATGTATTACAGCTGAAAAGTTATGCCAAGAACCCACATACATTCATATCCACACAATGAGTTATAAATTAACTGTGCACACAAGCTAGGCACATTTTGCAGTTACAAAGAAAGGGGCAGTTATTTTATTATCTTGAAATGTTGTTTTATAAGGAATCTTAAAGGAATTACAAACCTAAACTTTTATATATGTAAAATAACCAGTCAGCTCTACCCTAAATCGCTACCCATTCATTAATTGTTTTTTATATGAGGAGATTGAAGGCAAAAATGAGTAAAGGAATTAATCATCTCTTTGGTCATCAACCAGTCCAAGCAAGAAAAGTGTGTCCACTAGTAATAATTGGGCTGTTTTGTTCTTGTTCCCTGACCTTAAAGAGTTCCACATTCAATGATGTGCCTTTCTAAAGCCTTTGATTGTATTTTGTGGTTTTCAGCTCAAAGCTATTGGATAAAAACATCTTAGTCTAAGTTATGTTCAAAGCTTTGTTTCAGCTTTTGTGCACCCTGAAATCTGTGATCACCTCTCCTAACATTAAAGTTAAAAGGTTTTAAGCTAGCTGGGCTAGCTGGGACTCAGTTGTTTTCCTTTATCATTAACCTGACTGATCTAAAGCAGGTCCTTTGGTGGAACTGAAAGACCATAGCTGTAAAACTCATAGGCCTTAGTTGTGTAACATTTTCTTGTATTTATTTTTATTCATCAAAACTCTTTATGCAGCAGCTATCACTATTATTATTAATTAGTACAACTTGGGGGAATCATCTTCATGACAATCCTCAGATTAAAAAAATGGCCAGTAGAATGGGATGTTTCTGTGGGATAAACACTACATAACAGGCAGTAGGGATGTCTTCACACCCATTCACAGCATGCCAGGTACCAGAGAAATACTATGGCTGCAGCAAACATGCAAAGACACAGCAAAAGACAACCTTGCCTAACCAAGGTTGACTCTTCAGAGAATTTCCTCGTGGTGGTGGGCTGACACGTTGACCTTTAATTGCCACCTGCTGCTCCTTTGACATGGCCACTGGCATCTTATACTCTGCCTCCTCTCCTCTTCCTTGGAGTTTTCTAAGTTCTGAGGAGAGAGATTTGATGGAGACACCCCATTTAGGGAAGACTATTCCAAAGTCGTGTCGTGCCCCCCCCCCTTCCCCGTGAGTGTGCGTAAAATGTCTAGCTTAATTGTTCCATCTGCAGGAGGAAGCTTCTCTGATTATTGCTGAATAAGGCACTGATCTATGAATATAGCAGAGTAGATTAGGATGTTGTTACCTTTTTTGTTTGTTTTTTAGGAGTAAATAATCTTTTTAAAATTTTTCTATTTAAAATTTTTTTCATCCACACCCCTGCTCCCCCTCCCTCCCCTTCTCCCTCTCAGTCTTCCCCAGCCTCCCCCACCCAATCTTCCATCCATTCTCCAGGGAGGGCAAGGAATCCCAAGTTGAGTTAATTCTGTCTGCCATATCCAGTTGAGGTAGGACCTAGGTATTCCTTCCAGTATCAAGGCATTGTAAGGTGTTTCTTTGTAGGGAGTGGCTTCCAAGAAACCATTTTATACACCAGGAATATACTTTGGTCTCTGCTGGATCTCTGGATGAAAGTTCTGTAATGGCAGTTAGGGTAGTCAGTCGTTTGATTATAGGAGAAGACCAGTTTAGGCACCCTCTCCAGTAGTGCTTGAAGTACTAATCCACTCATCTTGTGGGTTCTTGGTATCTCCCTAGCACCAGGTTTCCCGTTAACCTCACAGTTGCTCCCACTATCAAGATATCTAAATCTCCCAAAAAAAGAGCTGCTTCCTGAGACACAGCCTTTGGAGAGCCCCAGAGAAAGGTGAGTTACCCTCCTCCCAGCTGGCCAATTAGGCCAGCTAGTACAACCCCAGATCTGGGTAGTAGGACACAACCTAGTATATAAAGGGCCTTTTCAAGTTATTGGGCATCCATTTCCATTATATTTAACACTGGATTAGGTACTGTATGTCTTTTCTACTAGGGGTCATTTCCCCCCTTTGTATTCTAAAATCCTGTTGTGTTTCTATCAGTCTCAACTTGAAAATAAGCAAACAAAACCAAGTACAGAATTAGATGTTTGGAGGCAGGAGAGCTGGTAAAGTGCTTTCTGTGCCTGAGGGCTTGGCTTGTAATTGCTGCAGTTTGGGGAAGAAGGTGGGGTAGAGATGCCGAGTGGTTGTGAGCTTGTTGGACAGCGAGTCTAGCTGAAACAGTGAGCTTCAAGTTCAGCAAGAGAAATCCTGCCTTAAAAACCAGCTGGAGTTCATCACAGTAATGATACAAAAAAGAAAGAAAGAGAGAGAGAGAGAGAGAGAGAGAGAGAGAGAGAGAGAGAGAGAGAGAGAGAGAGAGAGAGAGAGAGAGAGAGAGAGAGAGAGAAAGAAAGAAAAGAAAAGAAAGAGAAAGAAAGAAAAAGGGGTTGGGATAGAGAAAGATACTTAATGTCAACCTCGGGCCTTGACACACATATACTATATACACACAAGAATTTAGGCATTTTATTGTTTCTTGTTGAAGGCATGATAGGTTCTCTAAAGTCTGAGAGTAAACCCAACTCAAGTCAGTTTCTAAAATGTCATCCATCACTTATAATAAAATTTTCCTGAGCAGGAATCATTTTTCTAGAAAGAAAACTTTGGAGTTTAAGAATTTCAGAGACATTCACACAGAAAAGAAAGTGAAATTGTGTTTTGCTTCCTTGATCTTGCTGAAGCTTGTTGACCTTCCTATTTTAAAAGATGCATGATGCTCTTTCTACCATACAATGTAACTGGCCAGATAGGAATATCAGATCACAGAAGGTCTCTCCTTAAAATCATACACATCTCTTCCTACTTATCTAATTCTGAGTTATTAGTATGAACTGTCATATAATTAAAATTTCAATAATTTTGTAACCTCTAGCTGTCAAATCTTGGAAAATGCAGTGCCAATTATTAATGCATTTGATCTGTGTGAAAATTACTTAAAAGGTTCTCTGTTCTCATCATTTGCCTTTGATAATAGAGAATATTTGAATCTAAAATTTGTAATCACTGTTAGTAGGTGGCAAAGTTACTTGAACTGTATGATGAAATCTTTTTAACTTGAAATTTCACTCATTTTGTTGCAGCAGATGTTCTCTGTTCTAGGTAAGAGATCTTCTTTAACTTCCCAAGCCAGTAGCAAAGTCAGTTGGAAAGAAGAAAGAACTCTCAATACTTTTGTGTCCCTTAACATTGTATGAAAACATGACAAGTTCACATTGTCATTCAGCTCTTCAAATAGTATTGATTATTCTTTCAAAGACAGGATAAAAGTCAGTGTTTGCTCTCAGTCTGTATCCAGAAATGAGCTCAAGATGGACTATAGGAGGATTTCTGGAAGTCAGATAAAGGCCAGAATTCCTCAGGAATGCTTGTGAAAAATGATTCCCATTTGCCAAGAACAGTCATTTCCCTTTCCTCTGGCAGAAGGGACATGTGCTATCTGTGGTGCCCATGGGCATGCCAAAGCTCTCCTGGCTCCCTCAGTCCCTGTTCACAAGTACTTATTATAAATTTCAAAGTTCAAAGTTCATGACCACCTGACCTCCAGCTACTCAGCCTCTTTATCACACAGCTTCTTTTAATTTTCTTTCCCTTGCTTTCTTCATGATTTTTCGTAGCTCTCCTGTTTTCCTAGCCCTGGGTATGTCCAGTCTCCTCTTCTGTGTTCTGGACTCTTCCAGATGTCTCTTTATATCTTCTCTCTCTTATTCCCAATAAATCCCACCCCTAATAATAGAGTGATCTCATTGGCAGTTTCTTTACTTCACCCTCTCACATAGAGTGGGGGGAGATTTCTTGGATGGAAGCAATAACTGGCCAAAGTGATGTACTTTACAATTACGTCAGGTCCTCAAGGAAGGACTATCTAATAGCATGGTTGAGTGCTTCAGTGCACAAGAGCACCAAATAACAAAGTAACTTATAAATTAATAGATTCACATGATAAAACAATGGAGGAGGGTGGAGAGGAAGTTAGAACAAAGAGAGAAAAAATGCTTAATTGTTCTGTGAAAAACAGCTGATCTATCAGAAATGAGGTTTCCTAGAAGAAGGTCCTTGAGGTGACAGTTGCTAAGGGACAGAGAGGCTTGTCTTGGAGCATTTTAAAGACTAAGATGAAAGGAAGGGCTGTGAGGGTGGGGCGCACAGAGGAGGACTGCCTCAGCTCTCACCAGTGGAAGGAGACATCTAACCTTTCAGCAGTGGTGAAAAACTTTGTGATTTGGTTAAAAGAGCATGACCAGGCCAGGTACTGCTTAGGGCAGTATTTAGGAGCTGTTAGCTACAGCATAGCTTCTTAACTTTGTCCCAAGGAGGGGGTGTATGCTGATTTCATGAGGCTGTAGGGTCTGACTTTTTAAGAGTAACCACCATCTTAAAGGGACAGACCTGTGATCTACCCGAAGTGGTATAGCATTACTATACATTAGAGTGCAGTGAGTTCAGGATGCATATTTAATTGCTGAATCCATCATTAGCACAGTAAGCTTGGACCTGGAAGTGAAGCTCCAGCGTCTCTAGAAGTGACAGAGAGGAACACTAAAACTACTTAAGGGAAAGACCAGAAAAGGAACAAAAATCCAA
Source organism: Phyllotis vaccarum (assembly GCA_033318265.1). Lineage (NCBI taxonomy): Eukaryota > Metazoa > Chordata > Mammalia > Rodentia > Cricetidae > Phyllotis > Phyllotis vaccarum. Next base: position 105,042,423 of record JARWLC010000005.1, read on the forward strand.
AACCAAATATAGACCTAACTCCCACAAAACAATGGCAGCGGCAGCACATGGGCTCCAGGCCTCCCTCCACACCTAGGATCACAGTGGGGCTACCTCCAGAAAGCCCATCCCTTATAGCTCCTAAGAATTGAATTTTAGCTGTTCTAGGGTGCTGAGTTTCTTAACTCTCACCCACTTCTTTGTAGGCTACTAACAGTGTGGAAGAACAGAAACTTGCCTGTCACTGTTGTCTATGGGCTCTCAAGCTTATAGCATGTGTTATCATTTGTGTTATCTTTGCTCTTGTGCTTATGATTTTGTGCACTCTTTTAATCCTTTCTGGACATTCAATCGATGTTTTTGAGGAGCCGAAATAAGCATGTACATTCAGTTCATGTCTAGAAGTTGGAGTTTTTGATCCATGTTGTCATGTGAAGTCTAGGTGAGGATAGGCCTAGTTTAAGTTTGGAAATAAGGAGGCAGATGTATTAAAGTATATGAGTGCAGAGTTGGAAAGCTGTCATGTCTACACATTCAATTAATACTTAGCTTCTAGAGTTTAAAGAATTAAAAAGGCCGCAAGTAGATTTAATGCATACAGGATATGGGCACAGTGATTATTTTCTGCAGTGTGGCAGTGGAGCATGCTTTCAGTTGACATATACATACCAGTGATAGACACCTTATTCTATTGTAAACAATTCTGGCTATAAAATTCTTTTCTTAGAGTTTGTATCAGTTTCTTATGATTTTCAATTTGGGAGTTCAAGTCTATCTTTGAATAAAATAGAAGTTTTTATCTAAAACCTCTGCTTTTCTTTAAATGCTGATTCTGAAGGTTTTTTTTGTTTGTTTGTTTGTTTTTTTTGTCATTTGAAATGTTTCTACTTCCTCACTAAAAAGTTTAGGTCATCTTTAGACATATAAAGGTGAGATAAAACTGTCACATGCTGTCGTCAAACCAGTGATTCTCTTTCTTGAAATTATTTCACAATGGAGTTTTAAGCAGATCCGCACAAAACTAGAAGAAATGGGAAGACCAGCCCTGCACTTCTTAGGAGTAGCCTTGTCAAGACGCTGTGCTGAGACATTCCCCTTACTGCCCTGTGGCCCTCTGCACTAGCACCTCTCAGTGGGTTCTGTTGGAGACTGACCCACAGACATCAAGCAGAACTACCATTGTGTCAGGGCCCTGCAGGTGAACACTCACAGCCTAACCAGCCTCTCTTCAGAGACAATGGCATGTGAGACTTAGTTGAGAGCTGTAGGTAATGGGACAAGTATAAGAAGAGACATAAGAGATCCATTGACAGAGGCAATAAAAATCACATGCATCAATCCACAAGCAAAAGGGGGAGAGCTGCTATGAGACACTTGGTGAGAACAAAGGAGCGGAATCAAGTGGCAAGCCTGATGGAAAGCCAGAAGCATGTCCCAGAACACCACAGCTGTTGAGAATTACACCTCTTCCCTGTGCACTCTGACTAAGGAATGGCTGTTTCTGTATAGGCCCTCTCTTGTCCTCCTGCCTTCTTGGACTGATTTTATGTGTTCACCTGAAGAAGTCTAAAACGTGCTGAAAGACTCAGCTTGCCCTTCTGTGGCCTGACCTACACTGAGTGCATGAGAAAGTGCCAGAACTGAGTTTGTAAGGTGGAAAAAGAACAAGCTTATCTGGGAATACCAGACATGGCTCACATCCAGATGGGAGGTCAAGCTGATGTTGAAGGTAAGAGAACTTAAAGAAGGTTGAGTAGAAGTAGCACACAGTCCCTCATGCCAGCTGGATAGGCTAGATCCTTGCTAATGTGGCTTGAAGGTATTTTTGGGTTACCGTATCATGGTTCTTTCATTGCTACTGTCTTGGGAGATATCTTGGTTATTGTGAAAATATACTTGTCCTATCTTTTTTGGTGGCAAAAAAAGTGTCATTTGTCTCCCTCACTATGTCTCCCTGCGTGAAGGCAAAAGTGACTTACAGCAGCAATGTCCACAGGACTCTGGCCTCTAAGTGGTAACTGGGCTGCTGTAGAGGATCTTCCAGGATCCAGTCGTTCAATCTATTCTAGTTATTTCTTTAGCCTTCCCAATGTTTGGACTGTGGTGCTTTGATACAATATTATTCTTTATTTTGCAATATATTCCTTATCTTATAATTCTGAAAATATTAAAAAAAATAAGTATGTGGAGGTACCATATGTCTCTGTTTGGGACTTAAATGTTGGTATTTAGAATTTATTTTAATATTTGACAGTATCTTTTGATACTTTTTCCCCTAGACATTTTTTTGGTGAGGAGAGCTTTCTAGAAGAAACTTTAATAGCTTTTGAGGTTTTGAAATAGTCTTGTATTAGTATTATTTATGTAACCCATACACCGATTTGTAGTATGAGGTTTCTGTTCTGGACTTTCAGGCCTCGTCTCTAGGTTTAGGCCCGCAGACCCACAGACCTACACAGACACAGATTCATATGATAGTTTTAGGCTGATCGACCTAAGGCCCAGGCATATAACTTGCTAACTCTTTACCCTCAATCTAACCCATTACTCTTATCTTGTTCAGCCATGCGGCTGGGTACCTTTTCTTAGAGTAGCATAGTTGTCCTCTGCTTCTTCTGGCTTCTCTCTGGCCTTCTGTTCTGTGCTTCCTATTCTCAGAGTTTTCTTAGTCTGGTAGCCCTGCCCACACTTCCTGCCTGCCTTTGGCCAACCAGCGCTTTTTATTAAACCAGTGGGTGGGACAATTATTTACAATGTAACAACATAATCTCCCACACCAGTTTGAGAAGTTTTCATATTATATGAATGAATTAAGGATTTAACTTCTTGGTGTAAATCACACTAATACACTCCTTATCTCTAGCTGAATTCACTTGAAGAACTAACTGTATTTCAGAAAGGGCCATTTGGCCCGATTTTACTACAGGCAAGGAACTGTAAGGATTCTTTGGGGAGATATACACTTCTCACATCATGACTGGAAAGTAGTCTTCACTACTGCAGATTTGTAATTAGCGCTGTAGTGGGTTTAACTGACAAACTGTAGAGTAACTCTTATCATGACTCAGACCCCACATGTGTGTCTTGGTAATACCCTCAGAGTGTGCTTCTCTGGTTCAGATGGCCGTGTTTTGCCATTCCTTCACAAATGTACTTTCTTTGTCTGAAGAATATTAAAAAATCACATCTTGACTAATTCTCACACTTTCTTGAGGAGAAAGTTGTCTTAGTTGTGCTTCTATTTATGCAAAAAGCACTGAAGCAACTTGAAGAAGAAAAGATTTGTTTTGATTTACAATGGTAATCTATCATGAGGAGAAGTCATGGCAGGAACTCACGGTGGGAACCTAGTGACAGGAACTGAAGTAAAAGGCCATGAAGAAATGCTGTCTACTGGCTTGCTTTTCTTGGCTTACTTAGCCTGATTTATTTTATAATAATCCAGGACCACCTGTCCCCAGGGATGGCATCTCCCAAAATAACCTGGACATCAATCACTAATCAAGAAAATGCCTCATAGACTTGCCTTCAGGCTAATCTGATGGAGGAATTTTATCAACTGAGTTTCCTCTTCCCAGATAACTGTAGCTTGTATCAAGTTGATTAAAAAAAAAAAAAAAAAAAAAAAAGGAAAAAGGAAAAAAAAAACCTAGCCAGAACAGTTGACCCTTTGTCATCTTGACACTCTATTAGATTACTATTAAACCATAAAATTTTCTTTCTTGTTTATCCCCAAGCTCTAATATTAATATCTGTAATATAATGTATGACATTTATTGACTTTTAAAAAAGTCTCACAGTCTCTTCAAAAATTCAAATGCTTTAAAAATTCAGTCTCTATAATATTCAAAAAGCTACTTGAGCTATTAGAACATTTCAAAGTATATCTAAAATCCTCAAGTCTTTTAACTGTAGGCTCTTGTTAAAAAAAAGTTACAGTGGTGATTTGAATGAAAATGTCCACCATAGTCTCATATATTTGCACACACGGTCCCCAATTGATGGAACTGTTTGAGAGTGATTAAGAGGTATGGCCTTATTGGAGGAGATGTGCTGTTGTAGTGGACTTTGAGGTTTCAAATACCCACATCATTTTCAGTTAGTACACTCTTTCTGCCTCTTGGATGTTGTCTCAACATGTACATTCAGATCTACTGCATTCTTGCTGCTACACTCTCCACCATGATAGCCATGGATACCCTCTAAAGCTGTAAATTCCTTTGAAACTCTTTTATAAATTATCTTAGCCATAAAATGTTTTCAGATCAATAGAAAATTAACTAAGACAGACGTTGGTAATGTAACAGGTGTGTGTCACTTCTGTGACAGGCCTGACCATGCTGTTTTTTGAAAGAATACGAAGGACTTTGGGACTTTGGACTAGGAAAGCAATTGAATACTAAAAGTGGTGCTTAATGGGATATTTTAATAGGAGCTTGGAAGCTAGTAGTGCTGAAAATAATGTGAACTATGAATGCCTAACTCAATAGGTTTGAAGGGGCACAATATTAGCAACCAGTATAGAGACCATTCTTCAATACTTTGGCAAAGAATATAACTGCTTTTTGCTTTTTTCCTTGTCCTAACAATCTGCCTGAGTCAAAATTGAAAGTTTTTTAGATTGATTTTTTGTAAAGATTTCAAACGAGCTTAATATTGGCTGTCTCACATGGTTACTAATGATCATTTTAATGCATATCTACAATTGAAAATATCAAGCAAGATGAAAGAAATACAAAATCCACAGTTTGAGGAGAAAAAAGAGCACCAGAAAATATAATGTTGGATTCAAGCCTTGTGCTCAAAGAGATGAGAAATTTAAAGTAAGTCTTGATGTAAAATGGAATAAAGGGAATAGTGGTCCAAAGCAAGACTTCACCCAGATAGGCTCCCAACATATAAAAAAGGAAATACCTAAGGAATCTACTGCTCCTAAAGAAAATAAAGCTTTATTCAGAAAAGTAAAATATCAATGAATAAAAGCTTATACAAATTTAACTCAGGGAGGGGGACCAGATTCCATTTAAAGCAGAACTCAGTAGCATCAGCCTGAGATCCTCCTTGGAAGTCAAGGATACACTACCCAGGTAGTGGTGAAGCATATCTTTAATCCCAGTACTCAGAAGGCCAGCCTGGTCTCCTGAGCATGCTCCAGAATAGCCAGGGCTACACAGAAAAGCCTTGTCTCAAAAAATCAAAGATCCAAACCAAAACAAAAAGGATACACTAGTACAATATTGTAGGATCTTCCTTCACTAGTAAAGAAAACCACTAGTCAAGAAAATGTTCTACATGCTTGCCTACAGTGTCAAGTTAACAAACAACCACAAAAACATACCAAATGCATGTACATGTGTAGTATGAGGTTTCTGGCCCTGACTTTCAGGCCTAACCTCAAGGTTTAGGACCCAGACCCGCAGACCCACAGACCCATAGACCCACAGACCCACAGACCCACAGAGACACACAGATGCTTACAATTAGTTTTTGGCTGATCAACCTAAGGCCCAGGCATGTAACTTGCTAACTCTGTACCCTTAATCTAACCCATGACTGCTATCCTGTTCAGCCATGTGGCTCAGTACCTTTTCTTAGAGCAGCATAGTTGTCCTCTGCTTCTTCCGGCTTTTCTCTGGTGTTCTGCTCTGTGCTTCCTGTTCTCAAGAGTTTTCTTAGTCTGATAGCCCCACCCACACGTCCTGCCTGCCTTTGGCCAATCAGCACTTTTTATTAAACCAGTGGGTGGGATAATTATTTACAATGAAGCAACACAATCTCCCACATACATGTAAATTAATAAACCTTTTATGCATTTATCATTTTGTATTTACTGAGATTTTCAATCTAGCCAAAGAACCCATATAAGAACAAAGGGAGAAGACAGAAGTTTTCTCATTCTTATTTATTCCCTGTTAGGACCCACCAGACCTTTCTGATGGTTTCTGGCATGAAGGGAGTGTTGGATTAAGACATATTAGGGATAGAAAGAATTAAGATAGAGATGGAAGCATAGTATGAGGGGGTGTCATTGAGTGAATACTCAGCTGTTCTGATTTTATTTCCGCTGGGCTTTTTAAACCAAGCAAAGGGAGGGGAAGTACGGACAGGTATAAACACTTCTTCAATTCTCAAATATAAGACACTTGGTATCCACGTCTTTGGCCAAAGCATCCTATTATGCAGCCTTGCAGTAGGGGGAGGGAATAAGCTCCACTTCTCTGAACTTGAGTCAAAATGGAATCAAGTCATAAGCTAGAATCACTGTGGGTTCCCACAATCCCATCCCTTTGTGATGGTGAAACTTGATTATCAACTTCAGAAGATAAAGATTCTCCATAGAAACAGGTCTTTTGGGTATCTCTGTGAAGAATTATCTAGGTTAGCTTAACTGAGTTATGAAGACCCACCATAAATATGAGTGACAACATTGTATGAGCTGGGGATTTCAGACTACATAAAAAAAAGATAGCTGAGCATTTGCTGCTGTCTCCTTCCTGGTAGTGGACACGGTGTGATCAGTTACCTCCTATTCCTGCTGCTATGATGAAGTGTATCTCCTGAGTCTGAAATTAAGCTAATACCTTCTTAAGCTGATTTTCAGAAATATGGTTATAAAATAAGGCAAGTGACAAACACAATTTTTTCCTGTGAGAGACAAAGTTAACATTTTAAGCTCTAATTAGTATGCCTAAGCGATCCATGAAACAAAAATACCTCTGAACTACAATCCTCTTGTCCAAGGACAGAAAAAGTTAATGAACTGCTGGAGCCTGTTGTTTATAAGAAATAATAAGTCTCATGTTTTCACTCCCCTAAATAAGTTTGTTTGGCCTATCTACACCTGATGTGCTTTGTCAAATGTTGGTGGGAGGTTCACATGTAGGAAATACATCAGGGTGTATGCTTGGCCCTTGAATGGACCTGATGGGAAATGTGCATTGTGGGTTTGGCCTTTTAAGCCCCTGTAAACGTGACTCAGAGCCATTTCCTGGGAAACCAGGTATGGACTTCATCAGAACCCATCCAGTATTTAGTTAAAGCTTCCTTCATATTTAACTTTAAACAGTGGTAGGAGCCTTATTCTCAAGTGGTGAGGTTAACATTTTCAGGAGGTCTCCAGGAGGTTCATACCATTCACCCAGATTCTACAGTTGAAACTTCATTCTGAGTTTCAGGGCTGAGGGCTGCTTCCAAAGGCATAAGCCTTGAGAAACTTCAAGGCTTTAAGGCTCCAAGGCTGCCTTCAGTTCACAGACTCTGGGGTGAATTTCCATGCTGAGCAATGCAATCATCGACAGAGGCATCCTGATGAGTCATAGTCTGGTACTGTTTTGTGGGATCCTTATCTAGTATATGGAGGGTGTTGAAACAGGACCCAAATATTCTCCCAGCCAGGCAAAATAGAAAGATGTCTCCTGCCCTCCTGGTTCTGGTTGGTTGGAAAATTTTGTCTGTTTAAAAGTTCTGTCTGTCTTGTTGGAAAGTTTTGTTTACCTATTTCTTGTGAAAGTTGTGTGTTTGTTTTGTTGGAAAGTTTTCTTTGTGTTTTCTGCTGTGCCTATAAGTCTTTTTGCAAGCATTGAGCTGAGACAGAAATGCTATTTCTGCTGCCACCCCTGACAGCTACCAGGTATCACCACCACTGCCATTGCTGTATTTGTGTCTGAGCCTCAGAATTATCCTGGAGCTCTCTGGTCACTGGATTCTGGTTAGTAGGAGTTCAGATGTCTTTTGAGTATGGATAAAACAGTTGTTTTATGCTGTTCTACTTTATTGGGAAGCTGGCTCTAGAGCTGAGTTTTGGCTCTCCCTTCTCTAGATCCCAGCATATTTAAAAGTTTCCTCTATGTCCTGGGCCAGTTGAATCGCCTGACACTGTGACAAGGAAAAGAAAGGATACAAAATAGCCAAAAAACTTATACTTGGTTTATGTGAATGTTCTTCACCTCAAGATTTATAAGTTTATTTTATTGGATGTGGTATAAAATCTATGAAAAAAGTTAACTTAAAACAAATAACACTAGGAGTTGATAGTTAAAAATTATGCATAGGTAATTTTAAAGAAACCATTTTGGAATATAAGCAACAAGTGGATTGCCACTATCTTTTGGCGGCCACATGGCTGACAGTCATTTTGCTAGGATTGAAGAGGATGAATGTTATGTGGTTTCATCACCATCTGAGTAAAGGTGACCACGTAGTATGGGCCTTCAAAGGTATTTAGGAGTAGGGTTGAGTTTTGTATAATAATTCCTGTCCTGTCCTGAAAAAAAAAAGATTGGGAAAGATAGGATTTAAAAAAAAATGATCGCCTAATAATGTATTAAAGCTGTACTTCTATGACTTCATATCAAGAATGTACCTTATGCTGGAAGTCAAACTTTGTAATTCAATAGTCGCCTAGGTAGTACTGGTTTTAAGGGGTCATGGAGAACAGCTGAAACTTGCCAATGTGTGGCAAGGATAGCATTTCTAAAGAAAGCCCGGTTGCAATAGTGGACTCTAGAACCTGCCTTTTGGAAATACTTGTGCCTTGTGATAGAAGCACCAGCCATAATGAAACAGAGGAAACTGGGATCTAGAAGGCAGGTTATGTATATGCTACTGAGGGTAGATCCAGAGAGGTGATATGAGCCCCTGAGAAAGTCCAAAGGATTGTGAATGAATTCCAGATATTGAACTTTGAATTGTTTGCACTGTTAAAGCTTGGTTTTGCCTTATGCAAATTATGGATATGCCCTGTATCTTCCCTTTAGAAATAAAAAATATACTTTATTTTTTAATATTGTAGGAGCACATAGTTGAGAGGTTTAAAATAATAATAAAAGAGAAAATTTTGAAGTTTTACAGAAAATTTAAATTAAGCAACTGGGTTATTTTTTTAATGAGCAGCTTTTAAAATATTTATAAGGTTATGAGACATTTTAAGTTTATAAAATGTTCAATATTACTAAGATTTGAATTTAAAAATAAATTAAAAGGTTAAAAATGGGGCCACAGTTATAAACATTAAATACTAAACACCAGAAAGTGAGATGTTCATTTCTTGTGATGCAGCAAGTCTGGCAGTCTTGGAGCAGCTTCTCAACCTACAAGTCTCAACCCTTTGGGAGTTAAAAGACTTTTCTTTATAAGGGTAGCCTAGGATCACCTTTATATTGGGTGTTTGCATTGCAATTCCTAACAGTGTCAAAATTATAACTTTGAAATAGAAATGGGAATTATTTTGTGATTGGGAAGTGAGGTGGTTTGAAAGAAAATGGCACCCAAAGGGAGTGGCACGTTTGGCCTTGTAGGAGTAGGTGTGGCCTTGTTGGAGGAAGTGTGTCACTGTGGGGAAGGGCTTTGAGGTCTCTTTTTCAAGCTTCACTCAGTGTGATAGTCAACTTTCTGCTTTTTTCTGGTCAAGATATATCATGATGATAATGAACTGAACCTCTGAAACTGTCAGCTACCACCTCAATTAAATGTTTACTTTTGTGAAAGTTGTGGTCATGCTGTCTCTTCATAGCAATAAGAACCTTAACTAAGGCAGGAGGTCACTGCAACATGGGGAGCTGTATTGAGGGTTGCATCATGGGGAAGATTGAGAACCACTGGCTTAGAGAATGTCTCTTTTTACCTAAGGTCTTTTCATGATTAAGAATCATGTCTAGCTTCCCTGTCTTTGCTAAATGTGTTAAGCTTAAGCCATTTTGATAAACTGAGTCATATATGAAAATGTTATATTCTGTGTTGGTGTGCTGTAAAAGAATCAGAAAAGTTCCCAGTCTCTCTATGTATGTTTATGAGTTAAAAGTTTTATTTTGATACTAAAGAAGCCTCAATTCAGAAGTTTTTTAAGGCTTAAACTTAATAGAGATATATTTGTAAACTCCTAATTTTAAAAAAGCTATTAACTTATTTAAACCATTAAAGATAATTAAGACATGTAAGTTAATGGTCAGTCACCTCAAATTTTTTAATGTGTTCAGAACTACAGAAGTAGTCATGACAAATATTAATGTGATTAATTATTAAAAAAATCTCTATTCTCCTGTATATGTTTTCAAGGTTAAGCCTAAAGCAAGTAACTAAACACAAGCAAGGTTTGTTTAACTCAGGTATTTTTAATATATAATGGTTCTCAAACTTGTCACAGATCTACTGACCATGGCATTTAAACTGTTTAAGGAAAAACCTTACTACGACAGAAGGCCCCCCCCCCCCCCCCCAGTTCCTAGCAGTGACCACAAAGTCTCCAAAGATGCTGATGGTCAGCGTGTGTTCACCTGGATTGTGGTAACTCTAGCCACTGGTAAAGTCTACCCCAATGTCATGCCTGCTTTCAGAACTCAGCTGTGGACTGTGGACAAAGCAGGATACTAGAGAGTTGATGGTGCCACACTAACTAAACAAAGTAAGGTCAGTCTCCCAAGTTCCTCCTCTACAGGAAAATCTCTGAAAATTTCTCAGACTTGTGCTTGGTGTCCAAAGACTGGTGCTTCCCTGGGACCTCTGCCCCTAACAAAACCCATGGAGACATCAGGAGTCTGTGATAACCATCTAGGTAATGGACTAGTCTGTCATTTTAATTAATACACAAGACATTGAATTATACTTCGTGCTATAATTTATTCTTCTCAAATATTTATGGCTAGGCTAACTATTGTGCAGTAAATTTAGAAGCAGCTAGCAATCAGGTTTTTCTCCAAGGCTGCAGCTACCTTGTTAGCTGATTTCTATATAAAAATAAAGCCTTGTTTTTCTAGATCGACTAGGCATTCTGATGAGAAAAGATAGTCAGCGTTGCCTTGCTAACAGGCTTCATTAAAAAAAATAAGCAGATTTTAAATCTAACTTTCTACTAGAGGAACACTATTTGAAATGACTGATCTCAGTAATAACTACTTGTATCTCTAGTAAATAATTATATGAAAAAAGGTTAAAGCATATGCAAGTTTTGAGGGTTTAAGAAAATATTTTAAGATATATAAAGGTCTGAAGATATGAAAGCTTAAGTATGTTCTGAGAGTTTCAGAAAATGGTTTCAGATATATAAATGCAAGTTGTAAATGTATACGTAAATTACTTAAGGTATGTGAAAATGGAAAATGTTTCAGGTTTTGTTGCAGGATATTTAATCATACTATGAACCCTGAGATTGTGTTATTTACTAGAATAACACATTTCTAGTTGTGGTAGGGCTTAACTCTAGCACACATCTTTAATCCAAGAGCTTTTTGCTTATTTTAAACAGGATTAAATGATATTATCCATAGGTCAAGAGGTGAAGCAAACAACCAGATGACAGGAAGTGAACAAGAAAAACTTCCCTAGCCAGCGGGGTCTTCAATGGAGACACTAGAAGGGGAAACGATGAACGAAAGGGACAAGAGACACAAAGAATTGACAGCAAGACAGTATTCTGATCAAGCTGCAAAATTTTATTTTTCTCAGGCAGGTTTTATAACAAACCAAGCAGGAAGTAGGTGCAGGTTGGAAAGTTCTCAGAGCCAGGTTGCCTAGCAACCTAACAACTTGTTTTCAGTAACGATCAATTGCACAGGTACTGGAACTTGGGCTTTTGCCAAGTGCTTCATACGATTTCTGTGAAATAGCCCAGGCATGCCTCGTCCAGCGAGACTAGTTATTCGTGGGTCTTCGAAGAGGTGCCACCTGAAATACCAATGGGGGGAGAGAGAAAGGAGACCAAGCTAAGAATGACAGAGTCAGTCTGAATCATGTCAAGGCCTCCTTTATTGAACAAAAGGCAGCAGTACTTATAGGCACGCCCATGCAAATTAGGTGTAAATGTGCACAGACCAATAGGGACCTCGGGGGCGAAGTCCCCAGGGGGGAGGGGTTTAAGGGAAATGTGGGAACCAGTCTTCTTTGTTCTGTTCTCAACTCGGTCCACCATGCCCTTACAATCGCTAGCCAGGAAGGAGCGGGGAGTGGTTAGTTGCAGAGAGGGGTGAGTGATTTGCTATTTTTGGCCACTGTGCTTAACAATACCAGGAAAATGCCTAAAAGGGACATCTTGTGGTTCTTAGAGAACTGCCTTTAACAAAACCGGGAAAGAATCTCTTGCCAGCAAGCAATGTGCTTAAAAACCATGAAAAGGTCACTGCTTGATGCCTCCAACACAGGCAGAGAGGGGAAATAGAAACTTTGTCTTTGGGAAGGGAAACAGAAACTTAGTCTCTGGCAGGGGAAATAGAAACTTAGTCTCTGGCAGCAATGTGGCATGTCTCTGGTTCTTCCCCAGCAAAAAACTATAGAGAACCAGAAGGAGTCAGGAGGACTGAGAGAGGAAGAGAGAGAGAGGCAAAGAAGAGGTAGAAGGGAGGGAGGGGCATTGAGCTGAAGGTATCTTGTTTGAGATGGTATAGGAGAAAGATCTCTTTATGGAATGTCAGTGGAGGAAGAACCTCAGCTGGTGCTTGTTCTGCTTCTCTGAGCTAGCAGGCATCTGGCACCTGAGTCCTTATTTGTAAAATCAAACTATTGAGATTTAGTCAAAAACATTTGATACTCCAATATGTGTCATGACCACATGGGCAAAGAGATCACACCAGCTGTAGACAAACTGAGAAGCCAGCAGATTTGGTAAGACATCTGGAGAAAGTAATATTAAAGGAAAAAATTTCCGATGTTACTGATGAGAAATATCATAATACACGCTGTTAGAATACCATATAATGCTATTTTAGATGGATTGAATATAGAAGCAGAAAATGAAAAGATAAATAACTTAAATGAGATTGGCACAATATCAATTACAATTATTATAAGTCTGTTATTCATATTTTATAGTCATAGTGGTTTTTGTGCCAAGCATGAAATGAAGATTAATGAGATATAAGCCTTAGAAAGACTTATAGATAAAAATAAGAAAAATACTCAGACATATACAGAGGAATTTAGACAAGAATTTACATGTTGTAACTGAAGAGGGCTGGTCCAAGTTTGTTAGAAAACCAACCTAGAAAACCAACCTTAGTTTATTGAGTTACTGTTTAAGAACTACCGGCAGATGATAGGCTATCAAGAAGTTAAATTAGATTCTAGAGAAATATTATATTTGAAGAGGCTTAAGAAAGCGATCATGTCATGTGGTATGAATTCACACTATTTGAAGCAGTTATTAATTCAGGGGCAACTCAGAACAGAATTACCTCTCAAGACTGGAAAAATTTGGCAACAGCAATATTGAAAGCTGACTGTCAGCTACAATGGCAAATGTGGTGGAAAGAGAAAGCTAGGTCCATAGAACTATGAGATAAGGCTAGAGGCATTAATATTTCTTAAGATCAGTTGCTAGGTGAAGATTAATATGGGGAGTCACAAAGGAAGCTTGAATTTGGTAATACCTCCTTGCACCGTGCTGTTCAGTAGCATTAAATGCTTGGGACAAGGTTGAAGAATGAGAAAAGATCTGAATTATTTAATAAAACTATAAAAACCCACAAAGAAACCTTATTTGATTTTTTGGCAAAAATGGATATTGATGCAAATAAATCAGGAAAGGTAGATTATAAGTCAGGAAAAAGAAATAAAGTTATTCAAAGACCTTATGATTTAATTTAAAAAAAGCAGAGCCATATGCCATTCTTACAGTATTATTAGATTTTCCTGAAACTCTTAATATAATTGCTGATTATTAATATGCAAGTTGTTTTATAGGTTGAAACCACTGAACTTGTTCTCATAATTCGGAATTAACTTTGCTATTTATTCAAATACAACAAGTAGTCGAAATAGAAATCACCTGTTGTATAGAACACATACCAGATCCCATATGGGTCTATCAAGCTCTCTAACACAAGGCAATGATAAAATTGATCAGCTATTAATAGGAAATGTACCAGAAGCCTCAGAATTTCATGTGAAACACTGTGTTAACAGCAAAGGTTTGAAGAAAGATTTTTCTATCACTTGGCAACAAACCCAAAAAATTATAAGAAAATGTCCTACTTTTTCTTTGTATAATCATAATCTATTACCTGCATGAAGTAACTCGAAGGTACCCAAAGAAATAAAATGTGCTTAATCCTAGCACTTGGGAGGCAGAGGCAGGTGGATCTCAGTGAGGTTAAAGTCAGCCTGGTTTACAAAGTAAGTTCCAGGATAGCCAGTACTGTTACATAGAGAAACCCTGTCTCAAAACACCCCAACCAAAAAAGAAAGAAATGAAATTTGGCAAATGGACATGTTTCATTTTTCAGAGTTTGGAAAATGAAAATATGTGCACCATCCCATAGAGACATACTCAGGACTTCAATGGGCTGTTTTAAGTTCTGAAATGGTTGATTCTGAAATTTCACATTTATTACAAGTTACAGTTATTATGGAAACACCTGTATACATTGAGACTGACAGTGCTCCAGCATATATCTCTGGTAAAATAAAATAGTAATTTAAAGAATTACAGCAGAGAGCATATGCAATCCTATAGGAGAAGCAGTTACAGAAACATCTAAAATTTTTAAAGTGCTAATGAGAAACAACAGCTGCAGAGAGACAATGTAAAGAAAAACCTTCTGAATTAAATTAGCCTATATATATTTCTCTTTTAAATTATTCTTTGTGTCTTTCACACCATGCTTTCGGATCCCACTCATCGCCCCCACTAAAAAAATAAAAACAAAATAAAATTTAAGAGAAAATAAGGGGAAAAGGAAGGAAGGTTCATGAAAGCTTCATTGTGATATAGTGAGTTATGCAGTAAACCCCTTTATCCATATCCACACATTTTTATATGCAGGTTATTATTGCAAAGACTTATTGACCTGGTTTTAGACCTCTGGTCTCTGCTTCACCATTGACATTGAGCTCTCACTGTGACTCTTCCTGAATATCCTGTTGCTACTCTATGTTTTAGACATTCTGTAGCCCTGGTCTACGGGACCAATGCCTTACCCCCTTATTCTCCAGCAGATTGCAGATAGAGTGGATATTGGAGTGGTCCAACACTTAACCCTGGTTATGGGCCTGGGTAGTTGCAGGGCTGGTCAGCCCACAAATTCTTCCTTGTCTTTACTACCAGAGTGAGTTCTCCAGCATTATTCTGATTGTTTTACCCATTTCAGTGATGAGCAAGGGGCAGGACTAATTCTTGGGCTTTCACATCCCCAGGGTTGGTTCTCTCACACCTACGCCTTCAGGACCAGCTCTACTGTGTTGCACAGGTGATGTGTAGCGGCCACTCTCCTGAATGGCAGCTGATGAAGAGCAAGGATAGCTTATTACTTCAGGGATACCATACCTGCCTTAGACATTGATGTGCAGTAAGAGGGAAACATCTCTCCCCTGCCCATGCTGCCACATAACAGAAAAGTAATGGGTACAACTCTCCTGTGCTGACAACATCAGGGCTAGCTTACCCACACCGTTGCAGCTGCCCAGGCAAGGTGCAGAGACCACTTTCCCAATTGCTGCAACTGGTAAGGGGGAGGATCAACTTCCTTGCCCACCACAGATGGCAGTGTCAAGAAGGGGAGGGCATCTTTCCCTTAGTCTCACAAGCATATGGCAGATGAGGTGAGTGTAAGTAGCCAACTATCCCACTTTCACACCCTCAGGGATACTTCACACATGTCTCATTACTGGCTTCAGCACAGTGAATGGCATTTTATTGCTGGTAGGGCAGGGCAGAGCAGGGTGTTGTGTGCTTTCAAGGCTTGGGACTGTGCATAGGTCTAATTATTTTGAGACTCTATAGCCTTTTACTTATACAGTGTTTTACATTGGGGAATATCTCTTCTTGGAAAAAAACTCCATGGTACTTTTCACAGAAGAGTATAATTCATAAATGTTAAGACATTTTCCTGGACTTGGGTTCTTAACATCTTAAAAATGCAAAGGCACACATAATGTCCTTGGAAGGTACAATTTTGATTTTTAAAAAATCATTTTTCTTTCATTAGTCTGGCCCCTGTAATGAGATGCCTTTGAGCCACTGTGAGTCCAGATGTGTGAAGGAAACAGCAGACGGGGTGAAGAGTGCCTCTATCCTCAAAATCTCAGGTATTATAATCTTTCCTATCAGATGATATAAACAAAACACTGTCTTAACATATTCTCAGAATAAAGATGCTCAAATCAAATACTGTCTTAATAAAAATTGTTCTTTGTAAGAGGAAGATGGCTGAAATAACTCTACACATTAAAATTACCCCATTAACTATGTAATTTTTATTAGAGTATTTGCAATCTAAAACTGAGAAACGTTCTAAGCTTTTCTTTATCTCTGACCCCCCCCCCCAGGTGCTGCTAAATACCTACAATCATTAAGGAATGACTGCTTATGGCATAGTAAGCACCATATTCATCCTAAACTGTAAAAACAAAACAAGAAAGCTGGAACCTATTCCCTAGTACCCATGAACTTAAATTATGACCTTTATCATTTATGTACAGCACATCCATAGCTTTTACAGAAGAGTATTGTCAACCCCCACACATACAGTACAGGAGGAGGGTGTGGGGATATACTAAAACATTCGGAGATATCAGAGGGATCTGCCCACAGTCAGTCTAGGAGGATCAGAGAGTGGTGATTCACACCTTTAATCCCAGCACAGGGAGTATCCTGGAATTGGTGACCTACGCCCTTAATCCTAACTGAGTTCAAGTTCATTTTAGTTTACAGAAGGAGTTCCAGGCTCCCAGGCAGGCAGTGGTGTGGCCACACCTTAACTTACCAAGAGAGTATTAAAGGCAGGCATAGAAAGACAGAAGGAGAGAAGCCAAGGGAAACCAGGCTGAGGAAGCTGGAAGACAGCTGGGTGAGATCTGACTGTGGGGTTTACTCTCTCTAATATCTCCAACTTACCCAGAGATCTGGCCCTGAGTTTCCTTTATTTGTGCAACAGGAGGGTCACAAAATATATCCCTTGTGAGTACCAGCTGCCACTTAGATATCTTCCTGCCAAAGCTGATTTGTTAAGGTATTTTCATGGAGCAGAGATGGGAATGTTGAGTCCAGTCATATGCAGGTAAAGTGTGTCTGAGTGTAGTGAACGGCTCTGACTGAACTGTTTCTTCATCCTAGGCTTTGATATTTGAGGCTCCAGAATTTATAGTGGTTTCCACAACTAGCACCAGAAACTTATTTCATTGGTTCAAAAAAGAAGTGTAAAAGGAAATTCACAAAATACAGTTGATATCCCTGAGAGAACTATAAGCCCTTGGACAATAGGATGGAAAAGCAGTGGCAGGAGCTGGAGACAATGGTTACACTTATTTCCAGGAAATAATGAGATGAATGGTGCTCAACTCTGACCATTTCCTCTTTTCTTATTTGTTCCAGACTTCATCTCGTGTGATAGAGTCATCCTTATTGAGGTTGGTCTTCTATGCTTAGTTAAAACTCTCAGAAAATATTCTCATAGATGCACCCAGAACTGCATTTCCATGGTGGTTATAAACCCATCAAGTTGATCATCAAGTTTAATTACTTGGTAACTCAGCTCTTCTCCATAAACCTGTATATAAAACTTTATCTTTTTTGTAGATGGGAAAGTGACTCACTTAAATTACTTGTTCACAGTCTTGCTCTTAGTAAACAGATATGTTTAGATTAGTGGTTCTCAATCTTTTTAATGCTGTGAACCTGCTCTTAGTAAACAGATATGTTTAGATTAGTGATTCTCAATCTTTTTAATGCTGTGACCCTTTAGTACAGTTCCTCATGTGGTGACCTTCAATCATAAATCATTTCATTTCTACTTCATAACTGTAATGTTGCTACTTTTATGAATAGTAATGCAAATATCTGATATGTGACCCCTGTGGAAGGATCATTTGACCCCCTAGGGGTTTGCCCACAGGTTGAAAGCTACTGCTTTAAACCATTGTTTAGTCACTTAGGAGAGAACCTACAGAATTGGGTATAATCAGATAATATGGTAAAAGGGATGTGAAGATTTTTGAACAGCATTTCCCTGGGATATCTGCATTGTATTATTAGAATTGGAAGAGGGAAGTGGTGTGGCTTCTCTAATGGGGCTAGAAATGAGAATCAGGGGAATTCAAAACTAGAGTAAGAGACAACCAAGACTGTTCTTGTCAATTTTTTTGGAGGTGGGGTGGGGGAGATAGTCTCACAGATCTAAAAGAAGGGGTTAAGAGACAATAATGGATTTTGTCACTTAAAGGAAAAAGGAGTAGATAGGGAGAATAAAGAGTAGAAAGCAAGCAATGACATCTCAAATTTGGTTTCTAGAACTTCCAGTCATAGGGAGTAATTGCTCTTTCCAGCTTGTCATGAATCCTATAAAAAGCAGCTGCTTACTCAGAGAGGTAGGCAATCAGTCAGGCTTTTCTCCTTCCCCTTGCTGTGTTGGGAGATATAGGAATGTCTCACATAAACAGACTTCTCCAGATTAAGGGTCTCCTGCTGGATTGCAGTATCCAGGCCTGAAATGTAGCATAAGGCTTAGAATGAGCAGTATACCTCAGTCTACACGTAGGGTTAGCATTGATTATTTTGTGAGAGTAATAAGAGTTAATGTATTTACTACCCATAGGTGAATACTGCTTCCCCCTAAGAAAGTCATTCCAGCAGCATTGAGGCTTTGGGTTGTCACTTCTCACCCTCTTGCTGTATGAATCCTGATTGGTCTTTTAATAAAAACCCAGAGCTAGATATTGGGGAAAAGCTGAAAGATCAGAGAGTCAGAGGAACAAGCCACAGCCACTTCTCATCACTATTAAATCCTCTGGCCAAAAGGGGTAGATCCTGTCTCCAGGAATCCTCAGACTAAAGAGGGGAAGTAAAGGGAACCACAAGGGGAGAACTCCTGTCTCCTGCATTATATTCCTTTCTCTTCCCAGCAATATTACTAGCTGTCTCAACCTTTCTAGTGCTGGGATTAAAGGTGTGTGATCCCAAGTGCTAAAATTAAAGGTACATGCTACCACTGCCTGACTCTGTTTCACTCTTTCTCTTTTAGACTGGATTAATCTCATGTAGCCCAGGCTAGCCTTGAACTCCCATAGATTTTTCTGCCTCTGCCTTAGTAATACTAAGTTTAAAGGTGTGTGCCACTACTGCCTGACCTTTATAGAGAACACTTTGGCTGGCTCTGTCCTCTGATCTTCAGGCAAATTTTATTTGATACACAATATATTACCACATTTTTTTTTGTCAAAAATAAAAAGTTATAACTAATATAAAAATACATACAATAAGTACAATAACTATGTACAAAATATACAGACAATAATTACGTCAATAATGTCTAGTCAATTAACAATTGACAAATTCAGAGAAAATACTCCATTATTTATCCTATCTTGGTGAGTCCAAAGTGTTGTACCTAATTCACCCACTATCCTAACTTTTATTACCAACAGAAAACTATCTTCGGATGTCTTTCACAGCTTATACTTCTTTAGTGATTTTTTTTTCTAAATCTGTAACTAGGAAAACTATAACTATCTAGTCTTCAACTCCTTCAGAGACCTGAGAAAGAAATAATATTACCTAAATAAACAGGAAGTATAAGCAAGTGACTTCCAAAATATATGAGAAGTGACAGAAACAGCTGGATGCCTAGATAGTCTCCCAAGGTTCCTCTGTAATGCTGGAGGGTTCATCTTAAACCTGTAGCCCTAGCATATCTGACAGACTTATCTGTAAAGCGGGATTTTCTGTTCTACCTTGTTTTGGAAAGTTTAACAGTCTTTGCTTTTTGTATCCTGCTTGTCTATTTTGGACAGCATAATGTCTGCAGTTGAGGTAAGGGCATTTTCTTTCCCAGTAGCTAACTTTTGCCACAAAGAAGGTCAAGTCCATATGGAAATTCTTTGATACTCATCATCCTCTTTGAAGCAGTTTGGTGCTGCCATGAGAAGACGTGTATCATTGTTATAAAAATAAAAAAGACCCATGTCATTAAAATATTTTAAATGCCATATTCTGTAGATCTATAAAGTGTTTGAAGACAACCTATTTAAAATATCTCTGTTTGACCTTGAAATCATATATAACACAACTGTAAGTTTGATTGTAGTGACTACTAATTTGCATTTCTTTATATTCTAATTAGTTAGTAATAATAACTTTCAAGGACTGCAATTTGCATAACATTGTTAAATGGGCTGTATATGTACAATACCTTGAATAAGACTAGAAATGTATGTGCAGTATGTTCTAACAAAATTAATCTCAACTTTGTATCAATATACACAATTTGTATACAACATACAAAAATCCAATCCAATGTAAACTATTTAAAAGCTAGTAATTGCTTTTATAAGTAGGTTCAATAATCTACCTTTTTATCTTATCATATGTATATTTTCTTATTTCCTTTTCAAAGTGGACTCAATAATCAATCCTTTAATCCTATTATTTCTGTATTTTTTCTCAGAGTACATTTAGTAATATACCCTTTTGTTCTATCATATATGTATCCCCTTTTTTTCTTGTTCTTTTTGTCAAACAAGAACCCTGAATCTAATTTTCTTTGTTCAGCTTTTTTCCTGATGATTTTACCAATATAACTTGTAACCAACCACCCTAAACAATATCAATTATTCATATCTCATTGGAAGATCAAAAACCATCCAGCCCAGCTCTTGGGAATGTGGGTTTTATGTCTTGAAATAAATTACTTCCTGCTCTGTGGGGGTGGCAGCACCTTTAGGGGATCCTAAAAAACATTGGGTTAATTGTTAAGTCCTGGGAGAGGTAGCTGTATCACTATTTGTCCAGTCTCTACATTATGGGTAAGTACAGGGCTTACCTCAAGTCTTGGCTAGAGGAGTCTGTGAAGCTGGACCATCTCATTAAGCATCTTGAAATTGTTCTGAGCAGTTCGTTCTCCAAAGGTGATCTGTGGGTGGTGTTTGACAGCCTAGTGGTATTGTCATAGTCCATGTAAAATTATTGTTGTAGGGCGTCATCTTTCTTTTGGAGACTTTAGAGATTTATGTTAGGAGAATTTATTGTTTTCTGTGGAAAAGTTTAACAGTATTAATATCAAAATGAAAAGTTTAAATTAGAGTCAAGAATAAGTATGGAGATAAATAAAAGTTTGATGCCAAAAGTCCTTAGATTTTTGGTTTTCTTCTAAAACCAAAAATGGTATCTCTTCTGATATGAGACAAACTATTATTTTTTTAAACCATATGCTTGGATTTAGAGAAGGAGAGAGCCACATTCCAATTCTGAAGCCAGCTTTGATTTATAATTGAGTTGGGACTTCAACTTTTTTTTTAAGAAATAAAGAGAGTGATGTTAGGCAGTGAGATTTTACCCTTTAGAGTATATTGATACCGATAGGCATGATTTTTCTCCATTTGTAAATTTGTATATATAGCCTTCCTTTCTGCTTTAGATGTTTATAAGTCCAAAGTCTTTTGACTTTTTGAAGATGGGTATTTATATTTTTCTGTGAAGACAAAAAGAGAACCCTGACTTGACCCTTGTTTGGTGATTTTTTTTTTATAAGTTATAGAATTGTGGTGTCCTCAACCCCTTTGGCTCCTACAGTCCTTCTTCTTTTTCCATGTGGTTCCCTGAACTCCACCTAATATTTAGCTGTGTGTTTCTGCGTCTTGTCCAATCAGTTGTAAATTGAAGTCTCTTTGATGATAATTTTGTTAGACTCTAATCTATTAATACAGCAGAATATCATTAGGAACAATTGTATTGAATTTTTATTGTTGTTAGCTAATCATATTTGGGTTTGTGCTAGGTCTCTTGGCTATTCAGCCTCTGATTCCTGGCCATCAAGGCAGTGTCAGGCATGTGCTCCCTCTTGTGTTGTGGGCATCAAGCTTGACCAGTCATTGGTTGGCCACTGTCTTAGTTAGAGTTTCTGTTGCTGTGAAGTGACACCATGACCATGGCAACTCTTAATAAGAAAAACATTTAATTGAGGTGGTGACTTACAGTTTAGAGTTTCAGCCTATTATCATTGTGGCAAGAACCATGGTGAAGTGCAGGCATACATGGCACAGGCTATATTTTGATTAAAAAGCAACAGCAAGTGAACTGAGCATATATGAGACCTCAAAGCCTATCTTCATAGACATTTTTTCCAACAAGACCATACATACTTCAACAAGGCCACACATCCCAATAGTGCCACTCTCTTTGGGGCTATTTTCTTTCAAATAACCACAACCCCCAAAGACTTATAGCCATATAATAATGCAAAATGCATTCAGTCAAATTCAAAAGTCCTCATGATTTATAATAACCTCAAACTTGTTTCAAAGTCTAAACTTCAAAGACTTTCCGAGATTCATGGCAATCTCTTAACTATAATCACCTATAAACATAAAAGTAAAAAACAGATCACATATGTCTAACATACAATGGCACAGTATATACGTTATCATTTCAAAATGTAGGGAAAGGAATATAGTGAGGAAATACTGGACCAAAGCAAGACCAAAAGCCTGCTGGGCAAACTTCAAACTACATCTCCATGTCTGATGTCAAAGTGTTCTTCACATCTCCAACTCCTTTCAGCTTTGTTGACTGCAACACATTCTTTATATTGGGCTGATTCCAGTCTCTGTCAGTAGGTATCCCATGAATCTGGCATTTCTACCATGTTGGGGTCTCCAAGGCAATTCAGGCTTCAGCTTCACAGCTTCATCCAATGATTTCTCTAGGCCTCCATTCAGGTACACCCCTAACAAATTCCTGGCTTAGTGGCTGTGCTTAAATACAGAGGTGACTTTTACAACCCCTTTCTTCTATTATTAACTCTAAAGCTAGAACCATATGGCTGAAGCTATCACAATCTGCTGTTTTCTGGGTGTTCTAGGGTTTTTATATTTATGTGAAGAGATACCATTACCACAGAAACTCTTATAAAGGAAAACATTTAATTGAGGTGGCTTGGTTACAGCTTTAAAGGTTCAGTGTAGTATAAAGTTTTTTTTTCAGGACTTTCTGACCTAGCCCCAAGGATTGGACCCACTTGCAGCTCTGCTGCTGCTTAACCCAAATAATCACACAGAAGCTTACATTAATTTCATGCTAATTGACCTATGGCTCCTGCATATTGCTTGTTAACTCTTAACTCCTAAACTAACCCTTAATTAGCCAAGTGGCTTAGTACCTTTTCTCAGAGCAGCATTTCAACTTCTTTCCTCTGTATCTGCTTGGCATCTCTGTCTGACTCTTCCTCTTCCCAACACTGTCTTAGCCTGGTAGCCCCACTCATACTTCCTGTTTGCCTTCTGGCCAATCAGCATTTTTATTAAGCCAGTAGGAGGAAAAATATTTACAATGTACCAGAACATAATTGTACAGCAGTTCAGTCCATTATCATCCTGATGGGGAGTATGGTAGTGTGCAGACAGATGTGATGGAGCTGAGACCATTATATTTTGCAGGCAATAAGAAGACAGTCTACTGAAAGTTACACTAGGGAAGCTTGAGCAGAGAGACCCCAAAGCCCACCCTTACAGTAACACACTTCCTCCAAGAAGGCCACACCTCTTAATAGTGCCATTCCCTTTGGGGGACATTTTCTTTCAAACCATCACACTGAGGCTAGAACATGTCCCTTTTTTTCAATTACATCTTCACTAGCGTTCTGGTTTTGATTGTTACCTACACTGTCTATGCTTGGCTATCCTTGAATTTTCTCTGTAAACCAGGCTGGACTAAAAATCAGAGATCCACAAGGCTCTGCCTTACCAGTGCTGGGATTAAAGGTGTGCACCACCACACACACACAGCTCTAAGTTTTCCTTTAATTTTTTTCCCCCACAAGTTGGAAACTTAACTAGATGATCTTGCCCTGGGGTCATGACTCCTTTTATCCTGTTTTTTTATTCAGTTTATCTCCTTGAACACAATATTTAGCTCTATTCCACTTCCTGATGCTTCTTTTCTCAATCTATATATTTTATATTTTTATTTGCTCAGTTTTCTCATTTTTATTATGAATCCTTTATTAGAGTTACCATTAATAACTACACATCAGAGTCTATACTAGGTTCTTTTAAGATTTCCTCTGCCAACAGAATTAATTTAAATCTCTTCACATTAGCCCCAGGTAGACTCTTTGGATGTAGGCAAAATACTGTCACTTTTTTCAATAAAATATTACAAGAATGATATCTAGGCAACACACTAAAATTCTCCTATGAAACTTGTTGAGCTAGCAACCCCCCCCCCACCCAGTTCAAATAATTCTTAGTACGTCTGTCTTCCATGCTTTTATGAGTATGGTCCCATAAGCAGTGAATTTCTGACCCATCTGACCCAAGGTTGGGAACTGCCTACAGCCCCAATGTCACTTAGCCCCAAATAACTCAGATGCTTATATTAGTTATATGCTGTTTGGGTCATGACTGAGGCTTATCGCTAACTAGCTCTCACATGTTAACTCAACCCATTTCTATTAATCTATCTTGCCATGTGGCCCTTGGCTTACCTGTACTTCATTACATATTGCCTCTTGGGAAACTGGATTGATCCTCTCAGTGACTTTACCCTCTTTCCTCTGTATCTGTTGAATTTCCTGCTTGCTTCTAAGCTGCTCTGCCATACATCAAATCAATTTCTTTATTATCCAATTATATTCACAGCATACACAAAGACATCCCACATCAGCAGTGCTTAAAGCATTCCACTACTTCTCTAACCCCAAGTACCAAAGTTCAAATTCTTCCAACAAAAACATGGTCAGGAATATCATAGAAATACTCCACTTTCTAATACCAACTTTTGCCTTAGTTAGGGTTTCTATTGCTGTGATGAGACACCATGACCATGGCAACTTTTATAATGGAAAATATTTAATTGAAGTGGCAGCTCATTGTTCAGAGTGAAGTGGCAGCTTATGGTTCAGAGATTTAGTCTACTATCATCATGGCTAGGATCATGATGACATGCATGAAGACATGGTGCTGGCCACATCTTGATCAGAAGGCAACAGGACATGGACCGAGACACTGGGTGGTATCTTGAGTGTATAGGAGACCCCAAAGCCAGCCTCCACAGTGACATACTACCTCTAACAAAGTCACACCTACTACAACAAGGCCATACCTTCTAATAGTGCCACTTCCTTTAGAGGGCATTTTCTTTCAAATCAATACAGCTACTCCCATAATTTCTGCAACACAGTTACCCCAGGACATCTTGCAGACAGGATAAATTGTAGGTCAAAAGTTTTATGGCTGGTTGTGATGTTCTAGTCCTACAACTGGAAGACTTCCTAGCTACAGAAGATGGCCAGTTCAGGCACCATTTCTGCCAATACTAGGAGTCTTTGATAAGGTCACCCTTGTAGATTTCAAGGAATTTGCATTTTGCTAGGAAATCACCCCTAAATGTCCCCGGATTCCAGTTGTCTCTCTCAGTACCACACCCCACATGATAGCTGTTTCCAACCCCATCCATTCCCAGTCCATCTGCAAATGCTCTTCTATTTCCCCCTTCCAGGGAGATTCCTGTGTCCCTCTTGAGCCTTAATTGTTACTTAGCCTCAATGGATCTGTGGATTGTAGCATGATTATCCTTTATTTAAAGCTAATTTTACTTATAAGTGAGTACTTACCATGCTTGTCTTTTCTGAGTCTGGGTTATCTCACTCAGGATGATATTTTTCTAGTTCTTATATTTGTTGATAAATTTCATGAGAAGCTTTAAAACTGCTAATTTAATACTTCATTGTATAAATGTACCACATTTTAATTCATACATTCTTTGGTTGAGCAAAGTATAGATTATTTTCAGTTTATGGCTGTTATAAATAAATTTTCTATGAACATAGTTACCTTGAGGTAGATCAATTCCCCGCCACCCCGCTTTCTTTTTTTGAGGAACTTCAATATTGATTACCAGAGTGGCTATACAAGTTTGCACTCCTAAAAGCAATGGATAAATGTTCTTCTTTGCTTACATCCTTGACGACATAAGCTGTTATTTGTTTTTGATTTTAGTCATTCTGACAGTGTAAGATGGAATATCAGTGTTGTTTTTATTTACATTTCCTTGATAGGTAAGAGTGCTGAAAATTTCTTTCTGTGTTTCTCAGACATTTGAGATTTCTCTGTTAAAAATTTTCTGTTTAGATCTATAACTAATATTTTTATTGGAGTATTTAGTTTGTTGATATCTAGTTTCTTGAGTTCTTTATATATTTTGGATATTAGCCTTTTGTCAGATATGAGATTGGTAAAAATATTTTCCAATTTTATAGGGTGGCATTTTGTTCTATTGACAGTGTCCTTTGCTTTATAGAACCATTTCAGTTTCATGAGGCCCTGTTAATTGTTGATCTTAGTATCTCTGCAATTGATGTTCTGTTCAGTAAGTTGTCTCCTGTGCCAGTGCATTCAAGGTTCTTCCTCTCTTTCTTTCCTGTCACGTTCAGGGTATATGGTTTTATGTTGAAGTCTTTGATTCACTTGGACTTGAATTTTGTGTAGAGTGACTGTGACATGAATAAATGAGACTCAGGGATAGATCTCTGAAGAAGTTGGAGGTATTAGAGAGAATAAACACCACAGTCAGATCTTACCCAGATGTCTTCCAGCTTCCTCAGCCTGCTTCCCTTGGCTTGGCTTCTCTCTCTGTGTTTCTATCCTGTCTTAAGTACCCTTTTGTAAATTAAGGTGTGGCCCCACCACTGCCTGCTTGGGAGCCTGGAATTCCTTCTATAATCTGAAGTGACCTTGACTCAGTTAGGATTAAGGGTATAGGTCACCACTCCCAGGATACTCCCTGTGCTGGGATTAAAGGTTTGAATCAGCACTCTCTGATTCTCCTAGACTGACTGTGGTTAGAGCTCTGGAGCTTCTGGAGCTTTTATTGAATCCCCACATAGACTGTGGGTAGATTCCTTCTGATATCTCCAAAACTTCTGAAGCTTCTATTGAATCCCCACAGGTGACAGATATGGATCTATTTGCATTCTTCTACACACAGACACCCAGTCAGATAGGTACTATTTGTTGAAGATGCTGTCTTTTCTCCATTGCATACTCCTGACTTCTTATCAAAAATTATGCATCCACACATATGTAGATTTACATGTGTCTTTGATTGGATTCTATTGATCAATCTGTCTGTTTTTATTCCAATAATATCTGGATCTTATTATATAGCTGTGTATGTAGTACAGCTTAAAATAAGTGATGGTAATACCTCCAGTTTTTTAAAATTTATTTTACAGGATTATTTTAACTAAGTTTTTTTTTTATATGAAGCTGAGTATTATTCTTTCAAGTGTGTAAAGAATTGTGTTGGGATTTTGATCGAGATTGTATTGAATCTATAGATTTCTTTTGATAAAATGAATATTTTACTTTGTTAATCCTGCTGTTCCATGAGAAATATTTTTATCTTCTGATATCTTCTCCAATTCTTTCTTCAAGTACTTTAACTTTTATCACACAAGTCTTTCACTTGCTTGGTTAGAGTTACCCTAAGATATTTTATATTATTTGAGGCTATTGTGGAGAGTTATGTCTCTTTTATTTCTTTCTTAGCCCATTTGCTTATACACACACACACACACACACACACACACACACACACACACACACACACACACACACACACACACACATACACACACACTCTCTCTCTGTCTCACACACACACATATATGAGGGCTTTTTTTTTTTTTTTTTTTTTTTTTTTTTTTTTTTTTTTTTTTAGTCAATCTTGTATTCACCAACTTCACTGATGGTGTTTATCAGCTGTAGGAGTTCCCTCGTAGGGTTTTTGAGATTGCTTATATATACTATTTTATCCTCTGAAAACAGTGATACTTTGACTTCTTTCTTTCTAATTTGTATCTCCTTGCTCTTCTTCAGTTGTCTTATTCCCTTAGCTATATTGAATAGGTATGGAAAAATTGCACAACCTTGTCTTGTTCCTGATTTTAGTGTGGTTATTCTGAGTTTTTCTCCCTTTAAGTTGGCTATTGGCTTCCTGTAAACTGACTTTATTATGTTATCATTATTATTGTATCATTATTCTCTCCAAGGCTTTTTTTGGTGTATGTGTGCTGTTTTAAGATATATTTTCTCCTTATAGGCTCAGGCTGTCCAGGAACTCACTTTTTAGGCTAGGCTATTCTCAAGCTCATTGATATCTGTCTGCTTCTGCCTTCCAACTTCTTGGATTAATGGTATGTGCCACTACTGCCTGGCTCCATGACTTTTATCGTGAAAAGATGTTGGACTTTGTCAAAGGGTGTTTTGATATCTAACAAGATGATTATGGTCCTTTCCCCATTTATGTGGTGAATTATGTTGACAGATTTTGTGTGCTGAATTATCTTTGTATCTCTGGGATGAAGTGTACCTGTTTATGGTGGATAATTTTCTGATGTGTTCTTGGACTCAGTTTGCAAGTATTTTATTGAATATTTTTGCATCAATGTTTATTGAATTGTTCTGTAATTCTCTTTCTTTGTTGTATCTCTGTGTGTCTTAGATATCTGAATTTATAAAATAAATTCAACAAGATTGCCATTGGTTCTATTTTTTGGAATAACCTGAAGAATATTGGTAGTAGTTTATCTTTGAAAGTCTGGTAGAATTATTTTCTAAAACTGACTAGCCCTGAGCTTTTTTTGGTTAGGAGATTTTTAATGACCGCTGCTACTTCCTTAGGGGTTATAGATCTATTTAAATTGTTTATATGATTTTTATTTAACTTTTATAGAAAATATCTAATGAGACAACACTTCCTATTCTTTTTTTTAGATATTTCAATTTTGTAGAGTGCTGTTTTTAAAACATGACCAAATGATCCCTTGGATTTTCTTGGTATTGATGCCTGTTATGTCCTATTTCATTTCTGATCTTATTTATTTGGATATTCTCTTTGTTTTTTAGTTAGTTTGGATAAAGATTTGTGTATATTGTTGATTTTCTCAAAGAAATTGAGAAAGTTTCAATTTATTTAATTGGTTCTTTCTATTGTTTTGTTTCTATTTTTAGTGATTTTAGCCCTTGGTTTGATTATTTTCTGCAGTTTACTTCTCTTTAGTGTGCTTTTTTTCTTTTTGCTCTAGAGCTTTAGATGTGCTATTAAGTTGCTAATATGAGAACTCTCCAGTTTCTTTATGTAGGTGTTTAGTGCTATGAACTTTCCTCTTAACACTGCTTTCATTGTGTCCCATGAGTTTGGCTATGTTATGCATTTATTTTCATTGAATTCTAGGAAGTCTTATTTAAAACATAAATTAATTTTTCTTCATTTCTACCTTGATCCAGAAGTAATTCAGTAGAAAGTTCTTCAGTTTTCATGAGTATTTAGGCTTTCTCTTGTTTCTAAAATCCAGCTTTAATCTGTGGTGGTTTGATTGGACATAGTGTATTATTTCAACTTTGTTGTAGCTAATGAGACTTGCTCTGTGACTGAGGTTGTAAAATAATTATATTGTACACTATGAAATTTTGTTTCTCTTATTGTTAATAGAAAGCTGATTGGCCAATAAGTAGGCAGGATTTTCAAGGGAGAAAGAATGCTGGGAAGAAAAAGGGTAAAGTCTGTGAGTTGAGAGCTGATACAGAGGAAAGCAAGATGAACATGGCATGTTGAAACAAGGTTCTGCAATATGGCAGAGAGTAGATAAAAAATATGGGTTTATTTAAAATGTAAGAGTCAGCTAGTAACCAGCCTGAGCTAACAGCCCAGCATTTATTATTAATAATAAGTCTCTGAGTGCTTATTTGGAATTGGCTGGTGGAACAGAAAAAATAGTCTACAACTGAGCATATTGTCAGTTTTGGAGAAAATTTCATGAGGTGATGAGAAGAACATATAGTCTTTTTTCTAGATAAAATGTTCTATAGATAACTGTAACATTCATTGCATCATAATGGTTGTTAGCTCCATTTTTTTCTCTGTTTAATTTTTGTCTGGATGATCTGTTTATTGGTGAGAGTGAGGTATTAAAGTCTTCCACTATTAACACCTGAAGGTTGATGCGTGATTTAAGCTTTAGTCACATTACATTTTTCTTGTGTTTGGGGCATTGAAAGGTCATCTTGGTGAATTTTTCTGTTGATAAGCTTTAGGTATCTTTCCTATCTCTTTTAATTAATTTTTATTTGAAGTCTATTTTGTCAGATTAGGATGATTACACTAGCCTGCTTTTTAGGCCCATTAGCTTAGAAAATCTTTTTCCATCCATTTATTATGAGGTAATATCTATCTTTGACCCTGAGGGTTGTTTGTTTTTCTTTGCAGCAGAATAATGAAACCTGTTTTTATATCTATTCTATTAGTGTGTTTTTTTTTTAATTGGGGAATTGAATTCATCAATAATGAGAGATCACAAATCATGACAAATGATTTTTATTTTTTGATTTTTGTTGTTATTGCTTTTGGTGATGGTGTTAGTGGCAGTGGAGGGGTATGTGTGTTCTCCTTTTGATTTTTCTGATGTGAGATTATGTTTTCCTGTGTTTTAATGGTGTAGTTAAAATCCTTTGGTCGTATTTTATTTCTAGTATCATCTAGTACTGAATCTATAGATAAATATTATGCAAATTTAACTTTATCATGAAATATCATGTTTATTCCATCAATGGCAATTGACAGTTGTGCTGGGTATAGTAGTCTGGGCTTGCATCTGTGGTCTCTTAGAGTCTACAAGACATCTGTCCAGGACCTTCTGTATTTTAGAGTCTCCACTGAGAAACTAACATGACTATGAGTTTGATTATCATTGACGATTAATTATTAATCTGTATTTTTAATAATACATTATAATTTTAAATAAATTGTATGAACAAAATCTTAAACAAGAATATAAACATACATACAGTATAACAAATTAACCTTAAATTTGTATCAGCAAACCAGAATCCATATCAATGTAAAGTATTTAAAATAAATAGTTGCTTTTTAAAAGTAGATTTAATAATATGCTTTTTAATCCCATTATATCCATATCCCCTTTTTGTTTTTTTTTGAAATATTGACTATGGCCAATAACCAAATCCGCTAAACAAAGGTAAGCATCCATCATCTATTTTGGGGGGAATATAAGCATAGTTCTCTAGACTACTTCCTGCTTATTGCAAGTGCTGTAATTTTATGAGTAACCAAGGAAGAATTAGGATTATGAGCAAGTCCTGAGTAGAGTAGTCTTTGAAGCTGGGTTATTTTAGCCATTCTCTTTGAAGCTGTTGTAGATGCAAAACTCAGAGAAAACTGCAACAGAGGTGCTCTCAAATGTTGGTTCATTTGGGACATCCATTCTCACCTGAGGTTTTTCAGGGGTCTTCCTCAATCAAATATTTTTTAAAAAATCCAGAATAAATCCACAGCCTTTCATTTTCTGTGGTAATAAGAACAAAACCTCTTCTCTAAAGTAAAATATCTTTTGACTTCAATTCTGAAGTCAAGGAATTTTCAAAATAAACAGGTTGCCTTAATCCAGTAGCATTTGTAATCAAATGTCTTTTAGTAGCTTCTTCCTTCCTCTTGCTTCTTCCTCAGCAGTCAATCAATTCAAAGACAGTATAACATAGAGTATCCAAATTTCTTGTGTATTTTCCATCTTTATATAGGATATATATGTATTTGTATATATATATATGTATAATGTGGCATATATTACTTTATTTCTATTTAAAAGTGCTTTCTCTATCCTCTTTTTCTTTTATCTGCCAAGTCTATGTATATTTTGAAATACACTGTAAACCTTCTAGTTTTATTTTTTAATTTATATCTGTCTTTACTGTTTCTCTTTTTTTCTGACCACACCTTTATTCTGTTATGGAGTAGCTAGGATTGCCATGGCTTGGTTCACCTAGCTTCTTGGTCTGTGACAACTTAGCTTCATGACAGGTGTCCTGGCAGGAACCATGTTTACCAATCCAACTCTGGGCAATTTTAGGGTCCAAACTGATACCAAGTAGAGCAGCAGCTGCCTGTTGTTCATAAGCACCATTTGAGAGTTTTGCATAAGAAAACATGCCCCATCTCAGCTCCAGCAAGCTGGCAAGCAAGCAGGACCCCTGCCTGTAAGCCTGACTATTTATATCCTGCATTAAACCTTCTATCTCATAAACCTCAATATATTTCCTGAAATAACCTATCCCTCAACCTCAGCTGTTACCCGAGACACAGCCTCTGGAGAACCCCAGTCAGGCCATCTAGGAATGGCCCCAGGGCTGTCAACAGGGCACAAAAATGTCCCCCCAACCCATCACAGCTCCAGCTGCCAGTAAGCAAGCAGTACTCTTGCTTGCAAGTCCAGTTATCTATACCTCCTCATCAGACCTTTCTCCCCATAAGCCTCAATGCATTTTTCAAAACCACCCATCCCCCAACCTCAGTTGCTTCCTGAGCCACAGACTCTGAAGAGCTGAAGTTTCAGCTGTAGTTCTCAATTTCTCCCTGAGACATACATTTCACTGCCTCTGAGTTCTCCAAGAGTTCAAATTGCACTTAGAACACCTAGTAGACTAAAAACAGCTAGTTGAACACAAATAATACTTGTACCAGTCAGCAGAAGAGATGGGTAGACACCAGTGCAAAAGTTCATTCAACAACCTGAAGAACAATGTGGCACCATTAGAACCTAGTGGTTTGACAACAGCAAGATCTAAACATTCCAATACAGAAGAAGCAGAGGCAAGCAACCTTAAAATATCTTTATAAAAATGATAGAAGCTTTTACAGAGGAAAATAAAGAAGACATGAAAAGCTTTCTTAAGGAAATAGAGAAAAAAGACAAACCAAAAAATAGATAGAAAACAATAAATTCCTTAAAGAAAGACTAGAGAACCAAGAAAAAAGAATCAAACAGGTAAAGGAAATAGTGCAAGACTTAAAACCTGAAATAGAAGCAATAAAGAAGATGCAAGCTGAGGGAATGCTGGAAATGAAAAATCTGAGTAAATTAACAGGAACTGCAAATTAAAGCATAAGGACAGAATGTAAGTGATGGAAGAGAGAATCTCTGGTGTGGAAAATGCAATAGAGAAAATAGATTTGTCCAGTCCAAAGAACTCTAAAGTTAAAAAATATACATAACATGAAAAGTCCAGGAAATCTGGGAAACCATGAAAAGACTAAATCAAAGAATAGTAGGAATAAAAGGAGAATACCAGCTCAAAAGCACAGAAAATATATTCAACACAATTATAGAAGTCAACTTTCCCAAACTAAAGAATGACATGCCTTTAAAGGTACATAAAGCTTACAGAACAGAAAATACATTGAACCAGAAAAAAACTCACCTCACCACATAATAATCAAAGCACTAAGCATACAGAATAAAGAACAAATTTAAAGAACGGCTTTCCTTTGGAAAAGCCCAAGTAACTTATAATGGCGCACCCATCAGAACAACAGCCAACTACTCAAGGAAGACTATGAAAGCTGGAAGGTCCGAGACAGATGTTACAAGGACACTAAGAGGCCACAGATGCCAGCCAAACTATATCCAGCAAAACTCTCAATAGCCATAGATGGAATAAGCAAGATATTTGTAGATGATATGATAGTATATATTTGACCCCCAAAATTTTACCAGGCAACTTCTACAGCTGAGAAACACCTTTAATAATGTGGTGGAATACAAGATTAAGTAAAAAAAAAAAAGTAGCTCTCCTATATACAAATGATAAATGGGCTGAGGAAGAAATCAGAGAAATATCACTATAACAGCCACAAATTATATACATTGAAAAGATTTCCTATGCTCACAGAGAGGTAGAATCAACATAATAAATGGCAATCTATTTAAAAAATAGAAAGCAGTTTTCAATAATGGTGCTGCCATAACTGAATGTCAACATGTAGAAGATTGCAAATAGACAAATATTGTATGTACTTACTCATAAGTGGATACTAGATGTAAATCAAAGGATAACCAGACTACAACCCACAGCTCTAGAAAAGCTAGGTAACAAGGAGGACCCTAAGAGGGATGCATGGATTGTCCTGGGAAGGGTAAATAAATGAGATCTCCTGGGTATACTGCGAATGGCTTTGGTCGAAGAGAGGGGGTGAAAATAAGAACATGTGGGAGTGGGTTAGTAGAGCTGGGTGTGATGACAGAGTAAGAGAGCAATGATAGAGATATATTGGTAGAAGGAATCATTAAGGGTTAGGTAGAAACCTGATGCCTGGGAAATTCCCAGGAATCCACAAAAATGACCCTCCCCCTAAGACTACTAGCAATATTGGAGAGGGTACTTTAACTGGCCTTCCCCTGTAGGCGGAGTTTTACTTACAAGGCACCAGTCCAAAATAAATATTTATTAGAATATAAGTCAACACTCATGATACAAGTAATAGCTTATAGTGGCAACTGAACAGGGACTGGAGTATCCGAGCGATGGACGAGCGATGGACAGACAATGGATTCTGATCTGGTCTCTCCAACAGCCAGGAACCAGGAAGAGAGCTCTGTGTTCCAGCAGCCCCTTATCAAAGGGGTTGGCCACACTGCCTCCAGGTTGTCCACACCCCCTCCAGGAGCTCGGGACCCTGGGTAAGCGTCTTCGGACCTTATCAGCTGACACCTGAATCCCACTACATCTCCCCCTTTTGTCTAACTAAGAAGGTTCTAAACTAAGACTATGTACAATAGGAATTATTATGAGGTAGTAACCTTAAATACCTATTCTTCAACCCCTTCAAGACCTGAGGAGGAAGATGTATCACTTGAAAGTCAGAAGTACATGGAAGAAGTGGCTTCCAAAATTTGGGAGAGGACAGCAGCACAGCTACCTGGACAATCACCTCTGGTTTTGTGTGCCGCTGGGGCATCTATCATATTGGCTACAGGCCTATGGTATCTGACAGGTCTTCTCACAAGCAGGGCAATTTTGGAGGGACTGTCTTATCCTATCCAGGCAAGTTTCGTCAGTCTCCATCTATCAACTTGTTCACCCAGCTTGGACACCATGTGTGTACTGTCAGCAATCAAAGTAAGGACAGTTCCTTATCCAACCAGCCATTCTCTGCCAAAAGGACAAACTCCAATGGAGTATCCTTGATGCTCAACACCATCTTGGGAAAGGAGCAGTGACACCAGGAGTCGTTGTGTCTCTCGTGGTCGAATTTCAAATGTTAAATGCCATATTCTCTGGGTCTATAAAATGGTTGAAGATTTCTGTCTATCTATGATATTCTATCCTGTATCTGAGATGACTGGGATATGGTACCTTAAGTAATATTGACTGCAGTTTTTATCATCTTAAGGAATAAACCCTGTACTAAAAATTAGAATACCTATATAAGGGGTGTACAATCCCTGAACCATGACTTTTAGTATGACTATCAAACATTAGCCAGGGGTATATTATGATGTAAAGTGGCCATAGCATTTTAGACATGTATATACATATATATCATCTAAACAGAGGTATATAAAACATCTTGTGCATATATCATAACTAGTTCAATCATACATTATATCTAGTATAGTTAAATGAAGGTAGTAATTGCATAGTGTACATGACAATGATGTGCAAATATTTTAAACAGAGATAGAAGCATATATAAAATATAGCAATTACAGATTCAATTTTACATAATAGTTACAGATTCAGATTTATATCGAAGTACAAGTTGCTTTGATTATATAAAGCAATTTTAGATTGAACTTTATACCAATGTAAAAATTATAACAATTAAACATATAAAAATGATTTTACATTTGTATCAATATACAAATACCTATACCAGTGCAAATTATCTTTAACTTAGCCCATACATTCAGCTAGAATGGTGTATAGGTAGGTAGAACAATCTACCTTTATCTATTGTATCTATCCCCCTTCTCTTCTTCAAAAGAGAACTTTGATGCTATATTATAGTTCTGTCCTGCACCTAATTTTAACTTATAACTATTCTAACAGAATAATAATTACCCACAACCCTCAGAACACAAAACTTATTGGGAAAGGGGGCATAGTCTTTCATAAGGTTGCTTCCTGCTGACTAAGGGCGATGGCATCTCTTTGGGATCCTGTAAAAGCTAAAACAATGGTTAGATCTTAATGGACTGACTATATACATTTATAACCATTCTCAGAATAGTGGTTAACTCCATCTGGAATTCCAATTAGAAGCTCTCATAAAGAGCTATCTTGCAGCCATTTTTGAATAGTCTATTTTCTGAAAACAATCATTGATTGGTGTGCACCAGGTTCTTGATTTTTCTATTTTTGCCTCTGTCTGTCTGTCTACCTGTCTCTTATTCTTTCTCTCATACTCTCCCTTTTCTTCTTGTTTCACAAGTAGGAGTTGTTGCAGTGGGGGCCCCATCTTGGTTCCAGATTCTTTGTAGATAGCTGATAGGAGGAAATGTTATTTACAATGGAAAACTTAAGCATTGTTGATACTCAAAGAAGATATTCATATCTTCTATGACTTCAGGAGATTGTATGCAGACGGGATGTTTGAAAGGTACAGAAACAGAGAGAAACAAGGTTTAAGATGAAGTCACAATAATATTGGTCCCTAAATATTCTGTCTTCTATCTCACACCAGGTGGCTTTTCTGATATGAGACAGAATACTTCACATTTTTGTTACCAATGTGCTTGGGTTTAGAGAGGGAGAAAGCCACTTGCTCCCAATCCAAATCCAGCCCTATTAATTGTCAAGTCAGGACCACTTTTTTTTTTTTTTTTTGAGGTGTAGATGCAAGATGCAAAGCAGTAAGAATTGAGAGATTACTCAGTAGTGCATATGTGTACTAGTTGGTCTCATAGTCCATCATTTATATTCCTTCATCATCGATCTCTCCTCGATTGCAAATGAGTAATTATTCAATATCTAGTCAATATCTTAAAAATAATTGTTTCCATTTTCCTGTAAATACAAAATTGAGACCCGCCCCAGGTTTGTTAAATGTGTTTTCCTTACCGTGTATCCATTTGTCATATCAGGGATGAGCAATCACTTCTCCTCCTCAGGAAGGGATTCCTTTTCGAACCTGACTTTTATTAGTTTTGTCGGTACCCATATCTTTTCTGTCCCTGTTGAAACAAAAGCAAAATCCCTACCCCATTGAAGCACATATCCCGGCTTCCACTCTGAAGTCAACACATCTTTGAAGTAGTTGGGTTGATTTATTTCAGAGGATTTCTCTATTACTCAATGTCTCTCAGCAGCTGATGTTCCCTTTTCATCAGTGTTAAGAAAATTAATTTAAAGTCAGTAAGACACTGTGCAACCTCTCCCTGGGTTTTCTCATTTCTTTCTTCTGTTTATAAAGCATCTCTCTCAACATGTGGTGAGATCTCTCCACAACTGCCTGTCCTGTGGGATTGTGTGGTATCCCCGTAATATGCTTTATATTATAGTATCCAAAAATTACCTTCATTTTTTGGGAAACATAATCTGGAGCATTATCAATTTTAATCTGAGTGGGAATTGCCATTATGGCCATGGCTTCCAAAAGGTGAGTAAGTACAGCATCAGCATTTTCAGAACTCAGGGCAGTCGCCCATTGCATTCCAGAGTAAGTATCGATAGTATGATGTATATATTTCATCTTTCCGAATTCTGGGAAGTGAAACACATCCATTTGCCAGATCTCATTTCTCTGTGTACCTTTAGGATTACTTCCAGCAGGTAAAGACGGTTGGTTATAGAAAGAGCAAGTGTTACAATTCCTTACTATTTCCTTTGTTTCATTCTAAGTGATGGAAAAACTCTTCTTTAGTCCTTTGCTGTTCACATGATGTTTATCATGAAATTCTGTGGCCTCTAGCACATTTCCTATCAGCAACCGATCTATTTCATCATTACCCTGCACTAGAAGGCCTGGGAGACCCATGTGTGCCCTGATATGTATTATGTACATAGGATATAACGTATTTATGATGGTATCTTGTAGTTGTATGAACAGGAAGGTCAGGTCTGTATCATCAGGAATGAAGTCAGAAGTTTCAATATGTAAAACAACTCTTTCTGCATATTGAGAGTCAGTAATTACATTGAGAGGCTTTGTGAAATCCAACAACACGATAATAATTGTATATAGTTCTGACTTCTGAACAGAGTTATAAGGCCTCTGAGCCACCTTAATTAAGTCTTTAGACTTGTAGCCAGCCTTTCCTAAATTGTTCGCATCAGTATAAAAGGTAGGGGCTCCAGAAATGGGTTTATCCTATATCACATGAGGAAAGATCCAATTAGTTTCCTTTATGAATTGAATTCTCTTGTTTCAAGGATACTTATTATTAATTTCTCCTAAAATGTCACACAAGCCTTTTGCCAAGGTTCACTGTCTGCCCATAATCATTCAATTTCTTCATTAGTCAAAGGCACAACAATTTCTGCAGGGTCCTTTCCCGTCAATTGGCGAAGTCTTAATTTACCTTTAAAAATCATATCAGAAATTTTTTCGATATATGTCTTCATCTTCTTGCTTGGCCTATGTGGCAGAAATATCCATTCTAATATAATGCTTTCTCTTTGCATTAAGATTCCTGTTGGAGATTGTCTAGAGGGTAAAATAACAAGTATGCAATCCAGGTCTGGATCCACACGATCCACATGTGCTTCTTGAAGTTTCTTTTCCACCAACTCTAATTCTTTCTCAGCCTCATAAGATAAATCTCTTGGACTA
Organism: Phyllotis vaccarum; assembly: GCA_033318265.1. Classification (NCBI taxonomy): domain Eukaryota; kingdom Metazoa; phylum Chordata; class Mammalia; order Rodentia; family Cricetidae; genus Phyllotis; species Phyllotis vaccarum. Next base: position 105,080,941 of record JARWLC010000005.1, read on the forward strand.
TTCAAATCCTTGTCACCATCCAAAGTCTTGAACAAATTAACTAGCTTATAGTTTTTTTATACCAATCATGGGCCGTATATGAGCGATATCTCCTAATAACTTTTGAAAATCATTAAGATTCTTCAATTTATCTCTATTTAATTTTACCTTTTGTGGCCTAATTTTTTGTAAACCTATTTTATATCCTAAATAATTGATAGAATCTCCCCTCTGTATGTTTTCTGGAGCAATTTGTAGTCCCCAATCAGGCAATATTTTCTTTAGTTCTTCAAACAATGTTTCTAATGTCTTTGGGTTTGGGTCTGCCAACAAAATATCATCCATATAATGGTAAATGATAGATTGAGGGAAGCACTTGCGCAGTATTTATAGTGGTTGTTATACAAAATATTGGCATAAGGTGGGACTATTCAACATTCCTTGGGGAAGGACTCTCCATTGGTACCTCTTAGCTGGCCCTGAATTATTAAGAGTAGGCACTTTGAAAGCAAATTTCTCTTTGTACTATTCCTGTAAAGGTATGGTAAAAAAACAATCCTTCAAATCAATAACTGCAATAGGCCATCCCTTAGGTAGCAGAGAAGGCAGGGGAATACCAGATTGTAAAGAGCCCATAGGTTGAATCACCTTATTAATTGCTCTTAAATCCATCTCCATCCTCCATTTTCCAGATTTTTTCTTGACAACAAAAAAGGAGAATTCCATGGACTGGTTGATTCTTCGATATGCTGAGCCTGTAACTGCTTCTGTACCAACTGTTCCAAAGCCTGAAGTTTTTCTTTTGTCAAAGGCCATTGTTGAACCCAAATAGGCTTTTCTGTTAACCATTTCAAAGGCAGTGCTGTGAGTGTCCTTTTAGGTTCTGTGGTTATTGGGCAGTTCTTTTATACAACCTGAATGGCTGATGAATTTTTTCCATAGTACCTTAAAGCATCATTTTTGGAAACATAATTCAGTCTCTGGTTGATATCAGAACTGGGAGGGATTTTAATCTGGGTATTCCATTGCATTAGGTCGTGACCCCACAGATTCATTGCTATGTCAGCCATATATGGCTTCAACCGTCCTTTCTGACCTTCTGGTCCTATGCATTCAAGCCATCTCACACTCTGTTTCACCTGAGATATTGTTCCAATACCCAGAAATTGGATATCTACTGCCCGTAAAGGCCATCTTGGATGCCATGATTGTGGGGTTATGATTGAAACATCAGCCCCTGTGTCGACTAAACCCTGAATATAAATATATCTATCCGTATTCTCAATTTTGGTCTTTGTTCATTTATTGAAGTCTGCCAAAATATTCGTTTTGTGATTCTTTTTGGAATTTCTGAATTTTCTTTTGAATTTATGTTATTATCCAATACTGTATGATCTTCTAGATCAGGTTTTGGATGCTTTATTTGTCCTGAGAATGCTGGTCTTCTACTATGACTGGATATGATCTCACCATCCTCGAATTTGGAGTCTGATTTTTGGGGGCTTCTCGGGGGAAGTCCCGAAAAGTGTTTCCCGATGGTAGAGGGTTGCCTTCTTTATCCCTGGTAGATCTACATTCATTGGTCCAATGCCGTCCCTTGCCACACCTTCTGCATAATCCAGAAGGCAATGGCCTTCTGTTTGAATTAAACCTAGATCGGGCATTATTTCCAAGAGTACCTTGTGTACAATTCTGTCTTGTATGGCCTTGTTTACCACAGTTGAAACAAGTGATGCCTTGTTTCTTCACCGTAACATTAGCAATGGTTTTGCCTACCCAATTCTCCTCATTGCAATGGAGAGATTCAGCATTGATTGCATATTGAATCCATTCTTCTATAGGTACGACTCTGATCTTAAAGGCATAAGCATTCTTCTACATTCCAGATTAGCATGATCAAAGGCCAGAGAAAGTATTAATTGCTTCCTAACTTCTGGATCTGATATTGCTCTATGAACAGCTGTGGTAAGCCTCTGTAGAAAGTCGGTATAAGGCTCTTTTAAGCCTTGTTTGACCTTAGTATAATGCTCGATTTTTTGACCTGGGTCCAAAATTTTTTCCCAAGCATTCAGTGCAGCAGTACGGCATAGCAGTAAAGTATGTTCATCATAAGTAGTTTGAGTCTTCACGTCAGCAAACATGCCTTCACCAAGGATTTGGTCCTGAGAAGCAAAGAAACCCCTAATTTTTCCTTGTTGTTCTAAGGTCCTGACCTCCTCTCTAAACCAGCCTCTCCACTGTAAATTCTGACTTTGGTCAAAAACAGCAAGACAGTAGCCATTAGCTGCATCCAATCAATTGGTAGAATCCAGTTTTTTGCTGACCATGAATTTAGAAGCTGATTTACATAAGTAAGTGTATACTGTGCATTGATATTGCCTCTTTAAAATCCTTGATGTCTCTCATATGTACTGGCTCATAGCTATACTCTACATATTCTGAGGATCCCCCAGGTGCTATCTTTGTCTGAATAGTAGCCAAGAAGAATAGTGGTACAGAAGGGGGTAGCCCTGTCATGTTTACCACCTTAGGAAGAGTATCTCCAGTTCCATAATATCCCATTGGGGGTTGACCTGAACTGTTCTGAACATAAGATGCATCACTACCCTTTTCCAGTATTGCAATACGGTCTTCCCATTCTTGTATTTTGGATATTACGGGTTCCCAATCCTGGATTTTGGATACTACCGGTTTCCATTCTTGAAGTTTAGATACTATTGATTTTTCTAGAGCTTGAGTGTCCTGATGAAGCAGTCCTTCCAAAGACCTCACCGAGCCAGCACTTTTTCGATCCACATCATTAACATAATTAATGATTTTCTTGTTCTCATCATTAATGTAGTCAACAAGTTTCTTGTTTTCATCATTCATGTAGAGCCTATATTTTTCTTGTATAGTGTTATCCATATCTAAAGAGGAAGCCTTATCTGAAAGCTTGTTGTAACCAATTTCCAGAGTATCCATCCTTTTTGCCATTTTAGTGTTTGACAGTCCCATGTCATATACCTAGGACAGCAACTGTTGATTTACATTTTGTACCTGTTTAACTTCATCTGCCACTGTAGTGTTTGATAGTTTTATAATACATAATCTGGACAGTAATTGTTGGTTTCCCTTTGACACCTCTGTCATCATCCTCTTATTTGAAACACAAAATAGAGAAACAAGCCAAAAAATGGTAGGACTGGGGTATTTAATTCTTCAAGATATTCATTTAAAAATTTGTCAACCATCATGTCAAAATATGACCTAAAGTCTTCAAAAGAATAATTGTTAGCCATTGTGTCAATTCAGGTGTAATTACGCCGTTTAGTCCACAGGTGTCACAGTAGCAGTCAATGCCCTGCCCACCATATGGCAGATGCAGAGACTCTCAGCAGCAGGAAGCTACCTACAGACCCTACATGGTTTTGAAGGGCCCCAGCAGGCAGAATACAATCCTTGGAAAAAGCAAATTCTCACAAATTAAGATAGGATGTTAATCACAAAATAGAAAGGTTTTTGTTTCCTTTGTTCGCTTTCACAAGTAATTTACAGTTGACCAGGTCACAATCAGTGACCACGTGGGCTGGCTGGGGGGGAGGGGTGTGTGCACACTCTAAACTTCGCTACTAGGGCTAGATGAGTGGAGCCGCCATACAGGCAGGCAGTGGCAGGCCAAGTGGGATGATGGACCAGGCCTGAGAAAACCTGTGCCTGCGCACTGAGCTGAAAACCTGAGCCAAAAATCGGCACCTGCGCACTGAGCCAAATACCGGCACCTGTTCACTGAACCAAAAACCCACGCCTGCACACTGAACCAGCGGGCTGGAAACCGCACCTGGCTAGCGAGAGGGAGCTTTAAGCCAAGTGAACAGTCTGCATGTTCCCTGCCCTCTTATAGTTTTCAAAACACAAAGGGACCCTGTATACCCGAGGGCACAGGGCCGAGGATGTTGGATGCCAGATGTATTTTGGTTTATTGATACAAATTTAAGGTCAATTATCTTATGCTGTATGTATTTTTATACTCTTGTTTAAGATAGGATGTTTTTGTAACTGATTTAGAATTGTAATGTATAATTAAGAAATGCATGTTAGTTAGATTTTTAGATATACAATGATAAATTTCAATTAGGTAGGTAATCTTTAAATACTTCTAAGACCTACAGAATATGGCATTTAAAATATTTTAAGAACTTAGACTTTTCTAGACAGTGAGACAGGTCTGCTCCTGGCAGCACCAATCTACTTCAAGAAAAAATGGCATTGAAGAAACTTCGTATAAAGTCTATTTGTGGCAATGGTTAGCCACTGGACAAGAACCTGTTCTTATACTGACTGTTTGACAGTGTGCTATTTAAATTGTACATGCAGGTTCCATAGGTAGGTGACCTCTGAACTTTGGCAGAACAAGCCAAGATGGTCATTTAGGTTCCTGCTTTACAGAGAAAACTGTCAGACATTCTTCAGGACTCCAGGAAAAGCAACTGATGAACTGTGCCAGAATGGGCAGAGCAGATTTCCTGCTTGACTGAAATGAAAAGAGACTCTGGGCCTGTAGGCTGAAGATGGATGGATGCACCAACTTTATAAAGGAACTTTGGGTGACTGTGCAGGCAGATAGGTGTCATCTCTGTCCTTTCTAGATTTTAGAAGTCGCTTACACTTCTGGTTTACTTGGGTAAATATATCCTTCTGTGGTCTTTGATGTAGTTGAAGATTGGATAGTTATAGGTACAGTTTTTCTTAGTCATTTGAAAGGTATATTGGATATGAAACTTTAGATTCATAAAGATAAGATAGATGATAAGAGTATTTTCTTTAATTTTGCTAAATACAAATAGACTAGATATTATAACTGTAATTCTTGCTTGATGGCTATTTTGTTATATGTAATTTTGCTATGTTAAAATTGAAACCTTCCTTTTTGATTAGACAGAAAGGGGGAAGTGATGTGGGAACGCCTTTCTGTATGCTGTGAATATCAATCTTTAAATAAAGGAGCTGTTTTGGGCCATGACAGACACCATAGAAGAAGTAGGAGGAGAAATCAGAGCATAGGTAGGAGAAGCAGGGCGGAGTCAGGCAGACCGAGCTGAAGCCCAAAGGAGCAACATGTAAGGAGCACAGGTGAGCCACGGGCCATGTGGCAGACAGGTTAATAGAAATGGGTTGATTTAAGATATAAGAGATAGCCAGCAATGTGCCTGAGCCATAGATCAAACAGCATAAAGTTACTATAAGCATCTGAGTCATTTCTGGGGGCCTGAGCAGTGGGCAGCTGGGTGGCTAAGGGGTCTGGTGTGGCAGATTTGTGGGTCCAGGCCCCTGGCCGCCTGAGACCAAGAAATCACTACTACATTCCCCTATAATTAGATTGTTAAATACCCTGTTATATTAGACCTTTTATCCAGTAACTGCTGGAAGCAGATGCAGAGATACACAGCCAAGCAAGAGACTGAGCCCTATGACTCCATTAGAAGAGAGGAATTATATGAGCAAGGAAAGGTCAAGATCATGATGGGGAAATCTAAAGAGACAACTGAACCAAGCTTGTGGGAATTTACCAACTTTAGACTGACAGCTATGGAGCCTGCGTGGGTCCAAACTAGGTCTTCTGCATGTGGGAGACAGGCTTGATCTGTTTAAAGGTTCCCCGGCTGTGAGACCAGGATCTACTCTTGGTGTACAATCTGATTTTTTGGAGCCCATTTTTCTAAATGGGATGCCTTGCTCAGCCTTGATGCAGGGAGGTGGGGCTTAGTCTTGTTGCAACTTAATGTAGCAGGCTCTGTTGACTCCTCATGGGTGGCCTTACTCTTATGAAGGAGTAGATCAGGGAGGGGCTGGAGAAGAGTCAGGGAGGGTGGGAGGGGAAATTTTGTTTGGTATGTAAAACAAAAAAATAAAAAGATCGACACATAAGCCAGTACTCAGCAAGAACATCAGACGCTGAGTTTCATGGAGTAAGCCCAGGGAATGTCACTGATAATGGAGAGCTGGTTGGAGACCAAGTGGACAGAAGAGATGAGGAAGGCACTTCATTCTTCCAGTTATCATTTACATTTCTTTCTGACAGGAATTTCTAACAACTGACTATATTATCTGTCAAAGAATTATCTCCCAGATCTGAGAAGCATCCCAAATAAGGTTACTCAAATGGTTAATGAATGTGATTCAATTACAGCCTCACCATGACCTATTTATAGGTGAGGACCCTGTGATTAATTTTTTCATCTCCATTATCACTTGCTTCCCTATCTATAAGCTAAACAATATACCTGAAAAACATCCTCGCTGGGGACAAAATTGTCTGGATAAAAAATTAAGTAACCAGCTCATACTTTCCTTAATATTTGAGCCTACTTACATTAAGTAGCATCAGATTCACTCAAAGGGGTGCATCACTCTTCTAAGGCTTGAGCTTGACTCTTGACAGCATCCTGTTTTTCTTTCTAGTCAGTGCACAGACTGATTTCATTCTACTCTGACAGCCCCCTCCCCCAAACGAAAGTCCACTTGGCCCTGTACAGGATGCCTTAGGCTGTTCTATTAGTAGTATTCATTTGAACTCCCTACAGCAGAAGACATCACTTACATCACTTAATTTGGAGGATAAAATAAAAACAAGGAAGAACAAGAATACCTGACAGCACTTTGAGTGTGATCTTTGAGGCTACAATCTTGAGTTGATATTGTTAGGTCTTCATTTTGCTTAGAAGGAGGGAAGAAGAATCACTTAGCTTTAGAGAGCGTTTGTTCTTTTGGTTTTGGTTTTTATATGGGAACTTTCTATCTAGGCCTGGTAAGTGCTTGCTGTGTAACTTATTTTGGCCTCAGACTGTGGCACTGCTCTTGTCTCAGCTTCCTGAGTGCTACAGTTATGGGAGTGCACCTCTAACACCCCTGGCCAATGTTAGAGTTTTATAGTTAAGTACGCATGATTATTTAGATACTTCTCAAAAGGAAAATTAAAAATCTAAGGCATAGCTATGGAAGTGAGAGAAGCTGGAACCTTTGCTTTTCAACTTTGTTTCCAGGAGACTAATAATTAGCAAAACAAAACTGTTCTTTTCAAAAGCAGACAAAACTGGAGATGGGAAACAAAACAGGCAGGTTCAAGTCTACTTGTCTGAGATAATACTTTTTCAAGGACCTCTCACAGGCTCCAAGGACATTTTCTTTCTTTTATGTGAAATTCAGACTCTGCATATTTACCATCTAAGGGTTCTGTGGTTTGTTTATCACATCCTTTGGGATTGTCACAGTTCAGAAGGGATGTTTGAGTAGGGTCACCTGTGTCTATGGGGTGATGACAATTCCTATTTCAAGTTTCTAAAAACAATGACTTTGTATCCTAGTAAATTAAAGAAATATCTTTGTGATCCTAAAAACATCCCCTGCCTTGATTGACCTCCTTGAGATGCCACAGTTAATGATAACATGTAAGTTCCCATTGAAATGAGCAACATTCTTTGGAAAATCTCTGGTTGTTGTTTATGTCTACCATGACTTTATTTATCCCTTTGCTACACTGATGCCTACTTCATAGGCTGTTGGCAGGGATGGATGAGGGCAGCATAGGGGAAGAGTTAGCTCAGAGCCTGACTATTTTTGGACTATCTCTGGACCACCAGCTCTAGAATAATGACATAGAAACTTATTATTAATTATAAAAGCTTGGCTTTAGCTTAGGCTTGCTCCCAACTAGTTCTTAAAATTTAAATTAACCTGTTTGTATTAATGTAAATTCTGTCTTGTGACTTGTTACTTTTCCTCAGTACCAGTTTTCTTCCCATTTGCCTGCTAAAATCCCCCTACCAGATTCTTTCCCCAACTTTCCATCTTTGCCAGAAAGTCTCTCCTATTCTCTTCTGCCTAGCTATATTGGTCATTCTATTCTTTAGTAAACCAAATAGAAGTTGCCTTAGACAGGCAAGGAAAGACAGAGATACATCTTCACCACAGTGTGAATAAATATCTCATAACACTTAAGTCTTCTATCAGTTCCTGGTTCCAGCAGCAGTGTTTTTTGAACAGACCCAAGGCTGCTTTCTGAGCTACCCAGGTCCTTCCAAGATTCTTAATGAAAGATAGTGATGGTCCTCCAATCCTTTCAAAAGTTTGCTCTCTGATGGTGTGTTTCTGTTTGTTTTCACACTAAATGCCAACTCCATTCCTGCAGGTCTAATGAATGAAGCTAAGCAGCAGGTAGTCTGAGCAGGTCACTCAAAGCAATCACATCCTAGACTAAGGGTCCTCCTGCTCTCTGCACCTAATATGGGCTCATATCAGCAGTAGTCTTGAGTAAACAATGGTTGGAATGAAATGTAAACTGACCCTTGGGAGAGATTTTGAAGGATTTAAAAAAATGGGGAGAAAAGAAGTGCAGAAATTAGTTCTATTTAAGTAGGTTTCAAAAAGGAAAAGCTGACTTTTGGTATTGTCAGGGCAAGGTGCTGTCGTTGCTTAGTAACCTTGCCACAGTTCAGTTTTTGGAGGTATTTGCACAGGCACTGGTGATAAGGTTCTCTTTAGAATGCAGAAATGTCACAGGAGTGTGAGTGTGTTTAGTGTGAAAGGTTTAACTGAGACAAAGACTTAATGCTTTCCTTTAACTTCTGTTCTGGAATGACTTCAAGTTTATAAATACTTGCAAAAATAAAAGCAGTACAAAAATTTACACATTAATTTGCTTAAAAATTTATTTTTGAGACTTGGTCTTATCATGTAGCACAGGGTACACATAAGCTTAGAACTTACTATAGAGGCCAGGCTAGCCTTGAACTGATGAGCCTCCTGTCTCAGCTGTAATAAGTGTCTGGCCCAGACTAACCCCAAGATCTGGACCAGCAGTCCCAAAGTTCCAAAGAAACACACAGAAGCTTGTATCAATTTTATACTGATTGGCCTATGGCTCAGACATATTGCTAGCTAGTTATTTTATCTTATCTCAATCTGTTTCCATTAATCTGTTTCGCCATGTGGCTTGGTACCTTTTCTCAGAGCAGCATCCTGACTTCTTTCTCTGGGTCTGCTGGTGTCTCTGCTGGTGTCTCTGCTTTGTTCTTCCTGTCCCAGAGTTTTCTTAGTCTGGTAGTCCCACCTATACTTCCTGCCTGCCTTCTGGATATTCAGCTTTTTACTAAATCAGTAAGAGGGACAGATATTCACAATGTACTAGAACATAGTCCCACTATACTCAGCTTTGCAATAGTAGGCCATGTTGTCATTCATATAGGTATGGCTCCCATAGACACATGTGTTTGAATTCTTGGCCTATAGGGAATGGCACAATTAGGATGTGTAGTCTTGTTGGAAGAAGTGTGCCACCATGGGAACAGACTTTGAGGTCTTATATGTTCAAGAGAAGCCCAATGTAGAATACAGTTTACTTCCTGTTACCTGCATATAAAAATATAGAACCCCCAGCTCCTCCTCCAGCATTATGTCAGTTTACACACACCTTGCTTTCTCTCATGACAATAATGGATTAGACCTCTGAAACTGTAAGCTAGTCTCAATTAAATGTTTTCCTTCTGTTGCTGTGGTCATGGGTCTTTTCACAGCATTATAAACCCCAAATAAGACAATCTATTACACTCAGCCTTCTCCCCACTATCCATTTTCTCCTGAGACCTATTATAGTAAATTATACACATAATGGATTTTTAGATTTATTTTTTGAGATTGTATCATATTATAGTATTTTACCTTCTCTTTTCTTCCTCTAAACCTTCTCATATATCCCTCTTTACTCATTCAAATTCATAGCCTCTTTTGCACTCTTATTTCATACAAAAATATATAAATATATATTCCTAAATATAATCTGCTTAGCCTTATAATGTTATTTGTTTGTATATTTTCAGGGCTGATCAGTTGGCACTGGACAGCCAATTAGATCTGTGCTCTTCCCAGGGGAAGACAACCTTTCCTCTAAACGTCACTCAGTTCCTGGTAGTTCTTTCTGTAATCTTGAAGCTTTTCCCTGTCCACTTTGGCATGTCCATTGGTGTCAAGCTAAACTGAAGAGTTTTGCATATTTGCAGAGGAAATATCAAAATAGCCTAGAATTGACTATCATACAGTTATCAGCAGCCACTCTTATACAAATCTATAATTAAAAGGAGTAAGCTGAGCAAGGCAAAAAAATGCAAACTGTACAAAATTTTTGAGGAGAAAACAGATACCACAAAGTGGAATGGAGATAATTCCTGTGTTCAAGGAGATAAACAGATTAAGAAATGGAATAGGAAATGGTGACCTCAGGGCAAGACCCCATCCAACAAAGCTTCTAACCTATGAAATGTAATTAAAGCAAAGTGAAAAGGAATTAAAGAAAAGCTTAGAGATGGTGAGGTGGTGCACATATCTAATTCTATCATTAAGAAGTCAGGCTACAGATCTCTGAGTTGAAAGTAAGCCTAGTTTATAGACCAAGTTTTAGGACAGTCAAGCTTCAGCAATGAAGGAAGCCATTAAAAACATAAAGTTGGTGAAGATGTAATTAAAAAGGGGGACCATGTTTCAGCCCCAGCAAGAAGCAGAATTTGGCAGCTGTGGTCACATGGTTCTGCCTTAAAGTCAAGGATAAAAAAAGATGTTAAGAAACCTTTCTCTGCAACTAAGAAAAGCCACTGAGGCTGGGCATGTATCAGGGATGTACTGAATGGAGGCTCAAAGAGGTCATTGTGTAAAGCTGTGAAGGTGAAACCTGAGTTGCCTTAGAGACCCCAAAATGTTAGAAATGCCAGAGCTATGGATTTATGCCAAGGAGAGTTGTTAACAGGAAGTGAAACCAGCCCAATATAAAGAATGTGTTGCAGTCAACAAAGCTGAAAGGAATTGAGATCTGAAGAACACTTTGACATTAGACAAGGAGATGTAGAGTTTGGAGTTTGCCCAACTTATTTTCCATTTTCTTTGATCCAGTATTTTCTCTCTATGTTCCCTTCCCTAAATTTTGGAATAGTAATGTATATCCCATGCTATCATATGTTAGATGTATGTGGATTTGATTTTAATTTGTAGGGAATTACTGTTAAGAAATTGCAAAAATCTCAGAAGAGGCTTTGAACTTGTAAACACTGTTGAGACTATGGGGACTTTTGATTGGACTAAAACATTTTGCATTGGGTTATGGCTACAAGGTTATGGAGGCCAGGGAGTGTAATGTGGTAATTTGAATAAGTATAGCCCCCATGGACTGATTTTTTTTTTTTTTAATACTTGCCCTATAGAAAGTAGCACTATTAGAAGATGTAGACTTGTTGGAGTATTTTGGTCTTGTTGGAGGAAGTATGTCACTACGAAGAAGGGCTCTGAGGTTTTATAAGCTGGAATTATGCCCAAAGTGATACATAATTCACTCCTTGTTGCCTGAAGATCAAGATGTATAACTGTCATCTTCTACTCCAGCACTGTGACTGCCTGCATGCTCTCTGCCATGATAATAATGGACTAAGCCCCTGACAGTATAAGCCAGCCTCAATTAAATGCTTCCTTTATAAGAGTTCCATGGTCAAAATATATCTTCACAGCAATATAAACCTTAACCAAGACAATATGTGGTGGAAAATTAACAAGATGGAATGTTTATGACTCGGTGAATATCATGGTTGTTTCTAAATGATTTTCTCTACTTTTTAAAATATTGTATCCTATGTACCATTTTCTGAAATTCAGGCTTAATAATGCTGGTGATGAGGCCCTGGAACTGGTGTTAATCTGTTAGGCAGGAGCTGAGGGCTCCTGGTACTCGCGTGTGCTTTGTTCCTTCTCAGTACTTTAGTTTTAGCAGCAAAGCATATGCTGATAAGTCAACTACTATCTTTTCTTTCAGAGACTTAGAAAGTGGTGAGTAGATAGGAGAAAAAACCCAGTAGCTCTCAGTCTTGGACACTGGAAAGTAAGACAACATAAAAGCCTGCTCATTTGAAAGGCTTTTGAGAGTTTTTACCCAAAGTTCTTTTATTAGTTATTTCTTCTTGTCCTTTAACAGTGTTTCAAAGGAAACTCACCATTACTGAGCCTCATGAGATGGTGACCATGTGCTTTTCCCAATGAACCAGCTTAGGTTTTGTGAATCTGTATTGTTTTTGGATACATAAATTTGATATATCAGTGCTCTGATCTTTGTGCTTTTTAGACTGTTAGGCTCTACATTTAGTTTGCTTTCCGTTTCATTCTTGCCTAGTTATCCATGGTGAAAAGTTAGATTGCTAATCTAGTGAGTTTTGTTCTTCAATATGCATCTTCATAGCTATAAATTTCTCTTTGAACACTGTGTTCATGGTATGGATCTCATAAATTTACTCAAGAGTCTGTACATTTGTTTTTAGTCTTTCCTAAATACTTTTGTAATGGGATTATGTTGTTACATTGTAAATAATTGTCCCACCTACTGGTTTAATAAAAATACTGATTGGCCAAAGGGAGACAGAAAGTGTGGGTGGGGCTACCAGACTAAGAAAAATCTAGGAATAGGAAGAACATAGCAGAGAAGCTACAGAGACACCACAATGAGACACCAGAGAAGACACCAGAAGATGCAGAGGAAAGAAGTTGAAACACATGGCTAAACAAGATAAGAATCATAGGTTAGTTTAAGAGCAAAGAGTTAGTAAGTTATATGCCTGGGTCCTAAGTCAATCAGCATAAAACTAATGTAAGCATCTGTGTGTTTCTGTGGGACTGCTGGACCATGAAACTGCAGGACTGTGGGTCTGCAGATCAAGACCACAGACCAGACAGGCCAGAAACTTAATACAACATAATTTTCATTTTTACATTTATTTATTATTTGAGTCCTCCCTCCCTCTCTCCCTCCCTTCTTCCCTACTTCCCTCCCTCCCTTCTTCCCTCCCTCCCTCTCATGTGTGTGTGTGTGTGTGTGTGTGTGTGTGTGTGTGTGTGTGTGTGTGTGTGTGTTTGGACCAGTGTGCTCATATCACAGCACGTGTATGGAGTTCAGAGGACACTTTGAAAGGCTTTTCTTCTACTATGCGGGTTCTGAAAGTTGAGCTTAGGTGGCAAGCTTAATGGGTAGCATCTTTACCTTCTAAGTCACTTTACCGGCCTCTAGATATTTTCTGAATCCCTGTGTGATTTTTTCTTGACTATTAATTTATGAGTGTGTTGTTTAGTTTCCTCATATCTGTGAAATTTTCAGTTTCCATCTGTTACTTTCTACTTTAATGAGTTGTGGCAAGAGAAAATGCTTGCCTGATTTTGGTCTTTTGTAATGGCTTCTCCTTGGACACACTCCCTATGTGTTTTAGAAGAATGTATATTTTGCTTTTGGTAGGTGGAGTGTTGCATAGAGAGGGGTTTAATATGCCTGGCTGGTCTGTGTCATTGTTCAAATTCTTTATTTCCTAAGTGGCTCTCTGTGTAAATGTTCTATCCAGTTATTGAGAGTGAAGCACATAAGTTGGAAATTATTATGTTAGAATAATTTATTGTTGTGGTGGATTGAATCAAAATGGTCCCCATAGGCTCATAGGGAATGGCATTATTAGAAGATAAGACCTTGTTAGTGTAGGTGTTTGAGGATATAGGCCTTGTTTGAGGAAGTGTTTTACTGGGCATGGGCTTTGAAAGGTTGAGCATTTGAAAGCCAGTGTTACAGAATCCAGATGTAGAACTCTTGGTTCATTCTCCTGCATCATGCTGGCCTGGTGTGTCACTATGCTCCCCACCATGATGATAATGGACTAAACTTTTCAACTGTAAACAAATGCTTCCCTTTAAAAAAGTTGCCATGGTCATGGTGTGTTTTCACAGCAATAAAAACCTTAACTGTAAATAAGACACCTTCTTTTAGTTGTTAATGTTTTCTTTATGTACTTGTGACTTTGCTGTTTGACGTACAAATATTTGCAATTATCCATGCATCATGTCCTTCTTTGTATTATGTAACATTTTGTGATGTTTCATCTCTTGTCTGACGTTGGCATGGCCATGATTACTCTATCCTTTATACTGTTTTCTTGGGGAAATGTTTTTCTATTCTTTGTCTTTCAACTTATGGAAATATTGTGACCTCATAGAGTTGGATAATGCTTTTTAGCTATTCTGGCAGCATATTTATTTAAACAAAAGCATCTAAATGATTGGCACTTACAATGACTGCAGAGACTCTTCTGCTATTACTTTGTCTTCTGCCTAACGTATTTTTTGTTCTTCAGTTTCTCCCTATGGTTTCTATTTGTGTTTGATTTCTTCCTAGTATACTATATTCATTCTTTTCTCATTATTTTTATGCTTATTTTTGAGGGTTTTTTTGAGTAGTTATTCTAGGAACAGCAGTTAACAACTGAAATTTATAGCTTTCTAGTTTGAGTTGAAACTAACTTATTTTCAGTAATATTGCATTTTGCTCCTATATAACTCTACATATCCCCTTGTTGTCATAATTGTATATATTTTCAGTTCTGGGAATAAAATATAGGACCTTTTGCGTTGTAAACAAGCACTGTATCAAACAATCATATTTACAATTACTGTTTATATATCTGTGTTTTAATAATATAGGAAATAAAAGAAGACATTCAAATAAAAAAAGTAACAAAATTGTCCTTTCTTTGCTTTTCTTTCTTTTCTTTTTTTTCCTCCTCCCCCCCCCCCCCTTTTTTTTTGACAGAGTCTCATTATAGATTCCTGGATGGCCTGGAAATTCCTGTGTAGATTAGGCTAACCTTTCACTCACAATGATTGACCTGCCCTCTGCCCATCTTGTTTGGGGATTAAAGGCATTCATCCCCATATCTGGTCAGTATTGGTTTTATCTTTGCCTATGTGTAGTGATGCCTTTATTGCTATTCTTTATTTTTTCATATGGAATCAGATTACTGTATATTATTGTTATCTCATTCTGAAGGAACTGTATTAATTTCTTTTTGTTGCTGTGATAAACCACCAAGAACAAAAGTGACTTATTAAATGATGGGCTTATTTTGACTTGTGGTTCCAGAGGGGAGTCTACGATGGTGAGTGAGGCAGTAAACAGCCAGAGAAGGAACCTGAGAGATCACATCTTCAACTGCAAACATGAAGCAGAGAATAAACTGGGAGTGGGGTCAAGGCTATAGACTCTCAAGGATTAATCTGATGATGTACTTCTTCCTACCATGCTCTACCTCTTGGAGTTCCCCTAACTTCCCCAAACAGCACCACCAGGCTGGGACCAAGTGTTCAAATGCATGAACCCATCAGAGGCATTTCATTCAAACCACCACAGGAACACTTTTGTTGTGGGATGTCTTTCTGTATGCTGTGAATTCCCATTAGATAATAAAGGAACTGTTTTGGTCTATGGCAAAGCAGCTTATAGGTAAGTAGGAATTCCAAGCATGGGTAATGAGAAGGAGGGAAGAGTCAGATGGTGATGCTGTGAGCTGCTGCCCAAGAGAGAAAGATGTAATGGAACCCTGTAAAGCCACTAGCCATTTGGCAAGACATAGATTAATAAAAATGAATTGAGTTAAGTTGTAAGAGTTAGCTGATAATGACCCTAAGTCATAGGCAAAAAGTTTGTAATTAATATAATCATTTGGGTTTTTATTTGGGGCTAAGTGGCTGTGGAACTGTAGGTCTGGACCTTGGGCAGGCCAGGCCAGAAACTTCTGGCTACACACTTTAGAGTTGTTTGTAGGAGTTGTTATTGTTTATAGGTGTTGTATAGTAATAAACTCCCTCAAATTTTGTTTGTTGCAAATTTTTTTATTGTTCATTTTTCTTGCCAACTTATTTTTATTTTTACATTTGCTATTGTAGCTCAGCTGGCCTTAAACTCACAATTTTCCTGACTTAGCCTCTTCAATGTAGATATTGCATAATTTTCCACTTTATCTAACTTGTCCTTCTGCTTTAAAGGTAAACTTTACCCGATTCAGAATTTTTAGCTGACAGTTTTTTTCCCCTTCAACATTTTAAATGCATCAACTCATAGACTCTGTATTCTTGGTTTCTGAAGAGAAATTTCCACAATCTCATTGAACATCCTTGGGTTGGAGGAGCCACTTTTGTCTTGCAGCTTTTAAAGCTTTTGTTTATCTTTTGTTATTTTTTAAATTAAAAAATTACATTTATATGTGTTTGTATCATTGTGGGGTGGGGTTCAGGTTTCAAAAGGCCACAACATTACTAATTAGCTCTCTCTTTTTCTGCTTTCCGTTTATGGATCAAATATGAGCTCTCAGCTACTGCTTCAGTGCTATGCTTGTCTGCCTCCTGCCATGCTTCCTGTCATGATGGTTTCTTACAGTTTCCCTCTGAAACTGTAAGAAAGCCCCTGATTAAATGCTTGGTCATGGTGTTTCTCCATAGCAATAGAAAAATAACTAAGACAGGGCCCCAGGGATCTAGTGCTTATCAGACTTGATACCTCTTCCTGAGCTATCTTACTGGCCCTATTTTTGTCTCTGGTTATCATATAGGTTGCAGGTGAACTTCTGATTTTATAGTACTAGAACTTGCTAAGCTCCTAAGTTATATAAATATATACCTTTCCAAACTATTTGCTCATTGTTTAGTCTCATAATCTTTTCTTTCTGTCCCTCCCACCCTCCACCCTCTGCTTTTGTCAGGTTGCTTTCCCCTGCATGCCTATCTTTTATAGCTTTCCATAGGTCTTATAGGCTCTGCTTATTTTTAGTTCCTTTTTCTCAGTCTGTAAACTTTTAATTGCAGTATCTTTAAGTTCACTAGCCCTTTCTCCCACTTGCCCAGATCGGTCCTTCACAACTCTATGAACTTTCTATTTTAGCTACTTAACTTTCTAGCACTTCAGTTTTTATTTGGTTCCTTTTTATTATTCCTGTTTCTTTATTGATATCTGTTTCTTTAAAAAAATGAAGATTTATTTTATGTGTATGGGCGTTTTGTCTGCATATATGTGTATGCACCATTTCCATGCCTGTTGGCTGTAGAGGTCAGAATACAGCATCAGATTTCTCAGAACTGGAATTACAGATGGCTGTGAGCTGCCATATGGATTCTCTATACCATTGTCAGAATAGCCAGGACTCTTAACTGCTGAGCAATTTCTCCTGCTTATATTGATATCTATTTCCTTACACATCATTCTGGTTTCCTTTAGTTACTAGCCCATAGTTTCCTTAACTCTCTGAACATATTTAAGAGAGTGGATTTAAAGCTTCCTACTTATGGTAGTGATATATTCATCAATTCATTGTAGGTAAGTAGCCTAGGCAACCTTGATGTACCCTTATATATAAGGATCACCTCAAACTTGTTCACATGGTATGCCCATCTTCCCCATACCACACTGTCTTTTTTGTTTATTTATTTTATTAATTAAATGTTTTCATTTACTTTACATTCTGGTTTAGTTGTCTTACACATGTCTTCCAAAGATTCATGTATTGAAAACTTGGCTCCAGTTTGAGGTGGTGTTAGCTTTAAGGAGTGTGGTCTAGTGGGAACTTGTTAGGTCACAGAGAGTTCTCCCTTAGAAGTAGTTAAAGAAGTTCTCTGTTTTGCTTCCTGCATCATCATGTGATTTCTTCTAGTAAGCACTCCACTGATTGGTTAAGTCCAGGGGGTGGGGCTCACCAGAGGTCAGGAGATATAACAACTTGATTTTTATTTCAAAATCTATGAGTAAACTAATTTATTTTTTATATAAAGTTTCTATTTTTGGAAATTTTACTATAATAGTGGTAGATTAATATACTGCCAACATTTCTTTAATTGGACTAGGCAAATAGATCATTTTTTTTAAAAAAGGAAACCCCTCTTCCAGGCACTGTACAAATCATGAAAATTGCCGAGAAAAGTAAGACTTAATGTATACCTGTGATGGCTGTTCTTGCTTGTCAACTTAACTATGTCTGGAATGAACTACAATTCAGAAATGGAGAGCACACCTCTGAGAGATTTTTTTGCTTGGTTTGAAATCTGAATCTACTTCTAGTCCAGACCTTTGAGGTAGGAAGACATAATGTAGACCATACTTTCTCCTGGAAGCCTATATAAGGACATAGAAGAAGAAAGGTTTTGCTATGTGACTGTTTGCCCTTGCCTTGCTAGAGCATCCATGCCTTCATTGGAATTAGAGTCGACTTCTTTGGGATTCCAGCAAATACTGAAGGCCAGCTCAGACACCCAGCATTATGGATTGAGTAACTACTGAATTCTTGGATTTACCATTCAGAGGAAACTTTGTTGGATTAGCTGGACTGCCACCTGTAAGTCATACCAACAAATATATGTATGTTCATTTTATAAGTTCTGTTACTATAGAGAACCCTGAATGATATAATACCTATGTGGGACTTGTTGGCTAGCCACCAAGATCTATTGTTTAAACAAACAAACAACCCCACAACACTTGTCTTTTTAAATTCAGTTTCAGGTTTTGATCATTTAAATTTTTTTTCAACATTCAAAGCTTTTTTAATATAACAGTAAGATGCAGGACTAGCTTTTATAACCATGGCTAGCCCTTCTGCTTCTGGCATGTCCAAACTTCCGGCCCTTGGAGTGGACATAGGGTTTGGTAGTAGTGGGGTTTCTCCGTCCCTGGCGGCCGAGGTCCGAGACCCACAGACATGCTGTGCCAGATCCCTCAGCTGCCCAGGTCCCCAGGTCCCCAAAAATGACTCAGATGCTTATATTAACTTTATGCTGTTTGGCCTATGGCTCAGGCACATTGCTAGCTAGCTCTTACATCTTAAATCAACCCATTTCTATTAATCTGTCGGCCACGTGGCCCATGGCTCACCTGTGCTCCTTACATGTTTCTTCTTGGGCGGCTTCAGCTCGGTTTGCCTCTGACTCCTCCCTTCCTTTCCTACCTGTGCTCTGATTTCTCCTCCTACTTTTTCTATGGTGCCTGCCATGGCCCAAAACAGCTCCTTTATTTAAAGATTGAGATTCACAGCATACATAAATGCATTCCCACATCACTGGGGCCTTACCAAAATGCTGATACACCTTTCAGTCTTTCCAAGGACCAGATAGCAGCACAATGCCTCGGCTCTTTGGAGACTTCAGGGCCAGCTGGTCGAAGGTGAGGATCTTACTCCCAATCTTGAGGTGTGACTTAGAGCCTGGATGCTCACCCACAGTGTACACACCTTCAGCTTGGGCACTTCGAGAATCTGCACATCATCTGTGACCATCCCCACAACCACAACTGTCTTGTTCTCTCTGCCAGGAAGCTTCATTCTTTTGTTCCATCTGGGACAGGGACAGAGGTGGCTGGTTAGTGTGACTCATAAATAACCTTTTCAGTACAACTTGATTGAAGATGGAGTTGGTTTGTCTGGCCAGAAACCTGTACAGCTTGACTAGGAGCCGCAGATAGATATCCTGGTTCTTAGGCTCCTTGTGCCGAACCTTTTGGTCCTTGTGGCAGATGCCAACACCTATGACGGCACCTCCTGCTCTGCCAGGTCCAGAAAGCCATTTAGGTTTTTTTTTTTGTATTTTTTTTTTTACATTTAACAATTTATTTATTTAATGTGTGATTGTGTGTATATGCATGCCACAGTGTGTGTGTGTGTGTGTGTGTGTGTGTGTGTGTGTGTGTGTGTGTGTGTGTATGTGTGTGTGTGTAGGTCAGAGGACAACTACCAGGAGTTGGTTTACCACTTCCACTGTGTAAGTCTTGGGGATTGAACTCAGATTATTAGACTTGATGACAGTGATCTTACTTGATAAGCTATCTCACTGGCCCAATTATTTTTATTTAATTTTTTAATTACTATTTAAAAATGTGTGTTTGTTTCCTGTATATATGTCTGTGTATCACATGTGTGCCTAGCACCCATCAAAGCCAGAAAAGAATTCTGGATTTCCTAAAATTGGAGTTGCAAGTATCTGTGAGCTGCCATGTATATTTTCAGAGAGTTAAACCTATGTCCTCTGAAAGAGTAGAAACTGCTCTTAAACACTCCAGCCCTCACCTGTTGATCTTATAGTCTGAGAACCACAACCCCTCAACTGGTTACTATTTGTGTATTTTGGTTGATTTTACTGCAATCCATCCAGGAGGTTGTTATGGAACACCTTCCTCAAATCTGGGTCTGACACAGAGTTCTTTTTTTCTTTCCCTCCCTCTCTCCCTCCCTCCCTCCCTTCTTCCCTCCTGCTTTCTTTCTTTTTGCATGCCAGCTAAGAAGCCATATACTGTTTAGCCTCATTACTTAAACACATTATCCTTTTTTGAACCTCTTGATGCCTCTTCTTTGACTTTTCTTGTTACCTGGAATATTTGCTGGCCCCATTCTCTTAGATCTCACCCTCCTTCAGTATATTTGTGTGGACTCCCACAACTAGGTCTTCTCTCTTTCCTTAAACTCCCGAGAGTCTGTGCCTCTTATCTCACATTGTTTTGAAGCAGCATTTGGGGTTTTTTCTTTCAGCTACTTTTTTTTGGCTCTAATGACCCAATCACAAGTGTTCTGAGTTTTCATGGAACTATTGAAGCCTGGCAGAAAGTCTTGCATTGAGCAGGTGCATGAGCCTTTCTTATCCTCCAGTATTGCCTGCTATTGTGCCCTCCTCATTTGGCAGAGGTTGACAGCCAAAATTTTCTTTCTCAGGCTCCCTGCTGTACTGACCAGCTCTTTTATTTTCTGATAAAAAAAATGCCTGGAGCATCTCTGACTGTATTCACTGCTGTTTCTGGTGCCAGCCAATTTTCAGAAGGGTACAGCTTGCCTATGTACAAACTTTCCAGCTAATTAATCATAGCCCACTGGACAACTCTTCCTTTATTAAGACCTTGTATTCTGGGCCATTGTTTCCCTGATCTCATTTCCCTAGACAATAAGGGACAATTTATGTACCTCCATTGTCAACTGTAACTATCCTAAACCATCAATCAGTCTTTTAAGCTCTATGTTGTTTTGTCTAAATGGCCCAAAGGAAGCCTTATCTGAGGTCCTATTCCATGTCTGACTGTGTTTAGTATTTTCTGCCTCTACTTTCAATGGTAACCATGTTCTGATCTGTTGGCCATACTCTGCCTCAATCTTTCTGTTACTGTGATATGTCTCCAACTACCTGCTGCTAAAGTGGAGTATAAGGATGAGCACTGGCCCTCAGGTGAGACCTGGGAGGTGGTGAGGCACACTCTGTCAGGTCCTAGTTTCCCAGTGTTAGGTGCCCTAGTTTTCTTTCTGTTACTGTGATAATCACCATGACCAGGAGAAACATTACCCACAGTGGGCTTGGGCATTCTGTACCAATCAACAATCAGGAAAATGCCCACAGGTCAATCTGATAACAGGCAATTTTTCAGCTGACAGTCTCTTTTCTCAAGTGGCTCTAGTTTGTATTAAGTTGAAAAGAACTAAGCAGCTCCCCAGGAGATGCTGAACTTTTTGCAGAAGTCTGTGTCTAGTCAAATGCATGGGGCTGAAAGCTGATGGTTGTGCAACCATGTCTTCTTCATCCCTAGGTTGTAATTGCTTAGTTTAACAGCCTGGTATTTTTAGGCTTTCTAGCCTTTGTTATTATAAGCTGTTTTTCTTTGGAGAGTTATCCATTTTTCAGTTTTGGCTATGGTTTTCTCACGATGAAACTTTCCTCCACTCAGGCAGAAGAGAAATTGCTACTCAGAGAAAGTAACTCTGTTGGAGCCTCATTCAGTCATTCTTGGGATCCCTAAACAAATATGTAGTTATTCAAAATGGCATCTTGGAAAACACTCACACAAAAAGGTGCTTTCCCTAAATGATAACAGATTACCTGGTGTGGAGATTCTGCAGAAACCATCAGAGCTAGCCTATAGGACAGCCAGTAAAAGGGTTCTAGGACCATTGGAGAGATGAGGCTGAAAGCAAAGCCAGAATACAGCATCTAGCTTTGTCACACACACATCACAGCATCCTGCATATGGGGATACACTTTGAAGTACGTCATGGCTGCTTCTCTTTTTCCCTTTTATGACATGCTTCCCATTTTCTGATATAAGGATGGAGTCTAAGATGCTAGAATTGACACTTATACCCAGACTGCAGAAATCCAGCCATTTCAGTGTAGGAACTCTGAACAAGATTAACAAGGTTGCCTTTCCACTGCTGTGGAAGTCATAGGTAATTGCTGCAGGAGACTTTCTTAGACCTGCACATCTGCCTGCAAGTTGTGAAGAGGCATCTAATGTTACAGCTTTGCTGGTTTGTCATTTGCATTAGGGTAGGCTTTCTGGTGATGCATCTGTTATTTTAAAGATTCATTTATTTTTTGTGTTTATATACATGCACCATGTACATGTAAGTGCCTGAAGAGGCCAGATATCCTGAACTTGAGTTACGGATGGTTGTGGGTCATCTGATATGGATACAGGAAGTCAATTTGAGTAGTCTCCAAGAGAAGCAAGCATCCTTAACCACCGAGCCATCTCTATAGCGTGAACAGTTGCTTCTGAGTAATCCCTGCTCCTTTTAGTAACCTCTCACTCATACTCTTGTTAATATGTTGACTCACTCAACTGGGTTTTGGTATAATTGTTACTTTGTTCTGTCATGAACTCCCTGTTGTGGGTTGATAGAGGGGTGTGTGTGTGTGTGTGTGTGTGTGTGTGTGTGTGTGTGTGTGTGTGTGTGTGTGTGTGTGTGTATGTGTGTGTGTCTGTCTGTCTGTCTTTCTGTCTGTATGTTTCCATGTGTTTTGTCCATAGGAAAAATCTCTCATACAATACTTGGAGAGTAGCAGCAGGAGGATTGAAGGCTTTGAGGGAAAAAGCAAGGCATTTGTCAACCCTCATAGACACTCAGGTAAGGGCTGAGCTCCACACCTTCTGTAACCAGCACAGTAGGTTTGGGTCTTGATGAATGCAAAGCAAACGCAGTCAAGATATAAACAGAGCATGGGAGTCATTTCTACACAATGTTTTCCTTGAGTGATTTTATTTATGGTGCTTTTATATATTCATACTGGTGTTGGCCTATTCTTAAACCTGTTTAGTTAAAGGTCATAAGAATTAAAGTGATGGACAGAAAGGCATTTGGACGTGTGGTGGGATTCAGGTATCAGCTGATAAGGTCCGAAGACGCTCATCCAGGGTCCTGGGCTCCTGGAGGGGGTGTGGTCAACCCCATTGATAAGGGGCTGCTGGGACACTGAGAGTTCCTGTTCCTAGTTCCTGGCTGCTGGAGAGACTGGTTTGGAATCCATCGTCTGTCCATCACTCATCCATTGTTTGGATACTCCAGTCCCTGTTCAGGTGCCACTATAAGCTGTTATCTATATCGTGAGTGATGATTTATATTTTAATAAATATTAATCTTGGACTGGTGCCTTGTAAGTAAAACTCCGTCTACAGGACACACTCAGATTTTATCTGAAAATAAAGGGTATGATGATAGTATATTAATACAGAGGTCTCTTTTTGTGACATATGCCTTTTTGAAGTATCCATGGAACTCAGTAGTAAAGACTGGTGAAACACATCTTGGCAAGCACCATTAAGTCCTGAATCATGCCCTCTACATTTCACTGCCTCCAAATAAGAGGTAAAGCCTCTAGTTTTTATTGTCTCATGGTTTCAAGAAGAGGAGAGTTCTGGAAGGTAACAGTTGTCATTTTGAAGAAGTCACATAGTAGAAAACATAATTGTTTTATATTTATATAAAGCTTAATTCTAACCTAAGGGAAAAATTAATAACAATTAGTAATACATATTTTGTAAGTACTGTATCTACTAGTGGCAACTCTCTCTATGAACAGAGACAAAGCATCCTCTCTATTTGGTGCAGTACACAGTGCACTGACCTCTAAGTAAACTGACCACATAGTAACACTGCAATCTACTATTGTCATTCTGCCACATTCCTTATTGTAAATCCTTTTAAAGACATTAACTTGGGAATTATTTGTCTATAGCTATTCCCTTTTTTTCTCTCCATCTAGCCTGAACCTCAGTCCCTGCTGAATCGCCACAACCTCCTACAGGCTTTTATTCAAAGGGCTTATAATTATAAACTCTCCTCCAGCTCTCAGGCTTGTCTCAGGATCCAGCACTTCTTTAAGATGTGAGATTCCTAGACTCCACATCTCTTACTTTGATAAATGCTAACTAACAACCACAAACAGCCTGAAGCCTTAGCCTCTTCCCACTTGACCATCTCCTTTCATGATTTCTTCCCACCTCTTCTTACTCACTCCTCCATATGATCCAAGGAGATCTTTTCTATTTCCCATTCCCAGGGGATCCATAGATGTCTCTCTAAAGTTCCTTCTGTTACCTAGCCACTCAGTGTTTGTGGATTGTAGTCTGGTTATCCTTTGCTTTATATCTAAACTCCACTTATAAGTAAGTACATACCATGTCTATTTTTCTGGGGTTATGTTACCTCACTCAGCATGACACTCTCCAGATCTATCCATTTGCCTGCAAATTTCAGAATGCCATTATTTTTTACTGCTGAGTAGTACTCCATTTTGTAAATGTACCACAATTTTTTATTCATTCTTCAGTTGAAGGGCATCTAGGTTATTTCCAGGTTCTGGTTATTATGAATAATACTGCTATGAACATAGTTAAGCTAATGCCCTTGAGGTAAGAATGTGCCCAATGGTGTTATTGCTGGACCATTGGGTAGTTTGATTCCCAGTTTTCTGAGGAACCGCCATACTGATTTCAAAGTGACTGTACAAGTTTACACTCCCACCAGCAGTGGAGGTGTGTTCCCCTTGCTCCACATTTCCTCCACCGTAGGCTGTCATCTGTGTTTTTGATCTTAGCCATTCTGTAATGGTGTAAGATGGTATAGCAGAGTTGTTTTGATTTGCATTTCCCTGATAAAGCCTGCATTTCTAAAAGAACCTGACTCAGTCCTCTTCTGGCAACATGTAAGTCATTCCAATATAGCGTGTGTGTGTGTGTGTGTGTGTGTGTGTGTGTGTGTGTGTGTGTGAGAGAGAGAGAGAGAGAGAGAGAGAGAGAGAGAGAGAGAGAGAGAGAGACAGAGAGACAGAGAGACAGAGAGACAGAGAGACAGAGAGACAGAGAGTTATTCTATAAATTCTGTGATTCTAGAGAATCCTGACTAATGACAGGGCCTTTTGATTGTCAGGTTACCTCCTTAGAGTAGTGAATTCCTTGGAAGCAGTGGACATCCAACCTGTTATCTTACAACCAATTCTTATACTGTACACAGCTAACATAAGAAACACAGTGATGGACAGCAGGGAAAAAAACAGACAGGAACAATGTTTATTTCTGACGAGAAACATCATAACGGATTCAGATTTCCCATTTAAACATTTCCGCAATGCCCACATCTTCTATAGTGAGGATTAATTAATTCTGCAGACAGAGAAAAGCCTTTAAAAGGCGTGGCCTACAAAGAAAATACTATCCATCTAGGAGAACACCTTTCAGAAAGTAGGAAAGGCATGGATACTGGTTCTTGAAGGAATGTGGACTCAAGCCTATGAGGGACAATGGCACAGACTGTTGAGGCACTTCAGAGTCCCCTTAATGGCCTGGGCTCTTGGAAAATGAACAATATCCATGTATGGCAAGACAGGAAAGAATGAACTAAATCTGCCTCTTTTCTGTACATATCCAGAGGCAGTGAGGGAGCTATGTTTTGCTTTTTGTTTTGTTTTGAACAGTACATTTAAGGTCTGGGAGGCCATGAGATAGGGTTTGGATCGAGTGTCCTTCTAAATGCTAGCACTTTACAGTATAGCTAGGGTTATAGGACAGAATACTCTTTGGAGGTTTTTCCAGAAATAAAAATGCCTATTTGGTGATAGAGTTATGAAGATGAAATGGGATCATTACACGTGCTGACTTCTAGTTTGTAGTTGGTTATCCCAGTGACCAGGAGCAAGCATGGTATCACCTCCTTATCAAAGAGGGGCTTTCTAAGTTTGGATGGTGCTGTATACATATTCTGGATTCAGGTTAGACTCATATTTGGGTACCATAATTGCAAAGCACTTCATGGCCTGTAACTGTCTACATTTTCTAATGACCTAGATTTCTAGACAGTGATTATTTTCCTAGTTACCTGCTTTGATAATGCCACCTGATAATTATCATTGATGAATTAATTTAGATGAACAAAACAAAGATTGTTTTACAATTTTTTCATGAATGCTAATAAGTTTCTGGAGTTGAGTAGCATGGCCTTGCTTTGGCCACTAGTTTGTGGGTGAACATGGTGAAATATCATTTACAATAGCAGGTTTGTTTTCTTGTAGAACCTTGGCTCACAAATGGAGTCTTTCCTCTATTGCACAAATTCAGGAAATTCGGAGCCAGATATCAGGGAAGGGCTGAAGTATCAAAGAGAGTAAACACCACAGTCAAATCTCACCCAGCTGTCTTCTGGCTTCCTCAGCCTCACTCCTCTTGGCTTCTACTGCCTTCATCTGTCTTCCTACTCTTGCCTTAAATACCCTCTTCTCCCAGTTGTTTCACATCCAGGTTAAGATTAAAGGCATAAGCTACTACTGTTTGGTAGTTAGCCTTGAACTCACAGAAACACAGAAAGATCTCCCATGTCCCTGGAGTTATGGGATTAAAGGCCTGGCACCGCCACTGCCTGCCTGGGAGCCTGGACCTCGCTCTGTAAACCAAGCTGACCTCAAACTCAGATCTGCTGGGATTAAGGGAGTAGGTCACCACTTCCGGACATTCCCTGTGCTGGGATTAAAGGTGTAAATTACCACTCTCTGATCCTCCTGGATTGACTGTGGGTATTCTCTCTGATATTTCAGACTGGTTTTTATTAAATATGAAACGTATCACCACATCCCTCCTTTTTGCAAAGGTGACAGTGAAGACATGGATGCTTCCTGTGCATATCTGCATAAACTGTAAAGCCAAGTGGATGGCCACACTTCTCAGTTTCTAAAGGTGCACTGAAGAGAAACGTCATCTGAAGTTTCAAAAGTCTTTGTTGCAGAAGAAGAAAAAAAATGTGAGCACAAAACTGGAACTAACAGACAAAAGAAGCCTGTGGGACTGATGCATGTCTTTGCTCTCTTCAGATTCTCAGGGGAAAGTGAATGGGGGAAGGAGTAAAGACCTGAGGCTCTCCAGTAAATTGTTCATTCTGGCCTGGAATTCTTAACTAGTATTCTTAACTAGCTCTCTTAACTCTTGGGATATCAATTTTACAAGCAAAAAAACTAGCCAGGAAGGCAATGTTTAAACTTATATTATACTTTGTTAAAAATTTATAATGTCAAAATAAAGTTGAGCCTATCACTTCCATCTGTGGAACTGTGTGGGTGTCTGTAGGTGATCTCGGGTTTGGCTCTCTTGTCTTATTTGTTCATTAGTATGTCTAGATAGCTCCTGCCACCTAAGGGAAGAACTAGAGGCCAGGGATGACAAGGTATGTCCCATCCAGTTTTCGCCATTGAAGTAAATAGATTAGGTAAAGGTCTATGTACATGGGAGGTGGATTTAGGAGAAGAAAAAGGCTTACATGAGATCACAAAAACTAAAGAATATGGTCCAAATGGAGCTTTATAATCAAAGGTCAGGAATATGTATGGGAATTCTAAAAGCATACCGGATACCTGAGTCAGGACACTGGTTGTGGTGACTACCATGGGCTCTAAGTGGGGAGGTAGGGGATCGGGTGCCGTGGTTAAAAGGCCAGGATGGGGGTGAGGCCCCTCCCAGCTTATATAGCAACTGCAGGTAAGGATATAAACAGTCCAGAAAAGTTGGGGTCAATGCGCTTTTCTGTGTTCTATTTTGTAACTGCTTGAGTGCACTCTCATTGAGATCTCATATGAGATCAAGGGCATTTCTCAAGTATCTTACTGCTCATTGACTCCTGGTCTTGCAAATGGCTAGCAGCTAGCTGCCTTTGTATCAGTGCATCCTCCATGAATGTTGTACAGGGAAGCCATATTTCTGCCTGACATCAACATTTTCTGGAGTTATGCAACAAGAGGCTGGGTGTGAGCCCCAACTTTGTCACTTTCTCTGTGTCCATGGACAAATAACTTCACTGTGCCATGATCTGGACGTTTATACAATGTTGGTATCAAGAACATTTAACTCATTATGCTATTGTTCAGAATATATGAGATAATATATGCCCATAGGGTAATGATAATAACCCACAGAGATGTTAAACAAATGTCACCCATTAGTGCCGGATGGCACTGCTGGGTTTGGAATGTTCTAAGTGGAGCCATACCATCATTATCAATCATGGTTACCATTTCTAGCATAGAGGAAGCCTTAGTGGCCAGGGCTGTTTTTATTTTTACGCATCCTCAGAATCCAGTATTGCTTTTCATCTTATTTGGTCCCTATTTTCAATCCCATCTGCCTGTAGCCATTTCAAATCTGTAATTTGTCTGGCTGGTCTTGAGGGAGTGATCTTTGCTTCCTCCCATGATAATTTATTCTAATTGCATTGGCTTGTTTTGAATCACGCTGCTAAGCAACACTGACTTCTGTTTTCATTCTTTTTTTTTTTTTTTTTTGTTCCTTTTCTTTTGCTCTACACAGCTCAAAAGAAGCTCCCTTTGAGCCAGGCTCAGCAGCTAACAAAAGCAAATGACAAAAGAGTTGAAGGCAACCAGAACGCTCCTAGTCTGGGGAGACCCCAGGGCTCAGGGTTGCCAGCAGCCCCTGAAGAGGACCAAGAAGCAGTTTGGTTTCTCAGGCCCCTGTGGACAGAAATGCCACTTTATAGACTAATGAAGACAGCAGCCTGTCATTCTATCTTCTATGTGCATGTCCTTCTCTTTTCCATGCCTTGGCATACATGGGGGAGATGGGATAGGTGGTGTTAGTGCCTCTGGGCCTTAAGGTCCAGTAAATTTTCTTGATAAAATGTGAAGTTAAAGACTGTTAGATGACTTTCTGGAAAGGATTTTTGGTCCAGGAAGCATGTTATTTCAACTCAAATAGATCACACTAAGCAACATTCTTTTTAAAATATTTTTTGACAATTTCAAATGTGTACATAGTATCTTATATTTGTATTCACTCCTCCATTATCTTTTTTCTTATGTCCCCTCATTCCTGAAAATCTTGTTTCTTCCTGAGTAGTTCCTGTTATTTTTTATGTCTTTTGCATATGTGCATTCCAACCTGCACTCATGCATGCTTGTGTGGGTCTATATGTATACCTGCATATACACATGCATGCGTGTGTATAGGTAGTTAAAACTGTCATGTGAGCATATTTGCAACAGCCATGTCCATATAACAATGTTTCATAACAATCCTCTCCATCTATTGGCTCTTAATTCTTTTCATCTCTTCTTTAGTAATTTTTTTGGCCTGGGTGGGGTGATATAAACATGGTGTTTAGGGCTGAACATTCAAAGGTCACTTATTCTCTGTACTTTGATAAGCTATGAGTCTCTACTTTAACTGAGATCCATTGCTGAAAGAGTCTTCTCTGATCCAGGCTCAAAGCTGTACTAGTTTATGGGTATAGACATAAATTCCCTAGCCATAGGCTTTGGACGAGGTTTATAGTACCAAATTTATTTTACTTCCCACGGAGTAGGACTCAGATCTAATAAGGAAGTAGTTCATTACACCTGGAAGAATCACACCACTGTTGTAATGGTGGGCCGATCTTGCCTGGTAGGATATTACTGTAGAATGCATTGCTTGTAGCTGGGCATTACTATTGGTGCATTTTCTCTTCGAGCAACTTGCATGGCAACTTCTGGCATGAAGAGCACTAAGCCATTCTCCTATTGTGTACAGACTTTGTTCCAGCTGAGCCAGATACTTCCAACTGTGGTGGATTCAGTGCAGCCTCACAGTGACAGCCCTGTAGAGCAATCCTCAGGCTGCTGTAGTGGAATTATGTGTTGTTACATTGTAAATAATTGTCCTGCCCACTGGTTTAATAAAAATGCTGATTGGCCAAAGGCAGACAGGAAGTATAGGTGGGGCTACCAGACTAAGAAAACTCTGGGAACAGGAAAAACAGCAGAAATGCCACAGAAATGCTACAGAGAAGCTGGAAGATGCAGAGGACACCTATGCTGCTCTGAGAAAGGTACCGAGCCTCATGGCTGAACAGGATAAGAATTAAGGGTTAGTTTAAGAGCAAGAGCTAGCAAGTTATATGCCTGGGCCCTAGGCCAATCACTGTACAATTAATACAAGTGTCTGTGTCTTTCAGTGGGACTATGGGACTGTGGGCCTGAAAGTTTGAGCTACCAGGCTAGGCCAGAAAGTCTGGGCCACAAAACTAGATTGGAAAGTCCGGGCTGGGAGGTTAGGACAGAAAATCTTGGACAGAAACATAATACAACAGGCTACCTCTTTCTAATCACCCACAGAACTCTCTTCTTGTTGAACTTCTCTCTTGAACCCTGTTGGTCAACAGGGCTTATGATTGTTTGATTGCTCTCTTAAAATGATGAGGAGACTGACATCCCAAGTGTCCAAAGGTGTACTTATCCTTCCCTTCCCAGGCTGAATTTACAGATAGGGCTTAAGATGACTCATTTCGTTGTACTATAAAATAAGACGCCTTAATGTTTACTTCCAGGGAGCCAAAAATGGGTCCTGTCAGAAGACTAGAGCTTTTCCTGCCTTTGGGTTACAAAGTGAACTTGCTGGACCCCACAGGGAACTAGCACCTATTTCCAGCACTCTGATACCTCAGTTTATACTTTAAACACTTGGTGAATGCTCACAGCATATTTTTAGACATGATCCTTCCATGATATTCATAGATGATTGGTTCTAGAAATTCCTAATTCCTCACACAAGATTCTGATATGCGCAAGTCATGAAACCCACATGCATCCTCCCAGGCACTTTAAATAATATATGGATTGCTTAGTACATCAAAACAGTGAAAAAATCATCTAAGTTGTTCTTATGGAGTATTACTTAGGGATATGACAAAAAAGTTTGTACTTGCATACATAGATATAACTACACATTTAATGTCAGCAACAATAACTTTTCTCTCAATATTTTACATCTGGACTAGTTGAATTTGGGTATGGAACATGCAGATATTTTAGGGGTTCCCTTTGTCTTCAGTCAGTTGGCCATCAGTTCATGAGGGCAAAGGGGCAGAAACAATAACAGAGATCCTTATATGGTCCATGAACAGAAAAGAGATGCCCTCTGGGTGATAGACTTCAGTGAATCAGCTCAACTTTACTTCAGAGTATATGAAATATGGAGGATTGGGGAGCCTGGGGACAAACCATAATTTGTATTAAGTGGCATGCTCCCATCACAAGGCTTCATATGTATTAGTAGGGTCCTTTAGCAGAGCTCCTATTATAAATCTTAGTTACCATATGTGCAGCAGGATAGGCTTCTAGCAGTGAATTATCTGTGCCAAGGTTCATGCTAAAGATAAATTAGGCCTCTGGCTTAGAGACAACTTTCAAATTATGTCAGTTCTCTGGGCCAGGGACATTCTCCAGATAAGGGCAGGCAGAGAGTAAGAAATTTTGGGGGTGGAGGATCCGCGGGGAGTGAGGGGGTATGGGGGTTATTGGGAGGATTGTCCCAAGTTGCTAAGCCTTGGAAAAAGCTGCCAAGCTATAGTAGACTACATCTGACCAGTCAGCCAGGCCTACCAACAAGATATGTAGGCAACTAAGTTTTTTTTTTTAAGATATAAAATATTATACTCATCATCAAATGAACACTCAGACACTGCTCTGCCACCCTTATCTGTTTATGGAAATTCTCATTACTACGTCATTAGGGGCTTTCTAGTCTGTTCCTAGGTGATCACTATTCTGACATTTATTTAGCATGCCTTGCCTTTCTTTATACTTTGAGTGTGTCTCTAATCAATGTATTGTTTCACAGACTTTAGATTTTTATATAAGTAACAGTAAGCAAACATTCCATGAGCTATACTTAAACAATCTGCCTTGAGGAGGTTTAGGAAGAAGGGACGAAAAGATCAGAAAACACATTTGTTTTTCACAAAAGACTCACAATTTTTAAAGTAATATGAGTGGTATTTACATATGTGGGTTTAAGCCAACAGTTTTACCCCCAGCTATACTTCATGAAGACTTTTTTTCTCTAGCAGTGGCAATTTCAAATTGATTGCAACTGTGTTCTGAGTAACATAGTAGTATAAATTAGAAGTGAACTCATTCTGTTTTTGTTGGCTGTTGGGCATTGTTGGTGGCATAGGGTGTTCACTCAAGTACCCTAACTGGCAAGTTGGCCTGGAAGAGCACAGACCCATTTAAAAAAATCTAGGCATGTGGCTTATTTAATCAATTGACATCATGACAAGGATCAATAGAGAGGGGAAAGGCAAACCAACATGAGAGGGGTGAATGGGATGGAAGAGCTATTTATAAATTCTCAGATTCTCAATGTTCACATCATCTGACACCAAATGGGCATCTCCAATGGGTGACTAAATGAAGCTCTCATGAATATTAATGTTTTATAAACCCTGTATCTTTGGTATCTCTTGTGTAGTCATTTAAAAAGATTTATTTATCATATTTTATGTTATATGAGTGCTTTGCCTGCGTATATGTAAGTGTATCATGTACATGCCTGATACCTGCAGAGGCCAGAAAAGGGTGTCAGATTTTCAATTGCAAGATGCCATGTGGGTTCTAGAACTGAACCCTGATCCTCTGCAAGAACAGCAGGTACTCCTAACCACAGAACCATCTTCTCAACCCTTCTCTTAGATGTTTATAATCTCAATGTGTAGAACATAAGTGCCTCATAAATACTGATATATTTAAAGGTCCTTCTATTAAATATTATGAATTCTGTTTATTTTCAATAAAATGCTTCAAATTGTCTTGTTAATGCTTGAGAAAACTGAAAACTACTTGATGGAGTTGAATACTCTCTGAGGAAAAGTGTTATATAGTTTGAAAAATGGCAATGTTAAGAAACATTATTTTGTCTATTTTATAGAAAAAGTTTATTTTTGTAATAAGACACTCATTATGTGAGATAAGAATTGAATACTTGTAGAATCTACCTAATCACTCTGAATATTTTTCTTTGAGACAGGAATTTTATGTTCAGTCATGTCTTTCCTGGAAGTCTCTCTGTAGATCAGACTGGCCTTGAGCTCACAGAAATCCTGCTACCTCTGCCTCCAAAGTGCTGGGATTAAAGGTATTCACCACCCATCCATTTTGAGTATTTTAAGCATCTGGACAGTGCTGAGAGATAGCCTCTGGTCCCAGGATGATGCTGAGTAGTGAAACTATAGTGGTCTCAAGTGAGTTGCACTGTAAATTTCAGAGCTAACTTCTGAGAAAAAAGGGGGTGGGTATTTTAGTCATATATATTTGAATTTGTTACATTTTTACTTTTAAAAGGATGCAATGTTGATGCAGGGAATGAGGAGAGAACTCTTCCTTCCCTGTTCTGAGCCAAACTGTAAATAAACCTGTTTTTCTTCACATTCCCTCTCTCTGGGTTTTCTTTTGGTGCCAGCATAAGTACAGATGTCCAATTATTGTCTCTGGATACATTCTGAGGGGCAGACTATAGGGAGCTGAGACACAAACAATAGTGAACCTGTTCTTTAGATGTTTCCAGTCTGTGTTTTGATTTTCAGGACTACAT
The DNA here is from genome assembly GCA_033318265.1 of Phyllotis vaccarum. NCBI lineage: Eukaryota > Metazoa > Chordata > Mammalia > Rodentia > Cricetidae > Phyllotis > Phyllotis vaccarum. Next base: position 105,114,431 of record JARWLC010000005.1, read on the forward strand.
GATTTGGTAATATACAGTAATTCCTAATGAGTGGAGATGAGAGGAAGTACATTTATGCTCATTAAAAAAATCTTTAGTTTTAAAAAAATTGACACATATCCTCAAGAGTGCCCTGGTGAGAAATTCCAAGCTCCTTGGTTTATCTAAGAGTTAAAGAATCATGTCAAAAATATCTTGACTGTACTAGGGAAGCAGTTTGTATATAGCAACAGTAACTGTCCTCTAGACATTCTGAGGAGCAGTTTTCTCTGGTATAACCTCCTGTTCCTTTCCCTATACTTGACTGCCATACTGGAGAAGTGAGAGATGGGGGAAGAGGACTTGGTGACCTTAGAGGTTTGAACTGGAGACATTTTGACCCAGGAATTGGACATTGGTCATAGGTTATAGGGCCGTGGTTATATTAAATAGGACCAGGATCCCAAGTGACAGAGTGAAGGCTTCAGTAGAGCATGAACAGAGAACATGGTGGTCTTTTCTAATTAATGCCTTTGTATGTCTTCATTTGAAAGGCCCTCTTGTAAGCAGAGATCATCCCATTTTCAAAAGCCACATAAATTTTCCAGATGAGTGACTGCATAGCAACAGGTTGGTAGAGTTTTGTCTATTGACTCTCCTGCCTGTGTTGCTCCTGAAAATGCAGTTTCTCCTCATAATTTGTCTTTTTTTTTCATGTTTAGAAACTGCTGTGCTTCTTACTTTCAAAAGACATCAGGTAAAGTACCCATTATTTAAATCTTCCTTTTCAAGTCAAAGGCCCCAGGTCTTATGTAGTTCTGAGTTAAGATAAAATGTCAGTAACCTTTTAATTTGCATATAGTGTCTTGACATCATAATAAAACAATGAAGAATGACAAAATTCTCTTAAGTTATAGAGCATATATTTCATAGTTTTTGTCATTAATGCTAAGTGAAAATGAGGGATAAATAGGGGCTTTAGCTGTAATCCTATTGTGGAAGTCCTTAGAGATCTATATTGTATTTTAATGAAGCAATAACTTAGGAGAATTTTGTTACTGCAATGATTGGGGCATGACATTATTGCTTTAGAGAAATTTAGTTCTAGACGTCTCATTCCTCTCTCAGATATCTAGAAGTTTGCTTAGACTTACCACTTTACTTTCACAAGTTAGTTATTAACTTTTAATTATTGCCACCGTTGGCTATTTTTCTAGAAGTTTGTCCTTCAGATGTTCCCAAGTGTCTGCTTATGAGTTTTAATACCCTTACAAATCACCTTCCCTCCAATTTCTAAAATATCATCGAGCGTTTGCACTGTTTGGTTGTGGCAATCAGGTCTCCATCCCAAACATAATCTGATGATCCTGGTTTGCATTCCCCCACCCCAATTCTTCCTTATATGTACAGGGGGAGGTGGGAAGAAGAGGGGAGGGGAGGAACTGTTTAGACATCATTGGGAGTTTAGGGGTGTGGATGAGTCTATAGGCTGCAAATTTGGGTAAGAGGTGAGTTTGTAACCTTGAGTATGAAATAAGAGAGTCAGGCAGATTTTCTGTATTGTGCTGTGTAGATAAAATTCCGACTCATTCAGGGAATCTTCTGTTTATAAGTTTGTTTATTCAATTGACTGGAGGAGGCCTAACCATATTATGGAGGGTAACATGTTTTTTGACTTAAAGTTAATAACATCTGAGGACCTCAGAACCATGTTAACTTAATTGTGTTGGTGCATAATATCAACCATAACAGTTGCCTGTGCTCCCTCTTTCAGAAGCATCAAGAATAGCCTTTGCAGTTTATAGCTTTAAGAAGAGTCTGCAAGGTCTTCAGCCTCTTCATTAGAGTGAGCCCAGAAGCAGGAGCAATGTCCTCATAGGTACAGTGTTTAGTGATGGATTTGAGTCCAGGAGTGGGAACAGCAGCTGAAGACCAGTGGTCCTGGGGTGGTCTCCAGAGGGCAGCTGTGATGCAATTCAGGAGGCCATATGAGAGTGGGTGAAAAAATGTCATGAGATACTGAATTTGCTTCCATGGGTGTCTGTAGCCCAAGGGAGTTTTTCCCATGTGGGAGAATAATTCATCTCTATAAAAACAGCAGTTTGAGCTGATGGAAGTACTCAGTGAGTCATGCTGGAGTGTATGATGTCACAGAGCAGACAAACCAGGGTACTGGGAACAGGTTATAGTTGAACTATATAGATAGGAGGCCAGTTGTAACCCCTAAAGAGAACTACCTGCCCTCACTTTGCTTGGTTTAGGAGGTACTTACCACCTCCTATCCTGTGTGCAGAATCTCTATCCACTTCATTAGTATGTAGTATCTACAGGTTGATTCTGAGCAAAGAAGGTGGAACCCCTGGCTAAAATATCTGGAGAGAAAGAGATATCTCTTAAAAGATATTAACTGATATTTCCAGTGCCTTTACAGTGTACAAGATAAAGCCATCTTCCTGAACACACACACACACACACACACACACACACACACACACACACACACACACACACACACACACACACACACGGTAACTTTAGTTACTTATCATCAAACACATGTAGCTCTCATTACCAGCACCGAAAGGTCAACTCTTCCTTCAGATGTCACTGAGAAGACAAGGGGGCAGCAATAGAGTGACTGTGGGGCTCTGGGTAGCTTGGTGACTCTTATATTTGTGTGTAACTTGGCAACATATTTTTCTTGTTCTTATTTACAGTTTGTGTGACCAACTTTATGTTTCTACTTTTGTAGTTAACCAAGAAAGGTGCTATCTTTCTAAACCTACAACCAGACCACCATGAAGATTTGAGACATCACATTGTTGTCACAATAAAATTTGTTATTTTGTATAGTTAAGAATGGTAGTAAAAATACTTGTTATGTTCTAGATATTTTTATCAAGTAATTTGTGGAATCTTGTCTGCTAAAGCATTTGGGATTTTCTGGAATTGGTGCTGGGTGAATGGGACACAGTACTTTTGGGAGACATTAACTGTATCTATGCTTGTGAATGGACTCTTGGAGGAGGTTTAGACACTCAGATTGAATAACAGTGTCCAGTTCTTGAGCAGGAATTAGACAATGCGTTCATTCCCGTGCATCTTCGGGATGACACCATTTATAGTGAAATACGAGTCCCACCATTTATAGTGAAATACGAGTTCCTAATCTTCAAAGAAGTGCAGATAGCATAAAATGGCATTTAAAAGGCCAACTGCAATACAGATCACCAACCATAGAGATTAAAAAGCAGTCCAGAATATTAGGCCTCATACAAGATGTCTTTCAAGATGAGGTTTCTCTATGCAGTGGTGGTTGTCATGAAACTTGCTATGCAGAGCAGGGTGGCCTTGAACTCTGAGATTCATCTGTCTCTGATTCCCAAGTACTGGAGTTAAAGGTGTGTACCACCACTCCCAGATAAAACCATCTTCATAGTTGCATACTTTACAGTGTTCAAAAAATGCCTCTGGTCCTGTCATTCTGAGAAGTGACAGAATGAGCATCAACTAAGGGCCTTCTATGGTTTTCATGTCAAATGCTCCTTTTAACTTCTCCACCACCTATATGAGGAAGGAAAATATGCAATTATAGATATAGAAACTGGAGCAACCCGACTAGAGGGTGAGCTTAGATTTCACTTCCTGACAGTCCTAACTGACCTCCAAACACAAGCCTCACAGAAGGGGTCTCCCATCTGCTCTCCAAAGTAGGACCAAAAGCAACTATCCCCAGCTTGGCTCTGTCACACTTTGTCTTAAATGATTGTCTAAGGGCATCCTAGCTTTGAACTGCATCAATGCCCTGGTAAGAGTGGGAGGCATTTAAAATATTTTTTGCTTTAGTTTTAAGTATATTAATGAATACAATGTATATTATATATTGATGTATAGAAATAATACCAGAATATTCTTCTTTACTGACACAGAGAAGTAACAGTATTTTCAGTCTCAAAGACAATTAATTTTAGACTTCAGAACAAATCCAGACAGACTAAAATGCTCCTGCAGAAGATGCAGAGACTAATTCCCAGGTGTTGTTTATTGCTAAATCAAGGCCAGGCAGTTTGAGACATATCTCCCTTGAAATAGTTGGCTTTTTGCAGGTACCCTGACCACTCAAGGTTCAACCTGCTATTGCTATTTTTAAGTGTTGAATTTCAATGTCTTTCTCTATCTAGAAAAAGTTACCTGCAAGGCCAAGCATTTACACTGGCTGATCTTTGTGACCTTACTAGCCTGAGAAAACTATATGACTTCATGTATTATGAGAATGGATTGAGCCCTGGAAATGTAACATATAATTGTCCAGAGTTTGGCTAAGAAAAGAGGGAGCAGCAGAAATGTTGAGGGGAAGAGAGAAAGAAAAATGAGTGTGTATAAATAAGAGTATATGAGAAGCAGCAGCAATGTGGGGAAGAAGCTGTGCAGAATGTGAGTGTGTGTGTGTGTTGAGTGAGAGATGAAGAAGAAGCAGGCTAAAGGGAGGTTAGACATATGTGAGAGAATAAATGAACGAGAGAGGAAGTGAGCAAAGAGTGAGTTACTGATGTAGAAGCACATGTGTGTGAATGAAAGTGTGGAAGATGAAGCCATATGAAAGAGCTGCTTCTGTGTAGGAGCTATGTAAAGAGCCATTTGAGAGAGTGTAGGAACAGCGTAGTGTTATATGGTGGGGAGAGCTGCGTATACGAGAAGTATAGTCATGGCTGTGTGGAGATTATAACTGTGTGGAGGCAAGGAAGAAGCTACATTAAAAAGAAATGTAGAAGAGTAGTATATGTAAAAGAAAGGTGAAGGCATGAGAAAAATGCTGTAACTGTATAAAAATGTATGGCCATATGTATGTATAAGAAGTTATGTATTTGTGTGTACGGAATGCAGCAGTGTGGCAATATGTAGAGGTATGGAGATGGAAAGAGTCAGAGACCATTTTAAGAAGTAAAGGAGAAAGTTACCATCAGAAGGCATGTTATGTTTCCTTATTTTACCACTCAATTAGAGATTTATTTTTAATTGCCCTAGATTTAAAAAGAAAGGTTTCTTATCTCTCACTACTCTGAGGCATTTCTTTTATTACCTTGGAGTGAATGGATCATGGGAGCTAGGCTCTCACAGTCCAATTAATACACACATACACATCATACCATATACACACCACACCACATACACACACACACACACACACACACACACACACACACACACACACACAGAGAGAGAGAGAGAGAGAGAGAGCGAGAGAGAGAGAGAGAGGCTAATACATACAATTTACTACTAGACTACATTCATTATAAATTAAAGTTATATATTCTAATCCATATATGCACGTGAAACTGGAGAATTTTATAAAAATAGTTACCATTGTGGCACATAGCTGAGACATATTGTCAGATTATCAGGGTATTTATTAGCTAATGATAGCATATCCCATATATACAGCCACTCATTTGTTCTGAAAATTTTTTTAGTTGGCAATAATTACTAAAATAAATATGTTCAAGGCTTAAACATACCATAGAAACTGTGAAAACCTATTTTTCTATGTACTATATCAAAGAGTTAAAGAATAAAAAAGAAAGTAGAACTCATTGTTCAAATTTATACAGAGTGTGAAGCTTTGTAGCATAGATACAGCCAAAGATATGGGAGACAGGGTAGTATGTGTTAGTGTTACAGTGTAGCAGCCTATTTCTTTGGGCCACCATTTCCCAGAAACAACATAGGGACATTATTAATTATGAAACCCAGCTTTAGCTTAGGCTTGATCACAACTTGATGTGGGAATGCCTTTCTGTATGCTGTGAATCTCAATCTTTAAATAAAGGAGCTGTTTTGAGCCATGACAGACACCATAAAAGAAGTAGGAGGAGAAATCAAAACATAGGTAAGAAAGGAAGGGTGGAGTCAGAGACAGACTGAGCTAAAGCCCAAAGGAGCAACATGTAAGGAACACAGGTGAGCCAGGGGCCACGTGGCAGACAGATGAATAAAAATGGGTTGATTTAAGATGTAAGAGCTAGCTAGCAATGTGCCTGAGCCAAAGACCAAACAGCATAAAGTTAATATAAATGTCTGAGTCATTTCTGGGGGCCTGAGCAGCAGCAGTGGGCTGCTAAGGGGTCTCAGACGGCAGGTCTGTGGGTCTGGGCCTCTGGCCTCCCAGGACTAAGAAACTGCACTACTACAACTAGTTCTTATAACTTAAGTCAATCCATATTTTTATATTGACATTCTTTTATGTGACTCAGTTGCCTTTACCTTGTTCTGTCCATCTTACTTTCTCCACATCTGGTACACAACTTTGTCAGTCTTCCTCAAAACCTCTCTGTCCCCAAAATACTGCCTAATTTCTTCCTGCCCATCTAGCTCTTTATTAAACCAATTACAGTGACACGTCTTTACACAGGGTAAAGGACTATTCCACAACATTTCTACCTTTTTATCTAAATACAAAGGAAAGTTTTTAACTCTAGCATAATAAAAGTATAAATAATAAGAACAATTATCAGGTAAGAATTACATTCACAATGTTCAGTTCATTTGTATTTGGCAAATTTAGAGAAAATATTTGATTTTGTATCTTCTCTTGATTAACCCAAAATTTTGTATATAATTTACCTCCTATTATGATTAAGGGAAATTATAACTATATAGTCTTTAACCACGATCAAAGTTGTGAAAAGAATATAATACTACCTGAGTTAACAGGAACTGCAGAGTAAGCAACTTCCAAAACTAAGAAGTGACAAACATCTGGCTGCCTGGAAAGTCACCCAAGGTTCCTCTGTAATGTTGGGACGTCCATCTGAGGCCTTCAGGCCTAGAATATCTGAGAGACTTTTCTGTGAAGCAGGAAGTTTTAAAGACTGTTCTATCGTGTCTTGGCAAAGTCTGACAGTCACTTTTGTTTATGTCTTACTTCCTGTCCTGACAGCATTCTGTCAGAAATTGAGACAAGGGCAGTTTCTTGTCTAAATTTCTGGCTTTTTACACAAAGAAGGCAAACTCCATATGGAGGTTCTTTAATACTCATTATCCTTTTTAAAGTAAATTGGTGCTGCCAGGAACAGACATGTCTCATTGTCACAAAAAGCCCTATGTTACTAAACCATTTTAAATGCCATGTTTTGTAGGTTTCTGAAGCGTGTGTAGACTATTTTTTAAAATATGACTCTTATTGACCTTGAAAACATACCTAACATGAACATGAATTTGGTTGTTATATATTACTATTAACCTGTATTTCTTTAGTATCCTAAATAGATTTCAAGAACTGAAAGTTTACATTACTATTTTAAATAAGCTGCTTAGATACAATATCTTAAAAAAGAATAGAAACATATACACAAAACAAAAAATTTGTATCAACAGACAAAAATGTAAAATATTTGAGACTAGTGGTTGTTCTAGACTCAATGATCTACTTTTTTTTTTTTACCCCATTGATACTAGTTGTTTAAGAGTAGACTCAGCAATCTACCCTTTTAGCCCATCATTTTTATCCTATATTCTCCCCTTTTCCCTTCAGAAAGAGATCCAGGAATCTAATCTTTGTTCACATTTTCCTGACCATTACTAATAATAACTTGTAACCAACCGCTCTAAATAATGACAACATCTATAACCCATCAAATGACCAAAAGCCCACCCTCCTCATCTTTTGAGAATGTGGGTGTTCTCTAGATTGTTTTCTGTTGTCTTGGGGCACTGGCATCTTTGGGGAACCCTAAGAAAACAGAGATAATGGGCAAGTCCTGAGAAAACTACCCATAGCATTTGTCGTCCAGTCTCTGTGCAATGAGAAGTCATAAGGCTTATTAGTCTGGCTGGAGTAGAAGACCTCTAATTGTTGGTGAGAAAATCATCATTAGTGTATTTCTGATTCTCTTTCAAATCATTGTAACATTTACATAATACTTTTTTGTCACTTAATGGTTTCTTTTTGACACACAATATGGTAGTGTTAAGTACATTTACATGAATCATTACTATACTTATCCCTGGAGCATTTGTTTTATCTTCTCTATTGTGAGAAAGCTATATCAGAAGCACAGATAATGTTCCTCCATGTTATCAGAATTTGTTCAGTTAACAATAAATTCACAGAGTTCAGTACCTTACTGGCCAAAAATTTAAAGATACTCTTATCTTCCTTGACAATCTGGCCTAATCTGAATGTGCTGGGGGTTCCCAAGAGTATAATAGAGCAATTTTTATTTCTTAAGGTTCTGGAGTCTACAAAACAGCTCAGTGGGATACTCATACCTTCCTTGATAATCTGGCCAAAGCCAATACAGGTTCTTTTATTGTAATTAAATGTACTAGTGTAATACATAATTAAATCAAATAATTAAATTAGTTAAATACTAGTATAATACATCATTTACATTATTTAGAACTCTAGCTTGTGTCAAGTTGATAACAAACTGTCCAGTACAGAACTCAAATACCCATCAATGGAAGAATGGATTTTTAAATATGGTACAAATACCAAAGCCCATTTCCTTAGGAAGAAAGAGTAGATGATACAGATAACATATCCATGTTCCATGCAGGAAGCCATTATATTAAGTGAAGGATGAAGCAGAAAGCACAAATTTTGCATTTATATAAGAAGTATAAGGTCAAATTCACAATACATTTAACTTCTAAAATCATTTACACATGCCAGTTAGTAGTGTAATTAAATACTAGTGTAATATATCACTAGTATTAACTCCCATATTATACATTGCACTGCTCCCTGCCTGCCTGTCTGCCTGTAAGTCTATCTATCCATCCATCTATCATCTATCTTCTATCATTCTCTATTATCTGTCACCTATCTATCTGTCTGTCATCTATCTATCTATCTATCTATCTATCTATCTATCTATCTATCTATCTATCGATCTATCATCTATATGTCTGTCATCTATCTATTATCAACAAATCTATCCATATATGTATCTATCTATACATCTGTCTGTCTAACATAACTACCTACCTGCATATATGTGGTTTACAAAATGTCATATAAGGTGTACAAGGCTGTAGAGGAGTCTGGGAGCCTTCAGAGTGAGGTGACAGGAATGTGTATGAATTCTGTATTAACAAGATAATGAACCTATACTAACTGTAGAGAAGTTGTTACTGTAGATCAAACTTCACGAGATTCATAGTTGGGAGTGAAGATTTAGTCAGCTTCAGAGTCATGAGGGCAGACCGGGTCAGAGCAGAGACATGGGGTTCAGATCCAGACAGACAAACAGGTAGAAGGGCTGTTGACAGTCTAGTAGGCCATATTAATGGCAGGGTCTGAGCCAAGCTGAAACGGCAAAGGACATTTGGGAGTTCTTTGCTTGTTGGTCTTAGGTACACACATCAGATAACAGATGACTGGTTGATATGGGGCCTTTGCACTGTTAGGCATCCATCACTTAATGATGCCCAAGGGAGGAAATTATCCTCTTTCTCTGGTTTTATCTGTTCTTGGGTCTGCTAGATATGATTTTATTACTTCACATGCTTCCCAAATATCAATTTATCCCAATAAATTTATAGAGTGGCATCCTTTGTATTCCCAGGAATAAATCATTCATAAGTCTTCATATGTGGTGCCAGACACATCTTGGTGCTGCCATCTGTATACTGGCACACAATCTCCTGTAAAACGGAGTCAAAATTTACTTGTAAAAGGGCTATGCACAGCATGAAAAAAAATCACTGTTTCCCACTGAAGAGTGGACATAGCCTAATCTTAACATTCCTAAAATGCTTTTTATACTTCCCATGATTATTCTAACACCTATCATACATTATCTTTCTCTATTATGAATTTGACCTTATACTTCTTATATAAATGCAAAATTTGTGTTTTTTTGTTTCATCTTTAACTTAATATAATGGCTTCATGCATCATCCATATTATCTGTATCATCCACTCTTTCTTCCTAAAGAAATGGGCTTTGGTATTTATACCACATTTTAAAATCTATTCTTCCATTGATTGGTATTTGAGTTGTATACTGGCTAGTTTGATGTCAACTTGGCACAAGCTAGAGTCCTAAGAGAGACCCCACTAAGGAGATGCCTCTATTAGCATGGGCTGTAGGTAAGCTGGTGGGACAGTTTTTCAATTAGTGACTTCTCTTCACGTTGCTTTGGTCATGGATTTTCACCATAGCAATAGTAACCATAATGAAGACATGCTGTTTCAACATATTAGCTATTGTAAACAATGTTGCTCTGAATATTTGTATACATATCTGCTCAATATATTTTAAATTCTATTGGATATGTGTCCTGAAGTGAAATTCCAGGGTAATTGCAGAGGTGGTTATCTGTTTATTTGATGAATCTTCATACTGTCTTCAGGCAATTACAACACATTTTCTTCAGTGATACATAGACATTACAGTTTCTCCTCATCCTTTGGGCATTTTCTTGTTTTTAATTAAAAGAGTTATACTGCTTCTTGAATTTAGAGAATTTGTTGGAAAGGACTTATGAAACTGTTTATAAACGGGGAGCATAATTCTGAAATAAGCTTGCAATTCCAGGTAGCTTTTTGTTATGAACACCTAGAGCATTGGTACATGTAAATGCTTTTAGAAATTTTCAAACAGTATTCCAATTCATAGACATATATGACATATATGTATCTCTTTTGTGTTCTGAAAGTTTGTCTAGGTCTATTGCTTAATGTAATACAGGGTTATATGTTGCTTCTATATACACTTTAATTCTCTATTTTTCTTAAGTACAGCCTATTCATTCTGATTTACTAAGGTATTTATTTTAATCACTTATATTTTATTTCCAGAATTTATAATTTGATGTTCTCTATATCTGTTTTTCAATCCAAACTCTTCTACTTAGTCATATTCTCTTCTTTGCTCATGCTATTTGCTTGAGAATATTAAAGTACTTAAAGTTATATTGTGATTGTCCAGTTTACATTATGTCAGCAGTAATTTAGCCTTTGAGTGTCTCATTTGTAGGCTTTTGTCTTTCTTATTAACTTTTCCTTCTCTGCACTGGAGTTTTTACTTGCAGACTTATCCCCAGTGAAAATATTGTTCTTTTTCTCTCTTTACTGGAAGCAGCCTTGTGTAGCATCAGGTCTAATGTTGGAAGTTTTGGAGTGACACAGAAAAAGTATGGGTTGAGAGCTGAACAGTGTGAACCATTTTCTGGTGACCCACCTCTGTGCTACCCTGGAACCTCAGCCTAGGTCAGCACTGCAGAGTATTGGCTGTAGATACGGTGCTGTAAACCGACCAGATTCACTTTCACAGGGTGTGCTTTCAGTGGGTACTTTCTGACAAGACACGCTCCTATAGGGTGTGTGTGTTATGACAGAGTCTGCTCTCATCTCAGGGTGTGTTCTGACTGGGTGTGTTCTTACACAGTGTTCTTTTACAGTGTGTTCTCATGGAGTGTTCTGTCACAGGGTGTGTTTCCCTCATAGTGTGTGCTCTCACTGGGGTAGATTCAATTTGGAGTCTCCTCAGAAGACCTGCCTCTAATACCAGGACTCACAAAAGGAACTGCTTTGGCTCTAGTGACTTCAAAGAGGTCAAATATCTGGCTACCTCTACTTGATTCCAACCCTAGAGTTCAGCTTATCTGTCATCTATGTGACTCCAGCTTTCCCTCTCTCTACCTGCTGTGTCCATATCCTCCATTTTGAGAACTCAAGCCTGAAAACAAGCAGGATGTGGTATCTTGGATGTGCCTATCTCTATAAAGTAACTTAAAAAATTAACATGGATAGGAAAAGCATAGATTAACATACGGAGGCTAAGTATTTTTATATAGTTTTTAGTTGGTATGGTAGTTTATTTTCCAAACAGCTCACACATTCTTTTTTACATTTTATTTCCTTCAAATGCCTACCCATAATGTAACCTATTCATTGATATCATTTATTTACTTAATAAATATCTGTTGACTTTTCATAGTATTTGTTAAGAAAAGCGGGTTAGATCTTGGTGAGATGGTTCAGTGGCTAAAAATGCTTATCTTGCAGCCTGGTGACCTAAGTCACCAGCAACCCATGGAAATGTTTGAGGAGGGAACTGACTCTACAAAGGTGTCCTCTGACCTTCACATGAGTTCTCTGGTGGTCTCTACTCATCCCTTTTCCTGAGTGCTAGGATGTTATGTGTCCTCTAAACTCTCATCAGTTCATGTACTGAAAACTTAATCTTCAAGTTTACATGCTTAATGGGATTTAAGGTAGGATCTTTAAGAGATAATTAGAACTGGATGAGGTCTTGATGCTGAGGCTTCCATGATGGCCCCAATGGCTTTATATAAGGAGGAAGAAAAAAATATCAAATCTGGCTGTGTGCTCTCTCTGGCTAAACAGTGCCTTCTACCATGTTGTGATGCAGCAGATGACCTTTCAGTAGATGTGGAACAGATGCTAAAGTTATACTCCTGGGCTTCCCAGCCTATAGACCTATGCATTATAAATTGCCTATTCTCAAGTATTTTACTATAGCAACAGAAAATAGGTTAAGATATAGGAGAAAACATAAGCCTGAAACTCTTGCCTGGTCATAGAACTTTTGATCACAGTCTCCCAGGGAAGATAAAGAGAGTGTTGAGAACAGGCCCTTTCCAAGCCTGGGGTGCCAGCACATGCCATCATTATAGAGCCAGAATCTCTGGCTGTGTCTTCATTTGAATAGTTAAATAATTGAAAGAATATAATGTGACAGATACTAAATGACTACCCTCAGATGCAGTTGAACCTATTAAGGGTACTTTCAAGAAGTAGAGATCTCAAGGCAAAAAAGGCTGAGGCAGATTACATCTGCTCATTGTTCTGACTTCTACTTACTCATTTTGGAAGAGAGTTAGCTATGGGGAAAACATAAAACTGTCATTAGTTAACAAATAGTTAATTCTGGCATTCCAGTAATAAACTAAATTGGCCACAGTGTATTCAGGCTCAGGGCCTAATGCATGCTGCATGTCTAGTTGGAAGAGGAATCAGAACTGATGAGAGATTGTCCAGGGAGTGTATAATCTGATGATGCAGTGAGATAAAAATACAAGATCTGATTTAGTGCAGAAAAGATTACCGAAACCCTGCTTTCTGTATGTGCAGTGGGGGCAATGATGTTTATTCCACAGGGAGCTAGTGAAGATGAAGTGTTATTCACATGAGTTCAATGAATCTTTTTTTCCTCTAGGCTGCATATTTCAGTGTTTGAAATTGTTTTAGCATGTACACTACCTTTGGATGACACCTGGTACAAATAAAACCCAAGACTGAATTTCAGTTGTAGATGGAATAACTGTTTGATTGGATTGGCAAGTCTATAAACATGTTATGATAATGAGAACTCTGGAAAGAGAATACATTTATAGAAATCCACCAATTTAAACATCACATACTTATTAGTTCTTAGAAAGAAAGGCTTGCTATAAGGTTTGTTTTTCTTCTGTGCACAGAATACAGGGGCAGGCCTGGAAAAGCTATCATAAAGAGCCTGTGGGCAGAAAGCTGTCCTGCTTTGGGATTATTTTTCATGTTTGTGCCCAAAAGTCACTTCTGTAACTATGGAAGGGCACAGCACTATACTACTGAAGAAAGTGTCCTCTGGCAACCATTAATAGATAGTAATACTTCTGAAAGGGGTGAAGTTGCTTGGGTACCTCCTATATCCATGATGGAATGTCAAAGGGTGTAGCTTGTGCAGGCTTTGTACAGGTATGCAGAGATGTTATGTGTTCCTCATTGCATTGGCCATGTTATATACAGACAGTAGTATTTCACAGCTTTATTCTCCATCCTCTTTCTGTACAATCTTTCTACCCACTCTTCTGCAATGTTTCTTGGGCATTTGAGTAGGTGATATAGCATAACTTAATATCACATTAAAAAACCAATATGTAAAAGTACTCATTGTCAGCTTGGCATTCTATAGAGATGGTAGCCTTTAAGAGGTTCCTGACAGGAGGTTTTATACATGCTGTTGAAGATGAGTATGTAATCCCAGCCCTTTCCTCCTCTGTCTTCATGTCCAGTTATCATCTATTACATTCTCTCCACTAAATCTGCCAGCCTGTATCATACCCTAAAGCAATGAGTACTTTAATCATACACTAGACTGTGGGCCCAAATAAGGATATTTTTAAATCTACAAGTAGATTGTATGTTTCAGTAATCAGAAGCTGCTTGACACAACACCTTTCAGGCACTGAGTGAGGGAAGAAGCTCACAGTGCCTGGATGGATTTCTCATTTATCCTGTTGTCTCTCTGCAGCTAACTGATATGAGACATGAAGTGTCACTAACATGTGCTTTCTACCAGTCCCATCTTCACTTCTCTAGAACTTGTATCATGTGCTCAACTTGGCCAAATATGTAAAGAAAACAGAGCCCATTGGGCTTTCCAGCTTTCTCTTCTGAGTTGAAAATGTCTACCGAAGTTTTCTCTCAGCCTTCCCATTATTTTGGTTCCCAATGGTGGATATTATGATGGTTTGAAAGAAAGTGACCCCCAAAAGGAGTGGCACTATTAGGAGGTGTGTCCTTTTTGGATTAGGTGTGGCCTTTCTGGAGGTATGTGTCACTATGTAGATGAGCATTGAGGTCTTATCTATGCTCAAGCATCTCAGACCACTTCCTGTTGCCTGTGAGTCAAAATGAAGGACTCTCAGCTCCTTCTCTAGCACCATATCTGCATACCACGATGATAATGGACTAAACCTCTAAAACTGTAAGCCACTGAAATGAAATGTTTTCCTTTACAAGAGTTTCTGTGGTTATGGTGTCTTGTCACAGCAGTAGAAATCAAGATAAGACAGATATCTTGTCTTGAAAGAGTTCACCACTTCTTCTGATTCAAAAATACTGTTCTTGAGTCTCTTCTGCACCTGGAGTCATGGCACATAATGAGGTTTTGACTGTGCTAAGATGAGTCCTGTGGGAACAAGGTATAGGAGTGTATGGGGGGGATTGTAGTGGGTATCTATTTGCAGTATGAATGAATTCTTAGATTCTTTAGCAGACCTACTTGCTGTTAGTTCTGGGTTTCAGGAGCCCTAAGCCTTCATCTAAGAAAAATCCCCTGCCCAGACTCACATAGATGCAAGCAAGTTCAGTTGCTTACTTTAGGGCAGTATACCCACAACTCATGATGGCCACCTCCAGGTAAATGTATAAATGGGAGTTCACTCCTTAGTAGGGTCCAGTAATGCACAGGGGTTGCTTTCAGGATCATTTAGTTTCCCTCATTTCTACTAGACTGAAGAGGTATCCATACCTGCTAGTCAACCATGGAAACCCCTGTCATTTTTAATCTGCCATTTACAACTACTTTGGGTAGCTTGTCCTGGAGTCATGTCCTGATGCCAAGCTCTTTAGTGTCTTGATATTTGTCATGGAAACTAAGAGTTGCTAAGAGTAGTGCAGATTGCCTTTCAAATCCACACTGAATTTCAGAAGCTCCTTGAGTTTTCTCCCAGACCTCATTACCCAGTGATGTTACTGTGATCTGTGGAATGCATGGTTCTTATGTGACACAAGTTCTTCCTGCTCGAGGTGTAGACAGTAGGCAATAGGAGAGTTCAGCATGTGTGTTTATGTGGATTATATGTCCCCGTGGGTTTTAGAATAAGAGCATGACTGTGTGCTGCTCTATATCCCTATCAATGGTCCCTGTCTACTTTAGAGATGGGGACTGAAAAGAGCACATTCATCACAAACAGGTGCTGGCTGCCCCAGGTGATGCTGTTTTGTGGAGTAAACATATTGGTGAAGTTCCTTTTATAGTGTTCCACCTTCTATCTAGAATTGTATTACCCTCCTCTAGAAATACCTGTAGCCTTTTGGTGACTGTTGCTTTGAGACCCACTACATTAAGTCAGTCTACCATAATTACTGGTGAATGGATGCTGTTTCTTGGCCTTTATCAATCAGGACTCCATCCATGCTGACACTAGTCAATGTATTGTCCCTCCAATTTTGCATTAAAGATGCCCAGAGATCCTCAAGTGCCAGACTCCTGTCATGGCTTCAATCTGAAATGCCACCCATATATATATATATATATGTTAAGGCCTTGGTTGCCTGCTGATGGCCTTTTGAAAATTGATTGGATCCTGACAGCTTTGACATGATCAATAGATTAACCCCTTGATGGATTCCTAATATTGTCATCAATTTGAGGTGATGGTAACTAGGAAATGAGGCCTTGTTGGAGGATGATGGTCAATGAAGGCACATCCTGGAAAGACAGATGATGTGGGAATGCGTTTATGTATGCTGTGAATCTCAATCTTTAAATAAAGGAGCTGTTTTGGGCCATGACAGGCACCATAGAAGAAGTAGGAGGAGAAATCAGAGCATAGGAGAAGCAGGGTGGAGTCAGGCAGATCCAGCTGAAGCCGCCCAAGAAGAAACATGTAAGGAACACTGGTGAGCCAGATTAATAGAAATGGGTTGATTTAAGATATAAGAGCTAGCTAGCAATGTGCCTGAGCCATAGGCCAAACAGCATGTAGTTAATAGAAGCGTCTGAGTCGTTTCTGGGGGTCTGAGCGGCGGTGGGTTCCTAAGCAGTCTCAGGTGGGCAGGTCTGTGAGTCTCGGACCTTTCGGCCGCCCAGGGCCTGGAGATCCCCACTACTACAGACAGACTTTGTCTCCATCCTCTTCCTTTCCCTCTTATGTTCCCTTGCCAGAGTGGTCTAAGTAGCCTCTTGCATCACATGTTCTTTCTGCCACAGTGATGATTTGCTCCCATGACAGGACCATTGTGAAGTCAATTGGACTGAAACTTCTAAAACTATGAGCCAGGCTTAATATTTCCTTCATTGTTTTCTCAGGACTTGTCAAGGAGTAAAACCAAAACCAAAATATAAATCAGCTTCCATGTTCAGTCTTCCCCTTACAGCCTCCCTAGACAGTCTTCCCTGTGATGATATATTGTATATTTAATAAAATCAGTCTGGATTATCAGAGGGCAGAGCCATGTCTTCAGCCTTTTGTTTTGTTTTTGTTTTTGGGTTTTGTTTATTTGTTTTGTTTTGTTTTTGAGAGAAAGTTTATGTATAATAGTCCCGGCTGTCCTGGAACTTGCTTTGTTGACCAGAATGGCCTCGAACTTACAGAGATCCTCCTATCTCTGCCTTCCAAATGCTGGGACTAAGGGTGTGCACCACCACTGCTTGGCTGTTAGGTTTTGAACTCAGAGATTTAGAAAGATCTGTCTCCTGAGCAATAGGATTAAAGGTATGGGTTACCACTCCCTGTTCTTCTTAGCTTTACTGTGGATTATTCTGTCTGCTAATATTCCAGATTGATTTTCTTAAATATACAATATATCACCACACTTCCCTTACAGCCTCCCTGGTCACTCATTCCTAAGTGAAGAAGGGCATGCCTTCTGAACTCTCTGAGAATCAGGCCAGGAGGTAGACTCTGGTTTTGTGACTCCTTCCTCAATGCGCTGCCAAGGCTGGCATGGATTCTTCATCATACTCACTATAGGTTGTTGTGAGGCCCAAACATGGAGGACCTGTCCTGTCAGCTGCCTAGGAGCAGCTCCAGTCATCCTTGCTATAATATTGAAGTCTAAACCCACAGGGAATGTACCCATGTGTTCAGTCTCATCTTCTCTCCACCCCACCCATATCTGTTCTTTCAAGTGTGTCTAATGAGGCTGGGTGAATTCTAGGGAATTTTCTATTTTCTCTGTGCTGAGACTTGCCACTCATTATTTAGGAGGCAATTAGGGAATCAGAGGCTTTTTACAGCTGCTTCATGTGATCTAGGACAGATTGTTTCTGGGCTCTTCAGCAAGGAGGAAGGGCAACCTCAGCACATCTATAGGCCTCTGGGGCTTCTGATTTACAGTTCTCAGGAGTATATCTCAGTCTGCTGAGGTTTGAATGTCTCTATTAGAACTTATGTTGAAATTTAAGCCCCCTCCCTTGTGAGGTATTAAGATTGGAACCATATGAGGCCTTTACAAGGTAAGATTAAGCCCTGTTTTTTTTTTTTTTTTTTTTTGTAGGCAGATGAATCTGTTCATAGACTCATAGGTTAATGGGTTAAAAGGCCAATAAGTTCTCTCAAGGGTAGGCTGTTAAGAACACTAGTTTGGCTCTGTCTTGGATGTACCCTTATTACCATAGGAGATGCCTTAGACCACTTGGATCCTGAAGAGTCTTCTAGCAAGAAGGATTTTATCATATGTTTAACTTCCAAAGGTCTGGACCTATGATCTGAATGAACCCCTTTTTCTGAAAAAAATTCAGACTGTAGAATTCACTGAATAGCAACACAATGCAGGATAAGACACCATATTAGGACTAAAAATTTTACAGTTAAAAAAAGATGAGAGTCTACCTTTAAGATTGGAGGCCTGTTGACAGCATCACTTCCCCAAGCAGTTTCTCAAGCCTCCAACCAAATCCTAAGCCAGAGTTTTAACACAAGTCACCATGGAGCCAGGTGCAAAGCCTCTTTAAATAATGTTCCTGTCTGCTAGCCTTCTGAAAGCACTGACTGTTATTTCTCCTAGGATTACGATGCTTGACTGCAAACCTCACAGACCAGCTCTCACAGTTTTTGTACAGTGTGAACTGCTACAATCTTGTAGGGGAAAAGGAAGTGGTATGTTCAAGAGACCACGAAGCTTGTTGTTTGGGGTTTACTGAGAGCTATCGAGGATGGGCCAAGTGTAGGCCAAGCCAGAGCAAAGACCATGGAGACTAGCGGACTGTGGAAAGAGTTCTGTTCAGAATGCTCATGCCTGGGGACCTTGGCTTGATGCAGAAGGCATGCAAAAAACTTGGGTGGCACTCTGAGAAGGTTCTGGGAGCATTTCCTCCTCTTTGGCACCTATACTATCCTTTGAGGGAGCATCAGCAGTACCAGGGAATAGACCACATGGTGGGCTCCAGCTTCTCCCAGGCTGACCAGGCATCATGCAACAAGGCCTGCATCTGGACTTTCTTCCTAGGTTTTGATCCTATTTTCCCCATCATGTTCAGAATGCATGCAAGCTGGCCAGGTGGGCTGTTGTGAAGGAGTGTGCTAAGGGAAATCAGGATAAGGTGAGAAAACTCTAGTTTAAAATGATAAGTGACAAGCCACACAATTTCCAGGCCTAAGTGATGGAGGACACAGATGGCTTCTACCCTGACACTCCATGATGGGGGTTGGGAACCCCACAACCAACCAGGAGCCTGCCTAGTGCTTTGATACTAGATGATGGGTCACCATCAGACCAAGCCTGTGGTTTCTAGGTCCAGGCACATGAGAGATGAATGAAAAGTCCTATCTTTGCATCATGCCTTGTGGCTGGGTTGTGGAGAACTCAACTAAGTACCATCTATGACTCACCCAGCAGCTTACCAGTTGTCAGGAGACCATTATGGTAAATGAGTACAGAGTGGGAAAATGGAATAAAGAACAGAACAGTTCACAGGCTGGGGAGAGAGGCAGATCTGAAGAGGTGAGAGTGGTGAGAAACAGGATGACATATGTAGCCTGCTTGCCACCTGAGTCTAGGCCCGGACTACTGCAGGGAGCTATGTCATGGGTCAAGTCCCTGAAGCAACAGAGGGGCTTTTGTTGATGTCTGTAGCTCATGCACTGAGGGTCATTGTAGTATGAGGTTTCTGTTTCTTTCGGGCCTAACCTCAAGGTTTAGGACCCACAGAACTGCAGTCCTGCAGTCCCACAGTCCCTTTGTAGTAGGAGGTTTCTGGCCCTGACTTTTGGGCCTAGTCTCAAGGTTTAGACCCACAGACCCATAGTCCCACAGACTCACAGAGACACACAGATGCTTACAATTAGTTTTAGGCTGATCGACCTAAGGCCCAGGCATTTAACTTGCTAACTCTGTACCCTTAATCTAACCCATGACTTCTATCCTGTTCAGCCATGTGGCTCAGTACCTTTTCTTAGAGCAGCATAGTTGTCCTTTGCTTCTTCCGGCTTCTCTCTGGCATTCTGCTCTGTGCTTTCTGTTCTCAGAGTTTTCTTAGTCTGGTAGCCATGCCTACACTTCCTGCCTACCTTTGGCCAATCAGTGCTTTTTATTAAACTAGTGGGTGGAACAATTATTTACAATGAAGCAACACAATCCCCCTATAGGTCATGCAAAGGCCTATGGTCTGGGCTGCCACTAGGAGCTATGATATGTCCAAAGGTCACATTACTACAAGGACCATGCCAGTTAGGTTGGCCTCTGCTGCTACCTGGGGCAATGGTGATATCCAGGCCTAAGCTACTGCTGAGGACCATGTTTGTACCTGTGGTCCTACTACAGCTGGGTCTAGTGTTGACATCTGGTGTCCCATGTTTCCACCAGAATCCTTGAAGATGCCTAGGGTCTATGCCAGTGCCTATGATCATGTTGGTGTCCAAAGGCTATGCAATTGCAGCAACAATGTGGGTTTGAATTGCCATTGAGGGCCATACTGATCTGGGTGCTGTTACTGGGGCCATGATGACATCTGTTCCCAAGCTACTGCCAAGGCCATGTCTGAGCCTGTGGTCCTGTTACATCTGGGGTCTGTGAAACCTCAGTTATACAGGAAAACATAGGAACCACATGTGTAGAAATCTAAGAGCTACTCTGAGCCAATTATGTCCTATCCTGGCTCTAGGATAGCTGGTCCATTCCATGTTGGATGCTTCAGCAGGAGAGCTGATCACACATGCTAGGAAATCCCACTCAGGAAAGATGGCCCTATCTTCAACCCAGGTATGCAACTCACTTGGGCAGCATGCTAGAACTGACCCTCTTGTTCTAGATGCAGGTGAGCTGGCTCTGAAGGTATCAGAGTGGCAGAGATGACTCCTCTCCAGATGCCATGTGGTTACCCAGGTGAAGGAAAGATGCCCTCTCCACTCGTTGCTATTTGTGGCAGACCAGAGAGTTGGTCATAGGTAAGAGAACTAGTTCCTGTCCCTCAACTGCTGCAACATAAAAGAAAGTGGGCCCTAATCCCTGCATGGACAGCACACTAGAGCTGACCCAGTTGTTGGGGGTTCAGGTGAACTAGTCGAGGACACGAGAGCAGGAGATCTGACCTTGACTCCCCTTGTTTGCCACCACCTACAGCAATTGGGAGAGAGGGTCCTGCATCTTGCCAAGATAAATCAGTAGATCTGATCCTGTGGTATGAGTGTGAGTGAGCCTGAGGATCTGAGAACAAGAGAACTGGCTCCGCTCCTTGCTGTAGGCTGCTTTGGGTAAGCTAACCAACAAAGTGATAGAGAGATAATCTAGGTAGTGATGGTGCGGAAAAGCCAGCAGGCTAACCAACTCAACTACCATTCAGTGTGGAATAATGCTCTTGCACACCATAAATATTTGTTACTCATATTGGTTTAATAAAACACTGTTTCATCAGAGGCCAGGAAGGAAGTATAGGTAGGGTGACCAGACTAGGAGAGTGCTGGGAAGAGGAAAGGCAGAGAAGCAAATGCCAGCCAGAGGTAGAGGAAGCAAGATGAGAACTGTGCTTAAACTACTGGCCCAGCAGTTACTATAACATTAAGTTTCTGAGTCAATTATTTGGGAAGCAGGTGCTGAGTATTTGGGAGTTTCTATTAGGACAGAAACTTTCGACTACAAAAGGTACCCAACATAAGGCAAGTACATTCACATAAAACCTGAGAAATCATAAAAAGTATTCTTAAACACAGAAACAAGCCAAAAACAGGTTTCAAGTTGTGTCTATAAAGTAGGCTCTAGTACAGAGATGCAGTGGCATGTGGGCTTGAGCTACTAGCATGGCAGGTTTGTAGTTACAGCTTGAACTGCATCATGGCCTGTTCCCAGAGTCTCACGGGAACATTGGTACAAGTACAAGCTTCATATGATCAATTTAAGGTTACTGATCATACAGTAACAAAAAGGGAACAGAGTCAAGCATGACTTCTTGGTAGCAGTGGTTTCTTGGGTGGGCGCTGCTGTTGGTAAGCAGAGGTACAGTTTCTTTAAAAGATGCTTCCTGACTCAGCCTCAGGGGCAAAACCTTTGAGGCTCTTTTAAGAGGCCCTGCTACCAAACACTTAAATGAGGTTCATGGGCAGCAGGCAGTGATACTCAGTGGCAGTGTGAACCATAAAATTCCCCAGAGTTGGGATGGTAAACATGGCTCTTTCCAGCATCTCTACCATGAACCTAAGCCCTCACAGACCAAGTAGCTGGGTGGAGCCAGCCTCCATAACCAAAGTTTTAATCCTAGACACAGGCTTTAGTCCTAGTTATGTCAGTTAGTAGATTTATGGCTTCTGTAGTCAGAAAAAAGAAATATGCCGCAAAAATAGATTCAGATAAAACAAAAGCCTCTAAATAGTTTACATTGTATTTAAGATATATGTATGTTTGGAAGAGAAAAAAGATAGAGAAAGTCCTTAAAAAAGAACTAGACTAATAATAAAAATAAGCCACATAAAAATGGAAATTGGACAGTGTATGTTATTATGTTGCCTTTGAGTTTTAACTGGAGAGAATGAACAAGAGCTGCTAAGAGACATGTGATTTTAAAAGCTGCTGGATTAATCCAATTTATATATTTTGAAAATGTATTGACTTCAAAATGTAAGTTAAAAGATATGTTACTTTGGAGAAGAAGTTATGCTTTTATTTCCACAGAAAATAAGAGGCTGTAGGTTCATTCTAGGTAAAGAAAACCTAGGTTATATCAAAAAAGACTCCTCCCCAAAATATTTGATGGGAACAGAAAGACCAGATGATCCAATGTTTTATGACACTATTGCCTCAGTTTCTTCTGAGCTCTGCATCCAGAACAGATTCAAGCCTACTGGCTGAGATGATCCAGGCTCACAGACTACTCTACTTAAGACTTGTCCATAATTCTAAATTTTCTTTGGGTCCCCATAAAATTACCAGCCCCCAATCAACAGGAAGTAGTCTAGAGAACTATGCCCATATTCTCCCCAAATAGATTATGAGTGATTGCTTTTGTTTACAGTATTGATTACTAGTTGTTATGGATAAATGATCAGGAAAAAGCTATGCCTATCAGAATTTGTTTTTTAACTCGTCTGAGACCTTTCCACCTAAATCTTGAGCATTGCTTTCAGACCATAAAACTCACTCTTATGAATGATATCACTTGTACATTATAATAACCTAAGTGACTACTGTCATGTTAGGGCCAGGCCAATTCTAACACCCACAGGCATTATGTTTACTGTAGTCAAATTTCCTAAACCCTAAATCTTGGGCACTATCTCTGATCAACTGTAGTATGATGTTTCTGGCCCTGACTTTCAGGCCTAACCTCAAGGTTTAGGACATACAGACCCACAGTCCCACAGTGACACACAGATGCTTTCAATAATTTTAGGCTGATCAGCCTAAGGCCCAGGCATACAACGTGCTGGCTCTTTACCCTTCATTTAACCCATGATTCTTCCTGTTCAGCCATGCGGCATGGTAACTTTTTCTTAGGGCTTCTTCCGGCTTCTCTCTGGCATTCTGCTCTGTGCTTCCTGTTCTCAGAGTTTTTCTTAGTCTGGTAGCCCTGCCCACACTTCCTGCCTGCCTTTGACAAATCAGTGCTTTTTATTAAACCAGTGGGTGGGACAATTATTTACAATGAAGCAACACAGTCAACAGTATCTATTGTTGTGAAATAAGCCAAATTTACTTTGTAAGGAGTATCAATGTGAACATGTATTAAATTGCGTGCACTTGGGATAGAGTTAATTGTTATCTGAATACCTTTCTCAAAATTGTGCAGTGCTTAAATATGGTAAAGTAAAATGATGTAAGCCAGACTCTAGAAGTCCTGTCAAGCACTGGCTACAATAAAATAGAACTGAGCCTAGTTTCATTCTTGTCTATTTGTAGATCATTTTCCCTCTGCCTTCTGTAAAGCCTGCAGGGGAATAGCCACAGCTACCAAAACCAATTATCTTGATTCCTGAAATTCAAGGGTAGTATCTTGCTAATTAACATTTTAAAAAATAATTCATTTATAATTCAGTCATATGATCAGAACTTCTTTATTCTGCCAATTACTTCATTTTTATTTTGATTCTTATAAAATAACTTATTTGGTGTTTTATCATACAGTGTGCACACGTGCACACACACACACACACACATCTTTGTACTTGCTGTGATAAATTTCTATAATACTAAAATATCCTCTAAATGAGTTGGTTTTGTTTTTTGACTTGTTTGTCTGTTTTTGTATTCAATATCCTGCTTCAAGGGTGGTCTCTCTATAACATTTTTTGGATTATACAATGAAGAATGTTTCATATAACCTTCTCCCAAACTGAGAACTTGTGGCAATGCACTATTAAGAAAATATCTTTTATATTTAAGAGCCTGGACTTTTGATGGATCACATAGACAGAATTAACAATATAGCCTGAGGTCATTTCATACTTTAGACTGCCATCCTTCTGCTCCTCAGCCCATTTGCTTAACCTGCTTTAAAGAGAGCAATGTGGGTGTGTGGGAAGGTGGGGAGAATCTGGGAAGACTTAGGGGAGGAGAAACCATGACCTGAACATATTGTATGAAAAAATTTACTTTCAATAATATATGTTTTAAAAAGAGAGAACAATGTAACACTCAACCTTGCTTGCCTTGGATTTCACACATAATCAACATTTATAAACTAAGATGAAGCATAACTGTTATCTTAAATTATGTACTATTCCATGCTCCTGACCCAGATAATGCATATTTATCAATTGTTAAAAGCAGAAAACATGAAGGTTAAAAGCAACTTTCTAAAATCTTCCACAAAGGTTAAAAGTATCCATTTATAGAAATTGGCTGATAAAGACCAGTGTTTGTAATACTGCTTGTTATCTGGGTTAGTTGGGTTAGTTGGAGCCATGAACTCTGGGAAATTTAATCTCCTACACTCTGTTAAGGATTTCTGTAAAATGTCCCATTCCTACCCCCTTTTGTGCTGTTCCATAAAGACACACATACACACACACACATACACACACACACACACACACACACACACACACACACACACACACACAGAGATATACACAGAACACACAGATAATACAGTGACACACATGAACAGACATACACAAAACAGCCTTCTTCAGGTGAACCCAGATTCATACTCATGCAAAAGAATGGAAAACACAGGGAAAATGAAGTATAGAATAAATTCAAGTCTAGACTCATTCTTTGCTAAATAACTCCAAAGGGGCAGAGCTTCTATATCTTTTCTTAATGTAACACCAGTGCATTATTGGGGACTCAGAGTTGATCACTAATGTGTGTGTGTGTGTGTGTACATATGTATATATAATTGTATATATATATATACACACACACACACATATATATATATATATATATATATATATATAAAATTGCTCTTAATTGACATCTTCTAGCTAGCTGATAAAGAAGTTAAAATATAATTTAGGTTGTTCTGTTATATTTAGTAAATATATTTATATTTGTATTTCTTAATCTAAAATAATCATAAATACTAAAGTTAATAGATTTTAAAAATGATTTCTGGATTTCTCAGTCATTGTCTACCTCCCATTAGTGGGTTATTGAGATTCAATTTGAAGTCATTATTTTGTACTTAAGTGTAAAAATTTTTGTCTGGGTGGTGGTGACACATGCTTTTCATCCTGGTCAGGAGGCAGAGGCAGTTGATTCTCTGAGAGTTTGAGGCCAGCCTGGTCTACAAAGTGAATTCCATGACAGCCAGGGCTACACAGATAAATCCTGTCTCAAACAAACAAACAAACAGTTACATTTTTAATATTTTTCTATGGATTGGATTAAAGTATTGTCAGTGTAATGAATGAGAATCTCTGAGTACTTTGCAGGCTTACAATGACACACTATGGAGCCTAATGATGTACCAAAAGTTTGGTAGTCCCCCTCCCTGAAAGAAAAAGAAATAAGAAAAAAACATGTTTAGAGTCTGAGGACTTATGAATTTGAAATGACTTGTGTTGAGCAGGATTTTAATCTTAAACCTTAAGAGGAGGTGACAATGATGTAACATGTAGTGGGAAGTGGCTGTCCATGTCCTATGACCTATGACTGCATAGGAATTGTGTGGACATACTGACTTTGCTGCTGAATGCTTTTTTTGTGGTTGTTCCCCAGTTACCTACATATGAATGCTTAGATCCACATTTCAGTATCTTGTCTTCTAAACCATCTCCAGTGGTTCCTCAAGGACAATCTCTTCATTTAATCTCGGAGAGAATGGCATGATGAAGCCCCTGAGCCTCTCTGAAGGCTACGGATTAACTTGTCTTTAAGAGGACACTATCCCTTACAGCAGGCTTAAGTGAGTTCATGTGGCTGAAGGCAGAGCATATGATAAAAACTTAGAATTTCAAAATCTGCCTCACGCAAAGAGCTGCCTTTGTGCCACCTGCCTGGCAAGTGTTATGTCCACACAGGTCAGCTTGCCTCTGGAATCAGCTTTCCCTCCTAGGCAAGTCTTTTGAAGTTGGTGCTGCCAGCCCCTTCTCAGAGCCTGATTACTCCCTTTGCTAGCTGCTTGTCAAATGGAAGGCAATAATGTCGGCTGTGACCTTTGAGAATTTCTTCTAGTTTCCAAAGAAAATTCCACTTGTGGTTTTCTGCAAACTCCGCACAATCAGTGAAGCTGGCAACATTATAGAAATCCTTGGCACAGTAATTTTCAAGTTTTAAAGAATATGTCCCCTAGGATGAAGTACTTCTTTTTGTAGCTAAATAGTTTTAAATGATGACATCTGTTACTTAGGAAGAAAAGGGTAAATCTAGCTTAAAGATCTGAAATAGTGTTTCAGTTCTTTTGAGTAAACTAACAGACAAAAATCCAGACGTACAATGTGTTGGTGACATTGCACACTTAAACAAGGGTGTGAAGAAGGTGTCTGGGAGGTGGCCTTGATTGCTGTCCCATGCATGCAGGGCTGCTAGAAGTCTTAGTGTGGTCATCAGGGCCTTGTTACCCTTATCCTTCAGTCATTACTACAGTACCATACACACAGACAATGCAGTATTAGGAAGTCCGGGTGGAGCCTAGGAGTATGAATTTTTGTTTTTCATTGTTCTGAATTTTAGACCTAGAGCCTCATGCACACTATACATATACTCCATAACACTAAACTGTATCCCAAATCAAGATTCTTCATCTAAACAAACATTTCAGATGACTTCACAATAGACCTTCTGAAGATCACTTTCTGGGAAATCCCAGTACCAGGGAACACAGTGACACATATTTTAAAGCCCAGTAGCATTCATGACTTAGTGTTTCCAGATTGTCTAGAGCAGTCTGTTTATTTATTTATTTGTATTTCAACATTTTATTTTTCTTCACTCTGTGATGATTAAGTAACAGGAACTGAAACAATATGATTGTTGTCAACACTAGTTTTATTTTGAGAGCCATTGGGAGTTGGTTTTGTTTCTCAGCATCCTTTCATTAATTTCTACCCCCATCATTAAGTTTCTGACTCTAGTTATATAGCCCAGGCTTGCCTTGAGTTCTCTGTCCTCCTGCCTCAACCTCTCCAGGGCTGGGCTACCGACTTCCTTTATCCTCACTAATATCACACTTCTTTGAGTGCTCTACACTCTGTTTTTTTTTTGTTTGTTTGTTTTACATTTTTTTAAATTTAAAAGTCTTTTTCTATACCAACCAATTTCCTTTTATTCTCCCCTCTTCCCACTCACCCCCAGCTTTTCCTCACCCCAAACCCCATCCA
Source organism: Phyllotis vaccarum (assembly GCA_033318265.1). Taxonomy (NCBI): domain Eukaryota; kingdom Metazoa; phylum Chordata; class Mammalia; order Rodentia; family Cricetidae; genus Phyllotis; species Phyllotis vaccarum. The sequence continues at coordinate 105,142,109 of JARWLC010000005.1, forward strand.
CTCCTCAAAGAGGATAAGGCCACCTATGGGGAGTCAACAAAGTCTAGTTGAGGGAGAACCAAGCTCCTCCCCACTCTATCAAGGCTGAGCAAGGTAGCCCTCTCTATTGCAAATTTGTTCTAAAGAGCCAATTCATGTACCAGGGATAAATCCTGGTCTCACTGCAAGAGGCCCCACCAACTGCCCAAACCACACAACTGTCATCTACATTCAGAGGTCAGATCAGTACCATGCAGGTTCCCCAGCTGTCAATCCAGAGTCAGTAAGCAATCAGTAGCTCAGGTCAACTATCTCTGTGGGTTTCCCCATCATGATCTTGATCCCTTTGCTCCTATATTCTCTCCTTCCCTCTCTTCAGTTAGACTGGTAACTCAGCCCAGTACTTAGCTGTGGATCTCTGCTTACTGATGAAGGTTCTATGATAACGATTAGGGTGGTCATAAATTTGATTATAGGGTAGGCCAGCTCAGGCACCCTCTCCACTATTGCTTGGAGTCTGAGCTGGGGTCATCCTTGTGGATTCCTGGGAGTTTCTCTACCATCAAGTTTATCCCTAATCCCAAAATGGCTCCTTCTGTTGAAATATCTATTTTTGTTCTCCCTCCCTGTTTCTCCCCCAACTCTACCATCCCATTTCCGCATATTCTCTTCCCACCTCTTCTTATTCCCCTCATGCTCCTAATTTATTCAAGAGATTTTATCTATTTCCTCTTCCCAGGAGAATCCATGGATGTCTCTCTTAGGGTTCTCCTTTTTACCTAGCTTCTCTGGGGTTGTAGATTGTAGCCTGGTTATCCTTTGCTTTATGTCTAATATTCACTTATAAGTGATTACACATCATGTCTATCTTTCTGGGTCTGTGCTACCTCACTCAGGCTGATTTTTTTCTAGTTACATCATTTACCTGAAAATTTCAAGATGTCTTTTTTTTTTTTTTACTGCTGTATAATATTCTGATGTGGGAATGTCTTTCTGTATGCTGTGAATATAAATCTTTAAATAAAGGAGCTTTTTGACCCATGACAGGCACCATAGAAAAAGTAGGAGGGGAAATCACAGCATAGGTAGGAGAAGCAGGGTGGAGTCAGGCAGACCGAGCTGAAGCCCAAAGGAGCAACATGTAAGGAACACAGGTGAGCCATGGGCCATGTGGCAGACAGATTAATGAAAATGGGTTGAATTAAAATGTAAGAGCTAGCTAGCAATGTGCCTGAGCCATAGGCCAAACAGCATGAACTTAATATAAGCGTCTGAATCATTTTGGGGGCCTGAGCAGTGGCGGGCAGCTAAGGGGTATGGGGCTGCAGGTCTGTGGGTCTGAACCTCTGGCCATCTGGGACCAAGAAACCTCACTACAAAAGATGGCTTCCAACATGGGTCGAATAGCCACTTAAAGTTGGACAAAGTTTTAAAAGGGTTTTAGCACAGAAACTGAGCCAAAGCAGCTTCCAAACTGTGTATCTGAAGTGGGTCATTGTACAGAGAAAGCATGGCCTCTAGGCCACATTCAAAATGGTGCCGGTGGACTGGCGGAGGGAGTGTGGGCTGTGGCCAGGCCGGTTCCCGGGGTCTCACAGAAGACTCAGTAGCATGTGATTGATTTTAGATTTCTGTTTACTTTGAACAAAAAGGAAACAAAGACAGTTTCTTAGTAGCAGCATTTTCTTCAGTCTGCTCTGTTTTCTGGCAGCGAACAGAGATGTGGTCCCTTTAAGAGAACTTATTGATTCAGCTTTATCTGCAAACACTGTGTGGCTCTTTAAGAATGTATGAGTATTGTAAAAAACTCTTCTGGTTGGAAGATGATTAAGGATTCACAATAAAACAGATTCAGATTAAAAAAACCTGTAAAAGGATTACAATGTATGTAAAAGGTACATAGGCTTCAGAGAAAAGAAAGAATGTAGAGAAAGTCTTTAAAAAGAGAAGTAGAGTAATAAAAATATAATAAGCCATATAAAGATGGAAAATAGACACAAAATCTGGATTTTGGTTGTTATTGTGTTTTCTTTTAATTTTTTAACTGTTAATGAGCTAACTGCAGAAAAACAATGGATTGCAAATGCAAAGGCTACTAAGTTAAACAAGAATATATATTTTAAAGGTATTTTGATTTGAAATTTGTGTCTAAGGATTTATTGCTTTGGAAGAGTTCTGCTTTTGTTTCCACAGAAGATGAGAACCTGTGGATTGCTTCTAGGCAAATATGGTTTCATCAACCAAGACCCTCTGAAAAAACGTATGATGGAAAGAGATGGCCATATCAGCTTCAGGGCTACAGATTATGATCCATTCTCAAGAACCTGTGAGATTTTTCAACACCCCTTAGTCAGCAGGAAGTAGTAATGGAAAACTACGCTCAAATTCCAAAATATTGCCTATAAATGTTTTTTTCCCATTATAAACCGTTAATGGTCATAGTTAATCTCTTTCTAAGATTAAAAAGGAAATATGGTATATGAATGATTTTTTAAAAAAATTAGATTAGTGAATTTACTTAGATCAGGAAATCAGCTGTTAATCTCAAAATGTTTTACATTGGTATGGATTTTGGTTTATTGATACAAATTTAAGGTCAATTTTCTTATGCTGTATGTATTCTTCTACTCTTGTTTAAGGTATGATGTTTATGTAACTGATTTAAAATTGTAATGTATAATTAAGAAATGCATGTTAGTTAGATTTTAAGGTATACAAAGATATAATTCAATTAGGTAGGTAATCTTCAAACATTTCTAAGACCTACAGAATATGGCACTTAAAATGTTTTAAGAACTTAGAGTTTTCTGGACAGTGAGACAGATATGCTCCTGGTAGCACCAATTTACTTTAAGAGAAAAATGGGCATCAAAGAAACTCCATATGGAGATTAGTTTCTTTTTGGCATCTGTTAGCCACTGGACATGAACCTGTTCTTATACTGACTGCTTGACATTATGCTGTTTAAACTGGACATACAGGCTCCATAGGAATGTGACCTCTGAACTTTGGCAGAACAAGCCAAGATGGTAATTCAGGTTCCTGCTTTGCAGAGAAAACTGTCAGACATTCTTCAGGACTCGATGAGAAGCAACTGATGAATGGGCAGAGCAGATTTCCTGCTTCACTGAAATGAAAAGAGACTCTGGGCCTGTAGGCTGAAGATGGATGCCTCAACTTTATAAAGGAACTTTTGGTCCAGGCAGATAGCTATCATCTCCATTATCTAGATTTTGGAAGTTGCTTATACTTATAGTTTACTTGGGTAAATATATCCTTCTGTGATCTTTGATGTAGTTGAAAATTAGATAGTTATAGGTATAGTTTTTCTTAGTCATTTGAAAGGTATATTGCATATGAAATTTTAGACTCATAAGGATAAAGTAGATGATAGAGTATTTTCTTTAATTTGCTAACTACAAATAGACTAGATATTGTAACTATAATTCTTGCTTGATGGCTATTTTGTTATATGTAAATTTTCTATGTTAAAATTGAAACCTACCTTTTTAATTAGACAGAAAGGGGGAGGTGATGTGGGAATATCTTTCTGTATGCTGTGAATATCAATCTTTAAATAAAGGAGATGTTTTGGCCCATGACAGGCACCATAGAAAAAGTAGGAGGAGAAATCACAGCATAGGTAGGAGAAGCAGGGTGGAGTCAGGCAGACTGAGCCTGAATCCCAAAGGAGCAACATTTAAGGAACACAGGTGAGCCATGGGCCACGTGGCAGACAGATTAATGAAAATGGGTTGAGTTAAGATGAAATAGCTAGCTAGCAAGGTGCCTGAGCCATAGGCTAAACAGCATGAACTTAATATAAGCATCTGAATCATTTTAGGAGCCTGAGCAGCGGCGGGTGGCTAAGGAGTCTGGGGCTGTAGGTCTGTGGGTTTGAACCTCTGGCCACCCCAGGACCAAGAAACCTCATTACAAAAATACTCCATTGTATAAGTGGACCACATGTAAAAATATTCATTCTTCATTTGAGGGGCATCTAGGTTGTTTCTAGGTTCTAGCTATTACAAATAAAGCTGATATGAACATAATTAAGCAAATTTCCTTGTGGTATGAATGTGCATCTCTTGGGTATTGCTCAATCATGAGGTAGATTGATTCCCAGGTTTCTGAGAACTGCCACACCGATTTCCAGAGTCGTTGTACAAGTTTACATTCCCACCAGCAATCCACTCACTCCTCTTCTTCCACATCTCCTCTAGCACAGGATATCATCAGTGTTTCTGATCTTAGCCCTCCTGACAGGTATAAGATGTCATCTTAGAACTGTTTTAATTTGTATTTCCCTGATGACTAAGGATGTTGAACAATTCTTTAAGTGTCTTTTGACCATCTGAGATTCTAGTGTTGGGAATTCTCTATTTACAGATCTATATATTCTATTTTTAAATTGGATTATTTAGTATTTTGATATCTAGTTTCTTGAGTTCTGTATACATTTTAGAGATCAGCCCTCTGTAGATGTAGTCTTGGTGAAGATATTTTTCCATCTGTAGGCTGTTGTTTTGTTTTATTGACTATGTCCTTTGCTTTACAGAAGCTTCTCAGTTTCAGGAGGTCTGATTTATTGATTGTTATTCTTAGTGTCTGTGTTACTGGTTTTATAAATATAAAGTGGTCACCTGTGCCAATGAGTTCAAGGTGATTTCCCACTTTCTTTTCTATCAGGTTCAGTGTAACTTGTGGGGATATAATAAAACATTTGGAGATATCAGAGGACAGATATACCTCTTCCAGCACTTCCAGTCTTTGTTTTTTTGTTTTTTTTTCCAGACAGAGTTTTCTGTGTAACAGTCCTGGCTGTCCTGGAACTTGCTTTGAAGACCAGGCTGGTTTTGAACTCACAGAGATTCTCTTGCTTCTGCTTCCCAAGTGCTGGGACTAACAGTGTGAGCCATATCTTCTTCTGCCTTCTCTGTCTTTCTAATGCCTACCTTAAATACTTTCTCTGCGCAGTTAAGGCATGGCAGCACCACTGCCTGCCTAGGAACCTAGAACACCTTCTGTAAACTAAAATGATCTGAACTCAGATTGGATTAAGGGTATGGGTCACTACTCCCAGGATATTCCCTGTGCTGGGATTAAAGGTGAGAGTTACCACTATCTGATTCTCCTAGACTGACTGTGGGTAGATCCCTCTGATATCTCTGAATGTTTTATTATGTCCCCATAGTAACTGGCTATTATATTTAGGAAGTGGTCTCTTATGCCAATGTGTTTCTATTTTCTTTTCTACCAGGTTCAGTTTATGTTAAGGCCTTTGATCTGCTTGGATTTGAGTTTTGTGCAGGGTGATAGATATGGATCTATTTACATTCTTCTATAAGTGAACATCCAGTTATGGCAGCATCATTTGTGAAGATTCTCTTTCCATGGTATATTTTTGTCAAAAATCAGGTGCTTAAAGGTGTGTGGACTAATGTCAGTTTTTTCAATTTGTAATAGGTGGGCACCCCTAGGGCACCCCAAGACCACGGCTAATGACCACTGTTAACATTAAAGAAAAAGAGAGTTTAATGAATATGAATATGAATACTGGTACACACACATGTATGGACTCCAGGCACTGTATAGAAAAGCCTGGAGCCCCGAATATTTTCAGGGTAGAATTCTTATACCCTACTCTGGGTAGGGGAGGGGTATGGCCAGGCTCAGAGTGCTAACAGGGCAGGACCAAAGGTCCACTTAGGACAGAGTTTAGGAATGCAGGCAGGCAAGCTATTTCCTGTGAAACAATAAGGACCACCTGAAGACATTCATTTCCTGGAGCAGGACACATTGTGCAAGCTTCAAACAGTTAACAGTTAACACTTTTCATGGTAGGGCTTTCCAGGGTGACCCCACCCAGGTTGCTAGATCAGGAATGTGGTCTCAGAGCCTTAACTTGGAAGGTCAAGCTGCTCACTAGGTGGGTCTCAGGAATTCAGGAAGTATCAGGCTGGCTGCTGGGTGTGTCTCAAGCAGCCATCTAGACCTTGGCTAGTTTCAGAGACCTCAAGAAGGGGTTGAGGGGGAGAGAGTTACAGGTTTTTTCTATTTTCACAAATTCAGTTCAATTGATCCAGGTATCTATTTTTATGCCAAAACAAAGCTATAGAACAGCCTTTTCCACGAAGATTTCCTTTTAGTTTTGGATATGTGCATGCTTCTCTGTGTAGGTATATGTACACGAGTGCAATAGCCCATGGAGGCCAGAAGAGGGAAGAGGGAATAACATACCTGCTCCCCTAGTTACAGACAACAAGCCACTCCATCTGTGATGGGGACCACTTGGGTCTTCTGCAAAAGCAATACATGTTCTTCTTCTTTTAAAATCTTATTATTTTTTTATGCATTTTTACCTGCATAAATGTCTATGTACCATGTGCCTGCAGAGGCCAGAAGAGGGTGTCAAATACCCTAGAACTGGTGTTACAGATAATTGTAAGTCAGAATCAAACACAGGTCCTCTGGAAGAGCAGCCAGTATTCTCAATTATTGAGCCATCTCTTTATCCAGAGAAGCTTCTTTCTTTCTTTCTTTCTTTCTTTCTTTCTTTCTTTCTTTCTTTCTTTCTTTCTTTCTTTCTTTCTTTCTTTCTTTCTTTCTTTCTTTCTTTCTTTCTTTCTTTCTTTCTTTCTTTCTTTCTTTCTTTCTTTCTTTCTTTCTTCCTTCCTTCCTTCCTTCCTTCCTTCCTTCCTTCCTTCCTTCCTTCCTTCCTTCCTTCCTTCCTTCCTTTCTTTCTTTCTTTCTTTCTTTCTTTCTTTCTCTCTCCCCCTTCCTTCCTTCCTTCCTTCCTTCCTTCCTTCCTTCCTTCCTTCCTTCCTTCCTTCCTTCCTTCCTTCCTTTCTTTTTCTCTCTCTCTCTTAAGGATTTACATTTTAAACACATTTTAATCAAACTCTTAACTAAGTGATCTCTCAATATTTTTGCTTCTCAGGTCTGAGCTAATGAAGAACAGAGTAGATCTGAAGGGAACTGGTGATTGTAACAGAAGGCTGCTAGTTTCTTCTAGGTGATTCTGCATCTTCTCCCACTTCATTCAGGCTGTGGGCTTTGTCTCAGTTCCATCTGCTGTTCACTTGTTTTCACCACACCTTTGCATTTCTTTTCTCCCCCCCCCCCGCCCCGCCCCGACAGAGATAGCTATTGGCAAGTGCTAACTGTCCTTTACAGTTTTTTCTCACAACTATTCAGATAAGACTCACATCAGTACCCACAGTCTGTAGAAGAAGTGAAGACACAGGTACCTAAGGTGAAAAAGATGTTAAGTGGGAGAGGCAGAATGCTCAGTCAGGTCTGGGTCCACATAGTCTGGTGACATCTAAAGCAAGGCACATTCTTGTTCCAGAGAAATTAGTTTCAGAGGCTGAGAGCTCTAGAACCAAGGCTCTGGGGTCTCCATGAGGAGGGGGGACCACAAAAATAAAATAAAAAAAACCCAAACAACAAACACACACAAAAAAACCAATTAAAAGTTATAGCTACCAGGTTCTGAACATACTTTGATGATAAAGATAGAATGCAGTAACTACAGCAACCACACTAAGAGATAATAACTTTCTACAGGTGTAAGTGACCAATTAAGCCAAGGACAGGCACCTCTAGCGTAAATGTATACCAATCCTGAGTCTGTTCCTGTGCTGCCCATAGACCCCCAGATCCCCTTGCTTTACTCCCTTTAAACTCCTTGCCCCTGCTCCACTGTTTCTCCTCACTGCTGCAAAAGATCAATGGAGAGGTCCAAGTTAATGCTCAACAAAAAGACTCTTTGCTTTTGCACTGGATTTGGTCTCTGGGTAGGCTTTGGGAATCTAGATTCTGGGCACAAAAAGACAAGCCAAAAAGATGATGAGGGTATCATGGTATCTACTCAATAGGTTCATTGTGCAAGCTAAGTAAATAAATATATTCTTAATTATAAATTATGCAGTATGATTTATGGCACATAACAAGAGTTCAAAAATAAAAGGTAGCTATTAATTTTCACTGAAGAATATCAGCAGGCTGATATGAGCAGCTGGCTACTAAGAGTTACAATAGACTAAACAACCATCCCATTACCAAGCAAATACCAATCACTGTTGGTCAGACACAGTCACGAGATTTAAGAGACAACAACAGGAGATACAGAGGGAAGGAAGACTGAATGAGAGTAGATGGTGGTCCTCTGGCAAGCTGAAGCTGAGCTTGCTGAAGAACTGCCCTTGTCTCTGTGAAAGTAGGTGTTTTTTTTTTTTTTTTTAAAGCTTGTTTTGGTATGTGTTAATTAGTATAAAAAAAAATAGGAAACTGACCACAAGATCAGAGAGGATTTATGCCAGGAGTCTTGATCGGCCTCAGCAGGGATGAGACAAGCAACTGAAGGTTGTTAGGTTTAGGGATGAGTTATTTCTTTGTCGGTGCTACAACAGCGACCAAGTTTGTCACTGTCCTACTGAATAATGCCACCCTCCCATTCTTATCCTCACTTACTCATCATTGCTGGCCCAGGAGGTAGGGGTCACACAGCATCAATATGAGTGCAGAGAAACTCCTGAATTTTTTGGAAGACCTCTAGTTGGCACTGCTTATGGTCCATGTAACCTCCTGAACCGTAATTCCTGCCTGCTTATTTATAAGTCCGTTTGCCACCACAACCTGGGTACATGAAATGTATTATCTGCACTTTCTGAGGTAACACCACTTTATAAATAGAAGAAAAACTTCATGATTTTTTTTCCATTACTTTCCTCAACTAGATTTCATAGCTATAGAAGTGATCTCACTTGTGACAGTAGGTTCTAAGCATGTGTCTACCCTGCCTTTGACCCAAAACACAACTGAGACATTCACTTGTCTACTCATTTTGCTGTGACTTAGATTAGCAATGTCCCCTTCATCCAACTGATATTACAGTTTTCTCAGCTTATTGTCACCAGGGAACTTCAATTGCCAAGAAAATGAGGTTTCTGGTACAATGACTCCATAATTTATGATCACTATGGTAACAGTGGGAATATTTTCTCTGAATGGTTGTTGTTACTTCAACAGATAAAATTGTCTATAGTTCCCTCTCCACCTTGTGGGGGAATATACATTAATAGTAAGAAAAAAATTAAACTATGTCTTTATTGCCTCTGCTTATAATAGGGATCACTTGATATAGCCGGGTGGTCTAATTTTTTTTTAAATAAAATCACGACAACATCTGCATTCCTTTCCCATAGTCAGCATAAATCTCTTACTAAATGTGCTAAGAATATATGGGCTGCAACTGTATCAAAGCTTTAAATGCTAAGATGAGCATATCATTTTCTAAGATTATAGAAGAAAATTTTAACATATTTAAATGTCACTAATAGACTTCATATTAAGAAGTCTTATTTGTTTGTTAAATGATAATCTGCAACAATGTAGCAGTTATGGGAGTCTGGTGTTTATGGCTTGCTTTGCTCATCTTGGCAATGACTATCTTGAGGATGATGCAGTTCCTGTTTGATATGCGCACAGATGATTATTAACCTGCTTCTGCTGATACCTGCCAGTACTTTGCTTCTCTGTTGCTTGCCTCTGGTTCTACCCAGTGGTTATTAATTGAGGAATAAACCTCAGGGAAAGGAAAAAAGAAGAAAACTAGAAAGGATATGAGGGCAGAAGAAGACCACCATGTTTTCCTTCACCTTGGTGAGTGCGTCTTCTATTGCTGTAAGGGTCTCTGTAAATTTCTCTTTCAGTGTCTGTATTAATATAAGAGTGAGGAACAGAACCTAGGAAGCTGGCACACACTGTCAGTTATCACGGGGATACAATCAATTACATGGTTCCTGGCCCTATTCTGAACTGGAAGGCTGCTTTACTTTGTCTACTTGTCCCCTGTTCTGATTTGTGCTGTCTGACTGGATTTTATGTTTCCTTCGAAGCCATCACAAATTATTTCTGGGGCAAGGCAAAGACAGCCTCCCAAAGTTTATGGGACCACAGTTAACTACCTGGCTTGTCTGTGCTTAAACACAGGCTCATTTCTCATACTGAGGACAGTTTTATTTATGTGGCCAAATGTTACTGCTACCCTGAATATTTATACCCTTGAAAGAGGGATTTACGGTTTTATAAATGTTCTTCACAATTTGTCTTGTAGGAACAAAAGCTTGTTTCACCAAAATTATTTCTTCCTGGAATTATACAGTTCTTAAAAATAACCTGTTTTTAAAAATATAGTTTCATCTATTTGGGCAGAAAGTTCACCACTCCCTGTGGAACATACCATAATATTAACACCTGGGAAACAGAGATCAGGTGTTCAAGGTCACCCTCTGGGACATAATCAGGTGTGAGGCCAGGCTAGGCTATCTGCAATATTCTGTCTCAAAAAAAGAGGATTTTATTTTATTTTATTTATTAAAATAAGTACTGTGTGCTTTTACTTTGGATGTATTTAAAGGCTTAAATGCTTTTGTTTTCTATGAGATAGTTTTTATAGCACAAATTTCAAAGTACATGGACTTTGGGGTCTGCAGTTACTTATTGGCCATTAACACTTTCCTTTTTCATGAGAAAGCCTTGAAATAAAATAAAAATTTAGCTGGAAATAAAGTATTTTTTTCTGATAAGTGAATTAGGAAGTTTGGTTTTTATCAGGGAGAAACTAAATTGTCCCCCATGGCTAACTGAGGTCTAAGGTACAGTTGGGCTCCATATCCATGGGATGGAAAAGTCTGAAATTGCCCGGAAAACTGTGTGACCAGAATTAACTCATTATGATAAATCCTTTTCAAATGAAAATTCTTATTTACAAATTTTATTTTTGAGAAAGGATCTTACTATGTAACTCTGGGTATCATGGAACTTGCTTTGTACACAAGACTGGCCTTGAATTCTCAGAGTTCTACCAGTCTCCTCTCTATGTGCCAACAGTAAAGGTGTGTGCTGACAGGCCTAGCCTAGAATGAAATGTTTTTTGTAAGATTAAGTGAAAGACTCTTTGATGAACAATAGATCAGTCTTTTAAATAAAGACAAGGTTATGTTGAATGTAAGATTCAAGAGCATTTATTTGGAGAGAAGACCTATTTTAGAAGGAATTTTTGTAATAGAAGGCAAAGGTTTATATTCCATATTGCATGTTATTTTTTCTCCACCCATTAGTTTTTATCAAGGGTGCTTCTGTGGGAAATCTGATATAGAACTTTCCAAATCTTCAGTTCCTGAGGCGAATATTCAAGAGAAAGCCTTGTAGAGAAAATACCTTGTGTAGAAACATGGAAGAGTTATTTTTTTTTCCAGGATTTGAGTGATTCTTTTAGGCTCAGGAAGAAAGGAGACTTTGAGCTATATGCTCTGTGTGTCCTGGGCAGCAGAGCCCAATCCAGTGGCTAAGGAGGACTGATGAGGTAACATGTTAGTGGAGGCACCTCCAGACACGCAGCTGTACAGGTAGTGTTAACCTAAGACACTTAATAGGACAGTTGGTGTTCCTTAATTCATAAAGCTAAATGGACTGGAGGGGCCTTGGAATGGGCTGGTTTCTCTTCCCCAGGACTCCTCTCCCAGGCCTGGACTAGAGTTTCCCATATAGCAGGTTTGGTGTAAAAATGGCTCAAAATAGACTGGGTGCTGTCTTTGGAAAACAAATTGATGTAGAATTTCTTGCAAACTTTAGTTTACAGACTAAAGATAATACTCACTAGGGTTGAAGATCACACACAAGAATATTTGGGCAGCACAAATAGGTCTTAATTTTTTCCACCAAAGAGAGGCTTTAATTAAGGGTAAGGAAATATATACAGTTACGCACACAGAACCCAAGCCCACTGCAAAGTAGGAGATTGAGAAGTTGAAATGCAACCTCTCCATAAGGGTTGGACATTTTAAAGTCCTTATGTGCTGGGTCATTGCCACCTGCTAAGTTTTATCGTGACCATTTACATCAACCCTCCTCTTAGGCACTCTGCCCACTGCCCCTTCTGCATCACCTCTTGACCAGCTTGGAAGCCATTAGAGCAGCCTATTACCCCACCTCCACAGTTTGTGTGTGTGTGTGTGTGTGTGTGTGTGTGTGTTCTTGTAGAGGACACCAAGAAAATCCTTCCTTTCTTATGTTGCTTTGTCAAATCACAATGATAAGAATAAATGCCTGTTTACCCTCTATCCACCCTAAGTAAAACGCTGACAGTAGGCCAAAAGAACAGATCTACTCAAGTCCAGCTTATTGAAATAGTGAATATCATTAGCTTACTTCTAAGTACATGGGCAACTCAAAGTGGTTGTAGCACCAGGGAGCCCATCACTTAGTGAGTAAAAACTCAAAAGTCACATCTCTGGAGCTTTTTGTGCATTGTGCAGAAAGCCCCACCAAAGACAGCTTCTCTACATGGAAATTATTTTTATTTTACTATTATTTTTGAGACAAGGGGTCGTGTAGCACAGGCAGACCATGAACTCTCTGTATAGCTGAGGGTAACTTTGAACCAAGGATGGCCTTGAACTTCTGATCTTCCTGTTTTTATTTAAGTGCTGGAATTACAAGACATGCGCTCCAATCGTTACCCCCCCTTTTATTAGTAAATCTGTACCCTGGACCTTGTGTGTCTCATTTACTTCTTGAGTCTTAAGCTATTTTCTTTTATTTCTGGGAGGAAACACTTCAGAACTTTCTATATGACAATAGATGCTGGCATTATATATTGTATAATGGTACTTATATATTTTTTATTGCAGTATTCTATCAAATCATTACCTACCACAAATATTTCATTGAATGGTGCAAAGGGATGATGTTCTGTCATTCTGTAGCCCAGGCTGGCCTAGAAATTACTAAATTCAAGGAGTAACCTCGAATTTGTGGCCTTAGCCTTCCAAGTGTGGGGTTATAGACATAATCACCATACCTGGCTTACTGTGTATATTTTCATTTATTATTCATATAGGTAAATGAATATTTTTATTTTCAAAATACATTACAATCCTTCATTATCATAAAGAACATTGGGTTCTCAGTGTGGGAAGAGGTGTTTACAAAGAACAAGATTTTAGAGGTGACCATTACTATTGCTCTGCTAAAAAGTAATCCTTGCTTTACCATTGCTGCTGTTTTGCTAAATTGACATGATGTACCTGTCAGATTGCCTTCTGAATAATTATGTTTATGCACATAGGTCAGAGATACTCTCAGCTTTGGTCAGAGAAACTTGATGTTGCTGTGAGCAGCAGTATCCAGAAAGTGCTGAGACTAATGGCTGTTCAATGCTTAGCCACAAATGAAACATTTCTATGTCTCCTCTCCCACCCAGGGCTCAGAGACATGTATAAAAAGGAGAAAGAATACGGGTGCTGAGTAAAGAGCAGAGGTTAGTGGAACACCATGTCTATAGATAATAGTGCTGTCTGACTTGCTCTTAGAGAGGCTGTGATTATTCAGACTAGATCAGGACTGTCAAGATCGAGTCATGGAGGTGGGGGAATCATTGTAGAGCCTACCAGGATACCTTTTCTTTCAAATCTATAACCACTCATGATGACCCATTTCTTTTTGAGGATTTATAGGTGTTACAGGGCATTCTATCTGGGCACCTTTTGGAGGAGGGGGTGAAAAGGCACATAGTCTATGGCACAGACCCTAGGAGTCAGGAGAAAAGCAAACTGAAGAATTGTTCAAAGCAATTTGCAGATTTACAAGCTCCTTTATTGCAGAGATGGGGCACACCTATGTAGCCCCCTCAGATTTCCCATTGTTAGCTGGAGACTCCCCTAGCTGTGTTGTATCTATCTCTCATTGGCCTTTAGCATCTCAACGATCATGCACCACCAATAACCAGGTGTAGTGGCAGATTCCAATCTGGTTCATCAGTAAGTAGCTAGTGTGCATGCCTAGGCACATTACCCAGAACAGGACCACATGGCTTCATCAAGCTAGCTGGCTCCATTCCCCCCACATATAGGTAGTTAATGGTAGCTATGGAGAGGCTTCAGGAGCCTCTGTCGTTCCTGCAGGATGCTTACAGGTAACGGTTGCTGGGAGAGGGAGAGGCATTTTCTTGCATTGTGTCACTATTCCTGTAAATAACCCTTCAGCCAACCTTCTGTACATGACCTTATTAAATCTCATAGGACACCAAAAACAAACAAATCAACAACACAAAACAAAGGAAAACCCAAATGCTGGTGGCCATGTCAGAGAAGCAGCAGATGGAAATTGAAGTTCAAGGTGTTAACCCACCAGGAGAAAACTCTGATGTGTGAATCTCATTTAGGCAAGGGCATGGGACCACAGACTCTGGAATGTCTTTTCCTTCTGCTGTACTTTTACATGTTTGCTGCTACAATCATTCTCTACTATCTTCTATGATCAAAGATTAATTTTTTTGCACCTATTCTAGACCTCAATGACAGCTGAGGTGAGAAAACACCCTGGAAAAGAACTAAACCCTTTGAATGTAGATGACAGTTGAAGAGCATGGGAAGCTTGTGGAGCCTCTTGCAGTCAGGGCAGACTGATGGGTGTGAACTGGCTTCTCAGAGCCCATTCCATACAGTGGAACACCTTACTCAGCCTTGATAGTATAGGGAGGAAGATGTGGCCCTACCTCAAGTGGATATACTCACCAGCTGACTCTCCTTGGGAGTCGTTGCTCTCCTTAGGGGATTGATGAGGGTATAGGATATGCAGGGAAGTTGAGGGAGGAATGAGAGGAAGAACAGTCATGGGTATGGTTAAAAAAAACCTTTTTAAATAAAGAAAACTTTCATAAGGTATAAATATCTCATAATTTATAAATTTAATATATAGTATAAACTTTTCACATGTTATTAATAATCACATTGAGTATTAACTAAATTCTAGAAAAAGGTTTCATCCAGTTTCCTATATATTATTTCACATTTGAGTGTCTATTTGGTTACTAGGAATTAAGTTTTTATCTCTGGATGGTCCTTTAACCATCTTAAGATCTGCTGCATATAACATTTAAAATATTTAAATTTTCTGCAATGACTCATAACCAGGCCTAACAGTGACCTTTAAAGTCTCCTAAAGGAGGATGGGTGTAGTATGAGGTTTCTGGCCTGGACTTTTGGGCCTAGCCTCCAGATTTAGACCCTCAGACCCACTGACCCGCAGACCCGCAGACCTGCAGACCCGCAGAGACACACAGATGCTTTCAATAGTTTTTGGCTGATTAGCCTCAGGCCCAGGCATATAACTTGCTAGCTCTCTATCCTTCATCTAACCCATTATTCTTCCTGTTCAGCTATGTGGCTCGGTACCTTTCTTTAGAGCTGTATAGTTGTCCTCTGCTTCTTCTGGCTTCTCACTGGAGTTCTGCTCTGTGCTTCCTGTTCTCAAGAGTTTTCTTAGTCTGGTAGGCCCGCCCATACTTCCTGCCTGCCTTTGGCCAATCAGCGATTTTTATTAAACCAGTGGGTGGGACAATTATTTACAATGTAACAACAATCTCCCATAGATGGGAATACCATAATGACAATTCCACTGGGATTATGGTAATATCACTGATATGAAAAATGTCACACAAACATCGTCTTTGGACTACAAAGTGTTCAGGATAATTTAGGGTGGCTAGCTGAAATGGGCCAGTCTCACAGACTACTCTAGCCAGAACTTGAGGTAAGCACCTAGACTTGATAATTATTTCAGTATTTTTCAGGATTCCCTAAAGGTGCTGTAATTTCTAGGCAGCAGGAAGTAACTTTAAGAACACAATGTCCATATTCCCAAAAGGTGGAGTGAACTTTTTTTTTGTCATTCAGTGGGTTATGAATATTTGTCATTGTGGTCATTGTTTAGGGTGATTGGTTGTTATTGGTAATGGTCAGCAAGAAAGCTAAACAAAGATTAGATTCAGGGATCTCAATATAAAAAGAAAAAGGGAAGATATAGAGATGGAATAAAAGGACAAATTATTGAATCTACTCTTAAACTAAAATAACAACTAGTCTTGGTTTGGATTTTTGTATACTTATACAAATTTGAGGGTTTTTGTTATACTGTATATGTGTTTCTACTTTGGTTTAAGGTGTTTTTAAATATTGACAGAAATTTAAGATTATTTTGTTAGAACATACTATATGTACCTTTCTATTCTTATTCAGGGTGTTGTACTTATATACATTGTTAAATACAACTTATTTAACAATTTAATGCAAATTTCTAGTTTTTGAAAGTTATTATTACTAACTAGAATAGTAAAGGAATATAGATTAGTGGTTAGTCACCTATTACAATCAAACTTGTAGCTATGTTAGGTATACTTTCCAGGTCAAACAGAAATATATTTTAGATTAGCACTTCAGAGATATGCAGAATATGGCACTTAAGATGTTTTAATAACAAATTTATTTTATTTAGAAAATGAGAATGAGACACATATACTCCTGGAAATACCAATCTATTTCAGAGAAGATGATGGGCATTAAGGAAACTCCATATAGAGTTTACCTTTTGTGGCAAAAATTAATCATTGTACAAGAAAGTGCCCTTGCTGACAATATGCTGTCCAAATTGTACAAACAGGATAGAAAAAAGTGACCACTGAAATTTGCCAGGCAAGGTAGAATAGTCCTTCAAAAATTCTGCTTCACAGAAAAGTCTGTCAGATATCCTAGGAATGCAGGCTGAGTATAAATGCCTCACCATTGCAAAGGATCCTTGGGTGACTGTCTAAGCAGCAAGCTCTATCATTTCTTAATTTTGGAATGTTTGCTCTGCACTTCCTGTTTACTTATGTAATATATTTTTCTCAGGTCTCTGATGGATTTGAAGTCTAGATAGTTATAGGTTTCCTTGTTAACAGAAAAGAAACTCACAATAGAGATTTCAAGAGTATAATGTTGAAAGACATAAAAAGTTAGTTTCAGATTGGTAATGCAAGTTAAGATAGATACAGTGAATTAGGTACAACACTTTGGACTCATCAAGTTAGGATAGAAAATGGAGTATTTTCTCTGAATTTGTCAAATGCTAATGGGATAGACACTGTTTGTGTGATTATTGCCTGTATACATTTGTATAGAGTTCTTATACTCATTGCATGTAATTTTTACGTGTTAGTTTAAAACCTTCACTTTTTATTTAGACAAAAATATTGAAATGAATAATATTTTGTTTATGGCCTGACAAATAAAACTTACTTGGAGTCAGAGAGTGGAGCTAGATACTAGTTAACCATAGATGTCTGGAGGACCTGTACAGAGAGAAACCGGAAGTGATAAGGTAGAATGGAGACAGGATCTTTGCCCTTTGGGACTGGAGGAACTGAAGTGGAAGGAAGAGACACTGGCTGCTCTCCTGCTTCTGTGATATTTCAGGTTTTATTCTGATATCTGACTCCTAGTTTTTATTAATAAGATTAATTAAATTTATTCTCAGCTGTGGAGGTAGGCCAGAGTTCAGCTCTCCACTAGATTGTTTTTGATATTCTTGTGAAAGTATGTACCTTATTATTCCTGACATTTTGTCACTGATGCCACAGGTATGTGGTCATTGCTTCTGAACATATGAAAGTGCTTCTCTCACTGGGCCTCTGTGGACTCTCCAGCACATGGACTGTATTGGCTGATGATGAGCTGCCTGTGTGGTTCCACCGAGAGTGGATTATGGAAGCATGCAGGAGTGGAAGTCACAGTTCTCAACACGCTTGTTTTTAGTGCCACTTGACAAGGAGCCAAGGGTGTACTTCCTCTCAGCTAGGCTAAGTCTTTCCTCGACTTTAACTGTGTGGGCAGGCATGGTTAGAGCTATTTTCTGTAGTGTTTTTATGGAATAAAATAGTACCATTTATTTTCTTTAAATGTTTCCTCCTTTCTGTACTATCTCTTCTGTGAGAGAATAGACTTTATTTATATTTAAGAATTCTAAAAATTCATTTTACACACCAACCATAGATCCTCCTATCATTCCTTTTCTGCTTACCCCCCCCTTCTCCCAACCCACTCCCCATACCCTCCTGTAGATAAGCCCTCCCATGGGGAGTCAGCAAAGACTGGTACATTTAATGGAGGTAGGTCTAAGCTTATGCATCAAAGCTGTGCCAGTATCCCTCCATAGGTAATGAGCTCCAAAAAGACAGCTCATGCCCAAGGGATATTTCTTGATCATACTACCAGGGCCCCCTTAAAAAGATCAAGCTACACAACCGTCTTTCACATGCAGAGGGCCTAGTTAGATTCCATGCAGGCTCCTAGTACCAGGTTTCTCCCTACACCCATAATGTCTCTCTTTATCCTGATACCTCTTTTATTGCTCTCCCAGTCTATCCTTCCCCCAACTTGATGATCTTGTTCTACCATTTTCTAGTCTCCCATCCTCTTCCCTCTATTGCCTTATCTTACTTCCAGTTTACTCTATTTCCCCTTCCCAAGGCAATCCATGCATCCCTCTTAAGGTCTTCCTTGTTACCTAGCTTCTCTGGAGCTGTGGGTTGTAGTCTGTTTATCTTTTGCTTTACATCTAGTATCCACTTATGAGTGAGTACTTACTATGTTTGTCTTCCTGAGTCTGGGTTACCTCACTCAGAATGTTTTTTTCCTACTTCCATCCATTTGCCTGAAGATTTTAAAATGTCATTTTTTTCTTCTGAGTAATACTCCATCATGTGAATGATAAATATGCCACATTAAAAAAATCCATTATTTGGTTGAGGGCCTTCTAGATTGGTTTCCAGGTTCTGGCAATTATAAATAATGCTGCTATGAACATAGCTGAGCAAGTATTGAACAAGTATCTTTGTGGTATAAATGAGCATCTTTTGGGTATATGCCCCAAAGTGGTATCATTGGATCTGTAGGTAGAGTGATTCTCCATTTTGTAAGAAGTCCATATACTGGTTTTTAAAGTGGCTGTTCAGGTTTGCACTCTCACCAACAGTGAAGGAGGGTTCTCCTTGCTCCACATCCTCTCCAGCAGAAGATGTCTTCAGTGTTTTTGATCTTAGCCATCCTGACAGATGTGAGATGATATCTCAAAGTTATTTTGATTTGCTTTTATCTGATGACTAAGGGTGTTCAGCAATTCCTTAAATGTCTTTTGGCCATTTGAGATTCTTCTGTGGAGAATTCCCTGTTTAGGAGAACAGATGTTTTATGGTGTCATTCTTTTATAGAACATTGACATTTCTGGGTTGCCAGCTTCTTTGGTACTTAGCCTGGATATATGAGGTATAAACACAATACATTCTCTGCCACTGTCATCCCGTAAGTCTCCAAGTCTCTTGTCTGTCTTCCTTCTTCTAGGCTTCCATCCTCTGTCTGTGAGTAGTCTCCTTGAATTTTAGCTTAGTTAGTGGAAGGAATGAGGATAAGTATGTTTTTTGCTGTTTTGGAAGCAACATTTATTTATTTTTTATTAATAGTTATCTTTATCACTAATGTTTCTAATGCAAAATGCAAAGCAAATATCCTTATTATGCATGTACTACATGTATGAAATAAAATACCTAGAATGAAAAGAAATGAGAGTATTTGCTTTGGTTCTCTCCTGTTATTTTTTCCAGAAGATCCATCTATATAGCCAGAACTTTTCTTGTTAGAGAAGTTAGATTCACAAGTGAACAGAGACTTACGTTTGGTTTATTTTTAAAAATTTAAGAGACATTTAGAATGGAGTTATTCTGAAGTGTGTGGCATGATCTTGTTACATCAGGAAGCCCCATCCTTACAGCAGAATGGGTGATGTGTCTGAGGTTTAACTCTGGTTTGAGGCCACCATGTCATCTCTTTTATTTGTTGCTGTAGCTGAATGAGAAGTTTCTATTATTCATGTTTAACAATAATTGACCAAAATGCATGTCTAGACTCCTTCACCAAAATAAAAGATTTAGGTTGGTCTGGAATGTGTGCTAGTACCAAAGCCTGACCTTATTAGTAATTTGCTGACATCTTCTCTAGGCCTGGTTTTGAGATTTCTTCTTGTTGGACAGGAGTATGAGAAGACAAGGAAAAGACAGAACTGATGGTGGGGACCAAAGACCTGCTGTGACCCTCAGACATTCCTTTACTGTTTGTACTTAGCTCTTTTTTTGCAGGATAGGTTTTATTATTTATAGAATTGGGCAAATACTCATCATATCTATATCCCAAGTTTGTTCTCAGAATTTTCATATTGTCATATGCTCTTATTCTGAAAAAGTTTAAAAACCCACAAAAGTCTTGTCAATAATTTATTAAGCAATAAAATGGGAACAACACATTCACAATTATAAAATGGGTTCTGCTTCCTCCTCATCTGCCAGGGAAGGATGGGGAGAGCTTCAGACTGGATCCCTGAGCCATGACATCTGGAAACCTTCCTCCTCAGTTCTTATCCTGTCACATACCCAGAGAAGATCATGCCCATAGGGCTAGCCAACCCATACCTTTTACTGAACAAATCAAATTCCCACAACATTTTTATCTATTGTATATTCATCAGGCAGTGTTCAGCACTTAATACTTGCTGACTACAATATTTTTAGCTGTGAAGGGTACAGTGATGAAGCAAGGCAGAGTCCCCATAATATAGACATGCCTGCCACTACGTATCTGGACCAACAATCTCAAAGCCCCAAAGAAACACACAGATACTTATATTAATTTCATGCTGTTTGGCCTATGTCTCAGGCATAATGCTATCTAGCTCTTGCATCTTAATTCAACCCATTTCCATTCATTTGTTTTGCAACATGGCCCATGGCTCACTTGTGTTACCTTACATGTGGATTCTTGGGTGGGTGGATTGTGTCTTTTCTGACTCTGCCCTTGATCCCCTATCTATGCTCCAATTTTTACACCTACTTCTAAGGTGCCTGATAGAGGCCAAAACTGTTCCCTTATTCCTTTATTTTTCACATAGAAAGACATCCCACATTATAGTAGTATGTGTTTGTTAAGTGAAATTGTGAATATGGAGTCTAACCAACATTAATTCCCTCAGAGAACATATGGTTGTATGTTTAGAAAATACAAATATGTATGAAAATTTCTGTCATACTTTTGTGGTGATAAATTAAAAATTAAATCAATACCAGTGTCATTGCCAAGTTAGAATTCCTAGTAATTCCAAGAACATTAGAAACATATAACTAAACAGCTCAGGAAATGAAGCATCACAAAACTTACCACAAATGATTTAATTTTGAACCCATCCAAAATTCAATTTGGTGATTCTATAATACTCTGACTTCATGGAACAGATTCATAACTCAACACAATTTGTAAATGTCCTCCTAAGAATCATGCCTCTGTACCATACTTAATTAAGTTCATTACTTGATGTAGTTGAGAGAAAAATACAATCATTACTCACATAATTAAGAGTTCTTCATTAAATGTATAATGAGTTCTTGAAACTAATGCAGGAACATAAGGGGAATAAAAATAGTACATTTCCTGTTCTAGAGCCCAGCGTTTATGTGCATGCAATAAACTGCACATATTTACAGAGCATAGCTTGATCTGACGACATGTTGATACAGTACATCACCCATATTCAAGGAAGGAAACATTTCTTCCACTCTTTTGTAATACCCATTTCATACCTTCTCTTCCATTCAGACAGTCTTTGTTCAGAGGCAACCACTAACCTACTCAGTCATTGTAGTCTGTAATATCTAGATTTTTTAAAAAAAACCTAATTGTGATTGCATAAAATATATTCTATTTCTGTACATAGCTCCTTCTGTTGGGAAAAAACTACTTAGAGATTTATTCGTTTTGTGTATATGTGAATAGTTAATGCTCTCTCTTGTTTTTGGTTGAGTAGTATGCTGTTGTCTTAGAGTTGCTATTGCTCTGATAAAACATCGTACAGAAAAGGCAAGTTAGGGAGGAAAGGAGTTATTTGAATTATACTTTAGCATTCCTGTTCATAACTGAAGGAAGTCAGGACAGGAGCTCAAACAGGGCAGGATCCTTGAGGCAAGGGCTAATGCAGAGACCATGGAGAGAATCTACTTACTGGCATACATCTTGTGGCTGCTCAACCAACCTTTGTGATGATGTTTTTAATCAAACCAGTCTGGAATATCAGAGAACAGATCTACCCACAGTCAAGTCAGGAGGGTCAGAGAGTGGTAACTCATGCCTTCAATCTCAGCATGGGAAAGACCAGGAGTGGTAACCTATGCCTTTAATCCCATAACTCCAGAGTCAGAGATATTTCTGTGTTTCTGTGAGTTCAGGACCTAACTATCAAATAGTAGTTGCTCATATCTTTAATCTTAATTCTAGAATATGATGCAGAGTTGAACCTGGAAGTGAAACAACTGGGCAAAAAAGGTATATTTAAGGCATGTTTTGGAAGACAGAGATTTATTTTATAAAGGCAGCAAGCCATGCTGAGGACTTTGAAAGATAGCTGGGTGAGAATTGACTGTGGTCTGTTTCCTCTCTCTGATATTCCAGCATTTTCCTCAATACCTGGCTTTGAGTTTTTATTTAATAACAACTAGTATTTGTGTTACACTTGGTGCCCAACTTTGGGGCAGTAATTAAAAAAAAGTCACTTGCCAGCCAGAGCAACATGTGGCTAGAGGAGTAATTACCTCCTGTCTGGGCTTTCTGTTCTGGGCTTAGGCAGAGTCAGCAACACAGGGGTTTTTTTTTCCCTTCACTTTTATTGGGTAGGTTTTTCAGACAGTGTTCTCCTTCTCCTGGTGGGTTGTAGTTTTTTTCTCTTTTTGGGCCCCTCCTTGGGCTACTATCACACTAGGTAGCTGCCCCACTTCATAGTCATCTAAATTGACACAACAAATTTGGTGAGTAAATCAGATTTTTTTTTTAAAGGGGAATTTGTTTAAGGCAATGGAAGGTGTTTGGTCTTTCTGTGATCTTACTCTATACAATTTGATATTGGAATCATTAAAGGAAAAGTGAAATAAAGTAGATGAAACTATCCTCATAATGTTTATCATATTGTTTATTATGAATAATATTTGTTTGATTATTTATGTTTTATCATTTAAAAAGTCAACTACTGTGAATGCCAAGAGGAAAGTCTTAGAAAAGGCTGTTAAGAGAGGATTTTTTAAGAGAGAACACAAAGATATTCAAATACAAACAGAGAAATATAAAGAACCAATCTCAGATCTCACAAAAACAACCAAGGTTATCAAACAGACAACATTAGTATATCCAGTAGCCTTAAAGAAATCACAAAATGATAATAAATGCACAGAAGTTAGTTGGGCTCCACTACAAATTTTAGAAATAAAAAGAGCCAAGAAAGTAATCGTTATAGTATGCATTCACTATTTCTAAAACAAATGCTACATTCTTGGTTATCATGTAACTGGATCATCCCTAAGGACTGGTTAGATATGATTACTGCTGTTATGGAGGCTGGGTCACTTTAACAGTAGAAAACATTGTGGAAGGAGGAGGCTAAGATAATAGAACAAAGAAGCAGAGCCAGAAGCATAGAAGTCTCCCAAGACCAACTTCTTAAGGAAGGAGATTCTGTTGATATAGAATGGCCAACATTATATAATGAGCATACCCTGGATTTATGCTGCATGACAGCATTAAACGCATTGGATCAGGTCAAAGAAATAAGATAACCTAAATCCTTCTGAAAAGTAATTTAAAGCTCACAAGAAAATTTTACAGACTGTTTGCAGAGATTAATTAGAACAGTAAGCAGAATGGTACTGTATTCAGAAGCTAGGAGAATAATTGATTCACTGGATTTGAGAATGCTAACTTACAATGTAAAAGAATAATTAGATCTTTAAAAGCAAGGTCAGCACCCTTGGAGGATTGGACTCATGAATCAATCAATCTAGAACACTATAACTCTGATGATAACTGAGTAGAAGAGGTTATTTCTAGAGGTATAAGAAAAAGTCAAAATGTTAAATGGAATTGTGGGAGACAAGGTCATATAAAAAGAGACTGTAAACAAGGTGTTCCCAGAAATGGTCTTTGTTAGAAATAACCTCAAGAGAATGCTCCTCCTTTCTGGAGTAAAGGGAGGCATTGGACTAAAGAGTGCAGGTCAACAAGGGACAGACAAGGTAACTTTTTGCCTTCTGGAAATGCCCCAAGGGGTCTTGCAAAAGCCCCCATATCAAATCCACTTCAATTTTACTGTGCATAATGGAGGAAACACCTTTCCAGAACAATTAAAGAAATTAAAACTTAGTTAAAAAAAACATACTACACTAAACAATAAATAATCTATAGGAAAAGAAATAGAAAAGAAAAAAAACTTAGGAAAAATCATAAAGTGAATATTTTGGTAAGCTTCTATCAATGAACAAAGGACAAAGTTAAAAGTACAGATAAATGTTGTTATTATTGAAGGTTCATTAGACATGGGCAAATGTAATAATAAATTTACCAGAGTCTTGGCATCCAAATTGGCCATTTGGGAAGGTAAATATTCAGTTTTTGGGAATTGGGGCATTATCCTAAGTAAATCCAAGTGCAAGATGGCTTAAGTGTATGTATAGGACTAGAAAGACAGAGAGAAAAATTAAAGCCATATGTGACTAACATTGCTATAAATTTATGGGATTGAGATTTACTACAATAATGGAATACACAGATTAACATTCTTTCAAATACAGAAATAAATCATAAACTAACATACATTTCTGAATAAAACATTAGAAGGTATTATGAGAAACAGTCCCAAACCATTCAGGTTGTAAAGAAACAAGGCACAACAGCTGCTGATCTTTTTAAAAACACTCACAGCACTACCTTTAAAATGGTTACCAGATAAGTCTGTATGGGTTCATCAAAGGCCTTTAACAAAACAGAAATTGCAGGGCTTAGAGCAGCTGGTACAGGAGCAGTTATATGCTCAGCATATTGAAGAATCAGCCAGCCTTTGGAATTCTCCTATATTGTCATTAAAAAAAATATGGGAATGTATTTGCCTTCTCTGTTACCTAAAGAATGGCCTATTATAGTTACTGATTTAAAAGACTTTTAAAAAATTATAACTCTATAAGAACAAGACAAAGACAAAATTGCCTTTACATTGCCCACTTATAATTCTTGACCTGTAAAGAGATATCAATGGAGGGTCCTCCCTCAAGAAATCCTGAATAGCTCCACTCTGTGCCAATATTTTGTACAAAAGTCATTAGAGCAGATACATAGTAAATTCTCACAATCTATAATTTATCATTACATGGATGACATCTAGTTGGCTGATTTAAATATTGATAACCTAGAAAAAATGTTTGAAGAAGTAAAAATAAAATTGCCTGCTTGGGGAATACAAATTACCCCTGAAAAAAATACAAAAAGGAGATTACATTAATTATTTAGGTTACAAAATTGGTGAACATAAACTTAGACCCCAAAAAGTACAAATCAGGAGAGATAGATTGAGGACACCAAATGATTTCCAAAGATTGCTAGGAGACATTTTCAATTTACAAACCACTATTGTAATAAAAAATGATGAACTGGACAATTTTTTCAAAACCTGAAATGGTAACAAGGTCTTAAACAATCCAAGAGAAGCTGAGAGCCAATTGACTTTTTTGGAAAAGAAATTTCAGGATGCACATGTGCATTGTGTGGATCCAGTCCTTAACTGCATTCTAGTTATCTTATCCTCTAAGCATTCTCCTACAGAAATTTTAATGCAAAGGGAAAATTCCATATTGGAATGGATATTTCTTCCACATAAACTGAGTAAGAAATTAAAGACACAAATGAAAAGATTTCTGAAATGATTTTTAAAGGAAAATTAAGACTTCATTAATTGACAGCAATGGACCCAGCAGAAATTTTTGTACCTTTGACTACATATTTCCAATTATGGGCAGAAAGTAGGACTTGACAAAGTATTTTTTTGGGGAGATATTAACAGATATCCTCAATGTAAAAGAGTTGAATTCTAAAGAAAACTAATTGGATTCTTCCTCATGTTGTATGAGATATATATATTTCTGGAGCCCCTTCTTTGTACTTATACAAACAAATCAGGAAAGACAAGTTACAAATCAACATATAAGTAAAGTGACTCAAAGCCCTAATAATTCTGTTCAAAAGTCAGAATTGTATGCTATGATGATGGTATTAATGGATTTTATAGAGCCTCTTAACATGGTCACTGATTCTCAGTATGCAGAATGAGCTGTTTTATACCTTGAAACTGCTAATTTTATTAATGATGAGTCAGAATTAGCTTCATTATTTATCTGTTACAAGAAATAATCAGGAACAGGAATCATCCCTTCTATATAAACACATTGGATCCCATATGGGTCTGTCAGGTCCTTTAGCACAAGATAGTGATAAAATTGATAAATTATTAATAGAGAATGTGCTACAGGTCTCAGAGTTTTATAAAAATCATCATATCAATAGCAAAAGATTAAAAGGTTTCTCTATCACTTGGCAATAAGCCAAAGAAATTTAAAAAGGTGTCCCACCTTTTCCTTCTATAACCAAACTCCATTACCAGCAAGAAGTAATCTTAAAGATATACACAGAAATGAAATCTGGCAGACAGATGTGTTTAATTTTACAGAATTTAGAAAATTAAGATATGTACATTGCCCCGGCCAGCAAGGGCCTTCAACAGACACTCCAGAAGGGGTAAAGGTGAATAACAAGGACAAGAGATGTGAAGAATTGGCAGCAAGATAAGATTCTGATCAAGACGCAATATTTTATTTTTCTCATGAAGGTCTTATAGCAAGTCAAGTAAGAAGTAGGTGCAGGTTGGAGAATTCTCAGAGCCAGGTTGCCTAGCAAACCTAGTCACAACTTGTTCTCAGTAATGGTCAGTTGCATAGGTACTGGAAATTGGACTTTTTCTAATGGCTTTATATGATTTATATGAAATAGCCCAGGCAGAGAAGGAGAATAGAAACAATTTCTGGGAGGGGAAATATCTGTACAAATTAAACTGACAATGCTCTGGCATATGTCTCTAGTAAAATGAAACTTTTTTTTTTTTTTTGCTTATTATAACATAAAGTATAGGTATACCACACAATCCTACAGGGCAAACAATCATAGAAAGATCAAATCAAATGCTAAAGAATATGCTAAATAAACATAAAGGAATAACAAAGACTCCTAGAAATAGACTACATAATGCTTTATTAACTTTGAATTTTCTTAATGCTAATAACAAAGGAACAACGGCTGCTGAAAGGCATTGGACTGCAGAAAAAAAATAGCTGTGCTAAATCAGTTTGTCTACTTCAAAGATGTACTGACCTCAGAATGGAAACCAGAATATGTACTACATTTGGGAAGGGGTTTTCTTTTTGTATCCACAGGTGGAGAAAAGCTATGGATACTATAAAAAAGACTCGATTTGAACCGGAGAAACTTCATCAAAATAAGAATTGATGACTCATTCATCCACACATATTATAATTCTTTAAGTTGTAAGAAAACAAAGCAATTGAGCAGGTTTTGTTTTTGTCTTTACAACTAGAAATACCCATTTTCCAAGAAGTTAAAAGACCTTTGACATCTAGATGTCTAAAGCAGAAGGAATAATGAACCTATTGATACCAGTATACTCTGCAGAGTAAAATCTCATTGCTTAAACTCTATATGTCTTTATTTATAAGAGACATTGAAGTCCCAGTTTAATTATAATTTAAAGCTGGCTTTAGAGATGGAGTATGGCTCTCTCCTTCTCTAAACCCAAGCATACTTGTTAAAAGAAAATATAAAATTTATGTACCACATCAGAAAAGTTACCTGATATGGAACAGAAGAATAACTAAAAATAAGGAACTATTTTATTGTTATTAATTCTATGCTGAATAATTGCTTCTCTTATAATCTTTAAGACTATATATATGTTAAACTTTTTATCATTATATTGATTTTCATATAGAATGCTTATTAATAATAGAAAAAGGCTTTATTTAGCTTCCTATACATTGTGCTGGGTTTTAGTCTCTTATCAGTTTTCTGCAATGATCTATGACAATGCTTAATTGGAAACTTGAAATATCCAAAAGGAATATGTGTCCCTAGAATGATGATTTCTCATGAACTATGACTAAGCCACTAGGCTGACAGACAACAACCAAAGATCAGATTTGGACTACAAACTGCTCAGGACAGTTTCAAGGCAGCTCACTGAGATGAACCAGCTTCACAGACTACAATATATAGGACTTGAGACAAGCTGTGCACTTTCCTATTATGCAGAGACTGGACAACAAATGATATGGCTACCTATTTCAGGACTTGACAATTAACAAAACTTTTCATTTCAGAATCTCTTAAAGATGCCAATGCCCCCAGACAGCAGGAAGGAAATTTAAGAACACAGAGTCCACATTCCCAAGAGGTGGGGTGGGTGGTTTTTGGTCTTTCAGTGGGTTATGAATAAATGTCATTGTTTAGGGTAGTTAATTGAAACTGTTATTGGTTACGGTTAGAAGAAAGCAAAACAAAAGAGACTAGATTCAGGGTTCTCGTTTAAAAAAAGGAAAAAGAAAGAAATATCATATCTATCATATCATATAGATATGATGGCATATTAGGGCAGATTACTGAATTTCTTTTAAAAATCAATTCCTAGCTTTAAATACTTTATGCTGGATTGTAATTTTTGTATATGGTATAAAATGTGTATACTGATATAAAGTTGAGATTAATCTTTAACTCAAGGATTTTACCTATATAGTTCATCTAACGATGTAATTCAAATTGCTAGTCTATGAAAGTTATTGTTAACAAGTAATTAGGATATAAAGAAATGCAAGTTAGTAGTTAGACATTAAAATCCAACTTATAGTTATAATAGATATGATTTAAGGTCAAACAGATATATTTTAGGTAACAGGTCTTATTTAAACACTTCAGAGATCAAAAAATTATGGCATTTAAGATATTTTAATAGCATAGGTTCTTATTATTTTTGTGACAATGGGACATCTACTCATGGCTGCACCAATCTACTTCAGAAAAAAACTATGAACATCGAAGCACTCATCCATATGGAGTTGATCTTTGTGACGACTTAGTCACTGAGTAAGAAAGTACTCTTGCCATGACTGCTGACACTATGATGTTCAAAATGGACAAGCAGGAGACACACACACAAAAGAATTGCTGAACCTTGCCAAGACTAGGTAAGAAGATCTTCTTTACAGAGAAGTCTGTCAGACATGTTAGACTTGTAGCCCAAAGGTGGATGTTTCAATGATACAGAGGAATCTTGGGTGACTGTCCAGGAAGCCAGCTGTTTCATTTCTTACGTTTTTTTGGAAGTTGCTTGCTTGATCATATTGTTTACTTAATTAATATTTCCTTCTTGGGTCTCTAAAGGAGTTGAAGATGAGATAGTTATAGTTTTCTAGTGATAATTATAGAAAAGAAACTCAGAAATTAAAGTTTGTAAGTTTGAGAGACATCAAAATATAGTTTTTAGTTAGTGATACAAGTTAGATAGAAAATGAATTGGGTGTAATCCTGTGGACTCACCAAAATAGGATAATTAATGGAATATTTTCTTGAATTGATGATTATTAATAGATTGAAAATTTCTCATGTAATTATTGTTTGTATATATCATATATAATTATTGTGCCTATTGTATATGGTCTTATGTTAGTTATAATATTTTTTATTTTTGACACAAAAATATGTGGTGATATAGTATATATTTAATAAAAACCACTCTGAAATATTAGAGAAGCGATCTACCCACAGTCAATGCAGGAGGATCAGAAAGTGGTAACTCACACCTATAGTCCCAGCACCAGGAGTGGTGACCTATGCCTTTAATCCCAGCAGTTCTGAATTTGAGGCCAGTTTGGTTTACAGAGGGAGTTCCAGGCTCCCAGGCAGGCAGTGGTGGTGCTAGGCCTTTAATCCATAACTCCAGAGATAGAGATCTTTCTGTTTCTGTATGTTCAAGGATAACTACCAAACAGCAGTAGTCCATGCCTTTAATCTTAACCTAGATGTGAAACAATTGGGTGAAGAAGGTATTTAAGGCAGGCATAGGAACAAAGATGGGGCAGTGGAAGCCACAAGGAGCAAGGTTGAGGAAGCTGGAAGACAGCTGGGTGAGATTTGACTGTGATTTGATATTTCAGCCGTTTCCCAATGCCTGGCTCTGAGTTTCCTTTATTGCAACCAGAAGTCATGCAACAGAAGTCAAGACAGCAACACAAACAAGGCAGGAACCTGGACGCAGAAGGTGATGAAGGGGCCATGGGGGAGTGTTGCTCATTGGCGTGCTCTTTATTGTTTAATAAGCCTACTTTCTTATTTCTTATCAACCCTGGGACTAACAGTATAAGGATAATACCAACTACAATGGCCGGGCTTTCCCCATCAATCTCTAATAAAATGCTCTACAGTCTTGCCAGTAGGTTGATCTTACGGTAGCATTTTTTCAATTGAGGCTTCTTCCTCTTCTCAGATGACTACAGCTTGTGTTAACATTAAACTAGCCAGCATACCCAGACAGATATCAATTCAGCATTTGAAAATTTTGTAGTGCTGAGGAATATTGACTTAAACTTAACTAAGAATAAGATGAATCATGCAACAATTCAAATCTACCTCCGTATGGGCAAAACTGCAGTGTCAGTGATATAAAATATAGGTTACAGGTTAAAGCAAATCAAGGGTTAGGATCAGTTCTGAATCTAATCTTAAGTCAACCATCAATTAATATGTTTACTTCTTAAAAAATAATAGATTTTTGGGCAGGTATTATGGTGCACACATTTAATCCCAGCACTCAGAAGGCAGAAGCAGGCAGGTATTTGCGAGTTTAAAGCCAATCTGATATACATAGTAAATGTGAGTTCTAAGCAAGAGAGCATGTCTTTAAAAATATATAATAATAATGGAAACAAATTATAACTTGCAAAATAAAATTTATATTATAAAATTCAGTGGACAGAATTTATCTATCAAATTCCTGATATTTTTCCATGCTCATTTTTTTCCTTTCTTTGTATATCTACTGCTGGTGTAGAGGCAGACTATTTTTAGAATCAGTCTCCAAAATTAAAATGCCTCAATTTTTCCTAGACCTCTTTCACACCTGGTGCCCTTATAAGCAAGCCAAAAAATTTCATGAGACATAGGGAAATTTCTGGAAGAAAGAGAGAGATGGAAGGAGGGAGGGAGAGAAAAAGAGAGAGGGAGAGGGAGAGAGAGAGAGAGAGTTAGGGAAGTAGTAGACCTGAGAAATTTATTTAAAAATTTGGTAATTATGTTTTCCTGATGAAAACCATATGGCATAAAAAGTATAATTTGATTTATTATCTTGCATAAAATGCAGGCTACTGACTAAGTATATCACAAGGGGGAATAAAACACAAACAGAAAAACTCTAGACAACAAAGCTGATAGTGTTTGCTTCAGTCACAGCCTTCAAACACGCTAATTAATTTTACAAACTGCAAACTGAAAATATAATTATAAGTCCAGTACTCACTAGTAAGTGAAACTAACATTTTCAATAATAAAATTCATTTAGTTAAACATAAGAAAGAAATGGTAATGGATTCTCAACAGTTTGGCAAGCTTCCTTAGGTATCCAGCTCAAAATCTTCCTTTTGAGTTCAAAGACATGGGAAATACATGACTAGGGTGTGATCAGATACCTCTTCAGTTAAATATTTTTGAAGGTAATTAGAAGATGACTTTCATGTTTCCCCAACTTGTTGATGCTATAAGTTAGTTGGCTTTACCATATCCCTATGTATAGACCCACCAGACAAATGTAGGCAGAATTTGTGAAAAAGAGACAGACCTGAGAATATGGATGTCTAAAGATGATGCTTTTAGTCTGGCCCTCAATTTATACACAGAAATTATTTCATTAATCCTACTTTATCAGACAAACCCCAAACTAGTATTTCCTGCATGCTCTGGGTTTATTTTCAGCAATTCGATACCCCAAATTAAATATAATAAGCACCAAAAATTATAATAAATTATGTGCATTAAGGGTAAAGGTGAAACTATAAATATAGTATAAATGCAATGTTTTTTTGTTTGAAATAGGAACTTGCAATGTATCTTGGGTTGAATTTGAACTGTGAATTCTTCTATCTTGGCCTAATAAGTGCTGGGTTTGTAGATACATCTTTAATGTTTGTACCACAATGTGATAATGTATTGTATATTTAATAAAAGTGGTCTGAAATATCAGAGGACAGAGCCATTCACATAGCCAATCTTGACGGTCAGGGAGTGGTGACCCATGTCTTTAATTCCATCACGGGGAAGCAGAGATCTTTTTGGATGTAGGTGAATTCAAGGCTGAACAGAGACAGGTGGTTGTAGTTCAAGCCTTTAATCCTAGCCCTAGGAAAACTGAACCAGTTAGTAAGATATATGGTTGGAGGGAGAAAAGGAAAGAATCAGCTTCCCCTACCAGTATCCTTTTCAGAGCATAGATTTTAATTTCCAAAATAATGGGCCCAGTGGTGCAGGCCTATAATCAGAGAAACTTAAGAAACTATAGCAGGAAGATTGGAGTGAGTTCAAGGCCAGCCAGGACAACTTATTGAAATATTAAATAAAAATAGAATGTAAAAATAAGGCTGAAACATCTCAATGGTAGATTATCTCCCTATCACATCTGGAGTCACAGGTTCATAGTGCCATTTTTTAAAAAGCACGAAATTAACAAAAGCCAAAAAGCAAACTGAAAAACAATCCTATTCAGTTAGTTCTATGTTAATTACTTAAACTAATAATCTCAGAAGTAAAAGCCATAAGAAGAAAAAAATATCAATTCAGAGTATCTGGAAGAATAACTGATCACAAATAACAAATGATTGTTATTCTTAGTGGCTTAGTGATTCTAAATGCATCTTATTTTCTGTAAAGACCTTTCACTTCCAAATTAACAGCTTCAAAATTTAAAAAAATAACAAAACCTACACACTAATAGAAACAGGATATCTTTTTCTCTAATCTTGCTTTTCATGGTATGTTTAAGTGGATTATTTTTATAATAATCTCCAACATACTTGAAATATGAATATAATTGTGAAAACAGTCATGGAGACATGGCAGCCAGTTGACTTCTACTGGAGCAGGTGCTTTAAGTAGCAACAAAACATATAATTTTATCACCACAACTTTAAATGACAACAAATAAATTTAAAAGAAAACAGAAAATTTGGCCAAGTGTTAAAAGGAATCAAAATAGGTCAATAATTGGTTTCTAAAAATTAATAAAGTCAACTTCTGTAGAAGTTTTTCTACTTTTTCCCCTAGGTTTTGTTGAGTCCTTCATACAATCACAGCAGATTCAGGGCCTATGATAGGTCAGGGGTTCAACATAGTTACAAATTTAAGAGATTACAGTCTTGTTATATGTTACATTGAACAGTTGAAATGTCAACAGGCCAAGCAAATGTGACTCATGGGGGTCACCTCCAGAACCCAGGAACTTCCTTCTCTGTCCACAAAGCTGCACTCAACACCAACCTGAACGAATGTACACTGTTGTTATCAATACTAACTATATCCTAAGAGCTGATGACCCAGACTCTACCAGCTATGGAATCCTCTACATCCCAGTGTCCACTGTGAAGTACCCAGAGTGAGTCTTGTCAATCTTTCCCAGGTATGAACCCTATGAACTACAATAACAATCATGTCATGAGAGTAACCAATACCTTCCTAGCTAGATTGAGACCTACCCTACAACATGAAACCCTTACTTGGCACCAAGACAAGACCCTTGAGCTACAGAATATAGGTCTTAGAGAGAACACACTACTATAATCTGCTAAATGGACATAGGATCAAACCAACTCCTAATGACTTAGCATTTTACCTATAAACTATGGCATCTATCAACCCTCTGCTTACAGTAGATGGTAATCAATACAGAAACTCACAACTAGCCAAGATGCAGAGAATAAGACTGCAGAATGCTCAAGTCTAAATGGGACATATATACTGTATTCCCTCTTCCTAAGGGGATGGAAGAGAGCCTTGTGGAGGAGAGAGTAAATTACACTAGCTGAGCATTACCTATGGGCTGCTGGAAAGAGAAAGGATCAGTTTTCTCAGCAGTGTAGCCCCCATAGACTGACCATGCTCCAGTGGAAAGCCATACATCTAATTATATCTGATCAACACAAATTGGCCTTGATGAGAAAAAACAAAACAAAAAAGGACACAAAATTGATTGGGAAAGGAAGGGTAGGTAGATCTTGGAAGAGTTGAAAGGGTAAACATGATCAAAGAACTTGTGATTTTCAAAAAATAAAAGAAAATAAACAAAAAAGATGTTTCACTTTATTATTAACAGACGGAAATTTTAAACAATGCTTTCACTCTTTGCAGAAGATTCTCTAAAAACCAAGGGTAACAAACAATGCATAATAGTCGGAAATGTAAAATTGCACATTTTTGAAAGATCACTTGGTATTAACTATAAAAAATGTTTTTTAAAATAAAGTGTATTTTTTGGTTCAACAATTAGATACTCAGAACCATATTTAAGATTATTCAGGAAAGAATAAACTAACCTGCAAATACCTCATATAGGTTTAAGGAAGGAGTTTCCCTATCTCTTTCCACATCTCGGCTTTACACCTTCTCTTCTGGCTTTCTATTCTAGACCATCTGGCCCATCCATTTCTAGCCACACATACAGATCTTTCTCTGGAATCCCTACCTTTCTAATCTCAACATTCACCTGCAATTCTTCCAACCTTTTCCTTTCCAGGAACTCCAAACCTGGCGCCTACATTTACTCCACTGGTCTCTCACTTTTGCACTGCTAAGGATCCTGATCCAGTTCTCCCTCTGCAGGAAGTGGCTGGTGTAGATAAGATAGTAAAAGTTTATACCCCATTTCTTCTGTCAGAATTTTCTCAGGTGGAAAAAAAAATAGGCTCTTGAGTGAAGGTGAGTTTGGGAA
Source organism: Phyllotis vaccarum (assembly GCA_033318265.1). Classification (NCBI taxonomy): domain Eukaryota; kingdom Metazoa; phylum Chordata; class Mammalia; order Rodentia; family Cricetidae; genus Phyllotis; species Phyllotis vaccarum. The sequence continues at coordinate 105,176,912 of JARWLC010000005.1, forward strand.
TAGGCCAGAACTCATGAGGATGCGGTTCATCAGACGAATGTAGCACACCCTCAGGAGCTGAGGCTGTCCCCATTGGAATTATAACACATCAAGGTGGGTCTTAGTCAGAGACAATTTTGTGACCTGATTACTGGCAAGTCTGTGTAGATATGCTCTGAAGCCTGTCAATTTTGAAAAAAAATGCAAGAGATAGTATAGGATAAATAGGAGAATCCATCTCAGTTTTTTAAATGTCTCACAAATGTGTTCTATCAGTATACTAGCTTAGATCCTAAGAACTCTGAGGGAAGACAACTTATCATGACCCACTTTTTATCCCGAGCTACCACAACATCAGAGCTAAACCTACATTTCTTGAGAGGGGACAATACCCTATCAGGAAAGGTACCTCCTGCTGGCAAAAGCTATCCAACCAGCTCTTTTACCTCCTCCCATGGCAGAGACCTACACCTCCTGATATGTGCTTTAAGTGTCACCAGTTTGGCCACTGGTATTGCTCTTGCCCAGCCTCACAGAGGCTTTTCAAGTTTTGTCCTGGGTGCCAGCAAGGGAAACAATGATCTGAGTGACTGTTCCCAAGCCCCATGTGACAGGGGGACATTACACAGGGACCACTCCCTGACTGATCTCCTAGGCCTGGCTCTGGGTGCTGCCAGAGCTACACTAACCCACTACCATCATTACAAAAAGAGAACCTCAGGTACTCATAATGGTATCAGGGTTGTCCATCTCCTTTCTTATGGACAGCGGTGCCACATACTTGGTCCTGCGAGACCTTTGGGGTCTTATTTTTCTTTCTCTCCTCCATTTTTGGGGTGGGAGGCAAATAATTCTGGCCTTATCAGACACTACCACTTAATTATATTTTTAGAGATATCTCTATCAGCCACTCAGTTTTGGTCATGCCAATCTGCCCCATACCTCTAATGGGAAGGGATATTTCTTTTTTAGCTAAAATAGGAGCTTTCATTTTTTTTTAGTTACCACATTTCATCTGATTCTAGACTCACCTACTGTTCTAGCTGATCCCTTGCTTCTCCTGATATCTGCTCAACCTGTCAGAGCCAGACCCCTCATCCTCTCTTCCAGCCTCCCAGGTGCACCTCTAAGTGTGGGACACTCAGAATCCTTGTGTTGCTTTCCCTAAAATTCCCTGTGTCTGGGTTTTCCATTCCAGTCTACTTCTCAGAGCCCAAATTGAGATGGTTACCAGGAACAAAACCTCCGAGGTATTTTACCTGGCCTTTCCCTTCCCCTATAGACTAACCCTATAGCACCACTTCTGGAGAATGGAAAAATCTTACCATTGGGAAGTAGTTGACTGCCATCCCCTGAGGAACAGAGAAAGAAACCAGGAGGCATGTTTAGAGTTGATAACAGGTAAAACAGAGACCATTCCACCCATCCTGGAGGACCGAAGGAAAGAAACCAGAAGCCATTTTAACCCCAGCAATGGGAAAACAAAAACATGAGAAATTTTAACCTTTTCCCATCCCCAGACTTAGCAGACATCCACAAACTTTATTGTGCAGTCACTAGCCACTGGAGTCCTCTAGAAGGAAGAAATACAAAACAGCTACCTTAAGGTTTATTTAAAGCATAGACAAAGCCTAACTTAAGGTTACACGTGTCCCAATTCAAACCTCCTTTCTCTCCCTCTTTTTCCTCTTCTCTCAATCTGACTCCAGACCCTCACTATATCATCTGAATTCTGTCACTTCCCAAGGCTCTCTCACTGTCACTAACATAGTTTTTTACAAGCTCCAGATAATAGAATTCATCATCCTATGCCTTAAACTCACCCGGACTGCAGAAAATGAGCTGCAAAACTCAGCAGACTGACTGCCAGAAGATACAGCTCTCATCTTCTGAAAAGACAAGTTTCACCCCTAAGACAGTTTGAAGCAGCCTTAAAAGATATGTTGACCTAGTTCCTGTCCAATCAATATACCCCTGTCTCCCTACATAAACCTGGATTTCTTTTTATAATAAGCATAAGGGTTAGATGTAAAGATTCCTGGCACATAGCAGCTACGTGGTAAATGTGCTAGTCTAATAACCCAAGATAGCATGGCATGAGATAAGAATTCCTGGCATGTAGCAGACACATGGTAAACCCAACATGGTACCAACAGGGCAGAACATGCTGCATATGGAGGGCATGTTCCTAGGTGTGGCTAAGTAAATCTGTGCCCACCCATTCTCTTAAAAGGAGATGCCATGTCAAAGTATGTCTCTTCTCTTTTGCTTTTATGCCCTTGTACTCACCTGACAACTCTCCTGAATAAACTCTAGTGTGATGCTGATAATATGTGTCTTATCTTGTGTACAAAACCAATATTCACTCCTTTATTTCTAACTCTAGAATATGATGCAGAGTTGAACCTGGAAGTGAAACAACTGGGTGAAGAAGGTATTTAAGGCAGGTATAGGAAGACAGAGATTTATTCTGCAGAAGCGACAATCCAGGCTGAGCACTTTGGAAGATAGCTGGGTTAGAACTGACTATGATCTCTTTCCTCTCTCTGACATTCCAGCTTTGAGTTCTCACTTAATAACAACTAGAATTCATGTTTGATAATGTCTTATAGAACCCAGGATCAGCAGCCCAGGGATGGAACTACCTACCATGAACAGGGCCCTTTTCCTTTGATCACTGAGAAAATACCTAGTCTTTGTTTGGGTTTATATTGCTGTGAGGAGTCATTATGACCATATCAACTCTGCTAAAGAAACAATTTAATTGAGGTGGTTCATTTATAGTTTGAGAGGTTCAGTCAATTATCATGGTGGTGTGCAGGCAAATGTTCTAGCCATGAGAGTCCTTCCATCTTGACTCAGAGGCAACAGGAATTTCACTGACTGTTGCACTGAGTGAAGCTTCAGAAAAAGACCTCAAATCCCTCCCCCACAGCAATGTATTTCCAACAGAAGGTGTGGCTCAGATTATAGGTGTGTCATTCAGCCTCCTCCAACAAAATCACACTTCCTCCAACAAGGACACACCTTCCAATATGAGTTTAGGGGGACTAAATACATTTAAACTACCACATGCTTTATACTTGGATATCATTAGGCATTTTCTTAACTGAGGCTTTTCTGATGATTCTAATGTGTGTTAAGTTAACACACAAAACCATCCAGTACAACTATCTTATAGATGACCTACTGTGCTACCTCTCCAACTGTTGATGGAATTGAGCATCTTGGGCATTCCTAATATTTAGATATTATAGTTTGATTCAATTTAGCATGAAAGGTGAATGATATTTTTTCTGGATAAGAATCAAGGATTGAAATAGCTAAATAATATAAATTATATAATTGGTCTACCTTAAAAAAACCTGGTATGTATTTCCACAGTGGCTGTATTATTTTGCATTTCCATCATCAATGATAAGAATTCAAATTCTTCTATAAATTTATGAACCATTAATTCTTACCTATCACTTACATTTTATTTATTCTTATATGAGGATAGTAATTAACATAGACTCACAGACAAACAATGTGCAAAGAATAAGAAATTTTGAAATACTCTGTCCTAAATGGGATGTCTTCATTAACCCCCTTCTCATGATGCTCAGGGATCTATGCAAAGGGGGAATGTAGTTGACTGTAAATAAACAGTGCCTTCCAGACACAACAGGACTGGTACATGAATGAACTCACAGAGACTGTGAGAGCATACATAGGACTCGTGCAGGTAAAAAACAAAGTGCCAACACTGAGAAGAGCTGGACGTATCATTTCACCCCTAACAAAGAAGCTCTTTACAATTGATGCCTGCTGGGAAAATGAAAATCAGTTCGGTTCAGTGGAGTGGTGTACCAACCACACTGTAGGAAAGTCCCATTCCCCAAAGTAGCTGGCCAGCACAAAATAGACATCAATGTTTGGTTATGTTTGTGGGGCTCCTGCTTTTTTTTTGATTTTGTTTGAGACAGAGAACATAGAGGTGTGAAAGTGAGGAGAAGGAGTTAGAGGATGGCTAAGTACATGATCAAAATATATTGTATAAAAACATTTTAAGACAAAAATGTGATCACTACAAAAAGGAAAAAAAAGACTTCAGTGGATGTCACTGATGATATACATAATTAGCTCAAAATGAACATAGATCAAACATAAAACTTTAAACCATAAGTCATATAAAAATTAACATTAGAAAAACCCATGACCTTGGTTTGAATAAAAATGCTTTTCCACTTGACACCAACAAATAGTCCATCAAAGAAGGTAGACAGCAAGCATCAAAATCAAATCATTTACTCTTTCAAAACTATTAGAATGTAAGGATTTTATGCAGATCTGGCATAGTACAAATACAAATTACCTGGTTATCTTGTGACAGATTTCTTTAAATGCAGAAGCCTCATGGGGGACACAGTGGAGGCAGCTGTGGGTAGCAGGAGGCACTTAGAAGCTGTTTCTATATAAAAGGACTTTATTATTATGATAGAGGGATATGGTTATAATTAACAGAAGGAGGGGGAAAGAAGGGGGGAGAGAGAGACAGAGATAGAGAGAGAGAAATAAGGAGCACTCCCAAGAGAGAAAACAAAGGAAGAGAGAGTCAGAGGCAGGATGGGGTCTGACATCACAACTCAGAAGAGGGCATGGTTTTAAAGACTAACAATGAGGGCCTGAAAAGATATTCCTGAGCTGGGTGTGGTGGTGCATACCTTTAATCTCAGCACTCTGGAGTCAGAGGCTTATGGATCTGTATAGACAGTTCCAGGCCAGCAAGAGATGTATAATAGACTTTGTCTCAAAAAGGATTTTTAAAAAGAAAGGAAGAAAAGAAGGAAGGCAGAAAGGAAAAAGAAAAGACACCCCAATGTTGAGGAGAAAATATTTTGCAAAATGTGTTACTTTAGACATATTTAGAATGTATAATAGAGTTTCAAGATACAATAATTAGTGAAAAATTTAAACAGGTCTAAGAATCTCTCCAGATAAAGCATACACATGTCCAAGAAATAGATAGAGGGCTGAAAAGATGACTCAGATGTTAAAACCTAGGCTCAAAACCAAAAATATAGGAAATATATAGAAAGAAACTGAACAACATTAGATTTCAAAGAAACACAAGTAAAATCATAATGATATACCAGTCATGTAAACCTTATTATTAGGTATGGATAATAAAGACATCTTTTCTCAAAAAGATTTTTGAAAAAGGAAGGAAGGAAGGCATAAGAATAAGAAATTTTGGAGTACTCAGTGATGCTTGAGAGAGGTCTACAGGACACCATTGGCTAACCATTCAACCAGATATAACCTGTTCCTGGCACTGCGCTTTTACTTGGTGGTATGATATATCTAGTTGGGTCATGTATTCTCTCACCCAGTATATGATGATGCCATTAAGTTCATTTTATATATGTATATATTTTAGGACTTCTCTGGCATTAGGTTTTTATACAGCTCTTCAAAAGGCCATTATTATTAGTTATTCTTTCACCTTTCCCTCCTTTACCCACCCTTGCCTTTCCCTCATCTAATGCTCATCTTCTTCTTTCCCTTTTACCTTTTAATTACACTATATTCTATTTCCCCTTCTTTGTAAGATCCATTTCTCCCCAGGTTTCTTGTGGTACCTAACCTCTTATTATTTGGCATGAAGAACACATAACAAAAGTTTAAAATCTGACATCCACATATAAAAGAAAACACAAAATATTTGTCTTTTGAGGTCTAAATTATCTCACCTTGGGTGACTGTTTCTAGCACCATCTACCTACCTTTAAATTTATCATTTCATTTCTCTTAACAGCTGAATGATATCCCATTCTGTAAATGTGCTACATTTGCATGATTCATCCATCAGTGTATGGGCTTCCCAGCTGTTTACAGTTTCTGACTCTTATAAATAGAGCAGCAATGAATACAGATGGGCAAGAATCCCTGTAGTAAGATATAGATTCCTTTGGATATGGATCTAAGAGAGATTTGATTAGACTTAATGGTAGGCCTATTTCATCTTTTTAGGAACCTTCCCACTGATTTTTATAGTGACTGTACTGGTTGGCACTCCCCTCAAAAATGAAATGTTCCATGAATCACCGATATATGCTATCATTTGTTTTATTGATCTTAGCCATTTAGATTTGGGTAAGATAAATTCTCAAAGTAGTTTTAGTTTGTTTTTTACTGATAGATAAGGATATTGAACATTTATTTAAGAATTTTCAAGTCATTTGTATTACGTATTTTAAGGATTCTATTTAGTTTTAGATTCCATTTTAAAAATTTATTTGTTTTCTTGATGTTTATTTTACTTATTTTATTTTTGAATATATTCTAGATACCAACCCTCTATCACAGTGATTCCCAACCTTCCTAATGTTGTGACTCTTCAATATAGTTTCTTATGTTGTGGTGACCCCAATCATAAATTATTTTTGTTGCTACTTCATAACTATAATTTTGCTACTGTTATAAATCTGTGTTATTTGATGGTCTTAGACAGTTCCTGTGAAAGGGTCATTTACCTCCCAAAGGAGTTGGACTTGCAGGTTGAGAAACACTGCTCTATCAGATATATAAATGGTAAATGATTTTCCTCAAATTCTACAGGCTACTGCTTTGCTTGAATGATGATGTCTTTTGTTGTGCAGAAGCTCTTTTTAGTTTCATGAGGTCCATTTATTAATTGTTGCTTTTAATGGCTGTGCTACCAGTGTCCTATTCAGAAAGTTTTCCCCCTACTCTCCTTTTTGTCAGATTCAGGGTATCTGGTCTTATGTTGATATCCATGATCCATTTTAGAGATGAGTTTTGTGCAGGATGATAGGTATGGATATATTTTACATGCAGCTACTCAGGTTGACCAGCACTATTTATAGAAAATGCTGTATTTTTCTTTTGTGTTTATTTGGCTCTCCCTTTGCCTCTCACTCTCTCGCTCACTCTTGCTTGCAAGTTCATTCCTTCATTGGCATTAGAGCCTACTTTTTCTATTTGGTATTATTTTTTAATTAAAAATGTTTTTTAACATATCTACCACTGACCCCATTCCCAATCTTCCCTCAGCTTCCTCCCCACCTCATCCTCCCATCCATTCCTCAGATAGAGTAAGAACTCCCAGAATGAGTAAATGCAGTCTGGTGTATTCAGTTGAGTTAAGACCAAACCCTTGCCCCAGTATCAAGGCTGAGTAAGCTGTTCCTCTGTAGGGAGTGGGCTCCAAGAAGCTACAATATACACTAGTAATAAATTTTGGTCCCATTGCCAGAGGCCCCACAAACTACGCAAGCTATTTTACTTTCATCTAGATACAGGGGGTTTAGTTCAGTCCCATGTAGGTTCCCCAGCTGTCATTTTAGAATTAGTGAGCTTCCACTAGCCCGGGTCAGCTTTCTCTGTTGATTCCTTACCATGATCATATAATCTCTCCTCCCTCTCTCCAGATGGACTGGGAGCTTGACTCAGTGCTTAGCTGTGGATCTCTGCATTTGCTTCTATCAGTTGCTGGTTGAAGGTTTTGTAATGACAGTTAGGATGGTTATCCATTTGACTATAGTGGATGGTCAGTTTAGGCACCCTCTCCACCACTGCTTGGAATCTTAGCCATGGTCATCTTTGTGAGTTCTTGGGTATTTCCCTAGCACCAGGTTTCTCACTAATCCCACAAAGGCTCCTTCTCAAGATATCTATTCCATTGTTTTCCCTCTCTGTTGCTCCCCTAACTCAACCATTCTGTTTCCACATGTTCCCTTTCCACCTCCTTGTTTCCAATTTACTCAGGAGATATTTTCAATTTTACCTGTCAAGAAGATACATAGATGTTTCTCTTAAGATCCTCCATGTTACCTAGCTGTATAGTCTATATCTTCAGTATTCTGTCATATGATGAAGGCCAGTTGAGTAAGCTAATTTTGTCAACCAAACAACTGCTGGATTGTTGGACCCTCCACTGGTAGACATCCATTGTTGGACTAGCTTGACCACAGCCTGTAGGCTATTCTAATAAGTCCTCTTTATATATGTATATATATATGTATATTCATCTATCCATCCATCCATCATCCATCCATCCATCATCCATCCATCCATCCATCATCCATCCATCCATCCATCTCAATCTATCCATCTATCTATCTATCTATCTATCTATCTATCTATCTATCTATCTATCTATCTATCTATCTATCTATCTAATTTATTTTTGCTCGTAAAAATTTGTTTTTATAGAATAGTAGTCCTCAACTTTCATGACTCATTTGGTTGGGGAGGCTGAAGGGCTCCTTCACGAGGATTGCCTAAGACAATCAGAAAGCACAGATTTTTACATGATGATTCATACTAGTAGCAAAGTTGTAGTTATAAAGTAGCAATGGAAATAATTTTATAATTGGGGGTCACCACAACACTAGGAACTGTATTAAAATGTTACCGATTTATAGAGGTTGAGATCTATTATTCTAGAGAACCCTGACTAATAATACAGTGTGCTTCTGGTTTGCATAAAGGAAGGCTACTGTTTTAATGGTTTTATGTGTTCCTTTTGTGTTTTCCTACTTTCCTGAAAGTATTTATCAGCTGTTGAAGTTTTCTGGTGGAGTCTTTAGTCTTTTGTGTGTAAAACTGTGTAATCTGAAAATAAAGCTACTTTTTATTGGATTTTCTTTATCTCCTTCAGTTGTTGTATAGATCCAGCTAAGACTTCAAGCACTATATTGAATGTGTGTGTGTGTGTGTGTGTGTGTGTGTGTGTGTGTGTGAAGAGAGTGAATGTACTTGTCTTATTCCTGATTTTAATGAAAATGCTTTGAGTTCCTTTCCATTTAAGATGATGTGGGATTGCTATAACCTTTGTTATGTTGGGCTATACCCGTTTCCTTATATTCTCCAAGATTTTTATCATGAAAGAGTGTTGTAGCCAGAAGTTTTTCTGCATCCCATAGCCACTTGATTATAAATAAACACATAGAGGCTTATATTAATTTTAAACTGCTTGGTCTATGGCTCAGGCTATTACTAACTAGCTCTTGCATCTTAAATTAACCCATTCCTATTAATCTATGTATTATTACATGGCTGGTGGCTTATTGCTACTTTCAGATCTTGCTTCTTTGAGTGACTCACAGCTTTTCTATTGACAATACCTTTCTCCTTCCTCTATCTCTCTTGTATTCCCCACCTGGATGTCTCTTGTCTTGCCATAGGATAGAAAGACATTTTTATAAACCAATAGTAGCAACACATTTTCACAGCATATAGAAAGATCATCCTACAGCAGGGAGTTAAATTTTGTAAAAGCCCTTTCTACAATTAATGAGACAATGTACTTTTTGTCTTTCAGACTGTGTGGTAGAATATGTTGATAATTTATGTACGATGAATCATTTCTGCATCTCTGGGTGAAGCTAGTTTGAATGTGGTAGATAATCTTTTCGGTGTATTTTTGTATTTTACTTGAAAGTATTTCTTTGAGAATTTTTGAAAATATATTCATAAGGAATATTGGTCTATAATTTTATTTTTTGTTGGATTTATTTTTTCATGTGATTTTGGTATCAGAATAATAGTGTCTTTGTGAAATTAATTAGAAAATGCTCTCAAAATTTCTATTTTTCTGCATAACTTAAAGAGTATTGGTTTAGTTCTATTTTGAAGGACTGGTAGAATTATGGGCTGGATTCATCTGGCTGTAGGTGTTTTTGTTTATGTTTTTTTTACTAATTCTAGTCCACCAAAGTCTATGGATCTCTTTAAATGGTTTATTTCATCTAGATTTAACTTAGGTAGGTATAATATCAAGAAGTCCATCCATTTCTCTAAAGTTGTCCAGTTTGTTTGAATACAGATTTTAAAAACCTATCTTTAAGATGCTCTGAATTAACATAGTATTTGTTTTCCTATCTCCCTTTCATCTCTAATTCAATTAATTTGGATGTTCTTTCTCTATCTTTTAGTTAATGTGCTTAAAGGTTGGTAAACTTTGTTGGTTTTCTCAAAGAATTAGCTCATCATTTCACTCATTTCGTTTTTTTATTTACTGATTTTTTTCTTTTTCCATTTCTATTTCTTTTCATGTACTCTTTCAAGGAATTATTATTTATTTCTAGAGCTTTTAAGTGTGTTATTAAGTTACTAGTAGAAGATTTTTCTAGCTCCTTTTATTCCCTCTGAAACAGATCTCACTATGTAGCTCTGGCTGTCCTGAAACTTACTATGTAGACCAGGCTTAGCCTTCAACTCACAGAGACCCTTCTGCCTCTGCTTCTCAAATGCTAGGATTAAAGACATGCACAATCACATCCAACTTCTCCAGGTTTTGGGCATATGCTTGTAGTGAGTATATACTCTTATAAATGTATTTCTATTTATAGTGCTGTGAGCCACTGTGAGCCCTTGTATCCTATGAGTTTTGGTATGTTCAGTGTTTCAATTTTCATTCAGCTGTAAAAAGGTTTTAGCTTGGTATCTGCTTGATCCATTGAGTTGTTCAGCTTTCAAGAGCTGTTATACTTTCTGTTATTTTTATCGTGCAATGTTGATACCAAGCTTTAATTGAGGGTAGTCAGATAGGATGCAAAATATTACTTTAATTTTATTATTTATATTTGTTGAGACTTGCTTTTTGTCCTAATACATAGTCAATTTGGAAGAATATTTAATTAGCTGCTGAGGAAAAAAGTGTATTCTCTAGCATTTGGGTGGGATACTCTGTAAATATCTATTAGGTCTGTTTTATTTGTGATACTATTTAACTCCATTTCTCTGTTTAGTTTGCGTCTGGATGATAGGTCTACTTATGAGAGTAGGATATTAATACCTCCCTATCAGTGTGTGAGGTTCAAATGTTATTTCAGCTGTTGCAGTGTTTTTTGTTTTTTTGTTTATTTTTAACTTGTTTACTTTTGTGTTTGGTACTTATGTATTTAGAATAGTATTTTTTAAATTTTTTTTTTAATGAGTAGTCAGCCATTATTTATCTCTTCTAATTAGTTTTTATTTGAAGTCCATTTTTTTTCAGATATTAAAATAGCTACACCAGCTTGCTCTTCATCCATTTGCTTAGAATGTCCTTTTCTATTGTTTTTCCTTAAGGGGACAACTGTCCTTGATGGTGAAGTATGTTTCTTGGATGCAGCAGAAAGGTGTATCCTGTTTTCTAATTCAATCTCTTAGTCTGTGTCCTTTTATGAGGAAATTGGGACTATTAATGTTGAAAGTTACTAATGAACAGTGTTTATTGATTTTGATTACTATTATTTAGTTATTGTTATGTGGATTTTTCTCCTTTTATTAACTTTTAATAGATTACTTATTCTTTCTTGTGTTCTCCTGCCTTGTATAATCCTTTTCAAATTAAGTTTTATTTTATTTATTTATTTATTTATTTATTTTTAGTGCTTGCTTTAGAGTTGTATTGGTGGATAGAAATTGCTTAAATTTGTTATTATAAGATTTTTTTCTAAGATGATTGTGACTGATAGTGTTGCTGAAAATAACAATTTGAAAGTATCTGTCGTCTCAGAGAGCATTTAGACCACCTGTACAGGCCTTTCTGCCTCTTCACTCTGGTCTCAGGAGATTAAAATCATCCAAGCCTCTGAGTTCATGAATTGGTTGACTATAAGGGAAGTGGCTTTTCTAAATATCTGGACTTACATCTTCACAACTAACTAATCCAGACTGTATTAATTCAAAGGAAGAGATGAAGTTGAAAAAAATGTATGGTAAAGAGTCCAGTGAAAAGTTTGTCCTCAAAGGAAGGAATCTTCAGAAGGACATTTGTTCAGACAAAGTATATTTGAAAACTTTATTAATTCTAATAGATGAGATGATGTGGAAAGAAAAATATTCACCCAGCAAAGAAAACATATAAGAAAAGTCCCTCTAATCCCTCATGATTCTGATACAAAATTTTAGGGATAGTATTCTGCTTCAACTTACCTGTTTGCAATGTTGGATTATTTGGTAACTATCTGATTTCAAGGACCTTTATCTCAGACCTCTATAACATGCATCATAAGCTGGAGTAAGATAATAAGCAAAAGTAGTGGGTGCCCTGAGAACTGTCCTTCCTAGTCTGCGTGTGAACATAGTAGCAAAAGTAGCATCTAGGGGCCTGATAATGTGGAAGGCCTTTGAACCCTTTCCTGTGGTCTGAGCTTGACCTTTGTCCTGGGGTGTGGGCTGAACATTTTTCCCTTGGCCTCACAGAACCTCAGATCACAGGGCTCTGAGTATGACATATGCAGGTCAAGTGAACTGGACACACTCTGGGATATGTCAGTCAAGATGTCAATGGAGGTGTGGAAGGTGGGAGGCCAAGAGGAAGGAAGAGGCCAATGCATAATTACAGGGCAATGCCTTTTACTCTTTTTTGTTCTGAAAGTGTGAATACATGAATATACAATCATTAAAAGAAACAATTTGTTTACTATACACCAAGAATGTACCTTAAGCAAAAAAAAAAAAAAAAGCATACAACATCATAAATAAATAGCATTTCTTTCTTAATTTGTAACTGCAGGTATATTTTGTTTATTTGAGCATAAAGAAGGGAATAGTAGCTTTCCCACCTGGCTGAACTGTCACTAACTTTAGGATATTAAATATGTATGTGTGTGTGTGTGTGTGTGTGTGAGAGAGAGAGAGAGAGAGAGAGAGAGAGAGAGAGAGAGAGAGAGAGAGAGAGAGAGAGAAAGAGAGCAAGAAAGCACAGAGAGACAGCAAATCAGACAAAGATTAGCCTAATCAGAATATGTATGTAGCCAGCTAGGCACGGGGGTGCATGCCTTTAATTGCAGTACACAGAAGACATAGTGGAATTCTGTGAGTTAGAGACCAGTCTGGTCTGGTCTACATTCAGTTTCAAGACAGAGCTACACAGAGAGACATGGTCTCAAAAATACTTTGGATAAAAATGTAAAAAAGAAAGAAAACTAATTTACTGTTGAAATAATGTGAAACTGGAAGCACCACCATATTCTCAGTGTTGTAACCTCTCACTTTTTGTTTTTCTTTTTGTTCGTTTCTTCCCAGATACCATGTTGGCTGATAAAACTTTTCCTGAGGAGAAAACACACATATCTACTCACTTCAGATAGGAAGTCTGTGACAGACCAAAGTACAGATACCATCAAAGTCTAACTTAGTGAACTAATGGATTTTGTTGGGGTTACTTATAGGATTATGGGCAAAGAGTTACCTAAAGAAGCAGAAATGACCCAAAGACAGCTTCATCACCAAAGCCCACCGCAGCTTAGGTAGATGATGTGGGAATGCCTTTCTGTATGCTGTGAATATCAATCCTTAAATAAAGGAACTGTTTTGGGCCATGGCAGGCACCATAGAAAAAGTAGGAGGAGAAATCAGAGCATAGGCATGAGAAGCAGGGCTGAGTCAGACAGACAGAGCCAGCAGCCCAAATAAGAAACATGTAAGGAACTCAGGTGAGCCACACGGGCCACATGGCAGACAGATTAATGGAAATGCGTTGAGTTAAGATGTAAGAGCTAGCTAGCAATGTGCCTAAGGCATAGGCCAAACAGCATGAACTTAATATAAGCATCTGAGTCATTTCTGGGGGCCTGAACAGTGGCAGCGGCAAAGGGGTCTGGGGCGGCAGGTCTGTGGGTCTGGATCTCTGGCTGCCAGGACCAAGAAACCCCACTGCTACAGGTAGGTAACAGCTTACAAAGCTGGGAACCTGGAGCACATTGCATAGTGTGCAGGCAGCTCAATAGATGGAGAGTTTTCCATGTGCTTCAGTTATTCTAAACTTTTTCTATGCAGATTGCTGGTCTCTGCTTCTTCTTGGCAGCTGGTCTGGCCTGAGGATCTCCCTTGCAGATTTTCTTGTCCATGTCTTTATTGCTTCTCAGCTTTACTTTTTTTCTGAGAAGTCTCGGCTTTTATTGTTTACTCTGGCAGGGAGTAGCCTAGTGAATCTAGTCAGTTTCAGGAACTTTTAAAATCTATTTTAAGTTATTTACCTTCATGCTTAAAAAGCTTTCTACAGAATAGACTGTTTCAGTCTAGAGGAAACTGTTGTACAGAGCTAGTTTTACAATTAAAATGCTACTATAAATACAAATTTTATTCTGCTTGTCTGACTTGCCTTTGTATTGGGCACAATTTGAGATTTATATATTCTATAGAATTGTAACTATTAATATATTGGTAATTTAATTATATTATATTTTATATCATGTTATATGATATCATGTTAGTAAGGCTGTACTACACTGTACTTGTTATTCAGTTGCTAGAGATTTACACAATCATATTTTTCTGCAAAATTATTAAACACAATAGATTTTTATATGTTCCTTTTCCATTTTTTATTTTAATTTTGTCAATATTGTAACTTGTTTTTTTTTTTTTTTTTTTTGAGATAGGATCTCATGGAGTTCAGGTTGGACTCAAACTCACCATGTAGACAATGTTGGGACTGTATTTCATATCCTGATTCTGCTTAAAGGTACTGGGATTACAGGTATTAGGGTCTTGAAGAAGTTCCACAGAAGACCACCATCCATGTATGCAATCAACACGAGCATTTATTATTCCAGCATGCTGCAACTGACCATCCTTCATAAAGCAAAAATGACAATAACCCTGAGAAGAGCTCAAATGCTTCTTTTAAGCATGGTCAAGAGGAGGTCCTAGAGCACTTTAGATCATTTCAGATATGATTGTCTTAAGTAAGTGGCAATCATATTAGGATGTTCTAATTGGCTAGGGCTAGTCAGGAACTGGTTTAGGCTACAGTCATTACATTTTAGGCAGGCCTGGACAAGCCCAAGGCTTCATCCTTACTTAGCTATCACCTTGAGCTTGTTGACTAGGGAGGATGGTTGGCCTTGTATGTGTTAACTGTGGGAGTTGGCTTAGGCCTGGCCTCATACTGAATGTACCAGGCTTCTTTGTCATTGATGTGGAGAGTGCTGGAGATTGTCCTTTTCTATGTCTCTCTCAGAAACTGCCTGCTCAGTCTTAGGAAACTGAAACTGAGGTCTGATCTGTGATAAGCCTGTTATAATATTTGCCTGGCCCTCTCACTAGGCATGTATAACCACACTTGAATTTTATCTTTCCCATTTTTATGTCAAACAACGTGGCATGATTTTGCTTAGTCTGACCCAGACACTCACCTTGTGCCACCTGGCCCTCTATGCTGGCTTTCAAGTCCCAGGTATTAGCTACATCTGTAAGTTCTGTGGTGAGTCTGACTCAATTTATTCCCCTCATACTGTTTCCCCACCCAAGATCCAAGACCACCTGAAAAATGTATCCACTTAACCTCTTGATAAATATGATCCAGGAGCCTCTCTTGGAGCTGTCTCCATCATTCCTTCCTATCCCCCCTCTTGGCACAGGACTAAGTAAGAACCATATCCTCCAACCCCCTTGCCACTTCTGACCCAGAGCCCTTACCTTTCACAGTCTCCCATGCTGTCCCTCTAGGTCAAGCTGAAATTTACATCCTTTGCTGAATTTGACCCACTCCAAGTCAAGTCCTGCTAGGAATCACATTTTCATTTTTTTAGAGAGGCTGCCTGGCCCCTTGTCTCATGCTGCTTTTCTAGGCCTAGACTTCTCCGTGAGCCCCATTAAAGAATTTCCTAGAATTCACCTAAGCAGCTTCTTATCACATTAGACATCATGCATTACTGAGAGGTTACCAGTGAATTTGAATCACCCTAGTCTCTCCAACCAGTAACCAGCATTGGCTTTCTGAAGGACTGACCGGCTTACTCTTCCTACTTGACCTGAAATCAACCAAGTTCTGGCAACAGCAATAACAGAACCCAACTTCTATTCAACATAGGTAGGCTAGAAACTCATACCAGACACAAAAACAATGAAATAAATCTACATGTTTGGGTCCCATTGCAAAGACAAACAACATAAAATAAACAGCAAGACAACACATGTTCCCCCCACCCAAGACCACCAGGCTTATAGAATCTTCTTCAATGGGGATTACCTAGATAAATCTCCAGGCACAGAATTAAAAGAACAGTTACAAACACAATCAAACAATTCAAGGAATTTAGAGAAGATGCAAGTGAATACTTAAAAGAAAATACAAATGTTAGGGTTTGAGAGAAGTCCCATAAAAGACCATGAGTTACATATACGGTCAACAATAGTGTTTATTAAAAACCTGTCAACATATTGGGGTGACAATGGTGACCTTTAAAGAAGTCTGAAGGTGCCTTGTAAGCATCTGGGAACTGATTAGTGGGTGGCTTCAGTGGCTAGAGGCTTTTCAGCAGCATAGTAGGAAGAGCTATTTTTTAGCAAGCAGAAGGCTGTGGAGCACCTGCTCATTGCTAGCCAATGAGTTGTGGTTATCTGGGAACTGCTTGCTTAGCTATAGCCAGTTTCAGTAACCCAAAACTAAGGCCTGGTCCCTGGAAGGGGCTATTAGAAACCTGTCATGGCTTTGGTCTGGTTCCCCAGCCCTCTCACAATCTTCTGAATGAAATTATAAAGACAACACAGGATTTGAAAACTAAATTCCATGAGACAAATACTGCAGAAAACTCAAGCTGAAATGAATAGGAAATTAAAAAAAAAACCCAATAACACAGTTAAAAGCTCAGAGAAAACTTAATAAACAAAAAGATCAAGGGGAATATAAAATATCAGGACTTGAGGATAACATAAAGAAATAGGACAGTCAGTGATAGAAAACAATACATTAAAAATGGTATAAATAAGCAGGAATTGTGGCGCACCATGGAAAGATCAATTATGATTATAGGCACAGAGAAGAAGAATAATCCAGGCCAGTAGCATAGATCTTAAACAGGATCATAGAAAAATACTTTCCCCAAGGTAAGGAAAGGTAAGAAGCACACAGAACACCAAGTAGGCAGGATCAGAAAGTAAACTCCTGATGGCATATTGTAGCTAAAACACTAAATATATACAGCAACAAGAGACTGAGTATTGAAAGCTGCAAGAGAAAGGCTATTAATCACATTCAAATGGCAAACTTGTCAGAATAACAGCCCGAGTTCCAAGATACCATGGATGCCAACCCAGCAAAACTATTTGCAATAGTTAAAATGTCCCTTTCTCAGCAAGACTCCTCTGTCTGACCTTATTTGGATGGAGGATGACTACACAGAGCTCCCTGAAAATGCTGCATGACTCAGCACGTATATCCTGTTCTTTCCTTCTGTCTGTATGATAATTGGGAGCTGTGTCATGACAAATCAGCCTGTTCTGCTCACAAGCCTAAGAACACCATATATTCTACCTCAGGAACAATAAAATGAGCTGTCTCTTTGAAGCTGACTCCACGAAGTTCTTTCTGTCATGCTTATGGCTGTTTAAATCCTGCTCACCTCTTCTGTTCCCTTAGCTCTATCGGGTTACCGGACAATGACCCCCAAGGAAAGGGAGACCCACACTAAGTAACAAAATGACATTAATCAACATACACCTTTCTTTTTTTCTTAAGGAGTTTCATATGAGAATTTACAGCATTTCATCTTCTTTTATCTCTCTCTTACCATGTCCCCACTCCTTCTCAAATACAGCTTCTTATTCTTTGGTTTTTATTATTTCATAAGTGCATACATGCAATTTAAGAAATATAACCGATTGCATTTATTTTGTATTGCTCACATATGTTTAGGGCTGGCATCTTGGGATTAGATATCAGAGGACTCATCCCAATTCCCCTTCTCTCAACAGCCATTAGTTGCCACCCACACTGGCATTCCACTTGCTTTTCTTGTTTTAAACCATATGGTTCAGATTTCATGGTAGTAGATTTCCTAGCAGATACAGAACCCACAACTTTGCAGCAAATGTCCTGGTCCTTTTGCTCTTACAATCTTCCTGCCCCCTCTTCCTGCTGTTCCCTGAGCCTTAGGAATAGAGGTTGTGTTGTAGATGTATCAGTTGGTGGTAGTATCCCGTCATCATTTGCTCTCTGCATTTTGACCAGTTGCGACTGTCTGTAATGGCCTTTGTTTGTTACAAAAGGAGAATGGATGGAAATAGAATAAACTAAGCAACTCAGACACAGACACAAATACATGTTCTTTTTTATTTGTGGATCATAGCTTCAAATATTTAGATGTGAGTATATAACCCGGAGAAGCAGCAAAAACCAGGAAAGTGAAAAGTGACCATGGGCAAGAGAGGTGAAGCTCTAAGGAGGAATAGTTAGGGTGCAGGTGCTATGAAAGGGGAAATGGGAGGGAGAGGGAGGATGGAGAAAAGCCCTAAAGATGTTGGAAAAGGCCATAGGAAATACTATTTTATGCTGACTTAAAATTACATGGATAAGTGTATGTGAAGGTACACCACTCTAAGAGCTATAGACTCTATGATAAAAACTCCTATTCTGGGTATTTTGAGTGCTGGTCACTCGATTGAAAGAAACTCTCCTAACAATATAGATTATTTCTTTTTGTTGCCACCCAGGGATTGGAAGTAAGGTCTTACTGCTGAAGATACCACATGCTTCAGACAGAGGGCTTAGAGAAATCAAAATGAGACGGGCCTAGAGGCCTCTTCCCTAAGAAATAGCTCTCATAGGAGCTATACAAGATGACAAGGGAGAAAATCAATTGATAAACCTACCCAGCTGCAATACCTATGAACAATAATAACATCCAGAACAAAACAATATCCCCAAAGGTCCAGTATTGCCACTTATCTCTTAGAGTGACCAATAACTGTTTAATTGGACTTAGGTCCTGCTCAGTAAGAAGGGATTCAAGCTTGGTACTCTGAACTAATTCAACTTTCCATGGCTAGTCAGGCCATAGTCCCTAGGGGAAAACCTATTATTGCCACTTGCTCAAACCAGTATAATTTCTAAAGGCATTCTAAATACTTAGTCTTATAGGTACAGATTAACAGATTAACGTAGCTCTTATCTCTCATCAAAGAAGCTTCCATTTTCAGCAAAACACATTTTTTAAAAGTTCTGCTCTCATGCGTTCTGATCTCAGGCTCGCAGGCTTTCCTACCTCCACTCCTAGCAGCCCCCCCTCCCCCAATCCACTGATACTCTTGTTTCCCTTCAGAAAAGAGCAGGGCTCTCAGGGATATCAACTGAACATGGCGTAAGAAGATGTAGCAAGACTAGTCACAAATCCACATATCAAGGCTGGAGGATTCAACTCAGTAGATGGAAGAGGGTCCCAAGAGCAGTCAAAAGAGTCGGAGGCTCCCCCATTCCTTCTGTTAGGAGTCCCACAAAAACACAAACTAAACAACCACAACATACATGCGGAGGTCCTAGTGCATACTCATGCAGCTTCTGTGATTGTGCTTTAGTCTCCGTGAGCCTCCAGGAGCCCCGATTAGTTAATTCTGTAGGCCATATTCTTGTGGGGTTCTTGACCCCTGTGGCTCCTATAGTCCTTTCTTTCCATTTCCTGTGGGGTTCCTGAGCTTTTGCTGTGGATTTTTGTAATTTCTTCTATTAGCTGCCAGAGGAAGCCTCTTTGCTAACAATTGGGTTAGGCCTATGAATATAGCAGAATATTATTAGGAATCATTTCATTGAATTTTTTTAATTTAATTATACCCTAGGCCTCTGTCTGAGCCATTCACCTTCTGGTTCTGGCCATTTAGGCAGTGTCAGATATACCTTTCAATAATAATTTTAAATATTAATTGCCTCAACTTCTGAGTCAAAACAAACAGGTTAACTGAGTAGATTAAGAAATAAGATCCATCATTTTGCTATTCACACACACACACACACACACACACACACACACACACACACACACACACACACACACATCACCTTCAAGAGTAGCCACTCTAGAGTAAAACAAAACAAAACAAAAACCCAAGCAAACGAGATCAGAAAATAAGCAGAGACATAATATCCGACAAAAATAAGTTTAAACCAAAATTAACCAGAATAGAAAGTAAAGTATGCTTTATTTTGATTAAAATAGATAATTGAGAAGACATTATAATCCTAAACATATATGAGCCAAATGCTGCTGCACACAATTTCACAAAAACTAATTTACTAGACTTTACATCACATGTTTAGTAGTAGTAGTGACTTCAACCCCCCTTTTCTCTAAGTGGACAGGTCTTTTTGACAAACACAAACAGAAAACTGATCTTAGCTATTAAACAGACCTAATAGATACCGTCAGCATTGGTTTAAAATAAACAAGTAAATAAATATATGATGGAAAAAGAAAACATATTCAGAAGATAAAATCAAACAACTTATTGTATTCAGCCTCCAGATTTGGAGTTTTAGGAACAGTTGTGTCCCTCCTGTGCCACTGAAGCTCTTCCTAGTGATTCCTCCTTATGCTTGTATTCCCCACTGAATGTGCAAATCTGAAAAGATTCCAGGGTGATGTGTAGAGAATTGTCATAATTTATAAGTATATAGAGCTGGTGCATCTACTTCCTTGACAGTCTCAAATTTAGAGAAGAAATATCTGCAGAGTATAACTGGCTCCATGCTGTTTAAGTAGAATAGAAGGACCATTGATTTTACTTCTTAATGATGAATTAGCCTTTGAAACTCTGACCACTAGAGTCGAGATTTCAGAAAGAGAATGTGTGCAGGAAATTGCCCTCCCATGTGCATTACTTTTGGTGTAGACAAAACTATAACAAAGATGTGAATAAAAATGTTCCAACAGTCTAACTTGTTTCTACGTCATGTAACACTCAAGGACTTACCAGGCAGCTCAGAACAAATGTTTATTGCTCCATGAGGCTGTCTTGAGACCCAGGCTTTCTGTTCTCAGCAGTTAGATAAGATTTGATTTATGATTTAAACAATCTTTCTCGGTGGGGTGCCATTTCAGACCCATGTAAGTGTGAAAGAGTTGATAATGGAAGCAACTTCCTGCAGGGTGACAGGAGCTTCATATGACACTGACCTGACCCTGAACCATTAGCTGTGTGGCACTGCCACAACCACTTTGATGATCTAGGGAGGCTGGAAAATGTGGCTTCTTCATCAACAATCATGAACCCAGAAACAGAGACTCAGCATGGAGGAACGGTTACCAGGCTATGTTAGGCTATACTGTGTTCCCAGAGCTTGATTTGAAAGAACATTTGGATACTGATATATATATATATTGTGTAGCAAACAAAGAAATGAGAAATGGTGATGATGGAGCCTTAGTGGCCTTGCTATAAAAGCTGGACTCTTAGAAAATTGGACAAAATGGCTCTCTATGACCACACTAAAGATTGCTTCAGAGTCTTTAAGGTATTGGCTGTTGAGATCTGGCAACATTATGGAACTTTTTAGACATCTACTTCACGAAGTTTTATTCAGTTTGTGCGTGTAGCTCTAACTGATACAGGAGTGAACGAGTGCAAATCTCTCATTTTTTAAAACCTATTCAATAGTATATTGTTTATCTTCTGTGTTTTGAATGTCTTCTGGGAAAGTTAATGTGTTAGATATGTAATCTTCAAATTCATATGTTGAACATTTGTAGAGATTGGGCCTTGGGTAGACTGTGGTGATATATAGTTGATAAAAATATCTTTAAATATCAGAAGACAGAACCAAGAATTAGAGAGTGGCAACTCACACCTTTAATCTCACACTTGAGAGGCAGAGATCCTCCAAACAGAGACAGGTGGTGATGGCACCAACCTTTTTTCTTAGCTCTAAGAATACTAAACAAAGAAGTAAAATAGCTGTGTAGGGAAAGAAATATAAGGCAGGAGAAGGTATCAGTCAGCCTTTCTTAGACTCATGCCCAGACAGGCTAAGAACTTATAAAGACCTACCCTGTTTGGGCTGAAGAGTTGGCTAAATGGGATTAGCTATGGTTTGTTCCCTATCTCTCTGATATTCCAACTTTCCCCCAATACCTGACTCCAAGTTTTTATTATAATACCAAATAGAATTCATACAATAGTAGGACATTAGAGTTAAGTGAGGTTCTGAGAGTCAAGCCCCTTGTGATTTTATTGGCTGTGGTGGTCTGAGTGAGAATGGCCTCCATAGTTTCATGTGTTTGAATACTTGGTCCCAATGGGTAGAACTACCTGGGAAGGATAAGGAAGCATGGCTTTGTTGGAAGAGATGTGCCATTGTAGGCTGGATTTGAGGTTTCAAAACACTCTGCATCATGGTTGTTGATCAAGATGCAAGTTCTTAGTGGTTCCTTTGTTCTACAGTCATGGACTCTAACTCCTTGAAGCCATTTAAATGCTTTCTTTTATAAGTTGTCTTGGCCATGGTGTTTTATCACAGCAATTACTTTTCTAAAGTATAATGTCCTCGGCCATATTATATCAAAGGATGGCTCTTAATAGATCTACCTTGATGCCAGAGAATAGTACCTTCCATGTCTTTAATCCATAAGAAATAAAATTGTTTTCTTTTTGTGGTGCTTAAGGTTGAATCCAGGGCCTCAAACATGCTATAATAAAACTAGCCTGGTTAATATGGCACATATGTTTTGGAGAAAGAGTTTTATATTCCTGATTGGCCTAAAACACATAGAAAACTTTTGTATAAGTTTCCTAAGTGCTATGACTATAACTGTAAGACACAGATACCTCTTTTAAAAACAGATTTTCTAATCAATGTTACTCTATTACAGCAACTGAAAACAGAGTAGGACAGAATCATATTATCTATGAGTACCTGTAGAATGATCCAGCCCATCTCACACATAGCTTTGTCCAAAGTAGCTAGTTAATGCATATTTTTTAGAAGTGGGCAAAATATAGACTACATTGTTTATTATAAAGCATGGGGTGAAGAGTTGAACAAGGGGGTCAAAGATAATTACTGCCAATCCCGATGACCTGAATTTGACTCTTAGAGCACATATGGTAGAAAGAGAGAACCTACTCCCACAGTTGTCATGTGACTTCCACACAGGTCCTTGTCAAACACGTGCCTTGACTTCTCCACACAGTATTAAAAATGAGTATATAGTAAATAGATATAAAACCTGAGAATATCGAAGTGTCATGCTTGGCTATTAAAGAGTTATAGACTAGAATACAATCAGATAGGAAAGGTAGGAAGATAAATACTACAGTGTCACAAAACAGAGATGGCTAATGGAAGGGAATGATCTGTATCAGTAATAGGTAGAGCCTACTACCTTACTGACTACTTCAGGTTTTCTAACCCCTTGGCTTACTCTAGGACAATGTATACTCCAGATCATCTATGCTTTGTCAGAACCATTGCTTGGTCGATACTTTAAAAACTAAATGTTGCTGGAACATTTGATTTTATTTGGAAACTGTTTTGCGATTTGAGTATGCTCTATCCCCCACAGGATCCTCTATTCCAAGCTGGTGGTGCTATTCTTGGTAATTCAAGTCAAGTTGGAAGGACTAGGTCATTGGAACTTTTCACAGTTGTCTTTGTCCTTTGTTCCATCTTTTCCTTTTGCTTCCTGTTCCAAGGATATGTGGTCATGCAACTGTGGACTGAACTCTCTCAGTTTGTGAGCTAAAATAAGTCTTTCCTCACTAAATATGTCTATCTCAGGATCTGGTTCCAGCAAGGATAAAACTAATGTAGATACAGAATTGCAAATTATAATAGGTAAATTTAAGGGTGGGTCCTGCATGAAGAAAACATATAGAGTCAAAGATTTAACTTTGCAGTCTCTCAATAAAGTCAATTACTGAAGATTCTTATGTGCTAGTTTTTGCATGTAGGTAGTAAACACAAAATAAATGTATAAAACTATTTTATTTATAAGAATATGGATGCAGAAAGTACAGATGTTATTTAAGGTTAAAGATTGTGAAATATTCAAACCAAAGTTGTTCTTAAGTAAGCTATATTGTCAAAATGGTCAACAGTTTTAGGAGGGTGAGACATACTTTAATTTGAAATATCACTTCTGATTCTGAAGGTTAACAGTTACACTTAATTTGTGAGTGATTTATTTGTTTCTTTCCATAAATATTACTTAGTAATGACTAAGGGACCATATTAATACACAATAAGGAATTTATTATCTACCTTTTAGAGACTTGAATAGTCACAGGGTGCTAAACTGATATTTAGCTAGTTGCCTTTCTGATGTATTAATTGCTATTGATTCTGAATGGTGAGTGGCTTATTTCCTACAGGCTAATTAGATCACACATAATATCTGTGATAACAGTTAAAGTCAGAGGTAGGTTCTTCCTGGAGTAGAGTCTCTTGGGAATGTGACAGAGACTGCTAGAAAGCTGAAGTACGAGAGTGAGGAGAACTGAGTTACTTATTGGATATTTTGATAAGGTATAAAGTTATAACATGACAAATTATATTTTGAACTAACATTGCACATAGATCTTATTTACTGAATTACCAGCAAGATCATGTTCACTGCTGCGAATGGTGCTAATTATGATTGCTTCAGCCAACAAAAGACTTCAGACAGATATAAAGACTGGCAAAACACAAATACACATGAAACAAAAATAAGTAAATTATTTAAAAAATCATCTGTTTATCCATGCAACCATGTATCTGTCCACCCACATATCTGTCTATGTATCTACTCATCTACCCATTCACATATCTGTCCATCTGTGTGTCCATCAATCTATCCATTGAGTTATGAATTAACTCATCCATGTATCTGCTTCATCCATGTATTCATAAATACACCCACCCATGTATCTATCTATCCATTACCCATTCAAGTGCCTACTCATCCACCTCCCCATGTACACACACACACACACACACACACACACACACACACACACACACACACATCCACCCACCCATCCACCCACCCATCCAATCAATGATCTACCTATTCTTTAATCACTGCAATGACATGAATTAAACACTGACTATACCCAAGTCTTCATGCAGGATAAATCACTATAGGGTTTATAAAAATATATTATACACTATAAATCTTATTATCAAGGTTGTAATCCAGCAATAAAATAAGCAAATGTATACTCTCTACTTGTTAATATCTGTTGAGTATAAATATAGCAAAATTATTGGGAAAAGGTAATTATTTCTAGAAGGAGATTTACATTTTTTCCCTTGGATGTTACCTAGCAGGCAACTGAAATACTTTCAAACAAAATCCTCCAAATTCCCCTCCTTATGGTTGGTGCAACTTGCTCATCATTTGTATTTTCTATTTTTGGTCAACGGTTTTACTTGTCACACACTTGAATCAGAAATGAGAAATAATGAAGTCATTCGAGGTTCAGATCTCCAGTGTGGTCAAATTAATCACAATTTGTCAGTTATTTTCCCTCCCTAATTTTTTTTTTTTTATTTATCCCTGACTTTCTATACTTGTTTCCATTCAATTACTAACACTTTGCTCGCTGGTTTTCTTACCTATTTTCTTGCTCTGTAAATCCTTCATGTACACACACCACCAACGGGATATATCCAAATAAAACCTGAAATGCCTTGACTAGAAATCCCCCTTTTTCAATAAACAAAAAGTATATTGGTCACTTGGACAAGTAGACTGAAGGGCTACAACACCGAGGCTCACTCATGATAAAGGCTGAAAGCTGCTCCAATGGATGCTCACTATATTAGGACACTTCTGTCTCTTCTTTCCACTTTTCTTCTTTTTCTTTTTCATGTTCAGTGACATAATTCTCAAGCTTTTCAGGATTTAGAATGTTTAGAGGCTTGTGTTGCCTCATGATAGAAAGTTCAGTGACTAGACTGTTTCTGCAAGGACCTTGATCACTGGTTTGGTAGTTAATTGTCCATCTTGATGGTATCATTGATGCAGTTCGCAGGCACCACAGCCTGTGGCATTGGCCTGGTAGGTGTGGTATGCATACAAGTATTCAGTGTGACAGAGTCTGGGGATGCCATCAAAGTCAAAACCACAGTTAGGGCAGATATGTCAAGTGGCACTCATCCATTACTCTGTATATAGCTCTGTTTCAGACTGGCAATGTAGCAGGTGGTTGTACTTCACAGAGACTGGGTCTTCCATAGACAGATGGCAGCTCTGGCACTTTATCCAGGCTCTATTCTTTATTTTTACATCAGCAGTGTGACTCACAAAGGCCATGCAGACATTATCATTTACTGTATAGTCTTTCTGAACTGTACTTTCATTTTGTAGCTTGACCACTGAATTTTTTTCCACACAAAGAACAACAATGTCCCTCCCTCAAACACCAATCATAGTGAACCTTTCTTGATAATCCCTGCACATATTCCATTTGGAAAAAATGGCTGTGAGACCAAAAGATGGTGATACTGGACATGTCCTCACTGTTTCTTTCTGGCCATATCTTCTCAATTGAGAGTAGATTTGGGAGTCTCTTGAGTAATTAAATAATTAATAGTGTTTTTCCATACATCTTTGGTTTCTAAATTTCCTGTCTTTCATATGTTCTTGAAAAATTATTCTATCATGACATTGGCTATATGATTCTGTACTTACTGCAACTATAACTCAAGAGTCACCATCTATTGAGAGTCTACGCACTTGGCTCTGTCCATTTGCCTGTGATGAAGCACTGTCATGAAGACTGTCAATATGAAGTCAGCCTTGGATACTAAGATTGTCTGCATTCACTTATCAACTATTTCTTAACTACTGTACAAGACCAAGGAAATAAAACTCTGTGTTTACATTTTATATCCATTACCCCAAAAGATGTGCAGCTACTATCTTGGACTCTTCTGGGAAAACAGGTTTAAAAAACTGTCATACAATTCTGTCACTTTGTACCCAGTGAACCTAAATGTACCTACATTTCCTACCTTCAGAAGTCACACAATGCAGGGAATAAAATCTAAAGCCGCCAATTTCAAAATATGAGGGAAGAAAGGAGAGAGATCTCCAAAGAGGAGGTCTCGAGCATTCTCATCACATGATGAGACTTTGGGGACTAAGGATGGAAGGTGTGAGAAATAAACATAATAAAGGTGGAACTTACCTAGGATAGGGTCTTAGAAAAATGATATTGAATCCAGACTGCTCCTACCTCTAGTTACTTCATCTACCTTCTCAGATAATTCCATCATCTGAAAAACAAAGAAGAAAATAGTCTCGCAAACAGATGCTGTGATGATAAACACAGGCTACTTTATCTCACATAATTAAAACTGCATGGATGTGCTATACTTTGGGCTTGCTGTCTTTGCTCAAATCACTGGATGAAAGTAAACTAAGTGTCATTACTGCTCTCTCTCCCTCTGGTTGGTTGGCAATGGAAGTACTGAAGAAACATCCTCAAGACATTCCTGACTCGGGAGAGTGACATAGACTACAGCTATTCTGGGAGGAGTGAGTATTGGCCAAGTGGTCCCTAGACCTCGCCAGGCCACTCCTGTACTCTTAGGAGAGAGGAAGAAGCATGAAAATAAAAATCTTCAAGCTTCTGATTATTATACTTGGGGAAGCCCAAGAGAACCACCCTCTTGTGCTATGTGTTCACACACTGGAGCATGTATATGATCCCCATGAGATGCCCGGAGTAGCCAACAGGGAAAAAGTATACCAGGAAAGGAGGGAGATAGTGTGTCTGGAAACACTGGGACCTGGGAGAAGTTCTACCTTCAAATGTACACTAAGGAACTATGAGAAGAAGAAAATTAATAAGGTAAAGACCTTAAAAAGTCAATAAATCTGTAATGAATATCACTGAATTGCTAACCAGGACAAGAACTGAGCATTATTATGCTAATAAGACCTATACTGAGGGAAACAGAGAAGAAGCATGGATGAGTGATGAGAAACTGGCCTGAGGTATGATAGTGATTCAGACTTTCCTCAGAGGTGAACTCATTTACAAGCAGATAATTTTTATAGAAGACAGTCTTCTATAATCCAAGTTAAATAGTGTTCTGGAAGAACATGGCTCAAATATAACAAATAACAATGCAAAACTAAATTAAAATTTCGCAGATGAAGTACCATGTGTATGAGGTATACCTTGGTAGAGGATACCAAGCTTAAATTAGTACAGAAAAAGATTTCTGACCCAGAGGTCTGTCCTTGATGATCATTCATTTTACTCTGTTGAGAATGTTTGCTTCCTTAAGCATTGAGAAAGGTAGAATCCACAAGGGAGCTTCCTCTGCAGCTATGTTCAAGACCTCATACAATAGACCAGTTTCCATGGTTTTTCAAGGCAACAAAATTATGACTAAACTTATACTTCTCAACACTGTCATTCCATATTGACACTTGAGGTCAAAATAATGAATCTGGGGAACCATAAGCAAAATGGCAGTACACATTTGAGTTGAAACTTGGCAGAAAGCTGGTCTCATTTGTACATTTGCTTTAGGAACATGTGCCAGACACACTAATTTCCTGTGCCTTGGACACTTACGGTTGCTTTCCACCAGGGGCCTTGCAGTTTTTCATGACTTCTCAGGCAGACTGACATTATCATCTGCTGCTCCACCCTCACCACCTGTTCCAATAACCTGTTCATTCCAGAGGTGGTCAGGGGCCTTCCTTTCTCTATACATGATGCTTATTGCAATGTCAGGCAATTTCACTTGCTCCATGGCT
This sequence comes from Phyllotis vaccarum, assembly GCA_033318265.1. Taxonomy (NCBI): domain Eukaryota; kingdom Metazoa; phylum Chordata; class Mammalia; order Rodentia; family Cricetidae; genus Phyllotis; species Phyllotis vaccarum. The sequence goes on from JARWLC010000005.1 coordinate 105,205,366, forward strand.
CACAGTTGAGAAAGACAAGGAGAAGAAGTGAGCGAGAGAGGAAAGGACAGAGGAAGATGGGAGACTATGGAGACTTATGGGTAGGTGGTGTGATGAACAGATTTAAACAGTCTTGTCCTCTAGTGTGGTGGTTAGAAAGAGGAAGATAATGCAGTCAAAAGCCAGATTCAAGTTCCCCAAGAAGACCTCAAATAAATTTTTTTCTCTCAACTCAAGCTATGAATTTAATGACATTTTCTAATTTTGAGATTATGACAAGGTGCAAGGTACTCTCCACAACTCTTTATTATTTAAGCACTCACTCCTGTGGGGATTTGCATGACCAATTCTAAGTGACAGCAGCAAAGCCACAAAGGGCCAGTTAGCTTTCTGCATGCCTCTGGGGTTGATTAAATCAATCTCAGGCTAAACTGATTTTAAGATTTTAATACTTGAACTATAGATTTTCTCAAAGAGATTTTCTTGCTAGTTAATGTTTTTTTTTAAATACATGTTTTCTGTTACTCAGTTATTTACTTAAAAATTTTCAATCAATTTCCATTACTTGTGGAAGTTATGTTCTGCAAGGTCACTGTAAGCATTGGATTAGTGAGTACAGAAGCATTGGTTCAAGGGAAAAAATGCAGCATAAGGTTCTGGTAAGTGTCTGGCCAGAAATGTTGCCAGTTTATTACACATATTTACTTTATATGTATTTTATATAAGACATTTTATTAATACAGATTATCAGTTCTCTAGCCTGGGCATATAACTGTACTCACTGAATAAATATCATGAATACTGGTTTTGGAGTGGAAAGTCCATTTTGGAAAGTAGGTGAATCAATAAGCCTTGAAGCAGTGAAAAATGAATTGTTCTAATTTTGTAAGATGTGCTTCTCAACTGATACATGAACTTTAGAGTAGGTGTGTAGTAAAGCTCAGAAATGTGTCATGCCAGCCACAACTCAGATCCTATCACAGCTCTTAATGTATATATATATATATATATATATATATATATATATATATATATATATAATTTATTTAATTTATCATTTAAGAAATGTTTATTTTGAATTCTTCATCTTTTCTTGCCTTCTGGAGGCTTATCAAAACGTAAACCTTTTGTAATAATATAATTCTTTCATAAATTGTGGGTTCTAAAAATCATGCTCATGATCATTTCTCATCTGATTCTTGTGTCTCAAATGTTATAAGGAAGGACTCTGACCTAGAAAAATGGACACAAAATCAGGAAAATACCAGACTTGGGAGTGTAGCATGAGGCCAAAATTAGAAACCAGGCTTTATTTTGCCCGTAAAATCGTGTGCTTTCACATCTTCACAAGCATACATAGGTTAGGTGGCTCAGGCACTAACAGCTAAATAGAAGGCATGGCAGATGCCTATAGGAGGCAGTGAAGATCTGAAGGTGATTGATAGGCAAAAACTAAGGCATGGGCTCTGGTCGAGCATACAGTGTGCTAGGAACAGTCTCTGCAGCCAGATATCCTGACCTACAAATCAACAGCACGGATTAGTAGGTGTCATCAGTTTCCATGTGAATTCATTTATCCAGGAAATGGGTTGAGAATAATAGTAGAACCACTGGATCATTGAACTACTAAAGCTAGTTACATATAAGATATGCTGTGTAACTATAGATTATTCTTCTGAAAAATCTGCCACCATAGATGATGTCCCATATCCTCTACCAGTGGCAGGGCCATAGGGACAGGTCTATTTGAACTTTATGTGTTCCAAATGATGCTATCATGAGTCCTATAAGATGATGCTATCATGAGTCCTATAAGATGATGCTATCATGAGTCCTATAAGATGGATGTTGATGGCTTTTACTCTGGCTTTAGTCTTGCTTTCCTTGTTGTTTTCTTGTCTCACCTTTGTACTTGTCTTAGCTATATAATAAAATAAAATAAAATAATATATAATATGTAATATATAATATATAATACATAATATATAACATATAACATATAATATAATATATAATACATAATACATAATACATAATACATAATACATAATATATAATATATAACATATAACACATAATACATAATACATAACATATAATATATAATATATAATATATAATATATAATATATAATATATAATATATAATACATAATACATAATACATAATACATAATACATAATACATAATACATAATATATAATATATAATATATAATACATAATACATAATACATAATACATAATATATAATATATAATATATAATATATAATATATAATATATAATTTATTTCTGGGAGAGACACCATGACTTAGTTAGGATTACTATTGCTGTGATAAAACACTGTGACCAAAAGCAACTGGGGAAGGAAAGGGTTTTTTTTACTCATGGTCCATATAGCTGTCCATCATCAAAAGCAGAGAGGGCAGGAACCTGGAGGCAGGACCAGATGCAGAGGCCATGGAGAGGAGCTGTTTACTGACTTGCTCATCATGGCTTGGCCAGCCTTCTTTCTTATTAAACCCAGGACTGCCGGGACAGCCAGATGGGTACTCCTCCATCAATTACTAGTTAAGACAATGCCCCACAGCTGGTTCTTATGAAGACATTTTCTCAGTTTAGGTTCCCTCCTTTCAGACGGCAGCAGGCAGGCAAGTGTGGTACTGGGAGCAGCAGCTCTGAGCTTATATCTGATTCACAAGTATGAGGCAGATACATACTTGTAAATCAGATATATATATATATATGGCTCACTTTAGTCTACCAGCCATGTTTTGTCTTCTACTTTTTCTCCATGTTCTGGACTTTTCCAGATGCCTCTGGCTGTTCTTTCCCTCATAATTATAATGAAAACCTTCTCAACCATGCTCTGAAGTGGTCATATCCTCACTTTATACATCAGGTGCCCTAAATCCCTACTTTTTATAGTAAACACCTGCAAAATTAAAAATTAAAAAGTTATATATGTCCAAAATGCATTGGTACAGAAAGTACACTACCATTCCAAATGAGAAGAAAGGAAGCATAGTGAGAAAATAATAGACTAAAGCAAGATTGAAACTCAGCAGGGCAAACTTCAAATTCTGTAGTTGTAAGTATATGTCTGATGTAAAGGAGTTAGATGGCTCTAGTCCTTCTAACTTTGCTGACTATAACACACTAACATAACTAACCCTCTCGGGGAAGTTCCATTCCCCATCTGCAGCTCTCCTTGGTAGATTTCCCAAGACTCTGCCATCTCCAACATCTTGGTGTCTTCTGGTATTCACTCATGGACATCCCTGACACACATTTGACCTGAGTGACTTTCCTTAGCTGATGAGGAAAATTCTACAATTCCTTCACTCTTGTGCCCTAAAGTAAGAATCTCTTGGGCTATCCTACCAACTTTTCCTGCTTGCTGGGGATGAAACTAGAGCTCCTTCTTGAGTTACATCTGTGTAAGCTTCGCTTTATTGGAACTGTTGCAGAATTAGCCTGATGAGGTCTCTCCCTGAGGGCATTACTTTCTTTATTCTATTTCTCATCAGACTGCACCTTATCTTAGTAAAAAACCATGGCTCCTATATTAAATTTCTTGGTCTCATTTTTCCCCTCAAACTGTACATGTTGTATTTCTTTTTGCACTGCTTGCTCCTTTTCAAGATCTGTATAAGAGTGATAATTAATAAAGACAAAATAGAGTCAATAAGTCACAAACTCTTCTCTGCTGATGAAATTAGTTCCAAGCTCTTAGATTTATGCTTGGGCAGATTTTTAGAATAAGTGTAAAAAGTGGTCATGATCTTTGTTGAAATACCACAAGATTGGTCTCTAGTCCAGGTTCTAACGTTGTTCTCCTCTGAAACTGCTAGAGCTTGACCTCATCATTCACATTACTCACAGCACTACTGCCTTCCAAGCTCCTACTAAGATGGGTCATTAAACACTGCTTGTAACATTCAATGCTTTCTCTAGTTAAAGGTGTTAAAATTTTCCACATTCCTTCAAAAACAGTATGGCAAGGCCTGCCATGGTGCCAACTTCTGCCTTAGTTACCTTTATATTGCTTTAAAGAGAAACTATGACCAAAGCATTTAATGGGGGCTTAACATTTCAGAGGGTGTCTATGGGCAACATGGCAGGGAGCGTGGCAGCTGGCCAGCAAGCATGACACTGGAGCAGCAACTGAGAGCTTACATCTAATTTAGAAGCATAAGGCAGAAAGAAAGCTAACTGGGAATGGCCTGGGTATCTTAAACCTCAAGACCCACTTCAACTACTCCAAGGCCATGCCTCCTAATCCTTCCCAAACAATTCTACCAGCTAGGGACAAGTATTCAAACACATGGGCCTGTAGATGCTATTCTTATTCAAACCACCACAATTCCATTGTATGTTGGAAGGGTTTAACTTGTCAGATTTATAGTAGTTCACAGTTAGAGTTATATTGCATTTCAGAAGATACTTTGGTTTTTGTTTTTGTTTTTTTTAAGAATGTGAAGAAGGTAAGACTATGCATATTTTTAAGGTTGCACTGTGAAATGGCTCTTAGCTTGTGGATGTCAGAACTGGAATGTTATTGTTTGAATGTGAAATGCCCTCTTACCGACTCATGTAAATGGATACTTGACCCCCAGATCTTGACATCATTTGGGATTATAGAGCCTTGCTGGAGGAAGTGGGCTCCTGGGGGGTGGGCCATGCATGTTGTACCAGCTAAGTTCAGACACATGAATGTAATTCTGGTGTTTGGAAGGTGGTAGCAGCAGAATTAAGGGTTCAAGGTCTCTCTTGTTACATTGTGAAGTTGATACCAGACTGGGGTACATGAGAACAAAAAACAAAACATTTCAAACAAAACATTTTCAAAATGAACAACAAACAAAAAAGGAAAGTGGGAGCTAAGAAAGAAAAGACAGAAAGGAAAGAATAAGGTGAAGGAAATTAAATGGAGGCCTCTTTGATTGGAGAATTTAGAGGGTCACTGATTACTATTTGCGGGGACACAAAATAGATGTCACTATTTCGATTTCTATTGGAATCCCCTTAGTGGTTACATTTACAAGAAAAAATAAAGTCAAAGAATGTAAATAAATAATACAATGAGGGCATAAGCCAGTAAGCCTTTCCTCAGAGGTAATTTCTTGTGTATTTTGAAATTCTATTTCTACCAAAATAACAGGTAAATTACTGGGAAAATGTTAAAACTTGATATACAAGATATCTACTAGGTTCACAAAGACAATGAAGATATGTTCTAATGCAGATCGCAGAGGAGCAACTAGACACTTTATAATTTATTGATATCAACAAGTATTATAGCTATTAGAAGTGATAATGGTACAAATTATACTTTCAGACTCATAAGGACAGAACATGTGGCATTATATAACAGAATACAGGGCAGTGAATAGCATAGTCGGATTTTGAAAGCCTTTAGTGTACAAAGAGTGAGCATTCCATACTCACATACAGAGAAAATATCTAGTGAGTTCTTGTCAAGCAACCATTGCTTGTGTCTGTGGAGATTTACCAGTAACTCTCACTCTACACTTTTCCACTGAAAGCTCTGTTAAGACTTTTGATTGTTTTCATTTCTAACAGAAGAGCTTCCCCAACACAAACAACACACGTTTAAAGTTTATTATACAAGAATAGGAAGGGGTGAGGTGGGGGGTAGTGGTGAGGTAAGGGGTGGTGGTGACCTGGAATGCTGCTTATAAGGGCACATACAGACAGAGACTTTGCATGGTCATAGTCACACATATTAATGACATGCCACACTGTGTATTTGTGCAGGGGACATGCCGTCAGGACTGAAACGCCGGCAACTAGATTTGAGCAGAAACCCTAACACATATTTCACTTAGTTTATTGTAGGAATAGTGGACTAACTGAAAGAGTGTTAAGTTTAGAGACTTCTAATTCTATCGTCCTTAATAATTTAAAATTTCAAACTGTAATTGAAAAAATAAAACATATATTTATTTAAAATAAGAAATAATAAGTTTTAAAATTCATTTTATTCTCATCCTTTCACTCTGTGCAGGTAATCACACTGAGCTGCTGTTCTCTCTCTCTCTTTCTGTGTGTGTGTTTATGTGTATGTGTTTCTTCCACAAAATGTGGGACATGTTTTAAAAAGATCTTAATATTACATCATGGTTAGTCATGGCTGTGTTGTGTAGAGTAGTCATCTGGTTAATCATTTGTTTAACCATATTCTCATTGCTAGTTGACATAGAGGAGCTTAGCAGTTCTATTTTGCTTTATGTAACACAATAAACACTTTATACATTAATGGCTATTATGGTTATTGCAAGACTAAAACAATGCACAGATAATTGTGGTTTCAAAGGTGTTCCACCTCAATGTGTGAAAATGTTTCCTTCAAAAGTCACAATCTTTTCTGCCTCTTTAACATGAGTGACTGTTGCAAGTGAGAATGTCAGTTCAAATTGTCTTTAGGCTGAGGTTTGGGCTGAGCTGGGAATATTCAGTCCCTTGCCAGAAACCTCCTTGAGCACAGATAGGCACCTCTGAGAGGTGCTCTTGACTTACAAAAGTAACCAGATGGCATTGAGTAACTTCTCATGGGCATCTAGACTCAGCGTGTTTCTAAAATCAGGAATGGAAAGAACAGGGCCCTATATGTGTCTCCAGGACTCTGACATATTTCCATTTCAAATATATGTCCTAGAATGCCACGTGAACATTTTGTTGGAAAGTATTTGATAGAGAATATTTTTTCATCAGAAGACTTTCCAAAATATATTAGTCCATTTCCTACTGATACAACAAAATATGTGTTATGGGTACATAGAAAAAAAAGAGGTATATTTAGCTTGGTTTTAGATTTTACAATCTGTTTAGTGTGTGGGATGGAGTAAGCAGGGATTTTAGAGGCCTGCCCAGGGAGAATTAATATTTCTTTTATTTCTCTGTTTCAACACCCCAACTACACACTCACACTCCACTTCAAAGGTGAGAAGGAGGTATACCTAGCTGTGTGTCAGGGAAGGAAAGGAAATAGATTGAACAAACAGTGGAGAATCTTTTTCTACAGAAGTGCTGGATCAGGTGAATTAAGCATTTATTACCCTTGATAGCCTTTAGGTAGATAGGTGTTATGGGGCTTACAAAATGGATTACATATAATTAGTACCATCACTGCATTTATAGGTGAGTTAGAAAGATACATCCCTATATAAATTTGTAACCTAGACATTGTGTAGTAGTTGTTTGAAATGAGGAAGTGGCTTTTTAAAGAAATTTATGAGTTAATAGGGGATTTGTGAGTATAGGAGAGACTGACATCATGAGTTACCTATTTTTAGATTCCACATGGCCTTAAGGGATAACAACGTTTCTCTAAACTTGTCACCATGTGCTATAGTCCCCTTGTATTAAGCCCTATAAATTTAATTTCCCAACGTTTTAAAACAAGGTCATAATCTCAGAAGACTGTGAAAAGGCATTTAGCAGAAACCACAGTGGTTTTTGTTCTAGACACTGGGGTACAGTTTGTAGGAAACAGACTAAAGCTTGTCTTTATACAGTGTAGTGGGTTACCATAGGAGGTAATTTACAATCTGTGAAGTTTAATGTAAATGTGCATTTATGTCCCACTGCACTTACCACATGGAAGCCCCATCCCTCCAAATCAGAGAACTTTAAACTTGAGGCACATCTGTGGCTGCAGTATCTTTTCACACATTCCTTATTCCTTTTAGTTATCACATTTGATCTTGTGAGGGAGCTATAACCTCTCTCTTAGATGCCTTTCTCAACTCACCTGAACATAAAGGAATAAACCAAATTAATTTCAAATATCACAAGATTTTTTACCTGGTAGTTTTTGTGTATTGTAACCATAGGTAAGTGAGATAGATAATTTAATTCATTTAGATTATTGTTCAGTTGTTGGTGGCAAACACAGGGAAAAACTAGTAAGCTGGAACTACTCTTGGCTTGGGCTTATATGCATACCCCTTCTATAGCAATGATGTATTTCAAAGCTTATGTCTCTTACCTACATAACTTTGTACACACATATACACTCTTCTTTGTACAATGCATCTAATAAACTGTCAGCAACATGGGATCCTACCTGTGTTACATGCATACTTCTTTCTAAATAATGGAATGTGTTTCTCTCCTTTAACAACAACCAAACTTAAACAAATTCTACTCAATTGTACTTATTATGTCCGGATAGAATAGAAAACCCAGTCTAGCCTGAACTTGTTTTGGTTGCATGATGATAAGGCAAGACTGTGTCTTAAATATACTTCTATAGAAATTGTCCTATTTACTGCTTTACACCTATTTGAGCTCACATAGTGACCTTATATATGATTAAATCAGATGCATTACAGGAAAAACATGCACAGTAGAAAAATAATTATGTAACCTCATCTATCAATTCAAATGGAGAAGTACCCACTGTACCTATAGTAACCAACCCCTTGTTCCTGTAGCACCCACAAAAGAGGTCTGAGACAATAACCTGGGGCTGGTGAGTATCATCACTAGTTTGGTCATTGTTCTCTTGCATTGCAACCTAAACTTTCTATTTCTTTGCTTTGAATAAATTTTCCCTGATGTTTTAAAAAATTTGTGTGGGCCATAATTTCAAATCTTTGCAGAAGAGACCACAAATCTGAAAACGTCCAGACCAGATCTTGACCATTGCTAACATACTCATTTAGGGATTACCTAACATCTTGAGTTGGGAAGTGTGGTAGTTTGAATGTAATTGGCCCCCATAAGCTCATAGGGAGTGGTGCTTCTACCTCCTAGAATGGCTTTATTAGAGAAAGTGTGTCACTGTGGGAGTGGGTCTTGATATTTCCTATGCTCAAGATACTATCCAGTATCTGAATCTACAACCCGTTGCCTTCTAATTAAGATTTAGCCAGCACCATGTCTGCCTTCATGCTGCCATGCTCCCTGCCATGATGATAATGGACTGAACCTCTGAACTATAAGACACCACATCAGCTGAATGTTTTCCTTTAGAAGAGTTTGTGTGGTCGTTGTATCTTTACAGCAGGAAGACAGGAAGTATGTAATTTTTAACATACTTATAAATATAATAAGTATATAATAAAATATCTGATGGAAGCAAGTTAAAGGAGGAAGGATTTATTTTGGTTCATAGTTTTATGTTACTTTAATCTACCATAACAGAGAAGCCATGATGATAAAAGTAGCTTAAACTATATCAAAGAAAGTATCAGTCATTTGGTCACATTCTGGAGACTGATCAGGAAGCAGAGAGCTCAGGCAAGAAGTTCAGGTGTATAGCATTTTCAAAGTCTGTTGAGAGCACAAAGATTTTGTACTCACAGATAGCACCAGAGAAACCAGGAAGGTTAAACATACAGGATTGTTTTTTCAAAGGAAAATGTTTAGTATCTATTTTCTACCTAAAAGTCCAAGAATGGGGGTGTCTAATAGCCTAGGTAATAGTTTCATTTGCTGTAAGGCTATGCCATGGCATTCTCCTACAAGCTGGACCAGAGTGGTTAATAGTCTAGGTGACTTTTGTAGGGAACCTAGAACAGCTTGACCACACAGCAATGTGGACCTGAGAACAGCTTGGCTTCACAGCAGTCATGACAGGCTTAATAAAATCCATCTAGGTAGTAGGCCCGAATCTCTTACTGTTATCACCTGGTAGTTCTAGGAAAAGTCCATGAGCAGACATCACCCAGGGAGGGGTCAGCATCAAGGGGGAATACTTCTTTATTTAAAACATCTCAATCATTAGTGTCTTTGAACCCAGCATACACCTGTTCCCCTTGATCTTTAAAATATCCCTAGACAAATGTCAGCCAATCAGGGTCCTGAACCATGGAGATTCTCTCATCTCAACCTCTACTATAAAAACCCTACTCCACCAGGGTTGGACACTTTGTTCTGACTGTTGCATCAGACAGACAGAGAAATTAAGTTTTAGCTTGAATAAAGACTCTGCTTTTGCATGGTATTTGGTCTCTGTGGTGGTCTTTTGGGGTCACTTTGATCTGAGCATAACACTTTGCATTATATGCATGGAAAAGGGTTACCCAAAGATCTTATGACGACTAGAGGTGGCTAATAGCCCAGATGACCTCTTTATGTCTGTATAACTGATACCATACCAGATCCTCCCCTAAGACCTTAAGATAACACATGTAGTGTATCTTAGAGCCCATCTTCATGGAAGAAATGACCATATGTTTTGAGAAGAGTTTGATGTAATTGTGCATCCCATGCACAGGGAATTGTGTTACACCAGGTAACACCCCCCCCCCAGCCGCAAAATTGCATTGTATTTATAAATGTCTAAACTAGATGACACACTGTCAGATTTTAGAAGTTTGAACCAACACTATCTATCTACTGAGTGATGTTGAAACTAATTTCTTTCTTACCTCATGTGAATCATTATTCTGCCAGCCCTGGTATTTGCAGAGACCCCAAGAAAGGTCCCTTTGGGCAACTTACTCCTGGTTACTAAGGGAAGGCTATAATATCTGAAATATGCCACAATTTTGCAAAACAGCAGCAGAAGAAACACATGATTTGGAGGGGACTTTATATAGTCAAAGCACAAAAAGAGGGGAATTGGAGTCATTTCTCCACAATATTGGTTAGATGAAGAAACTGGTACATTGCTTCTTAAAGAGACTCAGGTAGTAGTTATGCTATGTTTCTTGGTAACATGATACCTGACTTTTGTCAATATCTTAATAAAAGGAAGATTTATTTTTGTTCACAATTTCAAAAGATTTCATATATAGCTGTTTGGTTCTCTGTGATTGGACAGAAAATCATGATGGTGTTAGTATATGAAGGGCAGGTGTTCAGGGACCAGAGAGCCAGACAGGATCTGTTCTGGGATAATATATTCCAAAGACCTGCCCCTCAGCAATCAACTTCTTCCAGCTAGGTTATATCTAACATTTCCACACACCCACAATAGTGCTGTCAACTAGAGAACAACTATTTATGAGCCTATGTGAAACATTTTAGATTCAAATCACAACTTCTAAAACCATTTTAGGCCATCTTTTGAGATGTCAGACTGCTATTTAGTTTTTCACTTAAAACTACTCTGAGTAGTCTTCGTCTAGTTTCACCTAAGTTTTTATAAAAGGAAAAGCAAATCAGAAGACAAGAGACATCTAAAAGTCATTGTGAGTTGAAATGGTCTCATAGAAGGGGATTATTGCAATAAAGAAGACTTTATTGCTATGGTGCAGGGACAGAACAAAAGATATGCAGAAGCATGCCCTTTTAGGGAGGAGTAAGTTTGGAAAGAACTAGGATGGATAAGTGGGGTCAAAGATCATGCAATTGGGGAGATATTCTTTCCACACGGGGTCAAATGCCCAGCAGTGGCTCTATCATGCATTAGACTAAATATGAGTCAAAATGTAGCAACCAAGAAAAAGATGAAATTACAGGAATGTAAAGATTTGACCTGATTTATTATTAGGGGTAATAAAGGTGGGCAGACATTATGAAATGGAAATTTGAATTGTCTACATCTACACCATGCTATATGCAGAAGGTAGATTTTAGAGTCTAAGTGGGTCACACAGTGCAGGACATTCAGTCTGCTTTCTAGGCCCATAGTGACAAAGAAAACGTCTACATGAGTGCTATCATGTTTAATATTCTGAAAATAATTTTAATGTCTAGTTAATCTTCTTTTAAAATGAAGAAAATGAGATGCTGGTCACCAAAGGCAGTACACTATTAGCAGGTGTGGCTTGTTGGAATGCCAAGTCGGCTTTCAGTGGGGTTCAGTTCCCAAAGAGGAATTGTGGAAATGGCAAAGGAAGGAGACTGACATGATATGAGGGTGATTAGGATGGCTGCCACTTCACTGAAAAAAAATATACATTTTATATTCTATAATTGCACAAAGGATTAATTGAGAATGGGAGAAATAAAACTTATGAGCTGGAATGGGGCTTGTGAGTAGGGACTGAAGGAGCTAGCATTGACTTTGACAAATTAATAGGTATGTTGTCAGATTATGTTGTGGTACATTGTAAATATTTGTCGCTTCTACTGGTTTCATAAAACTCTGGTTGGCTAGAAGGCAGACAGGTAGTGTGTGTGGGACTACCAGACTAAGAAAAGGAAGAACAGAGCAGAGATACCAGAAGATGCAGAGGAGAGAAGACCAGAATACTGCTCTTAGAAAAGGTGCCAAGCCACATGACTAAATAAGATAATATTAATGGGTTGAGTTAAATTTTAAGAGCTAACAAGCAATATTTCTGAACCACAGGCCAGCAGCATGTAATTAATATAAGACTTTGTGTGACTATTTGGGACCAAGCAGCTCTGGAAAGTTTATTTGAGACTGCTGTTCTGGATCTTGGGATCAGAAACTTCTTATTACGTAGATACAACAGTCATCAATGGAAGGCCCACAAGTTCCTATTGCTAGAAATAAGAAGAATGACTCCCTTTGTAGCAAGCAGGAAGTTTCTTCAAGCCCCTGAGGAAATAGGAGCTTTTGTCTAAATACCTGACCTTAGGAAAAAAAAAAACTTTATTTGGGGACCAGACACTCCATTGTAGAATATTGAAGTTCTTTGTATGGCCTAATTTGTTCAAATAGCTAAAGCTTAAAGTGAGCAAAGATGACACTAGACAAGTATTTTTGTAAACTTGAGTAGTCCTTAGGAATTTATAAAACTTGTTTATCAAATTTGCCTTCTTTATCAAACAAATCTTATTTATCAAATATACCTTATTTATCAAGCATATGTTACTTATCTTAATTTTATAGAAGCTTTTGTGGGAGAAGGCAGACATATGCTATATAGTGTGAGAGCCAGTTACATTTTAAGTTTCAATTACTATGCCTAAAAGATTCACAAAATAAAAGTGCCTCTGATCTGAAAACTCCTTACTTAAGGACAGATAGTTCCTGAAATGCTGGAGGCTATTGTTTATGGGAAATAACAAGCCACATGTTTTTACTGCCCTGAACAGGTTTGTTTGACCCATCTGTACTGGATATGCTTGTCAACATTTAGGCGGGAGGCTTACAGTCTGGAGATATGCTTTCCCCTGATTAGAACTGATGGGAAATATAACACATTATGGGTTTTCCTTTTTAAGGAGCTACAAACTATAAATATGAGCAATTTCCTGGGAATCTGGATATGGACCTGACTATAGCCCATGCACCTGGTCAGTATTTAATTAAAGTTTGCTTCAAATTTGGCTTTAAATTGTGGACACAGTCTTACTCTTGATTGGTGAGATTAAGTTCGATGGTGGTGGGTATTTTCCCCAAAGAATTATTTTGTTTAAAAAGACATTGTATATTTCTGCACACCAAAGAATTACCTGTGGGGATATGTTTCATACTTAATAAAAGCCAGACTGAAATAATCAAAGGGATCTACTCACAGTCAATCCAGGAGGTTCAGATAGTGGTGATTTACACCTTTAATCTCAGCACAGGGAATATCTGGGAGTGGTGACCTACACCCTTAAACCCAGAAGATCTGAGTTTGAGGCCACTTTAGTTTACAGAGGTTGTTCCAGGCTCCCAGGTAGGCAGTGGTGGTGCCATGCCTTTAATCTAAACCTGGATGTGAAACAACTGGGTGAAGAAGGTATTTAAGGCAGGCATAGAAAGACAGAGTAGAGCAGTAGACGCCACAGGAGCAAGGCTGAGGAAGCTGGAAGACAGCTGGGTGAGATTTTACTGTGGTATTTCTTCTCTTTGATACTTCAGCCTTTCCCTGATTATCTGGCTCTGAGTTTCCTTTATTTGTGCAACAATTATCATTGTATTTCAGTAGATTTTTACATTTTACCAAAGGGAAGGAGGTCACATAACAAGAGTTCCCCCAGTAACTAAAGACAGATCAGGAGACAAAAATACATCTTAGGCAGGGGAATGGCTCCTTCAGTGAAGTGCTTGCACTGCAGATTTGAGTTTCAGCCCCAGAAATTATCTTTTAGAAAAGCCTGAAGTAATTCAAAAGTAAACAAATTTTATTTTTCATTATAGCTCAGTAGTATTCCATAGTGTGTATATGACACTTTTTAAAATATATATTCATGTTTGAAGCATATTTAGGTCATTTCCACTTCCTAGCTATTGTGCCTAGGGTGGCAATGGCTGAATAAATGTCTGTGGTTAATGATGTTGAGTTTTTTGGTCGTATACCAAGCAGTGGTATAGATGGACCATAGTAGATTTATTTTTAGCTTTTGGTGCTTTTCCACACTGATTTCCAGAGTGGCTGTACTAACTTGCATACCCATCAAAAGGAAATGGGGCTCCTTCCTTTACACCTCAGCAGCATTTGTCCTTAGTTGTTTTGATCTTTGCCACTCATTACTTATAGATGTGCTATAATCTTTAAAAAGTGATACATTTCAAGAGTTAAAGAATTCAGCAAATGTTCAATGACAGGAAAGAGATTTGTGTAGGGATATTTACTGGCATACTAATTAGAAACTCAGACTTTAGGGTTTTATTAGCAACTCACCATTTCAATCTGAAGAGCATGTTTCTGCTTTTTTATTTTATAATGGGGCAAATAGACATTGTTAGAAGCCCCATGTTGGGCACCAGCAATCACAGAAATATTTACTGGCAATATATCATATGAAGGATTAATATTTATTGAGATGTATATGAGTAAACCTTAAGACAATTTTTGGAGATAGAAACTATCATATGTTGGGGCTGCTGATCCACTATCTGAGAATAACAGGAACAAATAGGGGTGAGCTCAATGTCCCAGCAGCTTCATAATGGGATCTGGCCATGCCCTATTCAGATGTTTGAAACTCAAGAGACATGCCCCCAACCTTTGTCAGCTAACACCTGATGATGATCATCATCCCAGTACTTTGCCTTCAACAGATAAAAATGCTAAAATTCAGAAGTCAACTACTGTCCAAAGGATAACTTCCAAAGAAGAACAAAAAAAAATAATAAAGAGACATTGTACACATCTTCATCCTTCACTGAAGGCTGTACAAAAATTTTCAAAGGGAAAGGTGTAATCAACAAAGATGAAAGTAAAAGGATGCTGAAGAATTGTGATCCACAGTGTTGAAATGCAGGAACTTTTTCAAGCAGAGGTTGTTTTCATGTGATCCATGCCATTGTGGCAAGTGTGTCAGTGTGAGGGTGGCCTCTGAGGTCTCTATACAAGCTACACTGCTGTGGAACAGTGTTCACTTCCTGTTGCACGTGGATCAAGATGTAGATCATGATGTAGGCTCTTCTTTAGCACCATCCCTGCCTACATGCCACCATACTTTCTACCATGATAATAGTGGACTAAACTTCTGATCTATAAGCCAGTACCAGTTAAATGTTTTCTTTTTATAAGAGTTGTCATGGTCACGGTGTCTCAG
Organism: Phyllotis vaccarum; assembly: GCA_033318265.1. NCBI lineage: Eukaryota > Metazoa > Chordata > Mammalia > Rodentia > Cricetidae > Phyllotis > Phyllotis vaccarum. The sequence continues at coordinate 105,220,732 of JARWLC010000005.1, forward strand.
CAATAAAAATCCTAACTGAGACAGCCTCATGGGGCATTTATTTAAATGCTTAGACATGAGGGAACTCTGCTATTTGAGAAGGATATTTGAGAAAGATACCATTATTTAGAAGATTTGGTTCTGTTGGAGTAAGTGTGGCTTTCTTGAAGGAAGTATTTCACTGGGGGTGGGCTCTGAGGTTTCAAAAATTCTGTGCAAGGCCTACTTCCCCCCCTCTCTCTGTGTCTGCATGAAGATCAGGATTTAACTCTTGACTATTTCTCTAGAACCATTTCTGTCTTGTCTACTGCTATGATCCCCACAGTAACTCTTCATTTTGGGAATGAGGGTGAGACAGGGTTTCTAAAAACAGTGACTAAATCACAGGGCTATGTAAAATGGTTATTTAGATAGCAGATAAAAATATAAAATAAGCAAGATGTAAAGTAAGTAGTGACTTATGCTACTTAAAATAGATGTCAGCTCTTCTTCCAGATCTGTTCTTATCATGTTCATTTCTTGCCTGTCCTTGGAAGAGCAGAACCAACACCATCCTGAGGTCAGGCCTCCATGGCAACTGAGAGCTGAACTCAAGCCCCAAAATGTGCTGTGGCAGCAGAATTCAAAGCAAACATCACGGGAACAGTCAAATATAAGGCATGGTAGTAAAATTTAACAAGAACGGACATCACATATCTTACCATAAATCCTGTCAGCTTTCTATAACCATTAGCAATATTGTGCCTATAGCCTAACCAATAATTTTAAAAGACTACCTCATTCTATCTTTACCCAATCTAGAACACCAAGACACACTGCTCCTTGCTTGTGATTTTCCCCTATATAATCCCTTTGTAATCATGGCTTGGGGCTTCCTCCTTTGCTCATTTCAAGAGTCTGTGAAGAAGCCATTTCTTGGGATTGAATAAAGAAACCTTTGTTTTTGCATCTGGAAGTCAGTTATGTGGTTTGATTGGGGGTTTTATGACACAGTCTCAATACCTTCTGTATAAGAGTCCACATTGTGTGACAAAAGGGTTCTTGTTTTTTATTATTCTATCAATGTAGAATACCATGTACATGGTTCTTCAGTGTTTATTGGAAAATCACTAAGATCAGGAAGCCAGGATCCCATTAAATAAGGAAACTTCTTATTCTAATGCTCTAAGAGACTTATTAAACAATCCACCAAAAATCCATGGTAGGATGCAGGTCTCTAGGCATCCTTTCCAGATCTAAAATGGAGTTGAGAAGACTTGCCAGTGCTGGAGAAACTTGGCAAGAACTGGTAACCAATAAGAAATTAAAGAGGAGTGAACCAAACAAGGTGCAGAATGGAGCTGAATTAGGTGTGTCATCCAAGATGTGGGTAGGATGGACCTCTCTGGGTAGCCTTTAAATTGACAGTGAAATAATGAGAAGGCAGACAAGTAAACTATAAACCAAAGCAGAGAAATGGCTTAGGAGAGTTATATTTCCCAGCAATTTACATTCACACGGGGCTTTATTTATTTCTAAGTGCTTTATTTATTTATTTATTTATTTATTTATTTATTTATTTATTTATTTATTTATTTATTTATTTATTTATTGACAGAGATCCTTTGAAGGCTAGGTGTTCTATTATCGCAGTGTCTGGCTTATTAGAAAGAGTTCTAAAGTTTGCTTTAGTCTAGAAAAACATTTTTTTCTGCTTGTCTAAATAGAAAATGGAAGGCTAATTTTAGAGATTTCTGTTTTAATTTGCTTGAAAATCCACATTTCTGATGAACAACAGTGAATAAGAATGACCTGAGAAATTCAGGTATCTGTGCTCCATCTCTTCCAAATATGGTTAGAAAAATATCACACATAGTTTTTATTTACTATATCATGGGGTCAGATATTAAAAGTTATTGTAGATTAACAATTCTAACTCTTTAAAATTTAGATATATATTACTTCTTTAGAGAAAGAGAGAAGCAAAATTTAATTTGATGAAAAAGTCAGGAAATAGTTGAATGAGTTGACACACAAAAAGACAGTTGTTGTAGTAGGGTTCTCGGGTCCCGGGCGGCCAGAGATCCGGAGACCCATAGACCTGCCGCCCGAGACCGCTTAGCTGCCCAGCCGCCCAGGTCCCCAGAAACGACTCAGACGCTTACATTAACTTCATGCTGTTTGGCCTATGGCTCAGGCACATTGCCAGCTAGCTCTTATATCTTAAATCAACCCATTTCTATTAATCTGTTGGCCACGTGGCCCGTGGCTCACCCGTGCCTCCTTACATGTTGCTCCTTGGGCGGCTTCAGCTCGATCTGCCTGACTCCACCCTGCTTCTCCTACCTAAGCTCTGATTTCTCCTCCTACTTTTTCTATGGTGCCTGCCATTGCCCAAAACAGCTCCTTTATTTAAAGATTGAGATTCACAGCATACATAAACGCATTCCCACATCACTTCCCCCTTTCTCTCTAATCAAAAAGGAAGGTTTCAATTTTAACATAGCAAAATTACATGTAACAAAATAGCTATCAAGCAAGAATTACAGTTACAATATCTAGTCTATTTGTATTTAGCAAAATTAAAGAAAATACTCTATCATCTATTTTATCTTTATGAATCTAAAGTTTCATATCTAATATATCTTTCAAATGACTAAGAAAAACTATACCTATAACTATCTAATCTTCAACTACATCAAAGACCACAGAAGCTCCAACGGCGCACAAAACCAGAGATGATTGTCCAGGTAGCTGTTGCTGTCCTCTCCCAAATTTTGGAAGCCAGTACTTCCATACACTTCTGACTTTCAAGTGATATATCTTCCTTCTCAGGTCTTGAAAGGGTTGAAGAATAGGTATTTACGGTTACTAACTCATAATAATTCCTATTGTACATAGTCTTAGTTTAGAACCTTTTTATTTAGACAAAAGGGGGAGATGTGGCGGGATTAAGGTGTCAGATGATAAGGTCAGAAGACACTTCCGGGATCCTGGAGGGGGTGTGGCCAAGCCCATTGATAAGTGGCTGCTGGGACACGAGGAGCTCGCTCTTCCTGGTTCCTGGCTGCTGGCTGCTGGACAGACAGAATCGGAATTCATCGTGCTTCCATCACGCTTTCATCACTCATCCATCGCTTGGATCCTCCAGTCCTTGTTCAGGTGCCACCATAAGCTGTTACTAATATTCATTTAAAAACTCTTTTGTCTAGTTCTGTTAGACTAGAACAGAATCTTGTCTTTCTGAATTCTTATCTCAGTTTCTACCTTTGTGCTTGCCTCATATAAACACAAACACTTTAGGAACATATTCATAAACATTAGTTAATGTTAAAATATTAGTTAATACATGGAGTAAAGAGATATCTCAGTAGTCAATAGTACTTACTGTTCATACAGAAAACCTGAGTTCAATTCCTAGAACCCACATTGTGACTTACTACCATCTATAACTCCAGTTCTAGGTGAAATATTTCCCTTTTCTGTTTCTATGGCCACTAGGCATGCACATGGTATGAAGATAATACATGAAGAAGATATCTCCACACACATCAGTTGACACTGTGAAACTCAATTCTTGTAGCATCCTAGGGTAACTATCACAATATCTTCACAGGGTTCTAAGTATTTCACACTGAAGAATCTGAACTTTGTACAAATAATCTATTTATGTCATTCATTAGGATGGTATTGGGAGTTAGATGATATTGGAAATCTATGATGTACCTGGAAATCTGATAAAGGCTGTGGACATAGAAATAGTGTGCAGCTTAAGTGCTATACACTCCTTAAAAATAATTCATAGTTATATTTGCTTGCATACTTTACAAAATAATATGTAGACATTTGTCTATTTTATTTAGATTTTCTAACTTAATAGAATATAGGTTTTTATGGTGTATTTTCTGGGTTAGTTTAGGTTGTTGAATTTTTCATTTAATTTTGGTAGTTTTTTCAATCAAGAATTTCATCCATTTCTTTTATGCTTTCTAAGTAAATGAAGTAAAGGTATTCCCTTATAATATTCCGACTTTCTGTGGTTCTGTTGTAATGTTTCTCTCTTCATCTCTGATTGTGTTAGTTTGGGTTATTTCTGCGGTGACTGTTGTAATGTCTCCCTCTTCGTCTCTGATTGTGTTAGTTTGGGTTATTTCTGCGGTGACTGTTGTAATGTCTCCCTCATCATCTCTGATTGTGTTAGTTTGGCTTCTCATTTTTGGTTAGTTGGACAGAGTCACTCAGCTTTACCCTCTCAAAGAGCAGCTCTTGTTTTACTTTTTCCTTGTCTATTGGATTTGCTTTGGTTTGGTTTACTCTTGTTTTCTTAAATTTTTGAATTGGATCATTAAGTCATTTGTGCTTCTCTGATTTTTATAATGTGCTTATAGCTATAAATTTCCTCTTAGAGATATTCTTAATGTGCTGCCAAGGATTTGTTATGCTATTTTCATTTAGTTCCAGGAATTTAAATTTTTTTCCCAACTTCTTTTTCAATTCAGTCATTACTCAGTGATGTAGTAATTAATCTCCATGGGTTTGTGTAATTACTACAGATTCATTTGCTATCAATTTTAAGTTAACTGCATTATCATCATGTAGAATATATAGCTATTTTAACTTTTAATTTTTTTTTTAAAAAATGTATTTTGATCATTTTTTCCACCAAAATTCATTAGAACTCTTCTACCCATCAACCCTTATGTTCTCTTTCTCTCACCCTTCCCCTCAAAAATGAAAATCAAAATGACAAACAAAAGACCAACAAGACAAGAATTGCCAAAACAAAAGGAAACAAAAACAGACAACAATACCATTGAGTTAATTTTGTGCTGGCAAACTCCTGGCACAGGGCCTGTCCTGGAAATGGTGCTAAACCCACTGTGTCAATGGAGAAATGGATTTCTTGTTGTCAGTGGGTATCAATTACAAGTACTTCTTGGTTAGGAGTGGAACCACTCCTCCCTCTCAGTCCTGGAAGCCAGTCTGGCTTAACCTTGGGCAGGTCTGAAGCATGATGTCACAGTCTCTGTGACTTTATATGCACATCAGTCCTGTTGTGTCTGGAAGACATTGTTTCCTTGGAGTTATTTAATATCTCTCAATCTTAAAATCTTTCTGCTTCTTCTTCCTTCTCAGCCTTTATGGGAGCAACCTGACAATGAAAAAAATCCCATTTAGAACTGAGTTCTCTAAAGCCTCTCACTCTCTGTGTATTACCTAGTTTTGGAAACTTATCTGAAGAAGTGTCCCCAGTGAAAGCTGAGTGAGGCACTGATGCATGTCCCAGCTCAGTGTGGCCATTGGAACTCCTTTGGTAGAAATAAAGACTTAAAGGGGTAATGGAGCTACACCAAGAGGGTAGAGTGAGAGGATGGGCTTCTGTAAGCAGGCTGTAACAGGATTAGGAGACTGGTATGAAAGAACAAAAGCAACTTCAAGACTGCAACAAGAAGCAGAGTCAGCCAATATTTAATAAATATTAAAAACAAACAAATTAACAAATGGAAGCACTTCCAGACTCTTTCTATGAAGGCGGGTTACTCTAATATTCAAACCATATAAAACCAACAGAAAAAAAGAAAAAAACCCATAGGGCTGCAAAAATTCTTATTAAAATACTCTTAAGCTGAATACAGGCATATATAAAAGAAATCAATCTACCATGATCAAGTTAACTTTATTCAGGAGATACAGGGATGGTTCAGCATGTACACATTAATAAATTTAATAAATCACACTAATGGACTTAAAGATAAAAAATCATTTGATAATTTTAACTCAAAAGTACTTCTGAAAAAAATAGTATGATTTTATAGTAAAAGTCCTACAGAGCAGAACTGAAAAGAGCATACATCAATGTAATAACAGTTTTATATGAGACTTTCATAGTTAACACTGCCTTAAATGGAGAAAACCTGAAGCAATCCCATTAAAATCAAGAATGAGATAGTACTGTTCACTGTTTCCCATTTTTTTTCAATATTGTGTTCAAAGCACTAGCTGGAGCAATAAGACAAGAGAAGGAAATTGAAGCTACAAATAGGAAAAGAAGAATTAAAATGATCCTTATTTATAGATAATACTATACACAAGTGAGCCCCAAAATTCCACCAGAAAACTTCAAGAATTGCCAAGCAATTTCAGCCAAGTGGCAGTGTGTGAGCCAAAGTTTTATTTTAAATTTTAATTATTATGCCTAAGAGATCCATGCCTCTGATCTGCAAGCCCCTTGACAGGGACAGATGGTTCCTGTAATGCTGGAGGAGGCTATTGTTTGAAGGATATCAAGCCATGTATTTTCACATATTCTAAACAAGTTTGTTCAACTTATATGCACTGAATGTGCTTGATCACTTGTGGGTGAGAAATTCACAGGCAGGAAATATGTCAGGATGTATGCTTGCCTTTGATTGAATCTAATAGGAAATACTTAAGATACTGCAAAACTTAATTTAGAGTCATTTTTCAGTAACCTGGTTATTGACCTGGCCAAAGCCCATCCATGTGGCTAGATTTAATTAAATCTTGCTTCAAATTTGACTTTAAATTTTGATAATAGTTTTATTCTCCACCTCTGGGATTATCAGCCAGACACAAAACTAACAAAAATCAGTAGCCTCCTTTATACACCAACAATTAACACACTGAGGAAGACATCATGGACAAACTTTCATTTAAAACAGTCTCAACAACATAAAATATTTTATTATAATAGTTGAGAATGAGAGACATTGGAGGATTATATGGCAAATCCCCTTCAAAAAAGAAACAATATCAATAGAAAGCTGTGGTGGGATTCGGGTGTCGGCTGATAAGGTCCAAAGACACTTATCCAGAACCCCAGGCCCCTGAAGGGGCATGGAAACCCCATTGATAAGGGGCTTCTGGGACACAAGAGCTCCTTCCTGGTTCCTGGATGTTGGAGAGACAGGATCTGAATCCATCGTCCATCCATCGCTTGTCCACCATTCTAGACTCCAGTCCCTGTTCAGGTGCTACTATAATCTGTTACCTGTACCGTGAGTGTTGGTTTATATTTTAATAAATATCTATCCTGCACTGGTGCCTTCTAAGTAAAACTTAGCCTACAGGAAGCCATTGCAGCAAGTCCTTAAACCTATGATAGAGATGTTGAAGTGTAGTTCTTTACAGCTGATGGTTTCTGGCATGGAGAGTGGGGAAGGACTCAGTTATTTTTAAGAGACTGGCTACTGGGATCTTGACGATACTCCAGTATATGAGCAACACAGACTGGACTTGGTGTATGTTTTTTCTTTCTGGGAGGAGGGAACAAGTGTGGGAAGGTGGATCTTGGAGGAATGAGAAGCAAGTGAGATGGGGATGCATTGTGTGAAATTCCAAAATAATCAAAAATATTATTTTTGGGGAAGAACCATGATAGGACTGGCAGTGGTAGACTGTTTAACACATTTTCTGCCCTCAAATAAACATAACTAAAGAGGTAACATAGCCCTACAATGACTACCTTAAATCTCTAAAGAAAGAGATTGAACAAGATATTAGAACTCCCACGCTCACAGAATGGTAGAATTAATATTGTGAAAATGACAATCCTTGTGAAAGCAGTTTACAGATTCAATGAAATTCCAACCAAAACATCCACAAAGGAAATGAAAAGATCCCCAAATTCATATGGAAACACAAAAGACCCCAGATAGTCAAAGCAATCCTGAATAAAATAACAATGCTGAAAGAATTGCTAAATTATCTATTAAACAATATCACAGAGATACAGGCCCAAGTTAGACATGGAAATTAATGAAATACAATAGAAGACCCAATATAATGGTCCTAATTACAGTCATCTGTTATTTGACACACAAGCTAAAAACACACACGGAAGAAAAGGCTGCTGTTTACCAGTCTTGGTTTGGTGAACCTGAGAGAACAGAGCCAAAAATGAGGCTGAGTAAAGTCTCCTGCAACAGCCAACTTTTCTCTTCAGTCAATTCATACTCTGAGGGTTAAGAAGAGTCACCTGAATGAGATGTTCAATCCCAATAACAAGCCACACCTGGCAAAACCGTGTTTATCATTAGAGGTCTATGAGTAACAACAAATGTGGTTAATTCACTCCTGTAGGCGGAGTTTTACTTACAAGGCACCAGTCTAAGATTAATATTTATTAAAATATAAATCAACACTCACGATATAAGTAACAGCTTATAGTGGCACCTGAAAAGGGACTGGATCTTAAACAAATAGCAATGGAAAAACTGGACATACACATGCAGAAAAACAAAATTAGACTCAAGCAATACAGGTTATTGCTTTTTTCCTTGATTGACTCTAATATCTTGAAGGTAAGTCTCTGTTGATGAAGACAAGGTACCGGCTTTCTAGAAACAGGACTTGGAGTGATTTGACCTGGAGCCTTACTTTCAAATTGCTAAGATAGAGAAACCATCAATAGTCCTAGGCTATGAACGTCATAATAATGAGCATGCAAAGTTATCTCCAAGGTGCAAGAGTAGCACCTATACATTGGCAGTATCCACTATCTGTCTAATTGGAATTAAGTCCCACTCAATAGGAAGAAAATATGTTTAGCAATGTAAAAGTAGCCAAGTGGTTATGGTTGTGGTTGGTGAAGTCATGGCACCTTGAGGAGAATATATGACTGCAATTTTGCCAAATGAACATAATCTCAACTTCATATTTAGTGTTTATTCTTATAACCATATTAAAGAAGCCATTACCCAACATATAAGAGACTTCTTTGGTAGCAGGCAGAGACTATAAGGAAGAAGCTACAATTGGTTAAAATGCAGAGAATAACTGACTAGAGGGTACTTTTACCCCAACTGTTACATCTAAAGCAAAACTACTGTACCTAAGACTCAGGGACGCTGAGAAAGGGGGGATGGAGAGACAGTAAGAGCCAAGGACCAGTACAGCTGCTGCAAGACTGAATCTTCTAGATATGACAGAGAAGTTACACCCATGAAATCTCAACAGCACATGAACATGCCAATGTGGATGGGTACTGAATAAATATCTATTTGAAGAGTTGCAAGCACCTAATTGAGGGGAGGGGATTGATCTTACCTCAACTGGATATGCCAGACTGCCTTGACTCCTCTTGGGAGTACTTACCCTCTCTGATGAATAGATGGGGAATTAAGGTAGGAGGAAGCTAGGGGATGATTGAGAAGAGAAGAGGAAGGGGGAACAGTGGTGAGTATGTTAAAAATTTTTAAATAAAAAAGAAAAAAATTTAAAAAATGAATTAAAAGTGAAATGATGTGCATATAACACAAGGCTTCTTCTATTCCTGCTGCCTGCTTTGGAAATGCTGTGGGCAACAATTTTAGATAAACAAAGTGAATGTTTTGAGATGAGACAATTTCAGGAGATGTGTTTGCATATTTGCAATCTGCTGTGGACACCAACAGATGCCACTATTTTCAAAATGACATTTTCTAGGGGAGACAAAACAAATATTGAAGAATTGATTTATTTTCTTTGTTATAGGAAATGAAAATGCAACACTGGCTGTATTCAGCATTAAATAAACTCTTACAAATCTATGCCCTTCCCTGAACTCGAAAACCCAGGCTATCCTGGTTGATCACCACTAACTGATAGTAATGCACTATTACTTGAAGGCAGCACTTACATAACTTATTGAACATGGAGAAGTTGATGAATAGTACTGACTAGTATTCATGCACTAGATGGTACAATGCACAATACGATAATGTAAGCACCAGTATAGCTACAAACCATTTGATCTACAGTGGTGACCTGCTGCTGGCATGATTTGATGATGCTGTAGTAGTACAAAAGTTGTAGAGGGAAGAAATATCTGATTAGATTGAAAGTCCACGTTATGAGATGGAACCCATGCCTGACACTGGCCGTGTGGTCCAGAACTTGAGACCAGATAGATCACAGACATAGGTGAAGAATAAACACCACTGTTCTGCTAAAGAAACAGAAATAAAATGACTCCCAATGACATTCTGCTGTTCTCATAGATCAGTGTGCTATTCAGTCATCATCAGGAAAGCTTCCTTCTGCAGCAGATAGGAACAAATACAGATACCCACAACCAGACAATGTGTAGTGAGAAGCTTTGAAACTAGGAACAATTTAGGATTAGGAAATCAGTCCTAAATGAGATGTCTCCATCAAACCTCTGTTCTCGTGGAAGAAGAGGAGACAGAAATATTTTAAGAGCCAATGAGGATAGAAGATACCAAGGAAACAGGGCCTTCCAGACACAGAAAGGCTGATGCACGTATGAACTCACAGTGACTGTAGCCAAACGCACATGGCCTGCACAGGTTTAAGCCAGATGGAGTCCCAGCACTGAGAGGAGAAATAGACACAAGCCCCCACCCCTAAGCCAGAAACTATCTCCAATTGACAGTTGCTTGCAAAGGAAAAATGAGTTTTCTCTAACAGAGTCTCACTGGGTATCCAAATTACACTTCAGGGCAGGCTCCATGCCCAGTGTTAGATGGCTGACACAAAATGAACTTAGTGGTGTTTTGGAAAGCTGTTGTCTCATAATGCTTTGTCTTTTTTTTTTTAACATTTATAGACATTTTGCTTATACATTATGGTTTCTGATTTTGTGTTCTCATGGGATTTCTATGTGTGTGAGAATGTGCATACCTCTGTTTATATGTTTTCTTTTTGCTAGTTTCAATTTTTTTTTAAAAAAAACTTTAATCTGATAGAAAAGATTCTGTGACCACAGCTGATCTTAGTTTTTCAACAGGCTTTTCACTGCATGTGACATTCCTTTCTTATATTTAAAATACCAGCCATGTTGATCAAATTCTCAGCTTCCCTGTACATGTTGCCCCATGATGTGTGGCCATGCTGTCCCCTGGTCTCTAGGTTACTGGGGGTTTGAGTCTCAGCAGAAGTATACTGTCGTTTCCTGAATCACAGAGAAAGTGAAGGATATTAGCCTTACTTAGTAAGACTCAGATAAAAATTTACTATACATTGGTATTCTGCATAGTGTCAGCAGTAAATGGGACTGACCCACTTATTTCCTATGAGGAGTCCTAGCCTAAAGAGACCCTGGTCCAGAGGTCTTAGCCTGGAAGGACTTGGACTGTAACCAGGACAGCCTGCAAGGAGGACATGACAGGTGTAGGCCCCTGATTCAGTGAGATGCAAGACAACTCTTAGCTTCTAACCTTAGGCCCAGTTGGCTCTGTGGTAACAGAAAAACTAGACATTCTTTTCCTGAGAAGGGACAGTTAACAATAGAACAGTCTCCAGGTACACATCTTCTGATATGCCAATATAGATAAATAAGCCTTAATGACCACTGCTGACTGTTGAAACTTCCCTAAAACTCAGAGCAGCAAATGAATTCATAACAAGTGCCCCTAGCCTGAGCCTGTACCAATCCCAGGACTGTAACCCCACAGCTCTGAAGTCCCTATAACCATCTCCTTCAATTAAAAATTCTTGCCTTGTGCTGCTCAGCATCTCTCCTACTCCACTACTGCATTGGATGGGTGAAGTGATTCAAGCTAACTAGTCAATAAAGAGACCCTTTGCTGTTACATTGGACCTGGTCTCTTGGTGGTCTTTTAGGGGAGGTCTAGACTCTGGGCACAACACCTACCAAAAGGTTTGAAGTCGTGACATGCATAATGCCCCTTTTTCTAGAATATTCTCCTGGTGTTTAGACTTCTCAAATAAGTAGCAGCACATCCTGCTGGGCAATGTTGATTTTGACAGCTTCAGTTGGAGAACTGCCACATAGCACAGGCTAGTTCTCTGATGTCTCACTGACTCACTGAATGAAATTTTCGGTAAGAGCTCCAGCTTAGAACCAACCTCTTAGATAAGTTAGATTTGATTCCTCCTGACAGAGTTCTTGTGGGTGGGTGGGATACACTAATGAGTCACGTTACAGAGTGTCAATTTTTATAGAAACTATATTCAAGGTAAGAAAAGGTGGCTGACAGTAACAAATGGGGGCAGGGCATCTAAAATGTTCCTGAATAACAATGAAATGAAGAAACCAACATGGGGTACTGAATGTGAGAGGGGCAGTGTGAAGATCATGTGGCTGGCCAGGCCTCTTGATGGCAGCTATCTGTGAGCACCCGAATAGCAGTCACCTACAGGGACTGCTGAGATCTGAGATGCAGTTTTCCTCTCCATAGACAATGTGCAGCCCCAGGAATCTTTAGGAGCCTCTTCTGGATAATAGTCTGAAAAGAAGGCACTGTATGTGCTAGGCATCATTTCAGAGCAGGAAAAAAAGTACAACATGCCACATGGTGGAGTTCTGTGTAGAAGATGGTGGGAAGTCAGACGGTCCGACAGAACTTAGCAGTCATCATGGGTGGTAGAATTTTGTTCTTTGGCTGAAGAAGGGTCTATGTAGGATGTGACAGGGGAGGAACATTGACTTATTTTCATTTTTCAAAGACTGGTTTGTTTTTCTATGGTAGAATGGATTTAGGGGTAGAGATAGAAGTAAGTGGATAGTCAGGAGGCTACAGGAGGTTAATTATTATGTTGGCTAATTTTATGTTAACTTGACACAAGTTAGAATTATCTGAAATTATCCATAAGACCTGACTATAGAGAATTTTCTTAATTAGGGATGAGAGAGGGTCCAGCCCATTGTGGGTGGTGCCATCTCTGGGCTGGTGGTCCTATACTCTATAAGAAAGCAGAATGATCAAGTTATAATAAGCGAGCCAGTATTCAGTGCTCTTTTATGGCCTTTGCATCAACTTCTGGCTCCAGGTTCCTGCCTTATTTGAGTTCCTGTCCTGACTTCCTTCAGTGATGGACTGTGATGTGGAAGTGTAAGCCAAATGAACTCTTTCTTCGCAAGCTTACCTTTGGCCATATTGTTTTATCATGGCAATAGAAACCTTAACTAAAGACAATCGCCTTGGGAGATGATGATATCAAGGACCAGAGAATCAGCAGTAGAGAGGTGGAAAACAGAGACAGATGGAAATACTTCTCAACATCAGTTGGTCCACGTGGAGGAAAAATGGTACCTAGCTATGCATGTGGGCAGATGGTGATCATTCTCCTGAAGCAGGAATGTGGGTATAAGAAGCAGAATAGAGAATGGGCAAAAACCCAAGAGTTATTTTCTTTAGCTGTGTCATGGTTAACAATGAGAATGAGACATCCCAGGGGAATGTCAAGTTGGCATTTGGGCATGACAGACAGTGAGATAGTCAGGACTACAGGCATAATTTTTGGAGTCATCAACAAATAGGTGCTCTTTGAAATCTTTGGCCAGCTTGGACAGTGTAACCTGTGGATGTTCTCCCTCCCCAAAGCATACCAGGATTCCTATGTCCTAGGATCTGCTGAGCCTGCCTGGCTCTGGTTGCTGTAAAGCATGGCTAATATGTCTCCTTCCTGAGCACAGCTGGTACCCTGCTAGGAGAAGAAAATGTTCAGAATCAACATCATCCCCCAGGAGACACCATGCTGAATTCTAGCCCCAACCATCTCCTCTGTGCTTCCTAGCCACTTCTCTTAACCCTACCCCATATTTATATGAACAGTTCTGTATTTTCCTCTGATTGTGTTTGCTTCTTTGGCATGACCATGACATCCCCTGGGTTGATTAAGATATCCTGGGGTTGTGTTAAGACCGTCGTGCATGTATTCTGTTCATTGGCTTTTGCTGGAGAACTGATTTTAATTTTAAGGAATTTTAAATTTAAAAACTGTACAATTTGTTCTGGAATGTTCATTTGTAGATTTGTGTTCCTGAATTTTCTAATGTTTGAAAGTCTCCACATTTGATTTTTTTTCCCAATGTTAAAAATTAGGTCAGTTCATTATAATCAGCAGCAAGAAGCTCTAACTTTAAATGATTTTGCCCAGAACAGCCGAATGAAATTTCAAGGTCAGCATGCGCTTTCTGGATGCTCTAAATCAAACAGAGGTGTGAACTTGAACAGAGTAAGTCCAGCCAGGGATGGATAGTTAATGGCCAAGTTGGTCTAGCTGATCAACCAGTAAGCCAGTAACCTCCTTCTTCATGAACTCCAGAGGACCTGTTCTGATTTCTCCATTCTTTTTTCTGTGTGCTGTGTTTTATGTGAATCATTACATTTTGTTTGCTGCACTAAGACTTTTTCTTCCTGCTGCTCTTGAGAAGTAGCTGCAGTTCTGATTTGCAGGCGTTCTTGGCTCTGACTTATAGTAGGAGGCATTTTCACATTCCATGTGTGTCTCTAATAAGATTCAGTAGTGCTGATTGGAGAAAATACAGTTTCTGGATTTTTGTGGTTAAGAGTGTTATTATTTAAGTAGTAGATGTGATAAATATATATTTTTTAAAGTTCTTACATTAAAAAAGAACTGAATTTTTCTCAGATTTCGCCATCTAGTTAATAATATACCTTGAGATCATTTAAGACTATGTATTCACCCTACTATCCTGCTGTGTACTCAGTCTGTTTAAATTTAACCCGCAAGTGTATAGAACCTCATTGTATCTTGGATGTCTCATGTAATCAGCTTTTACAATCTAAGCTGAGTGTGTAGTTTTACTTGTTATACATTCTCCCTTGCTTCTGACCCAAAGCTATATATGTGTATATATGCATATTCCACTAAGTTAAAAGCAACCTTAAGCAAAACAAATATCTCATAAATTTTGGAAGCAGTGTGTGGGAATAGGTTGATCTGTATGCAGTTTTGGTCACTATTCTTGGTTAGTAGAGCTTAAAAAGTAATTTCTTCTCTTGTAAAATTCAGATTTCTGTAAAAAAAAATTCCTTGTTCTGTTCCTATACCATGTTTTCTGTGCTGTTTAATAATTATTGAGCAAAGTTATTCTTTATTGGGGACAGAAAGATGTAGACATTGACATGTACTTTAAACTTAGGATTTATCAGGGTATAAATGTATCACAAGCCAAAAGCCATCTATGCATGCCTGTGACTCCTTTTAAGTGTTTGCTTCCTGAAGCCTGTCAAGCCCTATGTTCCTGCTTTGCCTACCATCATGATCTTGAAGACACAGTACAGATGCTCTGGAGCAACATAGTTGGGTCAGTCGCCACAGAAGGCATGAAGCTAGTGGCCCCTCTTAATCCCATGCTATTGCTTCTCCATGGTACAACTGGGTCTGGATAATAGTTGGCAAATGCCTTCCATACAATCTGGGCTACTCTCAGTACCTATGTCTTCCCATGTATACTGCTGTCATGTCAGCATAAAGTGCAATGGGATATGAGTGTTGACTGATTAGTCTAAACAAATATGCAGAAACTTTCCCCAGATACAAATGTAAGAACAATTAGTATTTTCTCTTTAGCAAATATATGCTCCAAAGCCTGGTGGGCCAAATATCAGAAGCCTCTACAGTATTTGTCTTTGGATGACACCAAATCAAAGTAAATTCAGATGCGAGGGTTTTTGTTACCCATTTTTGTGTTTTTCACATTTCTCTGGAAACAAATGCTTAGCTTGGCAAAAATATGTGCTGAACAGTTTCTCTTTTAAATGATCCATAGCTTTAAGAGTTTTATTAAAAAGAGCACACACATTAAACTTTGCTGGCTTATACCAGTTCAATTGGCCATCAGACTGTGAACTGAACTCCCAAACAGTGAGCCCAAGTTAACCTCTCCTCCTTTGTAGCTGTTTTACTTCAAGTGTTTTGTCAGAGATGGAAAGCTCATTCTCTTACCTATTTGTAGTCACAATGACATATCTGAAGGGTTCAAATTGCCTTTCTCATAATAAACAACTTATTATTATAATAATTTTGTGTAAAATGTTCATAGTTCTTTTTTATTATTCATGTTGAATCATTTTGGGGGCATTCCAAGAAGAGTTAGAAGCTCCCAGAAACCTTGAGAAAGGAAGTTATTGTCTTAGAGTGATGTCTCATGAGTTGGTAAAAGAATGGTGATAAATAACTACATGAGTGTAGGGAAAGGATGGCACAAAGCAGAAAGAGGCATGGGACATTTCAGATTGAAGCATAGCTTCTAGGGATGTACACATTCTTCTGTACCATGGCTGTACTTTGAATCAAGATACAGTTGAGGTACAAAAGGTGTATTGTCACATCTTCCATGTTAGTGAAAGAATTTATGGGATTTGAACTCTCTGCTTGTTCATGTGGATGTGATTGAGACATTCCACAGGACCAGACACATACATAGTGAAAATTCTTATGGCCTGGGAAGAAGTCAGTTTCAATATGCCTGATCTAGTCCATTTGTGTAGCAATATCTTGTATTATTCTATTTATTCAATTCATTTCTCTCATATTATATGTTTATTCATCCAGTTTTAATATCCCAACTTGAAGTATAAGGCGGCTCATCTAGAAAGAAGGCTTCTTTATTCAAGTTCATGGTTAGTGGCCAAGGCACTGTAGCCTCTCATGTCTGCTTTAGGCTTCCCAATAGTTTTTCAGAGCATTTCCTTCTGCCTACCTATCAATCAGAGATAATTTTTCTGTGTTGTATAACAGAGACACTCCATAAGTATAACCTTTGGATCACAGCTGCTAAGAGAGAATCTACTAGCAAAGAACAGGGCTTATTCCCTTAGCCACAGATCAGTAGTAGGAAGTAGTTGGTGTCAGCTGGATTCATCTAGTTCATTACTACAGCACTCTGGTATTATCTATCCATTATTATTATTGTTTTATTTAGTATTTATCTATCCAGCTTTAATACTTAGCATCAGTGATTGACTAAAGCTGATATACCATCTCAAGTCCTGTTGAGATTAGAGATTCTTATATATTGGGTTAAGGAACTAATGTTGGTTAGGAAATATATGAACGTAATTCCTTTTCTAGAGAGGCAGAGGAAGTAGGGTTCAGAGTTTAAGGCCATCTTGAGCTTCACAGTGAGGTCTTATCTCAAAACAGCAATGACAGCAACAACCAAAGAACTAATTCCAATACTATGGAATTCAGTTTCTACCAAGATTAATTCATTTTTTTTGTTCCTGATAGAATATACTTACATGCAAATGACAGTCTGATATGTGTTGAGTGCAAAAACATTAAAAACACGAAGGAGCAGAATTGAGTTATATGAGTGTTTTGTGTTTACAAACATGTAGTCTATAAAAAGAGAACATTTTAATATAAATAAATGACTTGGTATGATTGCATTGTATTTTAAGAACTATAAATTAAAGAAGAAGTAAGTAAAATATTGAAGTCAAATTGAGTTTTAAAACAGACTGTTTGCTTAGTTTTTGTTGTCCTTTTGTTTGTTTATCATATTCAGCTTTAGCTTCATGACATGGTCTAAGTTTACATTGTTTTCTGGGGGTTTGTATGTGGGGGGATATTTTTAAACATATTAAAAGCAGTCAGAGATATCAGAGGCATCTACCCACAGTCAGTCTAGGAGGATCACACAGTGATAACTCACACATTTAATCCCAGCACAGGGAATATCCTGGAAGTGGTGATTTACGTCCGTCCTTAATCCAATCTGAGCTCAAGGTCATCCTACTTTACAGAAGGAGTTCCAGGCTCCCAAGCAGGCAGTGGTGGTGCCATGCCTTAACTGAGCAGAGAAAGTATTTAAGGTAGGCATAGAAAGACAGAGAGGTAGAAGAAGCCAAGAGGAACAAGGATAAGGAACCTGGAAGACAGCTGTGTGAGATATGACTCATGTTTACTGTCTCTAATATCTCCGCTTTCCCCAGAGATCTGGCCCTGAGTTTCCTTTATTCGTGCAACATTTGTAGTCTCCTCTCATATGAGGAGCTAAGTCTACAATGAGGTGCTGATGCCTTTTAGTACTACTGTCCTTTCTGTCACCATGTAAGAAGTAGATGAAACTTAGCTCTGGTTGGAAGCTGGCAAATGGGAAATTACACAAGCACTCTAGCTACTCAGTCTTGCTGTAACTGTTTTTCTCAGAACACAGAGATGACATTTCTTTGACTCCAATGAAGAATATCTTTCTACAACTGTCAAAGAGGTGATTCTCCACATATGTCATTTGCCCTTCCCAGAACCCACACAGTGAGCTGTGTAGGTGGAGCCTCTTCAGGCTGGCTTTTCTAAGGTTCACACTTACCAGCTTGAGACGTTCACATCATGTCATTTATGAGAAATTTCATAACAGATGAATTCATGTGATATTAAAGAAAAAATTGCTCCTTGACATTACCTATTTCCTCAGATCAGGATCCCTATTTTTAATTATGTTTCCATCTGTAAGTGACCCAAAAGACAAATTGAAGAAGATGAGGAGGAGGGGGAGGAGAAGGAAATGAGAAGGGGAAGGAAGATGAAGATGATGAGGAGGAGGGAGAAGAGGAGGATGAGAATTCGCTATCCACATTGCCCTTGTGATAATTTAATTAGACCTCAACAATTAAGATTCTGAGAGTATTGGCATCCAAGGATGCTTCTAGACTGCCCACACTGTACTCCAAGCCAATAATAACTTAAATATAAAAACAATCAATTAAATATAATGTCACTACTTTAGGGACTCAGGTTTTGTTTTTTATTGATTTGAATGTTATATTTTAAGATGATGGCTTTTGTTTACCAAAAGCTTTTGGAAAGTAGAAGTTCCCTGACAGTGAGCTTTCAGGAGGCTTTCTCTTACATGCCATAGCTGTACACTTCAGAAGGACTGTGGGTTCATGAGAAGCTTTATTCCAGCTGCTGATTATGTTTCTTCTTTACATCCAGACACAGTTGAAATTTGCATAATATTAAAGTATTTGCAGATTTTAATAGAAGTATAGGTCATGTATTACCATGTTTATGGTATCTGTTGTTTTTATAGAAGTATAGATCACGTGTCACTATGCTTGTGGTGTCTGTGAACTGATGCTATGTGTTTCCCTATAGATGCATGTTGGACAAATGTTTTCCACTGGACAAGCAGATAATACAATATTCTCAGACTACCCCACCTTGGTTGATAGTTTTCTGCATGAACTCCAGGCCACCGGGGTGAATGTATATCCTGGAGTGTACATTTTAACTACAAACCAAACACTTATTATTAATACCAGAATCTTATACATTAGGCTACTGTCACTCATCTTAATCAATCACCAGACCAGGTATTAGGTATCTTCCCTTCTAGAGAGATAGCTGCCTACACAAACTCAGGAATCCCAAGCTTTCATATACTGCTTTACCTGGTGCTTTCCTTGAAAATCACAATGAAGTCTGTTGCATAGAGCTGCTTCTTCCTCTTTCCCTCTGCTATGCGCTAAAATTGCCCCTTACCCCTGTAGCCCTGTAACTAGAGTTATGCTCTTTCTCATTGAATTGTGAGTGTAATTAACTTGTTTGATTTTTGTCAACTTATGTCCTATTGACATCATTCTTGTGGCTTAAAGGAACCAGTTAAAATGGGATGGATGCTAAGAATCTGATGCTTGTGAGGTGAGAGGTTCCTACATCTTGGAGGTCACTGAGACACGTTCCCAACTATTCTATTTGTATGGAGTTCTAGTGGTATGTAGGAAAGAGAGGTAGTTATGATCACTGAGGTTAATGGGTGTGCGTTGGACCTCACTTAAGATCTGCCTACCCATCTTGCTTGGACACATTAGGTTCTTCACTGAACTTTTCAGAAAATTCAACCACAAAGTGTGTGTGTGTGTGTGTGTGTGTGTGTGTGTGTGTGTGTGTGTGTGTGTATGTGTGTGTATGTGTTATCATGTTGCATTGTTTTCTTTTCCTATTAGAAACACACTTCTCATCACTGATCTGCCTTTTATGATGGACATGTTGTGAAAGTGACTTTAGAGTTGCATTTCACTAACTGGGATCTGGTTTTTTGTTTCACAGTCATATGGCATCAGGCAAAGACTCAACACTGGCTAGATTTGGATTGAAAGAATGAATAAGTAAGTCATTTAACTCCTATATTGGGTTGTTTCAAATCTATCTGTACATGCTTATTATTGTTATTATTTTATTAAATAAATGACAGTTTTATCAATGTATCCCCTGCTCCCCTTCCCTTCATTCTTCCCAATCCCTCCCAGTCAGCCTCCAGCCTTGCCCCTTCCCCCAAAGAGAAAGAAGTCCCAAGGTGGGTCAGCTCAGCATGTCACATCCACTCCAGGCAAGTCTGATTTACTCATCCCAAAGTCAATGTTGAGTTAGGTATTTCCCTGCAGGGAATGGGCTCCAAGGTGCCAGCCCATGAACAGGAACACAATCTGACTCACCCCTTGTGGCTCCACATACTGCCCATGCCAATCCACAGTTGCCTACCCTTGGAGGGCCTAACTCTTTTTTTCTGATGGATCTCTAGTGGCTATTCTTGATACAGTGAGCTCCCCAGAGCTCCAGCCAGCCATCACTGTGGGAATTTTCCTTGTAATCCCTATTCCCCTTGTTCATGCAGACTCTCTTCCCCTGCTTTCAGCTGAACTGGGAGCTTGGCCCAGTGCTCAGTCATGGATCTCTGCCTCCACCGCTATTCTTTATTGGATGTAGGTTCTGTGATACATTTAGGATGTTTGTGCGTTTGATTATAGGGGAAGTTCTGTTTATGCACCCCCTCCACTTAGAGACTTGGTCAGGGACATCCTGTGAGTTCTTGGAATTTTCCGTAGCACCTGGTTTCTTTCCAACCCCACATTGGCTTACCCTATCGAGATATCCATCTCTTTCTATCTCCCTCTTTGCTCCTCTCACTCAACCATCTCCTTCTTTCAAGATTTGTTCCCAACTCTTCTTGGTTGCAACCCATTATGATCCCAATTTGCTAAGGTGATCTTCTCTATTTTCTCTTCTTAGGGGACTCTCTGGATGTCTCTCTTAAGTTCCTTCGAATCCCAAGCTGCTCAGGGGTTGCGGTTTGCAGCTCGGGTATTCTTGCTTTTTGTCTAAAATCCATTTATGAGTGAGTATATCACATGCTTGTGTTTCTGGGCTTGTGATACCTCACACAGGAGGATATTATTCAGGTCCATTCATTTGCCTCAAAATTTTAGGATGTCTTTTTTTTTTTTTATTACTGCTGAGTAGTACTACATTGTGTAGATGTACTACAGTTTGTTAATCCATTCTTCAGTTGAGGAATATCTAGGTTGTTTCCATGTTCTTGCTATTACAAATAATGCTGCTGTGAACATAATTGAGCTAAAGCCTTTGGGGTACAAATGTGCATTCTTTGGGCATATGCCCAATAGTGGTATTATTGGATCCTTAGGAAGATTGATTCCCAGTTTTATGAGGAATAACCATACTGTATTCCAGAGGGGCTGTACGAGTTTACAATCCCACCAACAATGGAGGAGTGTTACCCTTCTTCTGCATCCTTTACAGCATTGGCTGTCATCTGTAGTTTTGATCTTGGCCATTCTGACAGGTGTATGGTGGTATCTCAAAGTTGTTTTGATTTGCATTTCTCTGATAATTAACAATGTTGAGCAATTTTTTTAACTGCCATTCAGCCATTTGTAATTCTTCTATTGAGAATTCATTTTTTTTAGCTCTGAACCCCAGTTTTTAATTGGGTTATTTATGTTTCTGGGTTCTAGTTTCTTGAGTTCTCTTTGTATTTCAGAGATCGGTACTCTATCGGATATAGTATTGGTGAAGATCTTTTCTCATTCTGTAGGCTGTCAATTTGTCTTACTGACTGTGTCCTTTGCCTTATAAAAGCTTCTCAGTTTCAGGAGTCCTGTATATTGATTGTTTTTAGTGTCTGTGCTACTGGTGCTATATTTATGAAGTAGTCACAGGTGCCAATGCATTGGAGGGTATTTTCTGCTTTTTTTTTTTTTTATCAAGTTCAGTGTAGCTGAGTTTATGTTGATGCATTTGATCCACTTGGATTTGAGGTTTGTGCAGGTCATAGGATTTGATGTACTTACATTCTTCTACATACTACCATCCAATTATGCCAATGCCATTTTTTGAAGATACTATCTTTTTTTTCCATTGAGTATTTTTGGCCACTTTGTCAAAATTCAGATGTTCAGAGGTGTGTGGGTTAATGTTGGGGTCTTCGATTTGATTTTATTGTGCCAGTAACAAGCTGTTTTAATTACTGTATCTCTATAGTATAGCTTGAAGTCAGGAATGGTGATTCCTCCTGAAGTTCTTTTATTGAGTAGGATTGTTTTGGCAATCTTGGGGTTTTGTTATTCCGTATGATGTTGAGTATTGTTCTTTTAAGATCTTTAAAAAATTGTGTTGGGCTTTTGAGGGGCTTGGATTGAATCTGTAGACTGCTTTTGCTAAAATTGCCATTTTTACTATGCTGATTCTATCTATCCAGGAGCATGGGAGATCTTACCATTTTCTGATATCCTATTCAATTTCTTTCTTCAGTGACTTAAAGTTTTTGCTAAATAGGTCTGCTACCTCTTTGGTTAGAGTTATGCCAAGATATTTAGTGCTATTTGTAGCTATTATAAAGGGTGATATTTCCTTTACTTCTTTTCCCTTAGTGTATAGGAGGGTTGTTCTTTTTTAAAAATCAATCTTGTACCCTGCTACATTGCTATTAGCTGTAGGAGTTCCTTGGTAGAATTTTGGGGGTCACTTATGTATATGATCATATCATCTACAAATAAAGAAAGTTTGACTTCTTCCTTTCCAATTTTTATCCTCTTAATCTCCTTTTGTTCTCTTATTGCTTTAGCTAAAACTTTGAGAACTATATTGAATAGATAAAGAGACAGAGGACAGCATTATCTTGTTTCTGATTTTAGTGGGATAACTTTGAGCATTTCTCCATTTAGTTTAATGTTGGCTGTCAGCTTGCTGTATATCACCTTTATTATATTCCTGAACTCTCTAAGCCTTTTATGAAGGAATGTTGGATGTTGTCAAAGGCTTTTTCAGCATCTCATAAGATGATCATGTGCTTTTTTTTTCTTTCAGTTTTTTTTTATATGATGGATGACATTCATAATTTTTTTTTATGTTGAGCCATCCCTGCATTTCTGAGATGAAACCTACTTGGTCATGGAGGATGATTTTTTAAAATATGTTTTTAAATTCAGTTTGATAGAATTTTATTGAATATTTTTGCATCAATATTCACGAGAGAGACTGACTTTAATTCACTTTCTTTGTTGCATCTTTCAGTGGCTTGGGAATCAGAGTGACTTTGGCCTCATAAAAAACGTTCAGCAATGTTCCTTCAGTATCTACTGTGTGGAACAGTTTGAGAAGTATTGGTATTAGTTTTTCTCTGAATGTCTGGTAGAATTCTTCACTGAAACCATCTGATCTTAGGCTTTTTTATTTTTTAACTTGGGAGACTTTTAATAAAAGCTCTAATTTCCTTTGGGGCTATAAGTCTGTTTAGATCTTTAATCTGACCCTGATTTAATTTTGGTAAGTGGTACCTGTCCAGAACTCTGTCTGTTTCTTTTAGGTTTTCTATTTTAGTGGAGTATAGATTTTTAAAGTATGACCTGATGATTCTTTAAATTTCATGAGTGTCTGTTGTTATGTCCCCCTTTTAACTTCTGATTTTATTAATTTGGATACTCTGTCTCTACTTTTTGGTTGCTTTGGATAAGGATTTATCCATCTTCTTGACTTTCTCAAAGAACCAAGTCTTTGATTCATTGATTTTTTTTTTTGTATTCTCTTTTTTCTATTTTATTGATTTCAGCCCTAAGTTTGATTATTTCCTATCTTCTACTCCTTCTAGGTGAGTTTGCTTCTAGTTGTTCTAAAGCCTTTAGCTGTGCTGTCTCTTGTGTGAGATTTCTCTAGGTTTATCATATAGGCATTTAATGCTGTGAGTTTTCCTCTTAACACTGCTTTTATTGTATCTCATAAGTTCGCATATGTTGTGGACTCATTTTTATTAAGTTCTAGGAAGTCTTTGATTTCCTTCTTATCTTCATTCTTAGCACAGAGGTGGTTCAATTGAGAGATGTTTAGTTTCTATGAATCTGTAGGCTTTCTGTGATTTTTGTTTATCTAACTTTAGACCATGGTGGTCTGATATGATACAAGGAGTTATTCCCATTTTTGTATTTATTTATATTTATTTATATGACCAACTATGTGGTCAATTTTAGAGAAAATTCTATGAGGTTCTGAGAAATATGTATATTCCTTTGTGCTTGTATGAAAGGTTCTCTATATATCTATTAAGTTCATTTGAGTCAAAACATCTGTTAAATCCCTCATTTCTCTGTCTAGTTTCTGTCTGATTGACTTATCCAAGTGGGAAAGTGGGGTATTGAAGTCTCCCACTATTAGTGCATGTGGTTTGATGTGAGGTTTAAGTTTCAATAGTATTTCTGTTATATATATATTCTTCATGTTAGGATGTGACTTTTTATAGGTGGACTGAGCCTGTTGATATTAGGGATATTAATGTCTAATGATTGTTATTTCCTGTTATTTTTGGTGGGAGCTTGTGTGTATTTCCTTTCTTTGGATTTTTCTTCAGTGGGATTATAGAATGTTTGTGGTTTCATGGGTTTATCTGGTTTCCTTATGTTGTAGTTTTTGCTCTATTGTTTTCTGTAATGCCAGATTTGTGAATATGTATTGTTTAAATCTGGTTTTGTTATGAAATATCTTGTTTTATTCATCTATAGTGATTGATAGTTTTGAGTTGGGTTGGCAGGTATGCTCTTTTAGTGTCTGTAACATCTGATCAGGACCTCTTTCCTTTCATTGTTTTCATAGAACAGTAGAGTGCTATTCTGATTGGTCTTCCTTTATAAGTAATTTGGCCTTTTTCCTTTACAGCTCTTAGTATTTTTTCTTTGTTCTGTAAGTTTAAGTGGATTCATTACTATGGGGTGAGCAGAGTTCTTCAGGGGGTCTAGTCCATTTGGTGTTCTGTAAGCTTCTTGTATCTTTATAGACATTTCCTTCTTTAGGTTGGGAAAGTTTTTTTTTATGATTTCTGTTGAATATATTTTCTGTGCCTTTGAGCTGGTATTCTTCATCTTAGATTCCAATTATTTTCAGATTTGGTCTTTTTATGGTGTCCCTGATTTCTTGGATGTTTTGTATTATAACTCTTGGTTTTAGTATTTTTTTTAAACTGACATATCTTTTTTCCGCTATTGAATCTTCCTTTCCAAAGATTTTTATCTTTTGCATTCTGTTGGTTATGAGTACCAGTTTGTTTCTTCAGATTTTCCATTTCCAGTTTTGTTTCAGTTTGTGCCTACTTTATTGCTTCTATTTCAATGTTTAATTCCTGGAATGTTTCCTTCATCTGTTTGTTTTTTTTTCTTGGTTTTCATTATTTTCTTTCAGGGATTTGTTCATTTCTTCCAGTTTTTTTTTTTTGTTTGTTTGTTTGTAATTTCTTCTATTTCTTTACGGGAGTTTTTAATATCCTTTTTTTTTTAAAGCTTCTATTATGTTTATTTAGTTCTTTTTAAGGTAATTTCCTTTGGTTTCCTCTTCATTGTTATGCTGTTATGCTCAGGTCTTGATGTTGTATAACCACCAACTTCTTCTGGTGGTGTCTTGTTGTTTTTTATATTGTTCTATGTATTCTTGCACTGGTGTCTGTCCATTGCCTCTTAGTCAGCTCTTGGTGCGCTATTAGACATTTGTGAGCCCTGGGGCTGCGGGTCTCCAGTAATTGCAGTGGCTACTCTTATTCAGCTCTCAGTTGGTTGTAGGCCAAGGAGCTGTGTGTCTCCATTTGTTACAGGAGTGGTTCTTAGTTGGGTCTTATTTTGCTCTTAGTCAACTCTTAGCTGTGGACCAGGAGGTTTCTGGATCTCCAGTTATTGGTTTGTGATGACACAGATTGTTGCTTGGATGTGGTTTGGCTTATGGGATGTCCTTCCAGTTGTGTTTTACTGGGAATCCGGCTTGTGGAGGAGCTCTCCCAGCTTTCTTCAGTTTAGGGCAGAGCTGGAGGTGGTTGAGGTACTTGGGACTGTGTCCCTGGGCTGGGTTCAGAGACCATGTTCTCTGCTTGGCTTGACAATTGGGGTGCCACTTACTCTTAATAAGCTTTGGACTGGGAGGGAAGCTTCTGATGTTACTTTTTTTTTTTTTTTAACTGAGTTTTACTTCATTGTGTACGATATTTTGTTTTTCTGTTGAGGGATATCTAGGTTGATTCCAGTCTCTGGCTATCAATTTTATGAGGAACCACCATATTTATTTCCATAATGGTTGTGCAAATTTGCACTCCCACAAGTAATAGAGGACTATACTTCCTGTTCAACATCGCAAGCATGAGCTGTCACTTGTTTTTAATCTTAGTCGTTCTTATAGGTGTAAGATTTAATCTCAGTGTGTTTTAATTTGCATTTCTCTGATGGCTGAGGATATTGAACATTTCTAAAAGTCTTTCTCAGTGAGTTGATTCTTGTTGAGAATTCTCTTTAGATTTGGATACCATTTTTAAATTGGGTTATTTGTTCTTTTAATATCTAGTTCTTGAGTTCTTCATATATTTTGGATATTATTCCTCTATCAGAAGTGAGGATGATAAAGAACATTTCCCATTCTTTAGGCTGCTGATTTGTCTGATTGATAGTATCCTTTGCCTTACTGAAGCTTTTTAGTTTTAACTGAAGTCCAATTGATTGTTGATCTTAGCCTGTGCTATCAATATTCTAAAAAGCTGTCTCCTGTGCCAACACATTCAAAGCTGTTCCTCATTTTCTTTTCTATCACATTCAGTATATCTATCTAGTTTTATGTTGAAGTCTTTAATCCATTTGGACATGAGTTTTGTGCAAGGTGATAGATATGGGTCCATTTGAATTTTTCTACATCAAGTTTGATCATCACCATTTGTTGATTGAAGGTACTATCTTTTGTCCCAAGTGTGTATTTTATGGCTTCTTTATCTAAAATCAATTGTATAAATGTATAGGCATTTATTTATATCTGAGTCTTCAGTTTGATTCCATTGATGTCTATTTTTATTCTAAAACCATGTGGTCTTTATTACTATAATAAAACTTCATAGTCAACTTGAAATCAGGAATGGTAAGATCTCTAGAAGTTCTTTTAGTGTTCCAGATTATTTTAGCTATCCTGAATTTTTTGTTTTTCCATATGAAGTTGAAATACCCTTTTAATGCCTTTTTGTGGTGGGATTTTGAAGAAATATAATTACTTTTAGTAGGATGGACATTTTTACTATGTAATTTTTATCTATCTATGAGCATGGGAGATCTTTGCATCCTCTGATATCTTTTTCAGTTTCTTTCTTTGAAATCTTGAAGTTTTTATAATCTAAGTCTTTCACTTGCTTGGTTAGAGTTACTCCAAGATACTTTATATTATTTGAGGCTATTGTGAAGGGCGTTGTTCCTTAATTTTTTTCCCAGTCCACTCATCATTTGTATATAGGCAGGCTACTGATTTTAGTAAGTTTATTTTGTATCCATATATTTTGATGGAAGTATTCATCAGCTAGAAGAGTTCCCTGATGGAATTTTTACTGTCATTTATGTCTGTTGTCATATCATCTGCAAAGAAAGATACCTAGACTTTATTCTGTTGGTGATGCTTGCATCTGTAGTTCTTGTTTGAATTCCTAAACTTTTCATTTTCAGAATTCCATCAGTTTAGGTTTTCTTTATTGGTTATATTTCTATTTTCATGCCTTAAACTGTTTTATTTATTTCCTTCTGTTGTTTTTATTTTTTTTTCTGGATTTTAAAAAGGAATTCATTTATTTCATTGTACTGTTTGTTTGTACTTTCCTGGTTTTCTTTAAAGGAGGATTATTAATTTTATCAATATGTATGTTTATTATTTTCATATAGGTTGTTTTAAGGTCTTTTCTTTGGGCTCCAGCTGTGGTGGAACACTCAGGACTTGCTGTGGTAAAATATCTGAGCTCTGGTAGAGACACAGTGTCTTGTCTATTATTTAATGTGTTCCTGTGCTGGCGTTCCATCTTTGATTGAGATTTTCAGCATGACTTTTTGGGGTGGGTATTTTATTCTTGTTTTTTGTTTCCTCTCTATATTTATGACAGCTGTGTGTGGCCTGGTAGGGAATTTTCTTTGGGCCTGCTAGTTGTGGTTGCTAGGAGTTTCAGGTAAAATGTGTTTCTAGGTATTGTGAGCTGACACTTACAAATGGGGATATGGTAGGAGTTTGAAGTGGTTCACAGGAAGGGAGAAGAGCTAAGTATACAACCTAAATCTGCTTAATTTTCTTTTTTGTAATGAGAGGAGACAGTAAAAAAAAGGTATCCCTGGAAGGTATGCTATGGTTCTGGAGATGAGTTTGTGGGGGGGCTGCCTGCCCAAGTTGGAGGCTTGAATAAGTCAATGATTGGGGAAAATGAGGTAGGAAGGCTAGGTCTGTGGGATCCACAGGAGATGTGAATAGAGTGAAAAGGAAGCCTGCAGCAGATGTTCTGTTGCAGAGATGTGACTGAGAGATTAGATTTTGAGGAAATAGGGAGTGGTGAAGTCTTCTTCAGTCAGCTTTTCTGTTTCCCTGGCCTGCTCAGATGGTATGTGCTCCTGCTGGTGTTGGAGGCTAGGAAACTGGGATGAGTTGAGAGAAGGAAATGTGGAAAAGATCTTTGTGAGCCATTGGTATAGGGTCCAAAGAAAGGGAGTTCTCCTACAGAGTTGGGGTGAGAGAGTTGGGACTTAGAACTGAATCAGAAAAGGTGAAGCTCTAAGGTCAGCCTATCTGATTCCCTTTCAGGAGTGGCATTTGCATTAGCAGGGTGCATGCTGGAGTTGTAGGTTGGCAAAAAAGCAGTGAGTAGAGGGAGGGAAGTCAGGAGATGAAGAGCTATGGGATCCACAGTGGAAGAGAGTAGGGGGCAGGGGGAAGGGAAGCTGCATCAGTTCCTTGTCAGAGATGGGGATGAAGTAGAGGGAGTGGATCTGGAAGAACAGAAGAGGTTAGCTTACCTGGTTCCCTGGCAGGAGTAGCTTATGGATTAGCAGGGTGTGCCTGTTGGAGATGGGGGCTCTCTCTCTTTGACCTGGTAAGCTAATGTGTTTGCAAGAATCTTGTTGGTATTGGAGGCTGGGAAAGTAGGGTGAGTTGGGGTAAACAGTTTAACTCTTCAATGAAATATTATTTAGCCTCAAGGGAGTAAAAAGCTTCTATACACTGTAATGTGGGTACACCTTAGAGTCATACAAAATGAAAAACTCTACTCAAAATCATTTTCAATATACCATTTCATTACATCCAGTATCAGAAGTAGATAAGTCTATAGAGATAAAAACTAGTCTGATGTTTGCCAGGGCCTGAGACAATGGAGAAATCCCAATGGAATGATGATTTACGGAGCCTGGGTGTGTGAGTGGGTGATAAAAATATTTTGAACTAGTTAGTGTCTAAATTAATTACGGGCATATTAAGCACACATATGGGCAGGCCACATGCCCAGTAGTAGATGGCCAACAGAAAACAAATTCAATTGTAATTTTGTTAACATTTTGGCTTCTATTGCTTTGCTTGGGTGATTTCTTTTGGTATTGGTCTTTTGCTTGTATGTTATGGTTTTGAATTTATACTTTTATGGATTTGTTTGTTTGCCTGTTTGAGAAAGAAAAAGAAAGGGTTTAGAGTTGTGTGGGTGGCAAGATAGAGATGATCAGGAAATAATTGAGGGAAGGGAAATATGATCAAAATATTTTCTATTTTGTTCTCAATTGAAAAACAGAATTAGAAATATGTTAATGCAACTGGTTGTTTCACTTTAATATGTTCATTGTTTTATTTTGAAGACAGGATGGCCTAGAACTTGCTATAGCAGAGATCAGAAAGGTCTCAGCTAAAAATGATTATCAGGCTTCATCCTCATAAATTTGGAGATTATTGATGTTTCACTATGCTCAGCTAAAACAATTCCTTTCATGTTATATGAGTATTAGCAAAATTAAATTTTTTTTAAAATGTTTTTATGAACAATGATAATTTTCATTACACATGATGTGTGTGGTAAAACACTGAGGGTAGCATTTTGTCTTTACAAAAGTAGAAATACTTTGTCCTTTTTCTTATAGTTTCCTCTTCTACCCTCTATTTGTCTTTGCTTTGTTTCTAAACACATCTGTAACAACATCTAGAATCCTCTCATCTGAATAATCCCTGTTCCCTTTATGTAGTCTTGTCAGGGCCTGCTGGAATAGATGCTCAGCCCTGTGCACAGTCATGGATTTCTGCTTCCACCTCTATTCATTGTTGGATGTAGGTTGTGTGATGACATTTAGGGTGATTATTCATTTGTTTATAGGGAAAGTCATGTTTAGCCACCCCCTACACTATTTACTGGAGACCTTTAACTGAGGGACATGTAAGCCATGAGCCATGTGGCAGGACAGAGTAATTAAAATGGATTGAGTTAAGATTAAAGAGCTAAATAGCAATTCACTTAAGCCATAGGCCAAACAGCATGAACTTAATATAAGTGTCTGAGTCATGTTGGGAGGCCTAAGCAGTGGTGGGCAGCTAGGCACTCTGGTACTCAGGTCTGTGGGTCTGGCCCTCTGGCAGCCAGGCCAAAAACCTTATTGTAACAGTTGGCATACTAACGTGGGCTGAATACCTACATAAAGCCTGAGAAAGATTAGGAAGGGTTCTAGAGCACAGAAACTGAGCCAATGCAGCTTTCAAATTGCGAAGTGAGTCATTGTACAGAGATAGTTTGGGGTCTGGGCCACAATCAAAATGACGGTGGCCGACTGGCAGGAGGGAGCTTAAGCTGCAACAAGGCTGGTTCATAAAAGACTGGGTAGCATGTGATTGATTTGAGGTTTCTTTTTATTTTGAACAAAATGGAAAGAGAGTTAAAAATGTTTTTTTAATAGCAACATTTTTTTGGGGGGGTCTGCTCTGTTTGGTGGCGGTGAACAGAGATGCAGCCTCTTTAAGAGAACTTATGGATTCAGCATTACCTGAAAAAACTATGTGGCTCTTTAAGAGAGTGGTAGCATTTTAAAAGCTCTTCTGGTTAGAAGATGATTAAGGATTCACAATAAAACAGATTCAGATTAAATAAAACCCTGTAAACTGGTTACAATGTGTGTAAAATGTACATGGCTTCAGAGAGGAAATAAAAAAGGTAGAGAAAGTCCATAAAAAAGAAACAGAGTAATAAAGATATAGTAATATATATAAGAGATGGAAAATAGACACAGATTCTGGATTATGGTTATTATTGTGTTTTCTTTTAATTTTTTTTTAACTGTTAATGAGCTACTGCAGAAAGACAGTGGATTGGAAAGGTTGCTAAGCTAAACAAGAATATATATTTTAAAAGTATTTTGATTTCAAATTTGTGTCTAAGGATTTATTGCTTTGGAAGAGTTCTGCTTTTGTTTCCACAGAAGACAAGAACCTATGGATTGTTTCCAGGTAAGTATGATTTCATCAACCAAGACCTCCTGAAAAAAATCTCTGATGGGAAGAGATGGCCATATCAGCTTCAAGACTGCAGATTATGATCCAGTCTCAACAATCCATGAGATTTTCAATGCCCCTTAATCAGCAGGAAGTAGTAACAGAAAACTATGCCCAAATTCCCCAAATATTCTTCAGTTGAGGGGCATCTAGGTTGTTTCTAGGTTTTTTCTATTATGAATAATGCTGCTTATGAATAGTGAACCAATGATTTTGGGGTACAAATGTGCATCCTTTGGGTATATGCCCAGTAGTGGTATTACTGAATTGTTGGGGAGATTGATTCCCAGTTTTCTGAGGAACTTCCATACTGCATTGCAGTGTACCTATACAAGTTTTACACTCCCACCAACAATGGAGGAGTGTTCCCTTGCTCTGCATACTCTTCAGCATAGGCTGTCATCTGTGTTTTTGATCTTAGCTATTCTGACAGGTGTAAGGTGGTATCTCAAAGTTGTTTTGATTTGCATTTCTCCGATGGCTAAAGATGTTAAAGAATTTTTAAGTGCCTTTCAACCATTAGTATTTCTGTTGAGAATTCCTTTTTTAGCTCTGAACTCCATTTTTAAATTGGGTTATTTTGGGTTTTGGGGCTCTAGTTTGTTGAGTTCTCTATATATTTTAGAGATCAGTGCTCTGTCAGATGTAGAGTTAGTGAAGATCTTTTTCCCTTCAGTAGGCTGTGGTTTTGTCTTATTACTGTGTCCTTTGCCTTACTGAAGCTTCTCAGCTTCAGGAGGTCCCATTTATTGATTGTTGTTCTTAGTGTCTGTGCTACTGGTGTTATATTTAGGAGTTGGTCACCTGTCCCCAGGCCCTGGAGGGTATCTCCCACTCTCGTTTCTATCAAATTTAGTGTAGTTTGGTTTATTTTGAGGTCTTTGATCCACTTAGATTTGAGTTTTGTGTAGGGAAATAGGTATGAATCTCCTTGCATTCTTCTACATACTGCCATCCAGTTATGCAAACACCATTTGTTGAAGATACTATATTTTTTCATTGAATATTTTTGGCCTCCTTGTAAAAAATTAGGTGCTCATAGGTGTGTGGGTTAAGGTGAGGGACTTTGATTTGGCTCCATTTATCCACAAGTCTGTTTTTATGCCAGTACCAGGCTGGGTTTTTTTTTTTTTATGACTGTAGTTCTATAGTTTAGCTTGAAATTAGGGATGGTAATTCCCCCTGAAGTTCTTTTATTGAGAAAGTTTATTTAGGCTATTCTAGGTTTCCTGTTATTCCATATGAAACTGAGTATTGTTCTTTCAAGGTCTGTAAAAAAATTGTGTTGGGATTTTGATGGGGATTGCACTGAATCTGAAGATTGCTTTTGGTAAAATTGCCATTTTTACTCTGTTGATCCTACCTATCCAGGAGTATGGGAGATCTTTCCATTTTCTGATATCCTCTTCAATTTCTTTCTTCTTTGTAAAACAGGTCTGCTACTTCTTTGGTTAGAGTTATACCAAGATATGCAATGCTATTTGTAGCTATTATGAATAATGATGTTTTGCTTATTTCTTTTTCAGCCCTTTCAACCTTAGTGTGTAGGAGGACTATTGATTTTGAGGTTTTATTTTAGTTAATCTTATACCCTGCTACGTTGCTGATGGTGTTTATCAACTGTAGGAGTTCCCTGGTAGAATTTTGGTGGTTGATTATGTATACGATCATATCATCTTAAATAGAGACAGTTTGACTTCTTTCTTTCTAATTTGTATTCCCTTGATCTCTTTTTGTTCTCCTACTGCTTTGGCTATAACTGTGAGAACTATACTGAATAGATAATGAGGGCGTGGACAACCTGTCTTGTTCTTGATCTTAGCGCCATAGATTTGAGTGCTTCTCCATTTAGTTTGATGTTGGCTGTCAGCTTGCTGTATATCACCTTTACTACATTCAGGTATTTCCCCTGTATTCCTGATCTCTTCAGGACTTTTATCGTGAAGGAATGTTGGATTTTTTTCAAAAGCTTTTTCAGCATCTAATGAGATGATCATGTGGTTCTTTTCTTATAATTGAACCATCCCTGCATCTCTGGGATGAAGCAGACTTGATTGTGGCAGATGATTTTTTTTTTTTTTTTTGATGTGTTGTTGAGTTCAGTCTGCTAGAATTTTATTGAGCATTTTTGAATCAGTGTTCATGAGGGAGATTGGTATGTAGCGCTCTTTCTTTGAAGTATCTTTGAGTGGCTTGGGAATCAGGGTAATTGTGGCCTCATAAAAAGTGTTCAGAAATGTTTCTTAAGTTTCTACTTAAGTTTGATAATATTGGTATTAGTTTTTCTTTGAATGTCTGGTAGAATTCTACACTGAAACTGTCTGGTCTTGGACTTTTAAAATGTGGGATATTTTTAATAACAGCTTCCATTTCCTTTTGGGTTATATGTCTGTTTAGGTCTTTAATCTGATCTTGGTTTAATTTTGGTAAGTGGCACCTGTCCAGGAAGCTGTTCACTTCTTTTAGGTTTGACATTTTAGTGGAGTATAGATTTTCAAAGTATGACCTGCTAATTCTCTGGATTTCCTGGGTGTCTGTTGTTAAGTCCCCTTTTCATTTATGATTATGATAATTTGGATCTTCTCTCTCTCTCTCTCTCTCTCTCTCTCTCTCTCTCTCTCTCTCTCTCTCTCTGGTTAGTTGGGATAAGGATTTATCTATCTTCTTGACTTTCTCAATGAACCAACTCTTTGATCCATTGATTCTTTGTATTGTTTTCTCTGTTTCTATTGTATTGATTTCAGCCCTAAGTTTGATTATTTCCTGCCCTCTACTCCTTCTAGATGAGTTTGCTTCTAGTTGTTCTAAATCTTTCAGCTGTGCCATTAGGCATCTTGTGTGAGCTTTCTCTACATTTTTTTCATGTAGGAATCTAGTGCTATGAGTTTTCCTCATAACACTGCTTTCATTGTATCTCATAAGTTTGGGTATGTTGTGGATTCATTTTCATTAAATTCTAGGAAGTTTTTGATTACTTTATTAACTTCTTCCTTGACCCAGAGGTGTTTCAATTGAGAGATGTTCAGTTTCCATGAATTTATAGGCTTTCTGTTATTTCTGTTCTTGTTGAATTCTAACTTTAGACCATGGTGGTATGATATGATACAAGGAATTATTTCCATTTCTGTATCTATTAATATTTGCTTTATGTCTGAAGTATATGGCCAATTTTAGAGAAGGTTCTATGGGATTCTGAGAAATATGTATATTCCCTTGTGTTTGAATGGAAGGTTCAGTGTATATAATGGGCTATTAAGTCCATTTGGGTCATAACATCTGTTAGATTCCTTGCTTCTCTGTTGAGTTTCCATCTGGTTGGCATATCCAAGCATTAAAATGGGGTATTGAAGTTTTCCACTATTAGTGTGCTGGGTTTGATGTGAGGTTTAAGCTTTAGTAGTGTTTCTTTGATATATTTAGGTGGCCTTATGTTGGAGGCATACATACTCAGGATTGAGGCTTCATCTTGGTGTGTTTTTCATCAGATGAGTAAGTAATGTTCATCCTGTTCCTTTTTGATTGATTTTAGTTTGAAGTTTATTTTATTAGATATTAGGATGGCTACACCAGCTTGTTTCTTAGGACCATTTGATTGGAAAGTCGTCCCAACTCTTTACTCTGAACCTGTGTGTGTCTTTGAAGTGGATGTGTGTTTCTTGTATGTAGCAGAATGATGGCTTCTGTTGTATCCATCATGTTAGGGTGTGTCTTTTATAGGTGAATTGAATATGTTGATGTTAATGGATATTAATGACCAATGATTGTTATTTCCTGTTATTTTTGGTGGTAACTTTGTGTATTTCTGTTGTTTGAGTTTTTCTTTTGTGGCTTCCTTACATTGGAGTTTCCCCTCCAGTTTTCTGTAGGGCTAGATTTGTGAATAGGTGTTGTTTAAATCTGGTTTTCTTATGAAATATCTTGTTTTCTATATTTGTGGTGATTGATAATTTTTTGGGTACAGTAGTTTGTATTGGCAGCCAAGCTCTTTTAGTGTCTGTATAACATCTGACCAGGACCTTCATGCTTTCATTGTTTCCATAGAATAGTCTGGTGTTACTCTGATGTGTCTGCCTTTATAAGTAGCTCTCAGTATTTTTAATTTGTTCTGTAGGTTTAATAGCTTGATTGTTTTGTGGCAATCAGACTCTTTTTGGGTGTCTAGTCTATTTGGTGTTCTGTAAGCTTCTTGTACCTTTATAGTCATTTTCTTTTTATGTTTGCAAAGTTTGTTTTTCTATGCTTTTGTTGAATATATTTTCTTTTCTTTTGAGCTAGTATTCTTCCCCTTCTTTGATTCTAATTATTTTCAGGTTTGGTCTTTTCATGGTGTCCCAGATTTCCTTGACATTTTGTATTATGACTCTTTTGGTTTTAGCCTTTTCTTTAACTCATGTATCTATATCCACTATTGAATCTTCCACTCCAGAGATTCTTCCATCTTTTGCCCTCTGCTGGTTATGTTTGCATTTGTAGTTCCAGTTTGCTTCTTCTATTTCTAGCTTTGGCTTATTTTGTCTTCCTTTATTGCTTCTATTTCAATTTTTAATTCCTACAATGTTTCTTTCACCTGTTTTTTCTCCCATTGGTTTCCCATATTTTCTTTCAGGGATTTGTTAATTTGTTCAAATTTTTTGTTTGTATTTTCTTTTATTTCTTTAAGGTACTTTTCTTTATCCTCTTTAATGATTCTATTATCTTTCTAAAGTTGTTTTTAGGGTTTTTTCTTCTGTTTCTTCTTTTCCATGCTCAGGTCTTGATGTTGTAGATCCACAAGCTTCTTCTGGTGGTGTTTTGTTGTTCTTTATATTGTTATATGTATTTTTGCACTGGTGTCTGCCTATTGCTTTCTTGGTTCCCTTAGTCAGCTCTTAGTAGGCTCTTAGTCCGTTGCGGGCCAGGGGTCTGTGGATCTCCAGTTATTGCCATGATCATCCTCTTAGTTGTCTGTAGGCCTTGTAGCTATGGTTCTCCAGTTGTTTCAGGGATAACTCTTAGTTAGCTCTTAGTTGGCTATAGGCCAAGAAGATGTGGATCTCCAATTATCAATGTGTGATGATATAGTTTGTGGTTGAGGTGGGATTTGGCTGTGGGATGTCCCTCCAACTGTATTTTTGGAGATTGTGCCTTGTGGGGGAGCTATCCCAGCTGGTTTTGGTTTAGTGTGGAACTGGGTGTGGGTGGGTTACCAGGGGATGTGTCCCTGGGCCAGGCTTCAGAGACTGATAATCTCTGCTTGGCCTGGGGATCAGGGTGGCACTCACCCCTTAGCAGTGGACCCAGAATAATTTTTCGATTATTTTAGTGTGTAGTCTGCAAGAATGATGCAATGATGCCTTTATCTTGATATACTGACAGACTAAGATTTGATTTGTGAAATTTGGTCTTTTTTTCCTATATTTTCTGGTTCAAGCTCCTGCAATATTTTCCATGACTGTGTAAAGTTTAGAAGCTGAAGTGATACTGGTTACATAAAGCCATTTTTAAATTTTTGAAAATATAGTGTCATAGAAGGGCAAAGGAGAACTAGAATAGGGGATTACTTGAGGATGTGTATGGAAAAGAAAGGTAAAGAGAGGGTATAGGGAGGGAGAAATAACTAACACTTAGGGACTTTTAAAAAGAAACATGGAAATCTACTAGTCTAGAAAGTTCCAAAATATATTTAAAAGGAATTTAAATGGACTTAACTTTTGATGGGGTAGACAATGCATGAATCATACAACATATGCTACCATGTAAAACTCCTGGTATTAAGCATAGGTTGCTGAATTATTGCCCAAGGTGATCTCATAGACAGATACAACCCCTTGCCAAAATTAAAGGCTACTGCTAATACCTTCTACAAAATAATGGTAAGGCCTTATTGCTAAAAACACTACTTGCTTTTGTTATCAAACATGTAGAAATTTACCTGATACCCAATGAGAAGCTTTATTCACACTGAATAGCAGTCACAGCACTGGAATATACTATACATGTGACTAGAATAAAAAAGTAATCATCAGTCTCACCCAGGTACAAATTCTGACACTTATTACTGTTAATTTTGTGCATATGAGGTAGATACACACACTACCAGATTCCACATGAGCATTTTTCAGGGTTGTTGCTGAGAAAAAGAGATAAGAGGGAGAGGGGATAAAAGGGAAAAGAGAGAAAGAGAACTTTCATGTGGCAGTTCTTTTAAGAGAGCAGGTGGGCACAGATTTACATAGTCACACCTGGGGCATGCCCTCTGTACACAGTGTTCTGCTGGTGCCATGTTGGGTTTACCATGTACAGGCTATATGCCAGGAATCATTACATATCACAATTTTTATTTATTATAAAAGGAAAGCTGGATTTATGTAGAGGGAGGCAGGGGAAAATGGAACAGAGCTGACTGATCTCTTAAGGCTGTTTCAAGCTGTTTTAAGGATTAAGAGCTGTATCTTCTAGCAACTGGTCTGCTGGATTTTGCAGCTCATCCCTGCAGTCAGGGTGAGTTTAAGGCATGGCATGATGAATTCTGATTTTCTGAACCTTGAAAAAACTGAGTCAGTAAGAGAACCTTGGAAGTGGCATGTACAGTGAGAGTCTCTGCTATTACAGGGTCTGGAGTCAGAGTAAGAGAAGAGGAAAAAGAGGGAGAGAAAGAAGGTTTAAAATTGGGGCATGTATCTATGCTTTAAATAAACCTTAAGGTAGCTGTTTTGTGTATCTTTCTTCTAGGGGACTCCAGCTACACAATAAAGTTTGTGCATCTTCGCTAAGGTCTGGGATGGAAAAAGGTAAAATATTCGGTGTTTTGGTATACCCATTGCCTAGGTTAAAATGGCTTCTGGTTCCTTTCCTTTGGTCCTGAGGGGTGGGGAGAGAACAGTCTGTTTGACCTGTATTGGCTCTAAAAATGGCTCCTGATTCCTTTTCTCTAGACCTCAGGGGGTGGTAGTCAACTGTTTTCCAATGGTAAGATGGATTCTGGGTTTTTCTTTTCTCCAGAAGCAGGGGCTGGAGGGTTAGTCTGTGGGGGAGGGGAAGGATGAGGCCAAATACCTAGGAGCTTTTTTGTGTCTGGTAACTGTCTCGACTATGGCTCAGAGAAGCAGACCCGAATGGAAAACTCAGAGATGGGGAATTTTAGGGAAATGTGTATGGGTCTGGTGCTGATGGGCTGAGCAGATAGCAGGAAAAGCAAGGGAGTAGCTGGAGTGGCTAGTGAGGCTGGATTCAGGCAAATGTGATGACTGAAAGAAATGAAAGCTCTTATTTTAGCTATCAAATCTCTTCCCATTTAGGAGTACAGGCAGGTTGGCACGACCAAAAATCAGTGGCAGACAGAGATATCTCTGAAAATGTAATTGTTTGCTTTCCACCCCTACAATGGAGGCTAGAGAGGTAGAACCCCCAAACTCCTGCAGGAGCTAGTATTGTAGCACCGGTGTCCACAGGAAGGAGTTGGATTGCCCTGATAACATTATGACTAGTCAAGGCTCCCTTTTCATGATGGCAGTGGTTGGGTCACAGCAGCCCTGGCAACAACAACTGCCCATGGCCAAGGCTAGGAAATTGGCCAGGGAGTAGTCGTGTATAACCTCCCTCTGTCATGTGGGGCTTGGGAACAGTCACTTAGACCAGAATCTCCCTTGATGGCACCCAGGACGAGGCCTTAACAGCCTCTGTGAGGTCAGGCAAGACCAGAGACCAGTGGCTGAGCTGACCTCACTTAAAAGCATGCACTGAGATCTTTACTGCACTCAGATCTCTGCCATGGGAGGAGGCAAAGGAACTGGTCAGATAGCTTTTGCCAGCAGGAGGTATCTTTCTTGGTGTGTTTTCTCATCTCTCCTGTGATATACCTTAAAAGCCAGTGCTAATACTTCTGCCTGTGGAGTCAGTGGTCCCCTCTCAAGAGATGGTAACTCTGATTTCAGGGGTAGGGTAAAAAATGGATCATGAGAAGCTGCTTTTCTTTAGCACTCCCAGAATCTAAGTTAGTATACCATGAGAATGCATTTGTGAGGCTTCAGAGAAGCTCTACGCAGACTTGCCAGTAAGCAGGTCACAAAATTGCCTCTGGTAAGACTCACCTTGGTGTGTTATAATTCTAATGGGTTCTACCTATGGGACAGCTCCCAGAGTGTGCTATGTTTGTCCCATGAACTTTATCTGCATGAGTTCTATCCTGTTTCCAAACTTGCCTTTACCCTAGAGCCCAATTTTTCTACCTGTGAAAGTTTGGACAGAGGAAACAGGAAAAATTTTATTATCTTATCTATGCTAACCATTTCCTGCAGAGGGAGAACTGGCCAGGTTTAGAGTTCTCAGAAAGGAAGAAGCTGGAGGAGTTGCAGGTGAGTGTTCAGATTTTAGAGGTGGGGTTACCAGAGAAGCATCTGATTGCGTGGCTAGAAACAGATGGCAGAAGAACAGAAAGCCAGAAGAGAAAGTTTAGAGCTAAGACATGGAAAGTGATAAGGGAAAACTTTCCATCTGCCCATAAGATTGAAAAAGTTATCTGCCATAAAATATTGGGATCTAGAAAGCCATTAGATGACTATTTTGAGTTATGATCTAAGGGCTATTAAAGCCATTTTTTTGTGCAAAAACCGATAAGCTTGGTGGTATCCAGGTAAGGCAAAAGGCTAAGCAGCTTGAGAGTCTCAAGACCACACCCTAGAAGAGGATGGAGAGAAATTTTTGCTGGCTTATTCCCCATTATTGAGGCTCAGAGGGGAGGGATTCCACTGCCAAACCTGGGTCATCGTCCAGTTAACAAGTGGTCCTGGAGGGGACAATGCTAGCTACTGTTAAGCAACTCATCAGCTCCCAGCGTTAGGTGTTAGGACACAGCCCAAAGCCATGTTTGCCACCACAAGGATGGGCATACAAAGCACACTAGCTATCACTAGACACTCATCAGCACCTATGATAGGTGTAGGGCAGAATCCAAACCAACACTTGCCACCCCTAAAA
Organism: Phyllotis vaccarum; assembly: GCA_033318265.1. Classification (NCBI taxonomy): domain Eukaryota; kingdom Metazoa; phylum Chordata; class Mammalia; order Rodentia; family Cricetidae; genus Phyllotis; species Phyllotis vaccarum. Next base: position 105,260,959 of record JARWLC010000005.1, read on the forward strand.
ACTCTTTAGTTCTCAGGAGCAGGAGTACAAACCATGCTAGTCACCACAGGCACCAGGATGGGCATCCAGAGGAGGCCTCTGATAGGAATTCATCAGCTCCTGGGGGGGGGGGGCATCCAGTACAAGCTATGTATAGGAATTTGTCAACACCTACAGTAGGCACTAGGGCAGAACCCTGGGACAATGTCTGTCAACAGAATCCAAGGATCAAGGCTGGGCTTCAATAGCAGGGAAGGCTAGAAACGAGTATCAGATGAGAAGGTACAGCCATGACCAGTGAAGATTGTGGCTGGAGGTGGTCCTCCACAAGACTAGAGTCCTACCAGAAAGCCAGACAATGAGTGGTCTTTTCTGGAGACAATAGTTTGCATTTACACTGACTAGAAAGGGGAAAATAATCAACACTAGTAGTGTCTGAACAAGCTGTGGCAGGGAAGATAGAAGGTGGCCTGGTAGTGATCCCAGATCAGGATTTCCTGGCCTATGTGCACCTAATCCCAGGAGAAAGCCTATCTGAGTCACAGCACCAAAATGTTAGTTTTGTGCATGAGAGGTAGACACACAGACTACCAGATGCCACAAGAGAGTTTATTGAGGGGAGTTACTGAGAGAGAAAGAGAGAGAGGGGGAGAAATGGGAGGGAGAAAGAGAGGACTTTCACATGACTGTTCCTTTTAAGAGAGCAGTGGGCACAGATATATGTAGCCACATCCAGGGGAATGCCCTCCATACATGGTGTTCTGCCAGCACCATGTTGGGTTTACCACATGGGGGCTACATGCCAGGAATTCTTATTTCACCGTGTGCCATGTTGGGTTTACCACATGGCTACTATGTGCCAGGAATTATTACAATAACAATAACCTGCCTGTAGAAAACCTGATGCAACAGCAGCACAAACACTACTGGAGTAATCAACCACTTCTTAAAAATTAGATTTTAGGATCACTCCATGAGATGGAACCCAGACCTGACACTGTTAGTAAGGCAAAGAACCTGAGTCTAACTAGATTATAGGCTATAGAGGAAAACTTACCTCTATTATTCTACTAAAGCAGCATAGCAATAAAATTATTTCTAATGTCATACTACTTTATCCATAGATCAGAGAATCTTCCAAAATGCATCAGGGAAATTTTTCTTTGCAGTAGATAGCAATTAACACCAAGACTCACAAATTGAAGCTGGAAGGGCAGCAATGCACATACAAAAGAAATCTAAAGAAGGTCATCATATTTTTAAAAGAAATCTCGACCAACAGTAGCAGCATTAGTCATTCACTAATGAAAGAGCTACCATGACCCAGTCACCTCTTATAAGACTCCACTATAAATTACATTTCCAGTGTGTAAATTTTGGGGTGTGTGAAACACAGGTTTCGACTTTTATTGTAAACACATAATTCAGCCAATGCAGGGAGAAAGAAAAAAAGCAAACACATCTACATTAGCTTGTTTTTAAATTATCTAAGATTTTGCTTTTCTATAACAAAAATGAAAGTGTATATAGGCAACCAACTTTTAAATCTTAAGACATTTTTTATGTATGTGTGTCTATGTGAGATTTTATGAGTGATGCCTGTAGGTGCAGAGGAAGTTAGAGGCCACCTGATATGGGTCATGGGAACTAAACATAAATCCTCTACAGTCACATATGCATTCTTAACAAATGAGCCCTCTCTCCAGCCTCTCAACTTTTGGTTTTGAAGACAGCTTTGTTAAATTATGGGCCAGAGCACAGCACTTATTTAGAGTTACAAACTTATAATTTGTGTCCTGGGAATATGATGTAATTTTTTTTAATCATTATGCCATCAATGTTATTTAATTTAGCTTATGCCTTTGAAAAAAGTTGTGCATTATAGAAAATACAAGAGGCATAGATTTTTTTAATACTATGAATTGTGTTTGATTGTTAGAGATTCATAATAAGTAATAAGTTGAAAAGCTATCTAACTCAGAAATGTTGCATGCCTGTGCCACAGTTATATCATTTCTACTACTCATGGTATCAGATGCTCTATAGAGTGACAAGTTGACTTCATTATATCTCATTTCCTGATATTCTTTTTATAATTAATTGACAATGTTTCTATTAGAATAATGAAGTTCAAAAAGTTACAGTAAGATAATTATCACCTAAGGGAGACAGGATATTGCTAGTTAGAAAGAAAAATGTGGAACCAGACTTTTCTTCACTCATTCATCATACAACACAGCTGAGTTCTAAATGATTGTATAAGTGCCTTCTTTGTCATCTGGTGAAGCATGAAGCATGGATTAGTCCATGTATGTGTCAAATACAACACATGCATTTCATTTGTCACCTAATAGGGAATGTTCAATATGTAGCAATTGGAGTTAGGACATTACTATATTTGGCATACTTTCTCCACTTCTGGGGGAACAAAGGTCCTTGTGCCCACAGATTACTAGGGAAAACATGCAAGCTAATTATACAAGGTTAGCTTCTTAAAGGAATAAATACCTGTTTTCCTCCCAGAAGGCTGGGAGTAGATGGTGAAAAGTAAAAGGCTGGTGACCTTTTGCTATCTATGAAGGCAGATCTTACCCACTGTTTTCTATCTGTAGAACTAGATCTCACTCAAATTCCCCAGAATGATTATCCAAGACACTCCCTACTTAGACCTTTATATTTAGCTCCCAGTCAATAGAACCCATCTTTAGGAGAGCTGCCACATATGCTTTATAGCCTGCTGACCTCTATGCTATGTTGGTCAGAGACCACACTGGACTTAGGTTATTTATTTATAGAATCCATCTTCCTGGTCACATGCACTTTGCAAAGAAGTTTCTATGAGTCATCTTAAGATTTAATGTGCACCTGGAATTGTAATGGTTACTGCCTAGAAACCTTTTTTTTAAACCAAATTTTATACTGTGTTTGATTACATTGCCAATGAATTATATGGAATCAGACTCTTCAACGTTTGATCCAGGATGATGAAGTCAAGCTGAATTGAGTTTTCATTTTACCTCTTTGTATACTCTCAGTACATCCACTAATTGTGAATCACTGTGGATGATATTATAGGGAGGCCTCTGCCAGCATTTCCTCTCATATTTCCTGTTTTCTAGTCTATTTGGAATACTTCCATGAAATAAAAATTTCAAGATACTTTGCCAATCTCTGCTGTGCTTTCATCTTCTTAATAATTATTGATGATAGTTGAATATAAGCCTGCAAGAAGAGGAAATTTGACTTTCTTTGAAAATAATACACATTCATTGATATATATCTATATATGGTAATTACTAGAAATGATAAAAGAACTAGAAAATAAACTAAGTGCTTAAAATGTTGTGATTGTTTTATGAAAGCTGATAGTTTGCTTCCTTCATTCACCTTTGTTGCACACTCTTTGACCTCATTTTTTTTTGCTTTCTCTTTGCCATCACAGAAATTATGCCTTTCTCAAGAGATGTCTCTTAGACACAAGAATCTTCCTGTAAACAATATATTCCTGTACTTGAAAGGTTGCCATTATGAATGAAGAGAGCAGGTACAAACAATGGTTAATAACAAATCATGGGGGGGGGGGAGTAAGGAAATCTCTTTATCAACAGGCTAGATTATTTCTCCACAGTCTCCAGAGCCTGGCTGGCTCTCATGGGTGATTGGAAAAAGACAGGTATTTTTCTGGCTCACTGTAGCATGTGAGCATCTGGAGTTCTACACCCAGCTGTGACAACTGTAGATCTCCAGTCAGTGCCAGGCATTCAGCAGATGCTTTGCTTGCAGGATCTCATTTCAATTTCACAGTTATATGAATTCAGTAAGTCATGTCTCATATAATTCTTTGGTTGTTTGTTGATAGTGGTGATGATCCTATAGGATTGTAACAACCAGGACAACCTAATGAAAATTTACATTGTATTAGATTTACACAGTGCAAACTTTTTCATTTGTTCATGGTGATGCTGGTATTAAGACACCATATTGATTAATACTGTTAATGTTTATTGTCATCTCTACAGCATTTAGTTTCTCCTAGGAGATAAACTACTGTGGATCTCTGTGAGGGTTTCTAGATTAGATTAATTGAGTTGGAGTAGATTCATTCTAAAAGTGGACAGTACAAATTCATTAGTTGGGGTTTTAGACTGAATGAAAAGAAGGTGATTTATGTACTGGAGTTTCTCTCCTCTCTCAACTTCTTAGCAGCTGCTGTTTTCCTGCTGCATGCCTTCTTTTCCACAGTGGATTACACCCTCAAGCTGTTAGCCCAGTTAAGCTCTTTCTTTCTGAAATTGCTTTTGAAGATATTTCATAGCAGCAAGACAAATAACTAATACATTTCATACTCTATGTGACTTCCTCTCATTGAAAAATAAGTTACCACAAAGAGTGTATCCTGCATTGAAGCAACTTCAACCTCTCTCAATCACCTTAACTATTTCGTGAGTGCATCAAAGGGTCATATGAAGTGCCTAGACATTTAGGTTTATATCATCTTTGTGTGATTCCACAAGGATGAGCCTACCTAATAATGTAGTTCCCAGATGGTGATTTTGCTGTTAAATGTCACATGACTATACTAATAAATCATCAGTTATCTGTATTATATGAAAATCCATGTCAAAGATGATAACTGGTGGAACTGTAGTTTAGAGAAACACTAAACTGGTTACCTCATTTGGTATCTTGGGTGATTACTTTCCTAAGATTTTGGCTTATTAATTGCTACTTACTCAATATCTAGCAACCATGTACATTTAAAAGCAATTAGAGTGCTTGGTAAACATGATAGAATATATGGTTACATACTATAAACCTAATAGTATGCATGATAGTATCCCTTGCTTTGCTATAAATTGGAGTATATTAATGCCTTAGATTAATTTCCTTTTATTTATATCCTCTAGCCTCACTGTGCTTTTTAGTTTTGGAAATTTGAGATTTGTTTGTTTGTTTATTGACATTTGTTGTATTCCTTACATTAATTTTCTGTCATTTTTCCTTCAGTATATCACCAGTGTGCTGTTAGCTTTTGTTAACATAGCACAAACTAGAGCCATTTGGAAAAAGGGAACCTTATCTTAATTTTTAAAAAGTCTCAATTACCTTGGATGGTGGGAGAGTCTTTGGGGCATTTAAAAACACTATCTCATGTAGGAGGACCCAGGATTTTGTGGGTTGTAAAATCACTGAGTGTAGTAGAAGTTTCTGGCTCAGACTGGCCCTGAGATCCAGACCAGCAGTTCCAAATAATCACTCAAAGTCTTACATTAATTATACACTGTTTAGCTTATGGCTCAGGCATATTTCTTGCTAGCTCTTACAATTTAACCCATTCTATCCATTTATTTCTTGCCACTTGGCTCATGGGTTACCTGAGTTCTTTTACTTCTTAGGTGGCTGGATCATGTCTCTCCCTGAGTCTGTCCTCCTTCCCTTTTCTCTATGCTCAGATTTCCTTCCTGATTATATGCTGGGTTGTCATAGGCCAAAACAGTCTGTTTACTAACCAAAGATATTCACAGCATACAGAAATACATCCCACATCTGCTGAAAAGGTGGAGCTGGGATGCATAAGAGAAGTAGTTGAACAAGCCAGTAAGCAGCATTCCTTCATGATCTCTGCTTAAGTCCATGCCTTGACTTCCATTAATGATAGAGTGTAAGTTATATGTTAAATAAGCCCCTTTTTCTCCAAGTTGCTTTTGGTCAGTGTTTTAACACAGGGACAGAGAAGCAAAAAAGAAATCTAGTTCCAAGGCTGGTCTGAGATTTACGTAAGTCTACTAATACTCAGTTCCTTTGGCTACAGAGATTGGCTCAAAAATTGGCATATTGAACAGTAGTAGTCAGAGAGATATGATAAGACAAGCCTTGGAGAAAAAAAATAACTTCTTCATCCTTGGGGGTAGCTATTAGAGAGATGTTCATGTTTTAGATAATGTGAGATGCTGCAGAATTTTATAAAGAGCCAGTAAGTCCCTGAAGGTACCAGAGAGGCACATGTTAGGCCAAAGACAGCTCTGATACAGGAAGACATGGCAGAGAGATGGTGGTATAAATCCAGCTTCTCCTTGAAGCTGCACTGGAAACTTTCACTCCAGACTTATAAAATACTTGGACCAATAATTCCCATGATGACTTAAGCAGTATGAATTAGACTTTTGTCACCAAAGTATAACTGATAAATACAGCTTCTCCTAGATTTCCTCCCCCAAATTATCATAATCAAAGCTCATTTGTTGCTATTGTTTGTATCAATCAGGCTCCTCCAGAGAAATTGAAACAAAAGGGTATAAACAGTTGGGCAGACAGATGATACACACACACATACACACACACACACAGACACAGGCTTATTTGGGTTGGTCACGTAATTCTGAAGACTTAAAATTTCCATGATATGTATAGAGAAACTTACAGTATGGGATCATATTTCAAGCCTGAAGGCCTGACAACCAAGAAAGCCATGGTTCAGTCACAAGAACAGGAAAAGATTAAAACTGAGCTCTGCACAGAGGAAATTATTTCTCATCTACTTTTTTCCCTTTTGGGCACTTCATGAATTCATGATGTTCATTTATTCAGACGATGTTCATTTCCTATGATGGGTGTTTGTGTTTGTCCACTTGACTACACTGAAAATTAACTAAAACCCTGGAGAATGGGTATACTTGTGAGGTATTTTTAGAAAATTAAATAGCTAAAATGAGAAGGCCTATTTTTATTTTATTTTTGTGTGACAGTGTTTATGTATGTAGCTCTCTCAAGTTACTGTAGCTTCCCCTAGAAAGTGGAGAGTACTGAGAGCCAATGGTTTGAACCATTTTACAAATTTAAAGAGGCAATGCATTTTTATCAGTTGTGAAAGGTGATAGATTTGGTGACTTGGTATATGAAACTTTTAGCAGTTTGTGGAATTTTTTTAAAAATGATGATGCTATTTGGTTTCTCTTTGCATCTATGGATAAGTTTCAAAATTATCATGAGCCTCATGATAAAATTAACCCACTTAGAATACGGTGAAAGACAACAGTAAATTGTTAGTAAAGTTATCCAGTGTCCAATGACATAAAGAGTTTAAAGGTTTCTAAATGTGCCATGGAATTGAATTTTCTCTTTAGCAGCTCAAGTTGCAGAGGAGAAAACTGAAGTCCTCATTGTAAGGTTGGCTGAATTACAGTGAAAACTCAAGTCCTAGGCTTAGAGAGTGTTGGCAATCAAAGAAAGTAAAGACACTGATTAGTAAAGAGTAGAATTCTATACCTGGAGTGGAGATATCTGAGAGGACTCTATTGGTGCTGAGAAATTTGAAACCTTAGATTCTCAAGGGTTTAACACACTTAAAGAGGTAATCTCTCTACCCTCAGCAGAAGGTACACTTTCACCCCCTCAAATATTAGTTTTTGTGCCTTTGACTGAAAAAATTAATTCTTCGTTGTCTGTTAAACCAGCAATAACTTTCCCTGAAAGAGATACTACCAGGCAAGACAATACTGATGTCCCTAGGGCTTACCAGTAGTTACCTATTGATATATAATTAGACTTAAAGCAAAGCAGGCTCCTAGAGAGGCATTAGAAAGTTAGTCCATGAGTATGTGTACTACACTACTAACAAACTTAGTGAGTTTGCTTATTCTTTTAAAGAGAAGTCTGAAGCGGTTTCCAAATGAAGACTTACTGTAAAGGTATTGTGTATGCTTTACTTTGACCTAGTGTTGATAAAAGGGTTTTAAGACCTAGGGAAATTTTAATATTCAAGTGGGTACATTGTCAAAACCTAATCTTCTACAATGGAAAAACCCAAAAGATATGCCCTTCGCTAATCTTATAAGGGGTATCAGTACATTTGAAAAGCTCGGTTGTCAGCCTTTTCTTTGTGTCAGGATGGAGAATCATTCCTCAATTGGATGAATTAGATGTAATAAATTTAACTGGGATCCACACTAGCAGAGGTCAGGTAGCCTCTTTGATGACACTGAGTCATCAAAGACAAAATTATAATAGTCATTGTAATAAGCAGCATATATAAAACAATGACCATAATGGGCTAACCCATATTGGTAAGCACAGGCAAAGTGATTTCTATAGTGGCATGACTCATGTGGGCTTTTGGAATTTGGCGAATTAATCATGGTGTGTTGTATTGTTTCTGGCCCAGCCTTTCTGACCTAGTTCTGACCCGCTGACTCATAGTCCCACAGAAACACACAGATGCTTGTATTGTTTTATGATGATCAGCCTATGACTCTTGCATATTGCTTTTTTGGGTTTTCTCTCAAACTAACCCATGATTCTTATCCTGTTCAGCCATGTGGTTTGGTACCTTTTCTCAGACAACATAGTTGTCCTCTGTATCTTCTGCTTCTCTGATATCTCTGTGGCATCTCTGCTCTGTTATTGTTCCCATAGTTTTCTTAACCCCACCCATACTTCCTGTCTGCATTCAGCCAATCAGAATTTTTATTAAACCAGTAGGCAGGACAATTATTTATAATTTAACAACATAATCCCACTACATTTCCCCCTTTTTTCTTTTTAAAACAAGAAGAACCCCAAATCTAATATCCTTTCCCCCCATTACCTACAACAACTTATAATCAACACTGTAAACAAACATAAACATCAATAATCCATAATTTGGGTATGTGAGCATATTTCTGTAGGCTACTTTCTACTGAATGGGGATGCTGGCAATCACATAGGGACCCAAAGAAAGATTTTGGATTATGGACAAGTCTTTAGTAGACTGCAAGGCTGGATCATCTCAGCCAGTCTCTTTGAAGTTGTTTTGGATGCAGGGGCTTAAAGGAAACTGAAGCAGAGCTGCTCTGAAATACTGAATCATTTGGGCCATCCATTTCCATTGGAAACTTTTCAGAGGATCTTGTTCAATCAAACTTTATTTTCTTTAATGAGGAATAAATCTATAACCTCTCATTTTGTGTGGAAATAAAAGGAAAACTTCTTCTCCAAAGTAGCATATCTTTTGATTTCAATTTTAAAGTCAGCTCATTTACAAAATTTATAGGTTGTATTAATCCAGAAGCATTTATAATCAAATGGCTTTTAGCAACTTTTACTACTTTATTTTCAGTCAGAAAATCCAAAGACAAGACAAAAACATGCAGTATCCAGACATTCTTTGTATTTTCCATTTTTATGTGATTCATTACTTTTTATTCTATTTCTTTTTAAAAGACCTTGATCCTTTTTCTTTTTTCTTTTCTCTCTCAAGCCTACATATATTTTTTAACACACTTTAAAACATTAAGCATTTTTAAAAATCCGTCTTTACTGTATATCTCTTATTTCTTATCTTTTTTTGTTTCTAACCACAACTTTGCATAGCTGGGGTAGCTGACTCCACCTAGCTTCCTCTATTTCTTTCTGTTTCTGATCACACCTTTAATCTGCCAAGGTGTGGTTAAGTATTAAAGGCCTGGATAGGGTGATAGATGCCACCAAGCTCCCTCTATTTCTTTTTGTTTCTGACCACATCTTTAATATGCCAAGGTGTGGTTTAGGGTTACAGGCTTCACTAGGATGGCTGGCTTGCTTGTATTGATTTTAGATTGACTGATTATATGCCTAGGGCCCAGGCATATAACTTGCTAACTCTTTACTCTTAAACTAACCCATGATTCTTATCCTGTTCAGCAAAGCAGCTTTATACTTTTCTCAGAGCGGCATAGTTGTCCTCTTATCTGCTGGCTTCTCTGGCATCTCTGCTCTGTTCTTTCTGTTCCCATAGTTTTCTTAGCCTGGTAGCTCCACCCACACTTCCTGTCTGCCTTTGGCCAATCAACATTTTTATTAAACAAGTAGGTGGGACAATTATTTACAGTGTAACAACATAATTCCATTATGATGGTCTTTATAGGCATGTAACAGATAAGACACATATTGCATTTTTGTTTGATCTCTATAGGCACGAACCCCTCAAATAAATAAAAGAAATGCTACATTGGATCACAGCAAAAAAGAATCTTAGCCTGTGAACCACATGAGCAAGTTTTCAGACTCATAATCTCTCAAATGAAGGAATGGCTGGGTTATGCTGAGGAAAGACCCTGATAAAATATTTGTGAGTTTACTGAGTCTTTTCAGTTCTTCCCCAGATGGACCTACAGCCCTTTACAAAAGTAACTGTAGACCAGAGAAAAGAAAACAATCAGACTTTTTAAGGTCTGTTGGATACTGATTCTGAACTGTCACTGATTCTGAAAGATACCAAGAAACTTTGTGGGCCTCCAGTTCAGTTAAAGTAGGGACTTAAGAAGGTAAGAAGATTAATGAAGTTTTGGCTGAAGTTCTACTCCTGGTATGTCCCTGAACTCATGGCTCTAGTTATTTCTGCAGTCCCAGAAGATATAATTAAGATAGACATACTTAGAAGTTGACAGAATTCTCAGATTGGTTCCTTGACCTGCGGAGTGAGGGTTATTAGGATTAAAAAGGCTAAATGGGAACCATTAGAGTTGTCTCTGACAGGAAAAATAATGAATCAAAAATAGTATTTCATTCTTAGGCAAAATGTAGACATTGTTGCCATCATCAAAGGACTTTGAAAGATACAGGAGTTGTAGTTCCCACTATATTTCCCTTTAACTCTTATCTGGTCAGTGCAGAAAGACAGATGGATCATGGAGAATGTGAAGGGTGACAATTGACTATTGAAAACTCAATAAAGTGAGGACTGTGATTACAGCTGCTATACCCAGATGTGTTGTTCTTATATGAACATATTAGCACAGCTTCTGGTACATGCTCTATTGATATTAACCTAGTACAAGGATTTTTCTCAGTACCTATCCATAATGACCACAGAAGTGATTTACTTTTCTTTGGCCAGCAAATATACCCTTCAGTTTTATCTCAAGGATATATTCATTCTCCATCCCTGTGTCAAACTTAGGTAGATGGAATACTGATAGTCTGTATCTTTCATAAGATATTACATTGGCATGCTATATTTATTATATTGGTTTTTAATTTAAAAAGTTTTTTTCCCATATCTATCACTGTTTCCCCTCCCTTTCCCCTCCAAGTCTCTCCAAGTCCTCCCTCAGCCTCATTCAACTCCATTACCCCATCCATTCCCCAAGGAGAGCAAGGAGTCCCAAGGTGAGTCAATTAAGTATGGCATATCCAAGTCCCTCATCCCAGCATTAAGGCTGGGTTAGGTGTTGCTCTGCAGGGAATGGGCTTCAAAATGTCAGTTCATACATCAGGAACATAATCTGATCCTATTTTAAGAGGATCCACAAACTACCCATACCATTTAATACTCATCTACCTTTGGAGGAGGGTTTAATTCCTTTCCATGGAGGCTCCTCAGTGATTATTTCAGAGTCAGTGAGCTCCCAATAGCTTGGGTCAGCCATCTTTATCAGTTTCCTCCTCATTATCCTTATCTCTTTGCTCATAAAGGCAACAGGAAGAACTTAAGAGAGACATCCAGGTATTCCCCTATGAAGGGAAATAGAGACGATCTCCTGAGTAAATTTGGATTATAACTGGGAGAGAGTAAGGGGAGGTGGAAACAAATCATGAGAGAAGAAGATGGTTTAGTGAGAGGAGCAACAGTGAGGAAGAGCAAAGAAATGGATATCTTGATAGAGGAGCCACTGTAGGGTTACAAAGAAACCTGGTGCTAAGGAAACCTTCAAGAACCCACAAGATATTCCCTGCTAGAACTCTAGGCAATACTAGAAAGGGTGCCTAAACAGGACTTCCTCTACAATAAAATGAATGGCCATCCTAATAGTCATTATAGAATCTTCATCCAGCAATGGATAGAGGCAGATGCAGAGACCCATAGCTAAGCATAGGTTGAGCTCCCAGTCCAGTTGAAGATAAAGAGAGAAGACAGGTTACGAGAAGTTGCTCAAATGCCTATGGCTTCTACTGTTACAATGCAATCTGCTGCTTAGCATGTACCCTCATGGCATGTACTCTATGATCAGTTGACTGAGCAAGAGGAAACTATGGCTCAGTTTACTGACAGTTCTACACATTATGTAGGAACCACCAGAAGTAGACAGCTGTAGCATTACAACCCCTTTCTAGGGCAACTCTAAAAGACACTGACAAAGGGGAATCTTCAATGGGTAAAACTTCAGGTAGTACACATGTTCATACATTTTTGTTTTAGAAGGAGAAATGGTCAAATGTGCAATTATTTACTAATTCATGGACTGTAGCCAGTGAATTGGCTGGATGATCAGAGAGTTTGAAGGTACATGATTAGAATATGGGTAAAAAAGATGTCGTAGGAAGAAGTTTGTGAAAAGATAGGTGTGAAGATACTGATGTCCCATGTAAATGCTCATTAAAAGTTGATTTTACCAGAAGATGAGTTCAATAATCAAGTAGATAAGGTTACCCATTCTATGAAGCATCAGTTTCTTTCCCCAGTCATTCATTCATGTCATTGTCCAATGAGCCCATGAACAAAATAACCACGTTAGCAAAGATGGAGGTTGTTTGTGGGTTTGACAACATGGACTGCTGCTTGCCAAATCTGAACTGGCTACAAATGCTATTGTGTGCCAGATCTGCAAATTTCAGAGGCCTACATTGAGCCCAAGATATAGCACTGTTTTCCAGTATAACCAGACATTTACCCGATGTCAGGTTGACTCTTTTGGACCATGTCTTCCACGGAAAGGACAAAGCTTTATCCTTAGTGAATTAAATACTTATTCTGGTTATGACATTGTGTATCCTGCATATAATTCTTCTAAAAACTTCTATCTGTTGTCTTACAGAATGCCTTATACACTGTCATTATATTCAACACAGTGTTGCTTCTGACTGAGGAACTCACTCCACTGCCAATGAAGTGCAACTGTGAGCCCATGTCCAGGAAATCCACAGGTCATACCTTCTCTGCCATCTTGAAGCAGGTGGCCTAATAGAAGGATAAACTGGCCTTTTAAAGACACAATTACAATACTAATTAGGTGGCAGCAACATGGCGGGCTGGGGTGGGGTTTTCCAGAAAGCAGAATATGCTTTGAACTCTCAATATACAATATTGTTTCTCTGAAAGCCAGGATCTATGGGTCCAGGAATCCAAAGGTAGAAAAGAAAATAGTTTCATTCACTATCACCCCTAGTGTCCTACTAAGAACATGTTAAGCTCCCCTCAATTAGAAGTTTGAGTTCCAGATGTGGGAATGCTCCTGACAGGAGCCACAACTAATATTCCATTAAATTGGAATCTTTCCCTGACTACTTTGGGCTTATGAGTCCCTTAAGTCAACAGACTAAAAAAAAGGATAAACAGTGTTAGGAGGGATGACTGATCCAGATTACTAGGTGAAAATGAATTGCTTCTCCACTATGGAGGTAAAAAAGTTTATGTCAGGAGTATAGGAAGTCCTTTAGGATATCTCTTGGTAATACCATATTCTGTTATTAAAGTACATGGGAAATTACAACAATATAGCCCAGGTAAGATGACAAAGGGCACAGATCCTTCCAGAATGAAGGTATGGGTGATTCCTCCAGGAAATGAGCCAAGACCTACTAAGGTAATTGGTAAGGGTGGGAAAAATACACACTTGGCATCTGAGAAAGCTAGTTATAAATATATTTTGTGAAGGATGTGTTTGTATAGGTATTTGAGCTTTTTCGTCCTTAAATTTCTTATCTTTTTTTTAAAAGATATTTTGGTTTTTTTTTTATGTGCATTGGTGTTTTTCCGGTGTCATGTCTCCTGAAACTGTATTTACAGTTGAATGCTGGGAATTTAACATGGGTGTTTTGGAAGAGCAGTTAGCACTCTTAATTGCTGAGCCATTTCTTTATTCCCAGTTTCTTTATCATGTAATATATCATAAATTAAGAGAGTATCAGTAGTTATAGTCTTTAAATTTTGGGAAAGCAAATAGTGCTCCCCCAAAGGCCATTATATAGCTATTCTAAAATTTAAAATGCATTTGACCATTGTATGAAGGATATTTCTAACATGTTATAATTATGATTGGTTAAATATATGTTTATGATTATATATGGGGGAGTTATATCAAATTCTATGTAATTATTACCTGGCTATTGTTTTCATTTGGAAATTAAGCATGACATAAGGAGATATAATTATGTGTCAAGCTGACAAGGGATGGAGTTGTAATGGCTATTCTTGGTTGTCAACTCGCCTACATCTAGAGTTAACTAAAACCCAAATGACTGGATATACCTTGAGGGAATTTTTCTTAATTAAATCATTTGAAGTTGGAAGACTCACTTTTAACCTGGATCTTTTGAGGTGGGAAGATCCACTTTTAATCAGGACTACACCTTCTGGTGGCAGTATATATAAAGGATGTAAAGAAGGAAATTCTCTCACCCTTTGTCTGCTTGTTCTTTCACTGGGTAGCAAGTTCATTTCTTTTGGGGGATCCTGGTGTAGACTAAAGACAAGCCTAGATATGTAGTCTCATATTCTGGAAAACTATTGGATTCTTGAATGTAGTTGGTAGACAGCCACTGTTGGACTAGCTTAACTACAGCCTGTAAGACATTCTAATATATCTTCTTTCTCCCTCTATATAGGTCCATCTGTATGTTCTGTTACTAGAGAACCCTGACTAATACACCTACTTATGAATGGATGATGCTCTCCTACTTTAATGAAGGCAGGTTTTCTTTCTCCAATTCACCAGTTCACATATTAATGTCTCCAAGAAACACTCTCATAGGCACATTAAGGAATAAAGTTTATGAGTTAGTTCAGTATTCCATAGGTCAATCAAGTGCTACTCACTTGAAGGAAATTATTTTTTCCCTGCCCAAGTGGAAGCATAATTTTTAAATAAAACTAAGTTATGAGCTTGCAAAGCTCTGGTTTTATTTCAATAGCTGCTACTGAAGAATTTTTTTTTGTTGTTTTAATTTAAGTATAGTAAGATGAGTGTAGGGCTGCTGTTATTTAAAGGCTTCACATTCTGGTTAACTGGGCTTGGTTGTAAATAGTAATTTCAGACCTTTAATTGTTAAGAGCTGCACCAGTCATATAATTCATTACTCTTTATTTTGTGAGATATTTTCTCATACTACCAGCTGTGTTTGCTGACACAGAGGGTGAATTGTTTAACCTTTAAAAATCATTTTCTATAATTCTAAGGTGGTATTTGTACATGTACTCTGCTTTCTTTATTTAAAAAAACCCATATATTTTTTTTTTTCTGGACTGTAAGTGAATATACACAACCGAGGAACTGAGGGCAGACTGGTAACATCTGTGCTATTATTGGAACCATTAAAAAATAGTTTATTCTACAACAAATTTCAAATTATTTGCTTACATAAACATGATACCTAAAGAATGATGAGTTTATTTTTTAATAACTGGCAGGTAATAAATGGCATCTAAGAGATGAATTTGCAGATATTTATTGGACTAAAAACCTGAAGCTCATTAAAGAAAATAGTTTCCATTAAGAGAAAGATAAGAGAAATGCCAAGAAGTGTTGAAATGGTTAAGATGTGTATCCAATTAAAATTATTACACCTACTTTTACAATTCAGGATGTTTTCTGAAGAAGAAAATTGAGGCTTTGGGTTTCTGCTATGTATCCTGGCCAGGTGTACAGGGGATGCTACTGTTATTTTCTAGATTTTGAGGGCATGGGGGAAAATTATTGTGCATTATTTTGAAATTATTAACATCATTATAAAATCTGACAATGAATCCTGGAACATCCTATCCTGAGAAATTAGCTCAAACAATTTGCTTCATCTCACTGTGGAGTTTTCTCCAGAAAGTAATTGGAAATCATGCAGCGGGAGAAGAATAGCTGAGAATCTGTAATGTAAACAGCATCTGCAAAGCCGGAGCAGCTTTTTAGCAGACAGATGACTGAGGAAATTGGCCTTGGCGGCATCAGGAGAGCTTTCTTGGCAATGACTTCAGAAAGGCTCTTCTCTGCCTCAGTACAGATGGAGTCATCTGGGAAACACTAGTGTGAGAAAATGGAAAGTGAAGCACATGCTGTTTTGTTGCTGTAACATTTGAAAAAGGTGGTACCTTGCTTAAGTATTTTTTTTTAACAACTGGGAAATGACATGTCTAATTTTTATAAAAAGTATATTGACAACACAAAAAAGTGCTTGTTAGAATACTTGAAAACTTGGCAAGAAGGCACATGAAGGAAATGGAGGTTTTAGAAGTACAGGCCCCAGACCTAAATAAATGGGTCCATGATATAACCTCTGTTTACCCCTGATTACATTGATTAAAGCTTGCACACCTCAGAGGCTAAGGCAGGACGGTTTCAGCAAAGAGCTGGGTATGTGCCATTAACACTAAGAAGAGGTTGGTACATTTATGGATTTATGGAGGGTACTTGGCAACATGGAGGCTGTGGAGATGGGCACATTTTAACAAGCATGGTTCTAAGAGCATTTGAAGGAAGAGTGATCTTATGTAGAAGTTACTAAAGAGCTTTAAGTAAAGGATTGACATAGATCTTATTAATAAATACATTTTAGAGTAGTGTTAGGTTTCCAGGTAAAGATACAGGGAGCTTCCACCTGACATGCTCCTGACCTCACCTATCATTGATAGCTTGTCTCACTAAAATTTTATTGGTATCACATTAATGGGCTAGAATTGTTGTATTGTCACTCACTAAATTTCATAGGTTATAAACATTTCCTTTGTTTCCTGTGTCTTCCTGCTTTGGAATTCCATCCTGGACCCCACCTTACAATCTCATTACTAGGGATCTTTTAAAATGGTCTAGAGTTGTCTAGAATGGTTTTTCATATTCTTGGTGTAGATATTTAGATCATTGTCTCCCTGTTGGAACTTTCTGATGTTCACATGGTCAGACTTTGGTTATGAACTTATAGTAGAAAACCACAGTAGTACAGTGTGTTTTTTAAATCATATGATATTAAAAGCATGTACCATCAATATAGTCTCTCACTAGTGAAGTTTCTTTTGATCAAATGGCTAATGTGGTCAGGTCTGACTATTGTGAAGTTACTTTTTTGTGTTGTCCATTTTTTGGTGTGTAGAGTCTCTAGGTAAAGGACTGGGAGCTATTTTCTACTTCTTTGAAGGCAGAACATTTAGATCAATTATTTGAGATTCTTATGCATAGGAGGTTTGCATAGTCTCAAAATTAATTTTATTTGATCACCCAATATCATTAACTTGAAGTCTGGATATTTATATTGTGTTTGGTAATGAAATGCTGGGATATTTTGTAGATATGTTGACATCAAAAAGTCTGATTTTTTTCACTATACATCACCATGTAGTGAATTTCTACAATTTTGCCCTCCTTTATCATCAAGTTTGAATACATTCATAACCTAATTTCCAGTTCTTCACCTCCTTGCAGTTTCTTGGTGTAATCAGTCCTGATGTTTGCTGTATAAAACTGGAGGCCTCTGGGCAATAAGGCCCATTATTGCCTAAGTTTCTGTCCTTCCTACAAAGTGATCTCACAAGTTGTCATAGCCTTTGACTCTCCCTTTGACTGCGACCAGGCTTCAGGATTTTTATTCTTTTATTCTGAGATTCCTGGTTAAAACAACAACAACAACAACAGAACAGTTCCTTAGGGGCCATTGTTTCAATATTCCGACATTTCAAATAGCCAAAGTAACAGGTGTAAATATCTCTTCTAATAAATTTATTCATTCATGGAATTTTAATAATACTACAGGAAGGCCCTTGCCAGCTAGCTGCTCCTATATGCCAGTGCTATGCTAATGGACTTCCAAGCCTCTAGAATTGTGAGCCAAAGTAAGCACCTTTCTTATAAATTATCCAGTCTGAGGCATCTTGCTATAACAATAGAACATAGATTGAGAATTCAAGTTATCATGGAAACTGTCAAAAATTCTGTTACTATAACTTGAGTCAAGTTTTGAGATATTAAAATGGTGACATATGCTATTAGTAAAATTCTTTTGGGGGGAGATATTGAGCTGAATATACTGGCACAAGGTTCAGAGGCATTAGGGTTTGAGAACTTCAATAACTTCCAATGTATTTTAGAAATGTTTCTTAGATGTCCAAAAGATAGAGATGCTTATTAATGGAATTAATGGCTGAAAGAATAGAACAGGAAGTACAGAATATATGAGAGTATGTAGAATCTGGAATGATAATGACTCTGCATCTCATTTGTACATATGGTACCACCACCTGTCCAGTACCAACCATGAGGCCCTTACCTATTGCCTTAGTTTCCCTGCATTCTAAAATACTTGAGAAAAAGAAACTAAGAAAGGAAGTTGATTTATTGATAGTTAGGTCAGGTGGATTGGAATGTGCCTTATTTCTTCTCTCACCATGAGACAAACATTATAAAGGTTAGAACATATGAAAATTTAATTGTGCTATGGTTTAACCCTGGTCACTTAGGTTTGTCCTCATTGTTTCCATTTTCTGTTATAGAAACAATGCTTTGTTCATACTATTCAGAAAATTTGTCTTAAAGAGCCTTCAATCTTAAAAGAGAAAAGAATCCCAGAGGTTTTATGGATTGTGAATTTAAGCTCTCACTATTCTTGGTCTAGCAGAGGAGTTCTTTGTTCCTTTGATGGGTATAAAGGAAAGCCTCTTGTATTTCTTCTTTAGGTTGACTTCTTACTGTTCCACACACAGACTTTGCAAATGCAAAAGCAATAGCTGGATAGCTGAAGGGAGGGCCACAAGTGTCTCTCTTTAGAATATTTTATTTTCTCCAGGGCTGCAACATGAGCTCTTGGATACATTTCAATTAATAACTTCCTTTTTGTATTCTTACAGACTTCAGGATGGAAAGAGAGGAAACACTCAGCCTCACACAATTGGCCATCAAAGAGTCTTAGGTATTTAGAAATATTCTGTTTGTAGGGCTTAAACTAAGCTCTTTCTGATTTTCTCTGTATTGTACAAGACAATGGCTTTTAGGCTGTGCTGTGTCTTGGGTAGTCCCATTTTAAGAAGCAGTATTTCACCTTATTTTGTGTAAACATGCAGAAGAAGAATGACTTTGAACTTAATTCATGACCATAAATATCACAGCCTAGCACCACAGACCAGCAGATGACATACTCTAAGTAGAAAAGTGCTACTTCCAAACTTACTAAAATTGATTTGGAACATATGAGCATTGGCTTGCTAAAACCATAAGAGAAAAACAGTCTCAAGAACTTTGTGGAACATGCTAAAACAATGAAGAATGTAGAGCTTTCACCTGGATCTTACAAGGCTACCTAACATTGTGATAATAACAATTCTACAGGTTTTTCATCTGACTACCTGGTGCAGCTCATCACTGAACTGATGGATGGGGAATACATCATTGTCCCTGACTTCAACTTCAACGTGGTCCCCACTGCTTGCTGTTTGACAGAGCAGAGCCCAAATTAAAAATTACTTTACAATCCATCCCTTTCTCCCTCCATCCTTTCTCCTGCCCCTCCATCTTTCCATTCCTTCATCTATCTCCATCCCCAGTCCTGTTCTGTATTCTTGAGGCTTTCCTGTGGAACTGATGAGCTATGCAGGCCTCCAATAGCTCTTCAAATGGGTCCCTTATCTAACTGCTGTGACTCTGTATTGGCTCTATGACTCTGTGTCTAGTAAAACATCTTTTGAACTCTGTGGCTTGTAAAATTATTTTGTTGTTATTCAATATCCATAATCTCTTTGTCTGTCTCTCTGTGTATGTTATTTATCTATCATTTACTTATGAGAAGTATAATATGATCTGAGAGTTAATACTTATAATTAATATTGGAATAAAAGAACCTGATATCAAGACCACATAAAAGAATTGAATATAACTTATGAGTGTTCTAATTTTGGCATTTTGGAAAGTCACAAACACGTCTGTATATGTTCCTGCATAGTATTTTTATATATAACATCTTCATGCCATTTTAGTGATTAGATCTCATTTCTCCCACATTCTTTCTACTATGTCTATGGAAGTTTAAATGACTTCTCCCATGTAAGAGATAACAAAAGATGGTGTTTAAAATACTGGATGGCTTCACCTATCCCCAGAAATGACACAAATATTCCCTGTTGTACCATCCAACTCTACCTTCTCATTATTTTCCTGCACATAGAACTTTCCAATTATGAAACAGTTGAGAAATTGATTTGCAAGTTTATGTTCCACTTTATTTGTTGGCAAAAGTAAATGTCTCCTTTTTTACACAGTCAGCCCTGAGTCTTATTATCCCAACACACAGAGCAGAAAAGAACCTCCCTTAGGGGTAAAAAAAAAATTACTAACAATACACTCAAGACCTAGTCTGAAGGACACAGATTCAATCATGGCTTTATTCCAGGGATACTTACAGGAGCTGTAGTTCTAAAAGAAGGAATAATCAGAGAACCAGGGGTCCATTTAATTAGGCAATGTTTGTCAAGTTGTGTTCTTGTCCATCATTCTCTCATTTTCTCAGATCAAGTCTTTTAAGGCAGTTGAAAGCAGTCTTTATTACTGTTATCACCTAAGAAAATTTAATGTTTTCTTTTTATTCTTTTTTTAATTTAAAAAGTTTTTTCCTGGTTTTTTTTTTTTGAGTATTCATCTGCTCACCCTCCCTTCCCTCCTTCCAATTTCTGCCAGTCCTCTCTCAGCCTCCCTGTACTCCATACCTCATCCTTTTCCTGAAAAAGGGCAAGGAGTCCCAAGGTGGTTCAGTTCAGTCTGAAATATCCATTAGAGGTAGGTCTGATTCCTTCATCTCAATATGAGGACTGGGTTAGAGGTTCTTCTGTAGTGAATAGGCTCCAAGGTGCCAGTTCATGCACAGGAACACAGTATGATCCTACTCCACAAGGTTCCATGTACTGCCCATACCATTTGATAGTCATCTACCACTGGAGGATTTAGTTCCATTTCCCGATGATTTCCTAGCAGTTATTTTTGAATCAAGGAGCTCACCAAAGCTCCAGCAAGACATCTCTGTGGGACTTTTTCTCAAAATCTCTATTCCTTTGCTCATATAGACTTTCCTCTCTCTCTCTCCCAGCTGGACCAGGAGCTGAAATTGGTGCTTAGCTATGGATCTCTGCTTCTGCCTCTATTCATTGCTGGATAAAGGCCCTATAGTGACACTTAGGGTGGTCATTCGATTATAGGGGAAGTCCTGTTTAGGTACCCCTCCACTATTGGTTGGAGACCAAGCCAGGGACATCCTATGAGTTCTTTGAGGTTTCCCTAGTACCCGGTCTCTTTCCAACTGCACATTGGATTCTTCTCTCAAGATATCCATCTCTTTTTTCTCCCTCTTTGTTGCTCCTCTCACTCAACCATCTCCTTCTCTCATGATTTGTTCCCATCTCTCCTTGGTCATTACTTGTTATGATCCCAATTTACCAGGGAGATCTTTTCTATTTTTTCTTCCTAGAGGGAATCCTTGATGTCTCTTTTAAGTTCTTTCTGATCCCAAGCTGTTCAGAGTTTGTGGTTTATAGCTTGGGTACTCTTGGATTTTTTTTTAAAGTCCACTTATGAGTGAGTACATCCCATGCCTATCTCTCTGGGCTTGTGATACCTCACTTAGGAGGATATTCTCCAGATCTATCCATTTGCCTACAAGTTTTAGGATGTCATTTTTTTCATCTAAATAATACTCCATTGTGTAAATTTACTACAGTTTAGTAATCATTTTTCAGTTGAGGGGCATCTAGGTTGGCATCTTGCTATTATGAACAATGCTGCTATGAACATAGTTGAGATAATGTCTTTGGGGTAAGAATGTCATCCTTTGGATACATGCCCAATAGTGGTATTGGTGGGTTATTGGGGAGATTGATTCTAAGTTTTCTGAGGAACTGCCATACTGTGAGTGACTATAGAATTTTACAGTCCCACTAACAATGGATGAATATTCTCCTTGCTCCAAATCCTCTCAGGCATAGGCTGCCATCTGTGTTTTAGTCATTCTGACAAGTATAAGGTGGTATATCAAAGTTGTTTTGACTTTCATTTCTCTGTTGGCTAAAGATGTTGGGCAATTTTTTTAGTGACTTTCAGCCATTTGAAATTTTTCTGTTGAGAATTCCCTTTTAGCTCTGAACCCCATCTTTTAATTGGGTTATTTAGGTTTTTGGGCTCTAGTTTCTTGAGTTCTCTATTGTCAAGATCAGTCTTCTGTCAGATGTAGGGTTTGTGAAGATCTCTTCTCATTTTGTAGACTGTAGTTATGTCTTATTGAGTGTGTGTCCTTTGTCTCACAGAAGTTTCTCAGTTTCAGGAGGTCCTATTTATTAATCATTTTTCTTAGTATCTATGCTACTGTTGTTGTATTTAAGAAGAGGTCACCTGTGCTAATGCATTAAAAGAATATTTGCCACTTTCTTTTCTATCAAATAAAGTGTAGCTGGGTTTGTGTTGAGGTCTTTGATCCACTTGGATTTGAGTTTTCTGCAGGGTGATAGATATGGATCTATTTGCGTTATTCTACATACTACTGTCAAATATGCCAATACCACTTGTTGAAGATACTGTCTTTTTTCATTGAATATTTTTGAACTCTTTGCAAAAAATTCATGTGTCTGGGTCTCCAATTCTATTCCCTTGCCCCCCCAAGTCTGTTTTTATGCTAGTACCATGCTGTTTTTATTACTGTAGCTCTATAGTGTAGCTTGAAGTGATGCCTCCTGAAGTTTTTCATTGATCAGAATTGTTTGGCAAATTAGGGTTTCCTATTATTTCATGTGATGTTGAGTATTGTTTTTCAAGGTCTGTTAAAAATGTGTTGGGATTATAATGGAGATTGCATTGAATCTGTAGATTGCTTTTGGTGAGGTTATCATTTTTATTATGTTGGTCCTACCTATACAGGAGCATGAAAAATCTTTCCGTTTTCTAATATCTTTTACAATTTCCCTCTTCAGTGACTTAAAGTTTGTGTTGCCTGTTTGAAGGTATGCAACTTCTTTGCTTAGAGTTATGCCATGATATTTAATGCTATTTGCAGCTATTATAGCGGGTGATGATGTTTGCCCTACTTCTTTTTCAGTCCTTTTATCCTTAGTGTAGAGGAGGCTATTAATTTTTTTAGAGTTAATCTTGTACCCTGTTACACTGCTCAAGGTGTTTATCAGCTATAGGAGTTCCCTGGTAGGATTTTAGGGGTCACTTATATATATGATCATATTACCCGAAGACAGAGATTGTTTGACTTCTTCCTTTCCAATTTGTATCCCTTTAATATCCTTTTGTTCTTTTATTGTTTTAGCTAAAACTTTGAGAACTATATTGACTAGATAAAGGGAGAGAAGACAGTCTTGCCTTTTTCTTGATTTTGGTGGGGTTGCTTTGATTTCTTTCTCCATTTAGTGTGATGTTGGCTGTAGGCTTGCTGCATATTGCCTTTATTATATTTAGGTATTTCCCCTATATTTCTGATCTCTCCAGGACTTTTATCATTAAGGAGTGTTTGATTTTTTCAAAGGCTTTTTTAGCATCTAAAGAGATTATTATGTGTTTTTTTTTTTTCTTTCAGGTTGTTTACATGATAGGTGACGTTCACAGTTTTTCATATGTTGAACTATCCCAGCCTCTCTGGGACAAAGCCTACTTGATTGTAGTAGATGATATTTTTGATATGCTGTTGAATTCAGTTTGCCAGAATTTTAGTGAATATTTTTGCATTAATGTTCATGAGGGAGATTGGTCTGTAATTCTCTTTCTTGTTGCATCTTTTGTGGCTTGGATATCAGGGTGATTGTAGCCTCATAAAAAGAGTTTGGCAATATTCTTTTAGATTCTATTGTATGGAAGAGTTTGAGTAGTATTGGTATTAGTTATTCTTTTAATGCCTGGTATAATTCCACACTGAAACTATCTGGGCTTGTGCTTTTTTTTTTTTTTTTTTTTTTTTAACTTGGGAGGATTTTAATAATAGTTTTAATTCCCTAGGGGGTTTTAGGTGTGTTTAGGTCATTTATCTGGTCTCAATTTAATTTTGGTAAATAGCATTTGTCCATAAAGCTGTCCATTTCTTTTATGTTTTCCATTTTAGTGGAATGGATTTTTCAAAGTATAACCCGATTGATTTTTTGGATTTCCTGGATGCTTGTTGTTATGTCCCCCTTTTCATTTCTGCTTCTGTTAAATTGATGACTCTTTCTCTACCTTTAGATTATTTTGGATAAGGGTTTATCTATCTTGTTGACTTTCTCAGAGAATCAACTCTTTGATTCCTTGAATCTTTGTCTTGTTCTGTTTGTTTCAATTGTATTGATTTCAGCCCTAAGTTTTATTATTTCCTGCTGTCTACCATTTTAGGTATGTTTGCTTCTAATTGTTCTAAAGCCTTCAGCTGTGCTGTTAAGTTTCTTGTGTGAGATTTCTCTAGATTTTTCATATAGACCTCTAGTACATTGAATTTTCCTTATAGTACTATTTCCGCTGTGTCCCATAAATTTGGGTATATTGTGGATTCATTTTCTTTGAATTTTTAAAATTCATTTTCTTTGTTTTCTTTTTCAAGTTCTTCCTCTACCCAGAGGCGGTTCAATTGCGAGATGTTCAGTTTCCATGAGTTTATAGGCTTTCTGTGATTTTTATTGTTGTTAAACTCTAACTTTAGGTCATGATGGTCTGATATGATACAAGAAGTTATTCCCATCTTTTGCATCTATTGATATTTGCTTTATGACTGAGTATATGGTCAATTTTAGAGGAAGTTCCATGGGGTGCTGAGAAATATTCCTTTGTGTTTTAGTGGAAAGTTCTGTATACATCTATTAAGTATATTTGGATTATAACATCTGTTAGATCCCTTATTTTTCTGTTGAGTTTCTGTCTAATTAACCTATCCATTGGTAAAGATAGATATTGAAGTCTCCCATTATTAATGTATGGCATTTTCTGTGAGTCTTAAGCTTTAGTAGTGTTTCTTTTACATATGTAGGTGCCCTTGTATTGGAGGCATAAATGTTCAGGATTGAGACTTTATCTTAGTGTTTTTTTTTCTGAGATGAATAAGTAATGTCTGTCTTAGTTTGAGGAACCAATTCCTCCATCTTAGCATCAGCAGCTATGTCAGTGAACAGGACAAGGAAAGTTCAGCCTAAATCCCCCTGTGTAGTTCTGAGAAACTTATAAAACTTGTTATCCAAAAGAACATCTGGGCCAGGTCCTGGCCTAATTGCAGAATGTTCCTGGACCCAGTCAATAGAAATCCAGGTAAACAACCTCCCCACCCTGACCCACCCTGCCCAAAGACCAAGTTAAGCAAAAACAACAAAAAATCCCCAAACCACTGGGTACAGCCAAATCAGTTATCAACCTGAACCCGTGTCCTCATTTTACCCCAGTTCATGGTTTTTGCCTAGAAAAGATACCTGTATTCTCAGCTCAGAAACTCCTGGCCTCACTGTGCCAAGTACATTGGATGAGTTCCCTGACTGTCTTGTGTTGTGTACTCAATAAACCTTCCATTTGCATGTTGGATTCTTCAGACTCTGGTGGTCTCTCTGGGGGGCCATTCTATGGGCAGAACATTTGGGGACTCTCCTGGGATCCCCAGAGACCCTGATAGGATGCCCCGAGGGTCCAAAGGTCCACAGGCCATCATTACTAGTAATAACGCTCAGTCTTTCTCTCTGTTCCTTTCCCTCAGTTTGTGTCACTCAACTGCACTTGTATTTTGTAGGCTCTCACTGTGGTGGCCGTGCCTGTACAGTGATCCTGGAGGGAGAGAGAAATGTCTCAAATCCTACTTTGGGCAAGGTACTGATACACCCTGAGCTGTTTGAGTCCACCCCTGAGGTGACCATTTGATTCTCCCTGCCAGGAGGTATTTGTTAAATTTGGCTGCCCCTTGAGGATCAAAAGAGTAATATGTGTTTTGTCCCAAGAAAATTGTTGAGAGTCTTCATATATTTTGTTTGTGTTCTAATCAGTTTGCTGTTGCCACTTCCTGTCATCCATTTTCATTTAGGTCTCTCTTCATCTCTTACTATGGTGAATACCTCATCCTCACCCCCAGACTTAACTCTTGCTCATTGGTAGGATGTTAAACCTTCTTTTGTCTCCTCAGATGCCTGCAGTTCTGGTTGACAAATCAAGGATCAGGCCCAAGGACACAGGTAAGCCAAAACAGAAGTTGTCACAGGTCCTGCAGGGAGAAACACAAGAGGTTTAAAATTTTCCCGATCCCTATTCCCCCAGACAACCACTCACCACTCCATAGTCAGAACCTGCTCCAGTGCCAGTATACCTCCCAGAGGGAAGCAGAGGTGAAGGCAGGCCAGCACCAGCCATGCAGAATTGATGGTGGGGGAACCTCACAACCAATGCCATGGTGGCCTTGCCCCTCTAACCAGCAGCCTCCCATGACAATGGGAGCAACCATTTCATTATTGACCCTTTGCCACTAGTGATTTATATAAATGGAAGGCCTCAAATGCCCCAAAAGGACCCCTATGATTTAATTAACTTGTCAGAGAATGCCCTTTTCACCCACCAGCCCATTTGGGATGACTGCCACAAATTATTAGGGGTCCTGTTCATGGTGAAATAACAGAACTAGATCTTGGAGAAGGGAAGGCCCAAAGATTGGTACCAGGTCCCAAAAGTGTCCCATTGACAGTCCTGATTATAGCAACCTTCCCTTCCACTCACACCACCTGAGTCTACAATATAGCAGAAGGTAGAGAGCATCTCTAGGTGTACTGCCAGGCTCCTCTGACAGTCTGAAAGCAACGCCATGCAAGCTGACCAATATGCCCAAAATTTACAGTGTTAAACAGGGTGCAAATGAAAGCCTGGTTGTCTACTTAGAAAGAGGAAGCAATACAGGAAATTATTTCAATCAGGCTGCCCCAAACATTTGTAAGAAGCTGTAATCTCTAGAAAGACTAAGAGAGAAGAACCTCTGGGAGTTAGTGGCAGTGGCAGAAAAGGTATACAATAAAAGAGAGACAGAGGAACAGAAAGAGGACAGAAAGGAAGAGAGAGAGACAGGACAGAGAGGATAAAAGAGAGAAGAGACAAGAAAGGAACATTTCCAAGATACTGGAGTGACAACATCCCAGTTGGAATACTGTTGGCAGTAGAGGTTGGAGACTGAGATCACAACAAATGCCATAGACCAAGGTTGGGTAAGAACCAATGTGCCTATTATAAGGAAGAAGGATACTGGGAAAGGGAATGCCCCAAGAATAAAAACGGAGGCAAGCAAAAGGAGTCAAATGGACACCTGTCCACCATCCTGGTGTCCTTAAAAGATGATAGTGACTAGGGAATAGGACTCAGTCCCCAAGCCCAGGGTAACCCTTAAGGTGGGGGTGAAGCCAGTCCAGTTCATGGTAGACACTGGAACAGAGAGTTCTGTGCTCCTCACCCCAAATGGTCCACTTGCAGAAAGACAGATCTGAGTACAAGGGGCAACAGGCACCAAGCCTTATCGATGCACTACTTGAAGGATGTTAGATTTAGGCATGGGATGGGTAACTCACTCATTTCTAGTCAGTGCCCACTACTGGGGCAGGACCCGCTATTGGGGTGGGACCTACTTGCAAAAATAAAGGCCTAAATTTGTTTCTTGACTGAAGGAGTCCAAGTGACCCACCCAATGGGAGAGCCAGTTCATGTCATGCTAACCATCCCCCTGGATGAGAAACAGACTTCACCAGAGTGTGCCAGAACCAGAACTCCAGATCCAAGCCTGGCTCCAAAAGTTTCCCCTTTCCAGGGCTGAGACTTGGTGGATGGGACTTGAAAGACACCACCCTCTCATATTTGTAGAATTAAAAGCAAATGCTGACCTGGTTAAGGTCTTCCAGTACTTCATAATGTTAGAGGTCAGACAAGAAATCACTTTTCACATCTGATGGTTACTGGAACAAAGGATTCTGTGTTCTATACAATTGGCCTGGAACACCTCTTCCTCCACATAAGGAAATCCCATTCCAATGATTACTGACCAGTCCAGGACTTAAAAGAAGTGAACAAATGGGTGATTGACATTCACCCCACTGTGACAAACCCCTACACCTTGCTCAGTACTCTGCCCCCTAGAAAGAAATGGTATACTCTCTTAGACCTGAACAATGCCTTCTTTAGGCTCCCCTTGGCCCCCAGCAGCCAAGCATACTTTGCCTTCAAGTGGCATGATCCCAAAGTTAGAATCAGCAGGCAATTGACCTGGACCTGACTGCCACAAGGATTTAAGAACTCCCCCACCATCTTTGATGAGGTGCTGCATGAGGACCTGGGTTAGTACCATACAAAGCACCCCCAGATCACCCTCTTGCAGGACATGAATGACCTGTTTATGGTAACTGTAACATACGAAGATTGCCTCATGAGAACGGAGAATCTCTTGAAGGTACTGGGAGACTTGGGGTATTTGAGCATCTGTAAAGAAGGCTCAATTGTGCAGGTTCTGGGTCAAATATCTCGGATACATTCTAGAAGTGGGGCAGAGGTGGCTCTCAGAAGCCATCAAAGAAACTGTACTCAAAATACTGGCCCCCAGAACAGTTAAACAAGTTCAAGAATTCCTAGGGACAACAGGATAGTGTGGATTGTGGATACCAGTGTTTACTCAACTGGCAAAGCCTCTATATGAGGCCATAAAAAAGGCCCCCACATGACCTTGGGCAAAGAAAGGCAGGCCAAATTTGATACCCTCAAGCAGAAATTATTAGAAGCCCTTGCCTTGGGATTGAGATACATCTACAAACCTTTCTATCTGTATGTTGATGAACACCAGGGAATAGCAAAAAGAGTTCTAACCCAAACCATTGGGCCCTGGAAAAGACCTGTGGCTTACTTATCAAAGAACTTGGATCTAGTGGCAGCTGGATGGCCACCCTGCCTGTGTATTATTACAGCAATGCTGCTGCTGGTCAAAGACACAGATAAACTGACTTTGGGACAGAGTCTTATAATTACACCCCCCCCCCCCATGTATTAGTGTCTCAAGCCACTCTCCATTGATGGTTGAGTAATAAATACATGGGTGACCCACTATCAGGCACTACTTCTTAACCCTGTTAGAATACTCTTCCAAGTACCTGGGAGCCTCAATCTGGCCATGCTATTGCCAGATCAAGATCTGGAAAGCCCCCCTGCACGATTGTTTTGAGATATTGGCTCAGGTCCACTGCATAAGGCTGGACTTGCAAGATGTTCCACTGTCAGATGCCAAGGTCACCTGGTTAATGGATGGGAGTATCTTCATCAGAGATAGACACAGGTATGTGAGAGCCATGGTGACTACTACTGATGCCATTGCCTGAGCTGCAGCCTTACTCTCTGGCGCCTTAGCACAAAAAGTGCAACTGATTGCTCTACCCAAGGCCTTGGGGATGAGTAAATAAAAGAAGACTAATATCTACACTGGCAGCAGGTATGCTTTTGCCGCCTTACACATCCACGGGGCAATTTACCTGGAAAGAAGGCCGTTAACAGCAGAAGAAAAGACCATAAAAAATAAGTCATAAATATTGGGCTTACTGGAATCTATCTGGCTTCCCAAGAAGCTGACCATCACGTACAGTTCTAGACACCAAAGATAGAAAGACTTTTTCTCTCGGGGAAATAATCTGGTAGACAAGGTTACAAAGGAGGCCACCATAACAACACCAATGTTGCCAGTTCTAGTTGATTCTGCTCTAAGGTAATTTCCCCCTTATCCAGATAATAAGAAAGAAGAGGAAACATGGGTACCCCAACAGGTGGGAAATCACAAGCAGAAAGGATGGTGGCACCTGCCCAATGGAGAGATCTTTCTGCCACAACTCTTTGGTAAAAGACTGCTTAAATGAGCATCCCATATGGGAACCCAAAGGATGCGGGAACTGCTCCAGAGATCTCCCTTAAGACTCAGACAAGCCAACAGGTCACCAGGTGGTGACCAAGAGCTGTCAAGCTTTCAGGGTAACTAATGCCAGTCACTCAAACCATAAAAAAAGAAACCATCTTTGAGGAATCCCACGTGGTATGTATTGGGAGGTTGATTTCACTGAGATTAAGCCAGAGAAATTTGTATATAAGTACTTGTTAGTGTTTATAGATACCTTTTCTGGATGGACTGAAGCTTACCTGACAAAGCACAAGACAGCCCATGTTGTGCTCAAGAAGATTTTCAATGAACTGATACCCAAGTTTGGATTTTCAGTTATGATTGGGTCTGACAATGGGCCAGCTTTTGTCTCTCAGGTAAGTCGGGGAATAGCTACTGCACTGGGGGCCAAATGGAAATTACATTGTGCATACCACCTCCAGACTTTAGCACAGGTAGAAAGGATGAATCAGACCCTAAAACAGACCCTCACCAAATTAGTCTTGAAGACTGGTGGGGACTGGGTGGCATTTCTCCCCTTTGCCTTATTCTGAGTCTGAAACTCATCCTACCATTTGGGATTAATTCCCCTTGAGATCATGTATGGGACTTTCTTCTCTCCTCCCTAGCCTGCATCCAGAGTTAGTGGCCTACCTTGATGACCAGGACCTCACAGGCCCTCCAAGGCTTGGTGAAGGCTCACAAACAGCTCTGCCCTCAGTTACAGGCTATTGACACTTCTGCTTCCCCCCTCCATGCTCCACAGATTCTACCCCAGGGACTGGGTATTATTCAGGAAACACTAGTGCCAGAATGTGGAACCCCAGTGGAAAGAGCCGCTTCAAGTCATCCTCACCACTCTAACCACTCTTAAGATAGATGGGATTGCTCTCTGGGTGCATCACTCCAACATCTGAGGCCTGTTCAACTTACCTGTTGAGTGGGAGGCCAGACCAGACCCAGAAACCTCCCTCAGGCTGACTGCCCACTAGAAGAAAATGCTACCCCTACTCACCTCATTTGCCATGGGTGCTGATACTACAGATGACCTCTTCTATAGGCAAAAGTAACCTACATCAACCATGGAGGCTGACTTGAACCATAAATAATCTGGAAACTGGTACCCTTTTTAACCTTTCCTCCAGTGTACATCCCTTGGATACCTGGTTTCCAGATCTAACCTTTGATCTATGTCACCTTGCTAAAGATTCTTGGGACACCAAAGACACAGAAAGGACTCAAGATGATTCCTACCCGACCTGCTGCTATAGAAACTGGTATGCATGTCCTGGGGGGAGGAGAACCTCCAAGTGTGGAGACCCGAACCATTTCTATTGCACTGCATGGGGATATGAGTCTAGTGCTTCCAGGTCATCTACAGCCCACTCTGACATGATCTAGCTCAGATGGCCAGCACCTTCATTACCATTACTTTCACTAATGAAGGAAAAAGCTCATTTTGAATAACAGGAAAGTCTTGGAAGCTGAGACTCTGTTCCATCAGGTGCAGATCTAGGAATAATGTTTTCCTTAAGAACTGTAGCTTCTCATCTTAGAACTACCATTGTGGGACCCAATAACATCCTTAACCCCATGCTTCATACCCCCTTCACTTCTGAAAGAGCAACAGTTGGACTAAATTTCACAGTCTCTTTCATGTGGGTCCCAACAGAACATTGAAAGGCCCCTTTTTACTTTTTGGTCCTGCTTCTAAATGCCTCTCAACCTGACCTTATCAAATCTTGCCAGTTGTGTTATGACACCTAACCCACTTTCTATGAGGGGATTGCTGTCTTAGGAACCTATTCCCTGTCTACTGAACCCCACATATGTAGATGGCAAAGAAAAGCCATGCAAACTACAACAAATAGAAGGGCAGGGAATTTGTTCCCCCTTCCACCCTCCATATCAACCCTTTCTCAGTCATACTTATAACATCAATCACTCAGAGACACAATACTTGATTCCCCATAATGACACCTGGTGGGCCTGCTCCAGTGGTCTGACTCCTTGTATTCAAATGCAGATGCTCAATAAGACACAAGGCTTCTGAATTCTCATTCAGCTGGTCCTAGACTCTAGTATCACTCTGAGGGAGAACTATCACTTACACATTTTGGCCACTGCTGAGTAGAACAAGAACAAATCTCAGCTTTAACTTTAAGCATCCTCCTGGGTGCCTGCCTGGTAGGACTGGGGACAGGAGCAGCTTCCCTCATTTCTCAACAGAAGTATTATGCCTTCATAAGATTGTCTCTTGATGAATATATAGAAAAAATAGAAAATTTCATCTCCCACTTATAAGAGTCCTTAAGCTCTCTGGCAGAAGTAGTTATGCAAAACAGGAGAGGCTTACACCTCCTTTTTCTCCAGCAAAAAGGCCTATGTGCTGCCTTGGGAGAAGAATGTTGTTTCTATGTAGATCATTCAGGAGTAGTCAAACAGACCATGGCCATGGTTTAGGAAGGGATATTAAAGAGGAAGCAAGAGCTAGAAGCCAACCAAAGCTGGTTTGAGTCACCGTATTTGAGGTTGCTCTGGTTCACCCCCCTGATGTCTGGAATTATAGGCTCACTAATTATCTTGTTACTTCTGCTTAGTTTTGTCCCATGTATTCTTAACAGGTTAGTTCAATTCATGAAACAGCAACTAGGCACTGTCCAGTTGATGGTGTAAAAGGGCTACATACCAATAAGCACCAAGAATTCAACGTACACCTTTCTTGAGACAACCTCCTGATTCTTATGACCTATTGGATCCATAATTGGTTCCCAGTACAAAAGCAGAGTGTGGGAGGGGGGATGAGGAGCCAAAAGTTCCTCCATCTTAGAGTCAGCAGCCATGTTAGTAAACAGATCAAGGAAAGCTCAGGCTAAATCCCTCTCAGTAATTCTGAGAAACTTGCAAAAGATTTTATCAAAAGAACATCTGGGCTGGCTCCTAGCCTAACTTCAGAATGTTCCAACCCTAGGACCAGTCAATAGAAATCCAGACAAATAACTACCCACTCTGACCCACCCTGACCAAAGGCCAAGTTAAGTAACAACCCCCCCACCCCCCACCCCCCCAAAAAAACAAACCCTGGGCACAATCAATCAGCTATCAACCCAAACCCATGTCCTCATTTGATCCCAGTTCATGGTTTTTGCCTCTAAAAGATATATGTGTTCTCAGCTCAGAAACTCCCCCTGACCTTGCTGTGCTAAGTGCATTGGATGGGTTCCCTGCCTGGCTTGTATTGTGCACTCAATAAACCTTGCATTTACATTTTGGATTCCTTAGACTCTGGTGATCTCTCTGGAGGATCATTCTCTGACCAAGGCAGAACAGGTTTCTTTTGATTGATTTTAGTTTGAAGTCTATTTTATTAGATATAAGGATGGCAACATTAGCTTGTTTCTTAGGTCTGTCTTACTGGAAAGCTTTTCCCCAGTCCTTTACTCTGAGCCAGGATCTGTCTTTGAATTTGAGGTGTGTTTCTTGTATGCTTCTTTTTTTTGGTATCTACAGTGTTAGGGTGGGCCATTTTACAGGTGAATTGAGTCCATTGATATTAAGAGATTTTAATGACCAATGATGGTTATTTTCTGTTGTTTTTGGTGGTAATGTGTGTGTGTTTCTCTTCTTTAGGTTTTTCTTCTGTGGCATTATGGATTGTTTGCAGTTTCATAGGTGTATTGGGTTTTCTTAGGTTGGAGTTTTCCCTCTAGTGCTTTCTCTAATGCCTGATTTGTGGATAGATATTGTTTAAATCTGGTTTTGTCATAAAATATCTTGTTTGCTTCATTTAAGGTGATTGATAGTTTTGTAGGCTATAGTAGTCTGGTTTGGCAGCCATGTTCTTTTTGTGTCTGTATAACATCTCATCAGGACCTTCTTGCTTTCATTGTTTCCATTGTGTAATCTGGTGTTATTCTGATTCTGCTTTTATAGGTAATTTGGCCTTTTTCCTTTGCAGCTCATAGTATTGTTTTCTTTGTTTTGTAGATTTTGTGGCTTGATTATTATGTGGCAAATATACTTTTTGGGGGGGGGAGTGAAGTTAATCTATTTGATGTTCTGTAAGCTTCTTGTATCTTTATAGGCATTTCCTTCTTTAGGTTGGGAAAATTTTCTTCTATGATTTTGTCGAATATATTTTCTGTGCCTTTGAACTGGTGTTCTTCTCCTTAAATTCTGATTATTCTCAGGTTTGGTCTTCTCACGGTGTCCCAAATTTCCTGGATGCTTTGTATTATGACCTTTTTGGTTTTAGTGGTTTTTTTTTTTTTTCTGACATAAATATTTCCAATACTGAATCTTTCACTCCAGAGATTTTCTCTTCCATATCTTGCATTCTTTTGGTTATGCTTGCATCTGCAGTTCCAATTCATATCTTCAGGTTTTCTATTTCCAGCGTTCCCTCAGTTTATACCTTCTTTATTACTTCTATTCCAATTTTTAATTTCTGTAATGTTTTCTCTTTTTTTTTTTTTTTTTTTGGTTTTCTTTATTTTCTTTCAGGGATCTGTTAATCTCTTTCCATTAGTTTTGTTTGTATTTTCTTGTTTCTTTAAGGGAATTTTTTATGTCCACCTTTCAGGCTTCTATTATCTTTATAAAGTTGTTTTTAAGGTCATTTCCTTCTGCTTTCTCTTTATCACCATGCTCAGGTCTTGATGTTGTAGAACCACCATCTTTTTCTGGTGGTGGTTTGTTGTTCTTTATGTTGTTATATGTATTCTTACACTGATTTTTGCCTCTTGCTTTCTTGATTCACGTAGGCAGCTCTTAGCACTTAGTTGATCGTGGGTCTGGGGTCTCTGAGTCTCCAGTTTTTGATGAGGTTGCTCTTAGTCAGCTGTTGGTCAGGAGTCTGTGGGTCTCCAGTTGCCTTGGAATTCACTGGGGTTGCTATGTTGGGGTTGGGGTTGGGTTTTGGCTTTCAGACGTCCCACCTGCTCTTAGTCAGCTGTAGGTTCTGGGTCTGTGTGTCTCCAGTTGTTGAAGAGATCACTAGGGTCACTTTCTGCTGAGGCAGGTTGTGGTTGTGGCTGGCTTTAGCTGGGGGATGTCCTGAAGGCTGGGTTTTGATGGGGGGTTGGGCTTGCAGGGAGTCTCCCTTCTGGCCTGCCTGTAGGGTGGAGTTGAGTGGGGGTGGGGTTATAGGGCTCTGTCCCTGGGCAGGGTTTAGGAGACTCCCATTTTCACATGGCCTCAGGGTGATGGGTGCCACTTATCTTTTAGTCAGCTGTGGATCAGGTTCAATCTAGTTTCTATAAGGTAATTTGCACAGTGTGTAAACTTGCCCTTCCCACCCAATTTTGTATCATTTCTTTTCCTTCTCCCCTCTCCTCTTCTTCTTTCTCCTAACATTAAGAGCAATTGTGCAGTCCAAATATTCTTGGATGTGTGGTTTTCTAAACTTAAGTATGGTTGAATTATTGAGGTGCTAAAGTCTTAGAGAAAATTGATCCTTCCTCTACTAGTAGCTAAGACTTGCCAATAGTTTTGCATCTAGAAGTAAAACTTCTTGACTTCCTTTTCCATGTTGGTATTTGGTCTGGCTAAGGTTTGCACAGGTTTTATGCATGATGTCACAAGTACTGTGAGTTTGTGTAGCTGCTCTACTGTGTATAAGAAGACACTTTTTTCTTGTGTTCATCCACTGCCTCTGGCTTTTATACTATCTTTGTCCTCTTTTCCAAAATGATCTCTAACTTTATTAATACTTCTTTCTGTTGCACAGTTTAGCTAAAATTTTGCCAATCTTCTTAATCTTTTCAAAAAACTAATTTGGTTTCATTGGTTCTTTGAACTGTTTTATTCATTTTTATTTTATTCTATTAGTTTCAGCTCTAATTTTTATTGTCTCTTTTCATCTACTTTGTCTAGTATTGATTATCCTTATTTTTTCTAAGGTACTTCAGGTATATAATAAATGATTAATTTGAGAACTCTTAGTGTTTTGATTTGAGCTTTTAAATATCCTCTTATGGCTGCTTTCTTTATGTCCCATAGATTTGGATATGTTATGCTTTCATTTTCATTAAATTTTTAGAAGTTAAATTTTTTCTTCTGATTTCCGACATTACCAATCAATAGCAAGATTATATACTTTCTATTATTTCTATTATGTTGATATCTAACTTTATTCCATAGTCATCAGATTGAATAAAGGATATGATTTCAGTTTTTCTATATTTGTTGAGAATTGTTTTGTGCATTAAATTCTTTTTATTATTTCATTCAACTGCTAGTTTGAACTGCTAGTTTGTGGCTTTGCCTCTTCATAGTGACATTTATTTCTGTCTTTTTAAAAGTTCCTTGGTCATGTTTATTATTATTAATTTAAATTCATTGTCATATATCTATGCCATTTGTCTCAGAATATTAGTGAGAATACTGACTTTTCAGTGGAGACATTGTTTTAGTTACCTATGTTTGTGGGCTAGTTTCTAAACTAAATCTGGACTTAGCTTTCTTATAGTGTTTCCTAGTATGGAAATACTGTCTCTTCTCTGATGAGTATGTATTTGAAACTCTTTTCCTAATGCTCCAATGGGTCAAGTGGTTGATCAGATAGCTGTACGGGGCTTAGCATTTAGTTTCTGGGGAAGGGTAGAAGTTTTCCAGGATTTCAGATATTATCTCCTGCCACTTCTTATACTTAGTTCTAGTCATTTATATGGAAATCATCACACCCCAATGTGAAACCTAATTATCTGTTTACAACAAGATTTATTTAGCATATTGATCTAATCATAATATCATTAAATTAATAAAACACTAGCTTAGAGAACAAAAATGTTGTGCTTTGTCTTTTTATGGAATAAGCAATTAAAACCTGGCAATTCTATTTTATTCATTGTTAGGTTTGCATATTTGAGTAAAGTTTTTACTTTTGGGGTAGACATTGACTTTCCTATGGGGAAAAATCTCTGTATTATTGATGTCATAATCATAGGTTAAAAATCACACTAAAATATTCAAATTCACATATATGCAAATTCATAAAGACGTATCTTTATGCATGCAATTACCAGTAATTTTAGTATGCAATAAGTAAAAACAAACAAAAACTCAAAGCCAAACCAAACAAACAAATGAAAAATGAAAAAGAAAGTAGCCATGGACTTTGCTACTCAATTATTTTCAGAATTTTAGAGGCATATTGATTTATATACCATGATGTTTAGACTCAAAATGACATATGGAATCAGTAGTCATCAATATGCATAGCAGGGTTACATTAAATCAGAATGTATGAAGTTAAAAACAATAGCTTCTTTATTGAAACTTAAGGAATCAGTGCAACAAAACTTTCAATAAATAAAATTTCTGTTATGTAAACTCAGGTTGATATCTTTCCCAGTTTAAGACACAATCAGAGAGAAAGACAGACAGATAGAAGATGGATAAAGAGAAAAGCTTATAAATTAAAATTTAAAAAATATATTTTGGTAATCTTTTCTCTCTTTTGGCTTTCTCATACAATATAACATAATCAGATAACAATAGTTACTGTTAATATAAAATTTTGTTCTTAAAGATAAAGGTGATGAAGAAGCTAGGCCAGGGAAAGATAAATAAGAGTGGCAGGTTGAGGACAGACTGCTTCTTTAGGATATATGTTTAATTCCAACACATTTAAAATTTCCTCAATTCAATAACATCTCTTTCTATTTTTATACAGTTTCTGATTCTTGTTTCTTTTTTTAGGTAAATAAGCACCTTTATTATTTTTCTCCTTTAGATAATTTTAAATTTTGACTAACATAGGCTACCCACTTAAGATCTTTTAATTGTATTGCTTAGGACTTTGAGTGTATTGTGGGAAAAGCCCAATTTAGGAGTATCAAATACTTTCATTGAGGGAAATGTAAGTCAAAGTTATCTTTGGTTATATATCCCATTTCCCACATGCCATGGGTACAATTCATGCAATTATAAAGAATAAAATCAGCTAGTGTATCAAATAGCAGTTTCCTCAAGCAACACTTCTGACCTTGAATCTCATTTAAATTTCTCAATTCCTACTGAAATTTCCAGGTATTTTTTTATGCTAGCTAGACAATATGTGGACTTGATCAGGTTTATGTGTTTTGAGGAGCATCTTTCCTTATCTCAGTTTTAGGATGAAGCTAGTGCTCTTAACTTCTTGCTAAGCCATATCACCAGTCTCATTTATTTCTTTTTCTTTGAAAGTGGTTTTAATTGCTGAGTCAGATGCAAGAAGAGAATCACAGCCTCCTCAAAGTCATTCAGAGCTGACCTCCAGGTGTATACTGGTACAACTGCCCCCCTCCACATTAATGTAAAAAAAAAAAAAGACTTCTAAATGCAGAGTTTGATTAGAAGACACTGAATATTGGCTATGTGAATGGCCCTAGTGACATAGTCCAGTGCTGAGCCTAATTAATTGGCCAGTACCCCAGTGACTCTCAGGATTCTAGTCTAAATCCCTTCCAGATTCTTCATTTTTTAGCTTGGAGCCAAAACTTCTTTTATGGATCTGGAAAGTGTGCAGACTTGTTAGTGTGGAGTCCACAATAATTCAACAACATTAGCCACCTACCCTGCTTCTTCTGTTATATAACCCCTGTCCTATATAACCCTTGTCCAATACTCTCTGAAGTTTTGAGAATAGTTGGTTAAAAATTAAGACAAGACCCAGCTATGTCAAGCGCTGTATTAAGATAACAGACTTGTGAAAGCAAACCTCCTGTTAAGCTCATACAAATACCTTATTATCACAAATTGTACTACTAGTTGTAAAATGTTATCACAAGCTATAAATTTCTAGAATGTATCATCACTAAAGACTTAATCTCAAATTTTAAAATTTTTTCTTGTGTCACTTTTGACCCTCTACTTGTAGTTTTTGCTTTAAAAAGAACTTAGTACCTCTGTTCACTGCCACAGTATCAAATCTTGATCTGCCTGTGATCCTGTGGTAATGAAATTAAGTTGTCTCCTCTCAACTAACTTTGATGGTCTCATCCTCAATATTTGCATGACTCCCAGAGACAAAAGTTTATTTGGATTGTTTTCAACCATAGCAGTGGTCTCCAAATTACATCCTCTACTTTTTTTTTTTCCTAACCCTTAGTCAGTTAGTGTTAATCACAACATCCATTTAGGGTCCTGACAACACATCTTTCTATACCTTCTTTAGGGTCCATACCTATACCACATGCTGCTGTTTTATTCATATTTATGACCTGTTAAGATCTTTGTGAATTGTGTATCATACTTCTTTTCCTTTAAGATTCACCCAGTCTTAAAAGAAAGTTACACCTTGGACTTACTAACCTACTGTGCAGATAAAAGAACTAACTAACAGAAAGACTTTTGGTGGTTACATTTCTTCTATTTAGTCTGATCAGAGCATCTGATATCAGATATCAGAGATTCAGATACCAGGTATTGACTGGGACATGTAAGGAAGTCTCCTGTGGAGCCATCTGTTTTTGTTTGAGAAATGTTTATCCTATTTGGACTTTAGAGTTATTCTGTAAGAGCCTTGACACATGAACAAGTCATAAGAGGATTGACAAAGTCAGAAAAAAGGAAATTTGTCTCAAGCCTTTTAAAGTATGTGGGATGGGAAGGAAAGTGTCTCCCAAATGGCAGGCAGGGATGGGACTCCAGGAGTCTTCTGGCCTTAAGTGCAATGCTGTTTATTTTGCTCCAAACAGCTCACAGAGTTTCCCTCAGCTGCATTTCCAAAGTTTCTTAAAGAAAATGACTCACTGAGCACTTGCAGCCCCTTCTCCGTGTGACTTCCTTATATTGTGTAATTTTGTCTTTATTACCTATATCCTTTTTTATATTTCTATGTTTTCTATTTTATCCCTTTAGGTCTTTTTAAAGTTCTTCCAAATTTTCACAGCCATACTGGATGTTCCTTTTGATTTTCTGTGCTTATTAACTTCATGTGTCTCAAGAAGGTAAATCATAAGTAGAAGGGAGGTACATTTATGAGTTTATGTGTGTCAGTTGTTATTGTAATGGGCATTGATGAACATGTTTTGCTGAAAACTACTGGGTTAGCCCAAACTATAACTATGTGTATATAAAGCCTGACACCTCTACCTTTCTTTGGTTTGTTTCCTTCATGGAAAGATGTTAATCCCTAAAGGAGTATTTCTATCTTTCTCATTCCCTTTAAAGCCTCAGAATACATAGATGAGAGTCCTTGTTCTAAACCTATAGTCACCTGGCATTCTAAGAATATCGATGTCTCACAGGGTAGACTACTCCCAGGATGAAGACAATATGCAAGATGTACATGGTAGTAGGGGTGAGCAACTTGTGATGGTGAGCCTTAATCTTCAACTTGACATAATCTCTAATCACCTAAGAAGACAGTCTCAATAAAGGATTATGTTACCTATAGATGTATTGTTAATCCTACAAACAAGCATAAGACTGGGGCCAGAATTTGAGCCAAATTTGAAATAAGCTTGATTTTTATTGGAATATACTTAAGAAATGTGTCAGAAAATGCTTCCTAAGTTAGGTTACAGAGAGTAGTCTTGAGTTCATTTCTTGGGCCCTCTTTGAGAAGTAATATTATAAGTAGTTTTGTAATAGGTTTATGGAAGGGAGACAGTAGAGCAATAAGGACATTCAGAAAAAATTCTCAAAAAAATTATGTGATCACTATGTGATTAGGGAGTATTCACAAAAAGTCAGGGATGGCAAGGGTATTTTCAGAAACAACTCAAGATCATGAGCTGGAGAAGGTCAGTTTCCAGGACATGGACTTGGACTTAAAAACAGCAACTCAGCTCTCACAGTAACTGGAAATTTAGTTTTTATAATACAACACAATATGCCTGTTTTGAAATGGAGTTAGGCAAGCTCTTCAATATCTATGAGCATCATCTGATCTTGTTAGTTGAGGTGAAAAGACTCACTCATTGTGGGTGACATCAATACCTGAGTAAGAGAGTGGAAAAAGTGATCTGAGTATAATTATGCATGTATATTCATCCCTCTCTGCTTTTGGCTGTGGATATGACAAGCTGTTTCAACTATTGCTGTCTTGAATTTTCCATAATGATAGAATGTGAGGCTTTAAAAATATTATTATTATTATTGTACACACATATACACACATCATATTAACTAACTTATTCTCTGCATCTTGTTCAGTTTTGAATCTCTATAATAGTCTTCATATAGTACATAGTCTCCATATAGTACAAAAAGAGGCTTTTTTGATGAGTGGTATGAGTTTCACTAATACATGAGTACGAAGATAAATATTTAGAATATAGTTACACATTATAACAGTTTATGAAAATGGTAACATTAGGCTTTTCTCTAGGGTCCTAACCTCTTCATTCACTGGTAGTTGATTAATTTTACAGTACTAGGTATGAATCATCTCCAATTGAGTGAGTCTCAATTGTGTTATTAGACAGACAGCTGTTTGTTATCCAAAGATAAAAGTGTAACTATTATACCACTGAGGTTGTTTTGCTAGGTGGAACACTCTAATGCATTGTTAAGCTTTAGGGCTGTGTAGGCTTACTGAATACTTTTTTGTTGCTCTTGCTAATGTATCAAGTACTATATTGAAATGGAGTAAGAATAGTGGGCTGACCCATCTCCTTCCTGATTTTAATGGAATTGTTTTAACTTGTTCTCTTTTTAGGGTTATCTGGTTGTCATTTTGTCATTATATCCTTTACTACATTGAAGTATGTTCTCTCTGGTGTACTCTTCCCTGGACTTTAATCATGAAACTATGTTGAACTTTGCCAAGCAACTTTTCTGAGTTTATTGAGATAATTATGCAATTTTATCTTTATATTACAAATGGGACTTAGTACATGTATAGACTTTACATTTGTTAAACTATTCCTCCATCTCCAAAACGAAGACAAAATTGGCTTGATTTTGTCATGGTGTATGATCTTTTTGACATATACCTACATAAAATTAGTATTTTATTGAGTAGTTTTGAATCTATTGCTGTGTCCATATCTCAGAGTCCCCTAAGGACCACAAAGGAGTCTGAATTTCTTTGCAAAAGCAAAGAGACTTTATTTAAGCTTGAGCTTTGACTCTCTATGTGATCAAAGTAGCTGTACCATTGGAGAGGAGGCTGGAAGAGTAGCTTTTTGTTTTGTTTTGTTTTCATAGTAAAGGTTGAAAGTGAGAGGTACTAGGAATCAGGGCCCTGATTGGCTGACATTTATCTAGGGTGTCTTGGTGGATGGGGAATAGATGTGTGCTGGGCTCAGGGATACCTGGTTATCTTATCTCATCTATCAGTTGAAATGTTTGGAATGTCAGGTACTTTACCTTCACATACTGGCCTATTTCTGAGTGGGGTCTACTTATAGCTTTTTCTGGATTCTGAGTGTGCTGCCTGCCAGTAAACCAAGACTCAGCCCTACCCCCTGGCTGGTTTCTATTATGCCTGTCATGGTAGCTGTGTGGGTAAACTGGGCCCCATATCTGTGTTCATAAGGGATATTGCCATAAAGTGACTTTGTGTGTGTGTGTGTGTGTGTGTGTGTGTGTGTGTGTGTGTGTGTGTGTGTGTGTGTGTGTGTGTGTATTTAAAATTAGAGTAATGCTGGGTTACAGGTAGGAATTTTGACATACTCTTCTTTTTCCCCTTTACCTTCTTTTTTTCTTTTAAAATATGATTTAAGAAGCATTGGTTACAGTTCTTCGAATGTCTGGTAGAAGTACTTGGAAATCTATTTAGACATGGGTTTTCAGTAGTTGGAAGACTTTTTACTACTGTTTCCAGATCTGAATTCGCTATGAATCTGTATATTGTTGATCTTCTTATGTCAACTTTGGTGGTTGTTAAAAATTCATGCATTTTTTGTAGATTTTATAACTAAATGGGGAATAAATCTTTATCTATTCCTTTATGATTTTCTGAATTTCTTCACTGTTCCGTTTCCCTATTCATCTGTTATTATGTTAATTTGATTCTCATTAATTGGACTAATCATCTGTAAAACTTGTTTATGTTTTCAAATGACTAATTCTTAGCCTTGTTTATTACTTTATTATTTTTACTTTTTCTACTTCATTAATTTTTGCTTTGTTTTTTTATCATTTCTTTCCAACTACTTGATTTGAGGTTGATTGTTCTTGTTTTTCCAAACTCTTGAGTATCAATTATTTATTTGTGCTCCTGTAATTTTAATAGACATTTAGAACTACAAATTATTCTCTTGAAGTTGCCTTTAATGGGTTTTGATGCTTTTGTGCTTTCAATACTGTTTTTTTTTTTTTTACTCATTAATCATTCAGCAATCTGTTTTTTACTCTTCATCATTCTGTGCAATCACTAGAGCTTCTTTTACTATCAATTTTAAGCTTTATTGTTTTGTGGTCAAATAAGATACATCGAGTTATTTTAATTTTCTGACACTGATATTTTTTAGTAAGGCTTTCTCCTAAGTTTTCCAGGTGGATTACTGAGTTTTTCAATCTATCTTCATTTAATCTTTGGATTTCTTTAGTGTTTCTGCTTCTTGACTAAATTCAGTTTTCAAATATTAAATTAATGTTATTTCATTCAACTATGTATTTTTATTTTCTTGGATTTTATTCAGAAATTTATTATGTATTTTAAGTTCATTGAAGCATTACTGTCTTTTTAAAGCTACTTGAATTTTTTGACTACCTTTATGATTGTTCTTTAAAATTTAAAATTCTGTCTCTGGGTTCATCTAGCTAATTCCTATTAGAGTAGGTTGATAGAAGACTCATGGGGTTGAGGCCATATTGTCTTGGTCTTACATTTGGCCCATGTCTTTGTGATATTACCTGATTATAAACATTTCTTTCCTTGTTTATGTGTCCAGTAAAATCTTTCTGTGATTCTTGTTCAGTTTCTGTTGTAGCTCAAGTTTCAGTGATTTCAGGTATAAAGTATGAAGAGTTAGTAGTCTGGTTCTCCCCATACATAGTGTTAATTAAAATTATTAGATTTACTTCTTTTATTCTATGTTTTTATTCTTTGCCTACATAAAAGTATATATACCACATGCATGTCTAGTGCCATCAGAAGTCAGAAGAAGGCATTTGATTCCGTGGAACTGGAGATTTATAACATTGTGAGCCACCGTGTGAATTCTAGGAACTGAACACAGACCTTATTTAAAAAAAAAAAAAAAAAACTGTTTTCTTAAGTGTTGACCATCTCTCTTGCCTTCAGTGGTGATTTTTGATTGAAGGAATATGGTAATATAAATTCCATGGGAACCAAGTCAAGGTTCTCTATAAGAGCATAACTAGTAAAATTAATTATATATGAATATATGTGATTATATAATTCATATAACATTAAATTAATTTATACATTAAGTTAATTATGTGTGATTAATTCTAACAGTTATGAGATTTATTATAATATCATATTATATTTATTATACTATAAGATTTATTAGTGTAGCTCATAGGCTATGTATGGTCTAACTAGTTCAACAATACCTGCTTCCTGATAGAAATTTTAATAGTTGTTCAGTCCATGAGGCTAGATGTCAACTGATCTCCAGTATAGTCAAGAATCCCAGGGAAGCCGACTCTAGTGCCAGTGA
Source organism: Phyllotis vaccarum (assembly GCA_033318265.1). Classification (NCBI taxonomy): domain Eukaryota; kingdom Metazoa; phylum Chordata; class Mammalia; order Rodentia; family Cricetidae; genus Phyllotis; species Phyllotis vaccarum. The sequence goes on from JARWLC010000005.1 coordinate 105,305,283, forward strand.
AGGAATCAAATTTCCCAAGAGAGAATGGGCAAGCAGACAAAAAGCAAAAGCTTCTCTCTTCCTTGTCTTTTATATAGATTACCCCCAGAAGTCATGGCCCAAAATTAAGGTGGATTTTCCAAATTCAAAATTTCTATATTTAAGGTCAGAACTACTTAGAAGCCTGTAGTTAAGTTGACAATCAAGAATAGCCACCATAGGGAAAAAGTGTTTGATTGTCAGTCCCCACTCCCAGCCCACTGGGTCTGCTAAACTGGTTTGCAAGCTGCTCCAAGTTAGATCTGTTAATGTAATAATGTGTAGGAAAGTAAAAATCTGGGGAATTTACCATCTGGGTTGATGCATAAGCTTTATGACTAAATAATCTGTCCCAAGAGTGTTGTGCTGGTACAGTAGTTTGAAAGTCTGCTTTACTCAAGAGGCTGAGTTGCTATTGGGCTGGAGGACTCCCATAAAGGAAAATATTTAATTTGGTGCTTTACCATTTCAGAGGTTTAGCCCATTATCATGGTGGGGCATGGCAGACATGGTGCTGAAGCTGAGAGTTCTACATTTTGCTCAGGCAACAAGGAGTGGTCTAAGACACTGGGCATAGCTTAAGCGTATATAAGACCTCAAAGCTCTCTTCCAGGTGACACATTTTTCCAACAAGGGTATGTGTACTCTAGTAAAAAAATAGCTTCTAATAGTGTCATTCCCTTTGGAGGCTATGTTCTTTCAAAGCACCATGTTCTACTCCCTAACTCCTTATGACTTGTGGCCATATCATAATTTAAAAGTGCATTCAATACAACTTCAAAAGTCCCCATAGTCTCTAACAGTCTCTATCTTATTTAAAAATCTAAATCTCAAAGTCTCTTCTGAGATTCATGCAATCTCTTAACTGTAATCCCCTATAAAATCACAATCAAAAGACAGACCACCTACTTCTAACCTATAATGGCACAGGATATATTACCATTTCAATACATATAGAAGGGAACACAGTGAAGGAATACTGGACTAAACAAACCAACAACCAGCAGGGTGGACTCCAAACTCTGCATCTTGATGTCTAATGTCAATGAGCTCTTATTTTTTTCAACTTCTTTCAGCTTTGTTGGCTTCAATATCCTTCTTTATCTTAGGCTGATTCCACTCCCTATTAGCAAATCGCCTCAGCACATATCCCACTGTTCTGGAAACTCCAATATCTTGTATTTTCCAAGATAATATAGGCATCATATTCACAGTTATACGCAATGGCCTCTCCAGGGCTCCATCCAGGGACAACCCTGTCCCATTTTATTCTTGACTCTGATGACAGAGCCACATGGCTGAAGCTGCTAAGTTTTGCTACTTGCTGAGGCTGGAACATGGCCTCTTTGTTCAATTATATTTTTATCAACTTTCTGATTTTTATGATTTCATCCACTGCCTAAGCTTGGTTGTTCTGGAAATTATTTTGCAGACCAGGCTGGCCTCAAATTCAAAGATCTATTAGCCTCTGTTTTCCAAACGCCAAAATTAAGGCATGCACCACCACACCCAGCTCTAGGTTTTTACCATTTCAACACATTTTATTTTCTCTTTATTGGAGTTAATACCAATAACTATAGAACAGCATGTACTAGGCTGTTTTGTGATTTTCTTTGCCTATGGAATTAACACAAAACTCCTTATCTCAGGCAGACTTTTTGGCAATGGCAAAAAGCAGTCACATTCTTTTAAAAATCACAAGAATGGCTACACACTAACAGTCTTATTTGATACCTCTTGATTCAGGCCTCCACAGTTCAAGTCACATGCAGCACCACTGTCTTCCATGTTCTTACTAGGATGGCCCATTATGCAGCACTTAAAGTATTCAACAGATTTTTTAATGCACAGTCCAAATGTTCATACTCCTTCAAACAAAGACATGGTCTAGTCTATGACAGCAGTGCTCCAATACCTGGTATCAACTTTTGTCTGAGTTAGGGTTTCTACTGCTGTGAAGAGATACCATGACCATAACAACTCTTATAAAGGAAAACATTTAATGGGGTGGCTTACTGTTCCAGGGGTTTAGTCCATTATCATGGCAGCATGCAGGCAGACATGGTGCTGGTACTAAGAGTCTACATATTGTGCAGGTAACAGGAAGTAGTCTGAAAAACTGAGCATGACTCGAGTATATATGAGATCTCAAAGATTGCCTACACAAAAACTTGGTAGCTTCACTCTATTTCTGAGCTTCAGAAGTGCAAATGGAGCTTTCAATGCTCAAATCTTAAAAGATAAAAAGCAGGAATACTAGAGAATGTTGAAGAGCACATTCAGAGAAGCCATATGACAATACTATAGCCTGTAGAGATGCCTACAGGAAATGGATACTGCCTGAAAAGAACATAAAATAGTAAAGGACATGACATTTAAATATGTCAAGCTAGTGTGTTGATTATCTCAAACTAAAGTCACTTGAGGAGCTGTAACTTCCAAAAGGGTCATTTGACCTGACATTACTTGCACAGAGAAAGGAATAAGTGTTATTTAAGAAGAGATATCTTTTTCGTATAAGAGTTTGAAAAATGGCATTGGCAGCCAGATACCAGTAACTGATGCTCCAGTGAACCTACAGAAAACTAAAGTAATTACTATTTTTCAAGCAGCTTTTCACACCCCATATACCTCAAGGCCATATCTCCAGAATTAACTGCTCTACTACAGAGATTTCTTTGCTATGTTATTTCTTCAGAAATTTACTTTTGTTGTCTGAAAGGCATAAAAATTCATGCTCAGGTTGTTTTCTTGAACTTGTACTTCTTTGTGAAGACCCTCAATTGCATGTAAGATTAAACTTTTATGCTTTTCTTTTTCTCCAGATCTTGTAATGTTTGGGTTTCTAGATACAACCTAAAAACCAATATAATAGCTATTTGTCAGTAAAGGCAATCAAGCAATAAGGACATTATTTTTATGGGATGAAGAGCTAAAACTGAGACCCACTGGCTATCGGACCCACTGGAGACCTGCCATCTCCACAAGTCATTTTCTTAACATCTCTCAAATGGCAATGAAAACACTGGGTACAGGGGTAGGTAGTGTGTGTTTAGGACTTGCTGTTAGCATATTTTCTCTTCTTTGTGTTGCTCTCTATTTCTATAAGAATCACATCACTTAGAACTAAAAGGGCCTTTACATGTTTATTAAGTTTTTACATACTTCAGCCAGGTTGCTTTTAGGCCAGAGCTTATGGTCCCTAAATCACGGGTTTGGGCCTAGATCTTTAACACCATAAAGATACAATGTGAGGGAACTGATCCCTGCAGGGAATATACTTTAAAAGATGTTGGCTGCTTAACCCAGGAGAGTTTTGGGGAGCTCTGTTACCTTGACTTCCTATTGTGTTAAGATATAGCTGAATATGCCTTGAAGTGAGGATGAGTCCAGAGTACCTTATTTGGATTAGCTTTCTTTCTTTGCAATCTCCAGAATTTATAGGTTTTTAGGGGGTTTTGTCATTGGCCTGTTCTGAGTTGGGCAGAAAGGTAATAAATGAGTAGTTCCAATTTGTTGGTAGTCCATTATGTTTGGGTACTAAATTTTACAATATTAGCCTTGGATACACACACACACACACACACAGGTGTGCATATCCATAAATAACTCAGTTAATTTATGAGCTTTAATCTCATAATAATAAAACTAAAATTAACAACCATTATGATGTTGATTTTTTATCAATGAATATCAATAAATTTTACTCTCATCAATGGGCTATGATGCAAAACTAAAAAAAAGCAAAATATCTCATCATGAGCAGAAATCTTTTTTATACAATTTATATTTACTTTAATATATTATCTATAGGTAAAATATACATGTAAACAAATACATAGCATCTACATTGCATGTATATGGTATATATTTTGTCTCTCTCCCTATATATAGGTAATGCAAAAATTATTTTTCTCAGTCTTTTTAATGTCAGACATTTAATGTAAATTGAGTGGATGCTTAATGGCTGTTTTTTTTCCTCTTTAAGCACCCACTTAATATTTCTATAATTTTCTATTGACCAAATATTAGTATATAATACATTTTTTGATGTTTTATTTTTAAGTATACTCAATAGCAATTATGTAGTTCATCCATATTTACATATCAAATAGAAAACTATGGAAGATAGTCCCTTAATAATTATCTTGGACTATAGAAATAATTTTGGTGTAGAACTTTTAATAATTTTTTTTTACAAACTATGTGGGCAGAACTACTTGGAAAATATCACAGAGTGACTTCCAGTGTTGATCCTTGTGATGGTCTAAATGAAAATTGCCCCAATAAGCTGATAGAGAGTGGTACTATTACAAATTATGGCCTTGTTTGAGTAGGTGTGGCCTTGTTGGAGGAAATGTGTCACCTGAGTGGACTTTGAGGTTTCAGGAGCTTTAGACAGGCCTACTGTGATTTTCTATGCTTGTTGCCTACAGATCCAGATGTAGAACTTTCAGCTCATTTTATAGAACCATGTCTCCTTACATGCCACTCTGATGGCATGATGGCAATAGGCTAAACCTTTGAACCTGTAAACAAGCAGCAAATATTTTTTCCTTTTACATTTTTTGTAATCTCTAGATGTAATTTAGGCAAATATAAAGATTCATTAGAATCATGCAAAATTCTTTTAAGATTTAACTTATTTTTTCCTATCTAATAATATTGTTATTATACATAGAAGATGTAACATAAATCCACCCATACTTAACATGACATTTCAAGTGTGTCCTAATTTTCAGGCTTTGGAGTTTATCTTCCAAGAAGTATACCATTTCATACAAAGCCTTAAATTTATGTTCCACTTTCACATCAGCATCTTTCTGGGTCTCTAATGTCATAGAAACATTCTTGGATAATTGATTAACAGACCCTGCTGTTTGAATAGACTGAGACAAAACCATTGAAATAACAATAGTAGTAGCAAGCATGGTTGAAAAAAAGAGTTGAAATTTTTGCTATAACTAATCCAAACATTTCTTTAGGTCTATTTAGAGCTTTCTTAATTTCTTCAATCACTTGCAACCCTTTACAAATGGCATTCCAATGTGGGGTACTTAAATCTACATAAAGTCTGAAAAAACTTAAAAAGGGTTTTAGAACACAGAAACAAAGCCAAAAACAGCTTCCTTGTTGTATATCTCAAGTGGGCCATTGTACAGAATGGTGTTCAGTCTTGAGTTACAAAATTGTGGCTTTGGAGCCTGAGGTCTGAGATATAACATGTATTCTCATAGTCTCACAGAAGCCTTGGTACAAGCACAAGCTGCTTATGTCAGATTTAAGGTTACTTACTGATCTTATAGACAAAAAGGGAACAGAGTCAAAATCCTACTAAGGAAGGATTTTCATGGGTCAGCTGTTTCCTGGCAGCAAGCAGAGTTGCAGCTCTTATAAGAGAGGCTTTCTAACTCAGCCTTAGCATGAAAAATCCACACAAGGCTCTTTTAAGAGGCCTTGCTGCCAAACATTTACATGAGGTTTATGAGTAGCAGGTGGTCATGCTTTACTTGGTGACAATGTGGACTCTAGAATTCCCCAGAGTTGGGGTGATAAATGTGGTTCTTTCCAGTACCTCTACCAATCCACCATAGGCTAGCCTTTAATCCTAGCCACAATTTAGTAGATTAAAAGTGTGGTCAGAAACAGAAAAAGAGAAGAGATAATAGAGTAAAGACAGATTTTAAAACACAACAAATAAACCTCTACATGGTTTACAGTGTGTTTAAAATATATGTAGACTTGGGGAAGAAAAGAAAAAGGAAAAATGACAGAGAAAATCCTTTAAAAAAGAAATAAAACATATATATGCATCTATCTATTTATCTATTTATATGCATGCCACATAAAAATGGAAAATAAACAGAGTCTGGCTACTGTATGCTACATTGGTTTTGGACTGATTTTTTTGCAGAGAAAGAAGCAAGTTCTATTAAAAAGAATTTGATTATAAATGCTGCTAGATTAATCAAACCTTTATATTTTATAAATGACTTGACTTTAAAATTGAAATCAAAAGATATGTTACTTTGGATAAGAGGTTTTGTTTATATTATCACAGAAAAATGAAAGGCTACGAATTCATTCTGGCTTAAAGAAAATAAAGTTTGATTGAGAAAAGCCCCCTGAAAAACTTGGTAATAAATGGTAACAAATGACCCAGATGGTTCAACATTTCAGAGCACCTCTGTTGCAATTTCCTCTGAGCTCTGCAGCCCAAACAGTTTCAAGAAGGTTGACTGAGATAACCCAGATTCACAGAATACTTCAATCATGACTTGGCCATAATCCTGAATTTTCTCAGGATTCCTAAAGGTTTGCCAGTGCCCCCAGTCAGCAAGAAGCATTACAGAAAGTTATACTCAAATTTCTAAAATATTGTTTATAAATATTTGGTTTTATTATAAATGGTTATTGATCATAGTCAGTCTCTTTATATGGAAAAAGAAGTATATGATGTAGAAATGATAAGAAGATAAATTGTTAAATCTACTTTGATTCAAAAATAACTGTTAATCTAAAAATACTTTACATTCTTATGAATTTTGGCTTATTGATACAAATTTTAGGTTAATTTTGCTATATCATATATATATATTTCTGCTCTTGTTTAAGGTATTATGTTAATGTAACTCATTCAAAATTGTAATGCATAATAAAAACACAGATTAACAATTATCTATGATAATGAAACTTATAGTCATGTTTGATTTTTTAGATAAATAAAGATATATTTCAATTAGATAATTTTCATAAACTTCAAACTCCTACAGAATATGGCAAAATAATATTTTAAAAACTCAGATTTTTTTCTGGACAGTGAGACATTTCTTCTAGTAGCACCAATCTACTTTAAGAAGACAATGGGCATTAGAAAAAAAACCTCCATATAAAGTTATTTTCTTTGTGGCATAAGTTAGCCACTGGACAAAAATTGTTCTTGCCTCAACTTCTGACTTCTTGACAGTCAGTACTCCTTTATTGTTTTGGTTTATTGATTAACGTATTTGCACAATTTTGTTTTTAGGGTATTTTAATTCCTTACTCTTTCTATATAAAGGCTCCTTCAGTTCCTGATTTAAACTTGACCATAATATGCTAGCAGTTTGCAAAATTTTCTATATATTTACTTAAAAACTACTTTCTCTACCTTTTGGTGTTGCTTCAATAAAAATTGGGTTTTACTTTTCTGGTTTTCTTATTTAGCATATTTTTATAGGTTCTTTTTAGAATTTCATACATATTTTAATCATATTCACCCCAAATTTACAACATTTCCTAGATCTATCCTCCTATCTTCATGTGCTGGTTTGAATAAGGTATTTTTCATAGTCAGGGTTAATTAAATATTTGCTTCCCAGTTGGTATGCTATTTGGGTAGGTTTAGGAGGTGTGGCCTTGCTGGAAGAAGAGGAAGTATATCACTTCTGGGGGGTTTTGAAACCTCAAAAACTTAAACTAATTTTAGTTTGCTTTGTCTTCTTTATGCTTGTGGTATGAGTGAGGCTTCAGCTTTCTGTTTTGATCCATTGATTTATATCTCCTTTAAACTATAACTCCAAACAAACTCTTCGATAAATAGCCTTGGTAATTTTGTACTATCAGAGAAATGGAAAAGTCACCATTATACCCTTCCACTCAACTTTATGACACCCCATCAAAGTCAATTTGTTCTGTCTAGATAATCTTGGATATGTGACCTTCTTATATGCTACACTCTCAGAGAAAGTTAATGTGTTCTTTATATTTACTTTCTATTTCTTGTTATATTATTCAACTTTTATTGCACAGTATAGCATCACATTTTATATTTCTTGTATTAATATTCTTGAATGACATTTTACTTTTCCTTGCATTATCTCTTTTGTCTATGTTTCTCTTCTTCTTGGAAGCTTTGGCTGTATAGCAATCACTTGTTGATTTTGAGTTTATTGTGAGTAATCTGAGGGTGTTATTCTACAGTGCTTTTTTAAGACTGTAGAGAAGACTCTTCATAGTTTATGTCTAAAAGCTAAACTGCTCCAATCATTCGATGAGCTACAAGAAAAAGATGGTAAGTACTTAGTATTCAACTTTCAATATGGTGTCTTAGTTAGGGTTTAGTGCTGTGAATAGACATAATAACTATTGAAAATTTTATAAAGAATAACGTTTAACTGAGGATGGCTTACAGTTTCAGAGGTTCATTCCTTTATCATCATGACAGGAAGCATGGTAGCAAATAGGCAGACATAATGCTTGAGAAGAAGCTGAGAGTTCTACATCTGAATGGGCAGGTAGCAGAAAGTGAACTGAGACACTCTTCCTCCAAGAAGACAATATCTACTCCAACAAAGCACACCTCTTAATAGTGCCGTTCCCTATGAGCATATATGGGAGCCAATACACTATTCTTCAAGGCTTTTCTCTCTCCACCTCTGTCTCTGTGTATGATAAGGCTCACAAGCAGAAATCTGTGCATGCTAGTCACATGCTGCAACACTGAGGTACACCTATAGTTTTTAGACATTTGTTATTCATCTCTAGAGAATGATTTTCTAACCCTCTGTTGGGCAGGGTAAAAAAGTCACCTAAAAGGCACTAAAAGGTGATCTGGGCATCAGTGGTCTACTTTCCACCCTTGCCTCCGTATTTTCTTCCTTCCTGTTCTCTTATTTCAAAGCTGGATGGTGTAGTGGGATTATGTTCTGTTACATTGTAAACAATTGTCCTGCCTACTGGTTTAATAAAAATGCTGATTGGCAGAAATTGTCCAGCCTACTGGTTTAATAAAAATGCTGATTGGCAGAAGGTAAACAGGAAGTGTGGGCAGCGCTACCCTACTAGGAAAACTCTGTGAATGAGAAGAACTGAGCAGAGACACTAGGAGAGATGTCAGTAGATGCAGAGGAAAGAAGACAGCCATGCTGCTCTGAGAAAAGGTACCAAGCCACATGGCTAAACAGATTAATGGAAATAGACTGAGTTAAGATGAAAGCGATAGATAGTTATATGACAAGCTTCTGTGTGTTACTTTGGGACGGCTGCTCTAGGTCTTAGGGCTAGTCCAGGATAGAAATCTGATATTACAGGATGGTGCCATCAATGTTTATCTCTTTGAAGTATCTTGCTGTGGAAATGGGCTTAGAGCTCAGTTATCTTATATATCTTTTATAGTTAGCTTTCTTGGGCTGGAAATCCACTTATTATTTATCTAATTGCTGTTAGCTTCTGTTAGATTATTTTCACCTTTGAGTATGTGGCTTACTTTGGACATACACTGAGTAATAAAGAAGTTTCAGGAAGGAATATAATTGCATACATATGTTTAATTTACTAGAGTAATACAAAAATACTTGCAATCTTTACAGTATCATTTTTAAATGTTTTTATATAGAAGCATAAAATTTAGTAAAGGGGGAGGTAAATACAGAAGATGAGAAGGTAAATGGGAATGGTAAGATACAAGTGATCTGATAAAAAAAAAATGAGAAAAGTGATGTTCCTTATAGAAGAAAGGAGATAAACACCAAATAATGAAGATAAGTAAAATAAAAATATAGATGATTGAAAAATCCAAAATGATGAATTATACTATTAGTTGTTAGCCTAAGAAACACTAGAGTATACTCAATTCAGTATATACACATACGTACATACTTTTAATAAATTTCTTTTATGAAGACAGTCTTTTCCTCCAATAGTTGAAGACCATCAAACAGGAAACTCAATACCAGAAATGAGAAATTCTGTTTTTGGCTTGTTGGCCAGGATTACCTAAGAGACTTGAAAAAATGTATAGACTGTTCTCAATACAGAACAATAAGACTTGGCGAGTTTTCCTTCCTTCCTTTCTCTTTCTTCCTCTACCTCTCTCTTTTTTCCTTTCTCTTTCTCTCTTTCTAAGTAAGCATTCAAATTATAGAAGTGAACATCTTTCTTGAAGCTTATAAAATTCCATATCTTCATATCCTCATAAGACTATCTGTGAGTTCTCCTTTCTTTTCCTCCCTCCCTTCCTTCCTTCCTTCCTTCCTTCCTTCCTTCCTTCCTTCTTCCTTCCTTCTTCCTTCATTCCTTTCTCCCTTCCTCCCCTCACTCCCTCCCTTCTTCCTTCTTCCTTTCCTCCTACCTCCCTTCCTTCCTTCCTTCCTTCCTTCATTTCTTTCTTTTCCTTCCTTCCTTCCTTCCTTCCTTCCTTCCCTCCCTCCCTCCCTCCTTCCCTCCCTTCCTTCCTCCCTCCTTCCTCCCTTCATTTCTTTATTTAATTAGCATGTATATGGTCTTATGCCTGCATGTATGACTAGAGGACACCAACCGTTGTGAGTCATCATGTGGTTGCTGAAAATTAAACATAGGGCCTTTGGAAGAGCAGTGTTATTAATCTCTGAGTCATCTCTCCAGCTCATCCCTCCTATTTCTTAAAGAGTATTTTCCAGCACCATAAAAGCTAGTCAGCAGGAAGCATTGAGCTCAACTTCAGTGGTTTTTTTTTTATGTTTTGCAACCCAAGTGTGTGGTATCTTTAAGAAGAGGGTGAGTCAAGATGGGAAACCAAGGACACTGGCAAAAAATGATCTGTGACCATCATCTTTTAGAAAGTTATTCCATGCTTGATATGGGGATTTTTTTTACTAACTTTAGGCTTCTGGGAAGACAATTATTCCTCCATCTTAAGTTTTAAGATATGTTTTTAATAGATTTTAAGACTAGGAGGCTTTCCATAAGGACTTTTCATGTATCTTTAGTTTTGTTTAGCTCTTTGTCACATCTTCTCTTCTTCCCTATGCTCAAGCCTTATTGCCACTTTATAGAATAGAATAAAATTCTTTCTTAACTTATTTCTGACAGAGGTAAACATCTAGAATACAAAAATCAAGTAAAATCTCAAACATAAAGAAAACAAACAGCCCAACTAAAACTGGGCTATAGTATTGAACAAGAGTTCTCAAAAGAAAAAATGCAAATTCAAACTAAATATAATTTTTTAATGTTTAACATCCTTATCAAATGGAAATGTCAATAGTCATGCCAGTGTTGACAAGTTTTATGTCATCATTAACCATTTTGTTTACTACAAATAGAAACTTCATTGTTAAAGTCTGATAACAGCACCCTACAGTTATAAATATATTTAGGAGACTGACAATTTGTCCACTTAGCAAAAGCAAATACTAAGTTCACACCTAGTACGTTTTTGCCCCTGCCATGGTCCTTTGATAGAACCACAATAGCAGTCATGAACTCTTTTCTATACAGACCATCAAATTCTATCAAAAATCCATTGATTATCCTCACACTTCGTTCATGCCAGCAACACTTCCATTACTATTAGTGTTACTTTTGACTATTGCTATTGCACCAGCAACACTCCTTGCCTAGAAAGTTGGTATTGTAGCATTCAAGTTTACAAACTGACCATTATCATAGATCACTTCTTTTTAATCAGATTTGAGAATCTGTGGATTTTCACCTTCAATGGAAGGTCCTGGATCACTCTACCAGATAAAATGATAGTTCATTGTGATTTATATTTACATTTACCCATGGAATAAAGATGACAATGAGCTTGTATGTACCTGTTTAACATTATATGTCTTCATTTAAGAAGTATTTATTTAGATTATTTACCCTTCCACCTTATTCTTGGCAGTGCTATTATGCTAGTCAAGCACTGTACCCTTGAGCTATATCCCCTCACTTTATTTATTGATACTTTTTAATTAATAGAAATATATGTGTATAAATTACATATAAAGTATATATTCATTTATATGTATATACATATGTACATATGTGTGACAGAAAAATAGCTGAGTGCCTGCCCAGACATGAATGAGATTTCCTTCTGATACAAGGCTTGCAGAATCATTAGTGATTCTTTCCAGGGACCAGGAAACTTCCTTACATGAATTGGAATATATTTTCTACAATAGAATTAGCTAATTAACTTTTCGAAGTTTTGCTTAGGAAGGAACATCAGAACTACTAAGGAGTAATTCCTCTAGAGTGACTCGCTCAGACACATCAGGTCTTATCATACATTTCGCATTTCTGTTGACCTGAATTTGATCAATGAACATTGTGAATTGTTGCCAAAATCTAGTGAGAATGCTATAGATTATTAAGGTGATATTTCCCTCAATTTTGAGTCATTCTGGCTTAAAAATGACACTATTTGAACTGAATATATACCCATGCCAGGGTGCACAAGGGGTATCTTATATGTTTGGTAAGCCAGCATTGCATTGAAAAATTTAAAGTGAGTCAGAAACCCTCAAATACTTTAATTCCCAAGCATTTTAACAAGGTGATTAATTGAGAAGCCCCTCTCATGAAGTGGGAGAACAGGGTCAGGTCCTAGTCCATCAGATCTGGTTGTTACATAACTCTCTTGATTGTCTGTGCATAAGTGGCTACTCTACAAAGTGCTTCTAGGAGCTTTTGACCCAGATTTGTTGGTTTCTGTTGTTTATATAACAGCTTGTAAATGGACACCTACAATAGAGTCTGTAGCCTTCCAAGCATAAATGTTTCAAACAGGAAGTGAGATCTAGTTAGTTAATCATTTCATTACTTAATTAATGGAACAATGTGCAACAAAAAGTTGCTATGGCAAGTAGAACTTGTATTGGGGACATGGAGTAGAGTGGGAAAGAATGATGTAAAAATCAAGCATGACAAAATAACCATCCTCACCGTCATGAGAGGTTCCTTCCCACAAGATGCCAACAGGCACCTCAGACACAGAAAGCACCTATGTGGGTCCTGTGACTGAGGGACAGTGACTTCTGATAGCAATGCAAGACACTTTCATCTTAGGCTAAGAGGAGTTACTCAGGAAGAGACATTCATGAGGAAAGGACTGCGTTTTAACATTTTAAAAAAGAATTGATCTCTCAGAAATCTTAATGATAGTCAGTCTTCATTTTCTTTTGTAGGACAGTTAAGACAAGACGTCACTACATAACTCAGACTGGCCTTGAATTCACAATCCTCCTGCCTTCACTGTGTGAGTGGTGGGATTACAGTCAGCCCTACAATCTTTAGTTTCTGTATCAATGCTAAGAACTAGGTTTTATGAAGAAGTGTCTAGTTTCCTCTGGACTTGACCCCAGCAGTAGTCTTGTTCCTTGTGTTCTCAAAGAAAAATGCTGACTGGACAACTGTTTAAAAGATCAAGCAATCGAGGCTTTCATTAGATCCTGCGAGGAAGCAAGTACACACTTTTAAAATTAAAAGTAGGCAAGTTGAGAAACAATGGCTCCAATCAAAGCAGGCATGGGCTTGTGTAGATATCTCTTTTCTTGTGATAATCCCTTTGTGTGCTCCTGAGTGTGGGGGAAAAACAGGACAGAAAAGAAGCAAGCAGCATTCAGAGAGTTAGAGAAATGAGTTCTTTGCAAAGTCTGGCCTTGACTTTTAGCTTGTAATCATTTTTATGGGGTGAACAAGAGTGTAACATTCTCCTTCTTCATAACCACCTGCTAGAGGTATCTGCACTTAATGGCCACTAAGAAGAAAGTCTACATGGTTAGATATGGCTTCAGAAGCAGAATTATAAAGCAGTTTTTGTAGCTGTGTTTTATGGGGAATAGCCTTAGAAGTGTTAGCTCTCCCAAGGCAAGGCAAGCAAGAATACAAAAACAGAGTTCAGTACGCCTCCTGTCAGCAGTGTTAGAAGTGAAATTTAACTCATTTTCAACTTTTATAACACAAGACAGTAGTTTGACTATGTTAGGTGCATATTATAGATAATAAATATGTAACTTATTTTGCTTGTCATCTTTCTTAAAAGCCCATTTAATCAACAGTTTGGTTTAAGTAGATGCACAAGACACAAGAATATTTTGTACACACACACACACACACACACACACACACACACACACACACACATATGGGTTTACATATTTCCAAAGTGTAAGTGTTTACTAAAAGGAAGATTTGAAATGCTCTGCATATGCTCTCTTAGTGAAGAAATACCCAAAGCCAGTTGAGGTGATCCAGTTGGAGAAATCACAACCACTTATACTTTATAACCAATTTTGGGTGGCCTGAGCTTGTCCATCTGAAGCTAACGCTCAATATATGTTAACTACTATTTAATCAATAACATTACACGTACCTTCTCTTTCAGGGTTCTGAAGTGTCCTATCTGGAGTTGACCATCACCAACTGTTCTTCATGTCTTATTTTGGCAGTCACTAATCAGACTATTTCAGAGCTAACCTTCTGTCTAATGAAGGAATCCTTCCAGTCCCACAGAAGAGGGCCTCGTAGTGGTTAGTACATGCACATGGTTATTAATTCAAGTTCAGGATTCATGTTTTGTTAAAAACAATATTCTGGTACCCTGACAGCTAAATAATTTATGTTTTATCAAATGCTTTGAAAAGAAAAAAGTAATGATCATACCAACCATATAGACTACTCTGTTAATTATTGTTCTATAGAAATAATTTTGAGTAAATCTTTGACTGATTGTCATAGTTTTCAGACCAAAGACAATAACTGTTTCAATTTGTTAATCTATAAGACCCAACTTCATAATTTTCCTGATGCTTCAAAGCACTTTTGTAATCATCTGTGAAGTGCAAAGCTTTGGAGAATAAATTATTCGTTTGATTTATCTTATAGGATAGTTCTTCACATTATTTTCAAGTGTAAAATACATTCTGTGTTTGACCATGAAATTGGAATGCTCTATTTTAGAAAACCAAACATGAAGATTATATTATATATAATCTTATATTATATATTAACAAAATCTTTTTTAAAAAGAAAGTAATTAAACTTATAAAATTATACAACAGAATAAAACATAAGATAGTATGGTGGCTTCAATAAAAATGACTCCCTTTGGCACATAGATAGTAGCACTATTATAATAATGAGGTGTTGCCTTGTAGTAGATGTAACTTTGGAAAATGTGTGTTATGGTAGAGTGGGCTTTGAGCTTTTAGAAGGTCAATCTAAGCATAATGGCTCGCTCTTTCTTCCTGCCACTTGCTGATCAAGATGTAGAATTATTACCTACCTCTCTAGCACCATGTCTACCTGCATGCCACCATGATTCCTACCATGACAATAATGAACCACACGTCTAAACTGTAAGCCAGCCCCAAGTAAACATTTTTCTTCATAAAAATTGTCATGGTGCCTCTTTACAGCAATAGAAATTCTAAGACAGAGATTGCTACCTATGACTGGGGTATGACTGTGATAGGTCAGACCATGCCCCATATTGCCAGAATGTAAACATTGGAAACTGGATTAGGAAAGCAGTTGAACACTTTAAGTTGGGGATCAGACTTTAGAGTCAAGGATGAAAGTAAGGGGTTATGGAATCTCCCTGCATGGCTAAGAAAAGCCCTGAGGACAGGAATGGGTCAGGTTTATTCCTAAATGGAGGCCTAGAGAGGCTACTTTGTGAAGCTCTGAGGCAAAGTCTTGATTTCTTTGGAAAACTCAAAATGTCAGAGATGCCAGAGCTGTGAGATACTTGTCAAGGAGAGATGTGAACAGAGTAAGACCATCTCAGAAAAGATAAGAAGTATGTTATAGTCAACAAAGCTGAAATGAATTAGATATAGAGGGACATTTCTCAGCCCAGCCTCGCCCTTTGGTCTGGATAGTTCTCTCCCACCTGCAGGCCTTCTGCCACTTAGAAAATAATCACTCAGAGTTTTATATTAATCACAAACTGTTTACTCTACTGCTCAGGATTCTTAATAGCCAGCTCTTTTATCTTAACACATTTCTGTTAATCTATACCCTGCCACATAGCTTCATGGTATTACCTGTTGCACTTGCTTTCCTAGCAGCTTGCAGCATCTGCTTTGATCCCACCTTTCTCCTCCCACTATCTCTCTTGGATTCCTTGCTTTGCTGTCTCCTTTCTTGCCATAGGCTGGAACAGATACTCTATTAACCAGTGGTAGCAACAACACATTTACAGTCTAACAAAAGACCATCCAGAGCACTTCTTCATTTCTATCTAATCAAAAATGATTTTTATTTTAATATAGTAAAATTATATTTAACAAAACAGTTATCAATCAAGAATTATAGTTATAATATCTAGTCAATTTATATTTAGCAAAATTAAGGAAAATACTCTTTCATCTATTCTGTTTTTTTGACTCTGAAGTTTCATGCCTAATAACTAAGATTATGACTAAGAAAAACTATAATTATTACTATCTACTCTTCAACTTCATCAAAGATCCTAGAAAGATATAATATCATCTGAGTAAACAGGAAGTGCATTGTAAGCAACTTCCAAAATTCTAGAAATGACAGAGACGTCTGGCTGCTTAGTCTGTTACCTAAAGTTCTTTTGTAACATTGGAGCATCCATCTTCAGCCTATAGGCCTAGAGTTGCTGACGTACCTTTTAGTGAAGCAGGAAATTTAAAGAACTCATTTTTGCAAAGTACACTAGTTACTTCTCCCTGTGTCTCACAAAATGTCTGTCAGTATATTCTGCAAGGCAAGAACCTTTGAAGGAGGACCATCTTTGCCTTGATTTGGCAAAATTCAGTGGTCATATTCCTATGGGTCATGCAAGTTCAGTTTATGTAGCATACTGTCAAGCCATCAAGACAAGAACAGTTTCTTGTCCAGTGGCTAACTTTTGACCGGGTGATCTGTTCTCTGATATTCCAGACTTGTTTTAGTAAATATATAACATATCACCACAGTTCTGTAGATATGTTAGGTACATTTGAGTCATAATATATTAGTTTCATTATTTCTCTGTTATTTTCTGTCTGGATAACCTGTCTATTGATGAGAGTGGGATGTTGAAGTGAATTGATGTTAACTCTATTGTTAACCTGTAGAGTACTGTGTGTGATATAAGCTTTTGTCATCTTTCTTTTACAAATATGGGTTCACTTCCATTTACAGCATAGATTTACAGAATTGATATGTCATGTTGGTAGATTTTTTTTCTTGGTGATTAAGAAGTGTCCTTTTCCCATCTATTTTGACTAATTTTGGTTTGAAGTCTATTTTGTTAGATATTAGAATGGTTATACAAGCTTGCTTCTTATGTCCATTTTATTGTAAAACTTTTATTCAGTGTTTTACTCTGAGTTTATATCTACATTTGATTTTGAAGTATGCTTTTCTTTATGCAGCCAAAGGATAGACTTTGTATTCCCATCCATTCTGTTAGTCTCTATCTATTAATTTTGGAATTGAGTTTACTGATATTGAGAATTAATGACCAATGTTTGCTCATTTCTGTTGTTTTTGTTGTTGTTGTTGTGATGGTAGTATGTGTATTTCTGTGTGTATGTGTATTTCTGTGTGTATGTGTGTTGTCTATGTACATGTGTGTTTCCCTTTTGGTTGTGCTGGTGTGAGATTATCTATTGACTGTTTTTTAAAGATGCAGTTAAATCCCATGGGCTGGATTTTTTTTTTCTAGTACCTTCTGAAGGGCTAGATTTGTGAATAGATATTCTCCAAATCTGGTTTTGTCATGTAATATTCTGCTTTTTCTGTCTAGAGTAATTAAACATTTGCTGAGTAGAGTAGTCTGGGCTCACATCTGTTATCTTTTAAAGTCTGCAGGACATCTTTCTTGGGCCTTCTGGCTTTTAAAGTCTCCACTGAGAAGTCAGATGTAATTCTAGTAGATCTACCTTTATTTATAAGTTGTAGTTTTTTCTGTTGTAGTTTTTAATATTCTTTATTCTCTGTTTAGTGTTTTAATTATGTCATAAGGGAAATTTCCAATTTACTTGGTATTTTATGAGTCCATATTTATACGTTTGTCCTTTTTTTAAGTTAGGAAAAATTTCTTCTATGTAAATTTTGAAGACATCTTCTGGCTTTTTAAGCTTAAAATCTTCTTTTAAATCTATTATTTTTAGGTTTGGTTTTTTCATAGTATCCCAAAATTCCTGAATGTTTTCTGTCAGGATATTTTTAGATTTAACACTTTGTTTGACCAAGTTATCAATTTCTTCTATCATGTCTTCTGGCCTGAGATTCTTTGCTCAATGTCTTATATTCTGTTGGTGATATATACATCTGTAGTTCCTGTTCACTCATATTTTTCATCTTCAGAATTTCAAAGTTCATGTTCTCTTTATTGCTTTTATTTCCATTTTATGGTCTTGAAAAGTTTTATCCTTTTTTTTTTTTTTTACCTTTTTTGTCTCTTCCTACATTTTATTAAAGCATTTATTTAGCTTCCCCTTTAGGGACCTCTACCATCTTTATAATATTGAATTTAAGGTTATCTGCTTGTGCTTTAGATATGTTGGATTACTCAGGGCTTTGCTCTGGTGGTATCATATTTCCCTGGATACTGTTGATTGTGTTGTTATGCTGGCCTCTAGCCATCTAGGTTTGGGGTTATTACAGGTTTAAATGCCAATTTCTAAATTTATCTTTGTAGGATGATTTTTGGACACCTTTCCCTTGTTTTCTCTTTTTGTCTGGCCTTGTGTCCTGAATTTTCTGTGGTTCTGGTGACCAGTATGTTTTCAGATCTCATTGTATAACTCTGGTGAGGTTTTTATGACCTTTATGACTTTTAGGCTTTTGAAGTTTTGAGAACTGATGTGACTTCTGTATTTGTGAATACCAGTGTGGCCTATAGGGTTCCATGTACCTATGTGGCTGCTTGGTTTCTGGGTATAGGCTTAGTCTCTGAGTTCCTAGTACCAGCTTGGCTTCTAGCAAAGAATTTTTCTTTAAATCAAATTTGTGGGCTGAAATATAGAACACAGGGGACAGGCTGTTGTTGAAGACTACTGCGTAGGATTTAAGCAAAGGTAGCAGGTAGTAGACAGTGTATTACCGGGGTTCCTTGGCTAGGATCTTGAGCCCAGGAGAGGGAATTACAGTGAGGTTCCTAAAGGAAAGTATTTCAGGACTGTTAGTTTGATTTTATCTTATTAAAACTTCAAATTAAAATATGATTACATAAATTTCTCCTTTTCACATTTTCTCTTCAACTATTTTTATTCCTCTTTCTACAAAGTTTCCCATCATTTCCTACCCTTTCTATTAAATTTGTAGGTCCCTTTTGCGCTTTCTATTGCTCATATATATGGGATGTATATTATATGTGTATGTTTGTATATACATATGTGTGTATGTGTAAATATATGCATAATATATCAACACAGCCTGATGAGTCCATTTAGTGAGGCTTATAGGTATATAATTTCAGAAAAGATCACTTATATCACTTATTTCACAAATTCTCTTGATCTTATAATAAAAACCTGGAGTCAGATATTGAAGAAAAGCTGAAAAGTCAGACAGGCAGGAACAATCCACAATCATTTCTTACCTAGGCTGCTCTTCACAAATCCTCAGACTAAATGCCTCTGCACCTTCAGCTAAAAGGGAAGGGGGAGCACAGATAAAGGGCTAAACTTCCAGCCTCCATCCACCCTTTTTCTTTCTCTATGCATCTATCTCACTTCCTGATTCTCTTTGCTAGTGCTAGGATTAAAGGCATGTGTGCTTTCTAAGAGGAATTAAAGGTGTTGGCCAGTACCAACTGGCTCTGTTTGGCTTTGAACTCTCAGAGATTCAAATAGATTTCTGCCTCCTGACTACTGGGATTAAAAGTGTGGATCACCACACCTCTGTGGCTAACTCTGTGGGTGTCTCAATCTTCTAATTTTCAGGCAAACTTTTTAGATATACAATATATTACCAAAAACACTGTAGATAATCAATTAGGGGTTCCTCCCTGGGAAAGACTAATTATCCTCTCAGAAGTCATTAGTTGAGCATAGTGTTTTATATAGGGTTAGGACTCTGTACTGATTGACTTTTGTCAGTTTCATATAAACCTAGATGTATGTGAGAAAAAAGAACCACAATTGAGAAAATGCCTTTATAACACTGGTCTGTGGGAAAGACTGTTGGGCATTTTTTAAATTAGTGACTGATAGTGGAGGGCACAGCCTATTGTGGGTTGAAACACCCCTGAGCAGGTGGTCCAAGGTTGTGTAAGAAAGAAGCTAAGCAAGTCATGGGGATAAATGCAATATGTAGCATTTCTCCATGGATCTTTTTCTGTTTCTGCTTTCCAGGTCACTGCCTTAAGTTTCTAACCTGATTTCCCTGTATTATGGACTACAACCTCTATGATGAAATAGGCCCATTCTTCCTGAAGTTTCTCTATGACAGGTGAGATCTTTCCATTTTACATCATTGCCCACTTTTTATTTATGAGTCCATGTTGTTGAAATAGCTTGAGTACAGTTTTCTTGTCCTATCTAGGAGACATGCTCTCAAGCCAACTTTCTGCTACCCTGCTTCTTATATTTGAGAAGTTTTTTGATCCTTTGGTATAGGAATTATGTTTTAGATGTATCTATAGGGGCTGTGGTCCCCATGATCAGTTGATTTCTTCATTAAGACCAGTTGTGTTTCTTTAAATTGTCTTTATTGGTTGTAGAGCAAATATTTTTGGATAAAAGGTGAGATCTACACTTACCTGTGCTTATAAGGATAAGTTTTGGAATGTGGTTAGTATGCTGGTTGAGTAAACTGGCTAGTTCTCAACTAGCCATACTAATTGGTATGGTTTTTTAGTGCTAGGCACAATTTTTCTCTTATTGAGTGGGCGTTAAGTCCAGTTATAGAACTGTGGTTGGTATCAGGCTAAGTGACACTATTGTACCTTTAGAAATATTTCCCATGTTTATTATTCTTATAAGCATCACAGAAGGCTAGGACTATTGAGTGCATCTATCCCTTAGCAGCTAAAACAATAATGCCTGCTGCTATTTAAGCTATAGTACAGAAAAAATGATTTCAGGTCAGATCCATCTAAAATCTTTGGGGTCCTGTGTCTGTATTGTGTCAGGTCTTCAGCAGAAGGGATGTGCCTTCAACCTCTGATCAATCAAAGGCAACAGCAACAATCTACAGAGTTTTGGGAATTTCTTGCACTATATTGATAACAACTTAAAAATAGGTTTTATATGCCTAGTCCTGAGATTTTTGCTAAATAGTCTATTGCTCTTGTGGTAAGCCTTGGCAGTGTACATGGAATAACTTCATTTAAGTTGTGGTGTGTGTGTGTGTGTGTGTGTGTGTGTGTGTGTGTGTGTGTGTGTGTGTGTGTGTGTGTATTTCATATAATTCAGGAAAATAAAAATTAATACAATTCCTTTAGTCTTTATCAAATATACCTAGTATTACTTGTTCCCTACCCATATATGTTTTTGGAGCACCAAGCCATGTAAAATGAATATTAAAACCCACTTAAGAATACATTGCAAATAATTGTTAGAAATACTATTTGTCTTAGATTTATTTTCTAGTTGCTTTCTTCTGGGAGCCATGTGATTTCTTCAGAGGATAAGGCCCTAGAATAGCATAAAAGTTTCACCTGGAGGCAAGGTCTTGCAGAATTTAACCCATTTTTGGAAAGGCCAAAATATTATATTGCATAATTCTAGGCATGACATCAGGAGCATATGTGCTACCTGCTCTCTTTGCTTTCCTTATACAAATCATATTTCCGGCTGTCTCTAGTTTCAGTTTCTTAGAACCACAGATAAAATGACTTTTGCATAAGAAAAACTTCCTAATGGGTGTACCAGAGGAGATTTTATTAAAAATAAACCGTGACCCTAATTCAGTTCCTAGTCTTTGAGGTTTCAAGTGTGACCATGAATTCAGGATTCTCAAGAATAGGATATTGCCTTTTCAATGCGCCCTGTAACTAACCCGAATGAGTCACAGTAGTTCATGACATTACAAATTTTTATAACTATTCTGGAAAAAAGAATTTGCATTTTAGGAGAACTACAAATAAATAGATGATATCAAGAGTTAACGGGAACAGTCTAAAAAGAGGGAATAAGACGAAATCAAAAGAACCCTTAGTGCTCTTTTTTCCCTCTTTTTATTTATTTCTATTTTTTTACTTCATTCTATTTTCATTAAAAAAAGTCATCTCCATCAATGTATCCCCCTATTCCCCCTCCCCTCCTCCCAATCCCTTCCAGACAGCCCAGAGTCTAGCCCTTCCTCATCCCTTCCCCCGAAAGGGCTAGAAGTCCCAAGGTGTGCCAGCCCAGTGCAGGATATCCACTCCAGGCACATCAGTTTCATTCATCCCAAAGTCAATGCCAGGCTAGATGTTCCTTCACAAGGAATGGGCTCCAAGGTGCCAGCCCACGAACAGGAAGACAGTCTGATCCCACCCATCTTGGCTCCACATACTGATGGCAGTTGAAAGCCACCCACCCCACCCACCCCCGTAGGGCCCAGTTCCCCCTCCTGATGGATCTCTGCCGGCAATTCCCAATTCAGTGAGCTCCCCAGAGCTTTAGCCAGTCATTACTATGGCAACCTTCCTCATAATCTCTATCCCCTACTTATACAGACTGTCCTCCCCTGCTCTCAGCTGGACCAGGAGTTCGGCGCAGTGTTCAGCCATAGATCTGTGCCTCCACCTCCATTCCTTGTTGGATGTAAGTTCTACGATGACACCAGGGTGTTTACTCATTTGATTATAGGGAAAGTCCCATTTAGGCACCCCGTCCACAATTGTTTGGAGACTTGGTCAGGGACACCCTGCAAATTCCTAGACATTTCCCTAACACCTAGTCTCTTTCCAACCCCACATTGGCTTCTAATGAGATATCCATTTCTTTCTATCTCCCTCTTTGCTACTCTCACTCAACTATCTCCTTCTTCCAAGATTTGTTCCCAACTATTCTTGGTTGCAACCTATTATGACCCCAATTTGCTAAGGTGATCTTCTCTATTTTGTCTTCCTAGGGGAATCTCTGGATGTCTCTCTTAAGTGCCTTCTTATCCCAAGCTGTTCAGGGGTTGTGGTTTGCAGCTTGGATATTCTTTTCTTTTTGCTTAAAATCCACTTATGAGTGAGTACATCCCAAGTCTATCTTTGTGGGCTTGTGATATCTTGCTCAGGAAGATATTCCCCAAGTCCATCCATTTGCCTGAAAATTTTAGAATGTCATTATTTTTCTGTTGAGTAATATTCCATTTTGTAGATGTAACAGTTTGTTATCCCTTCCTTCAGTTGAGGGGAATCTAGGTTGTTTCCAGGTTCTTGCTATTATGAATAATGCTGCTATGAACATAGTTGAGATAATGGCTTTGGAGTACCAATGTGCATCCTTTGAGTATAAACCCAGTAGTGATATTGCTGGATCCTTAGAGAGATTGATTCCCAGTTTTCTCAGGAATAGCCATACTGTGTTCCAGACTGGCTGTACAAGTTTACACTTCCACCAACAATGGACTAGTGTACCACCTGTTCTGAATTTTCTCAACATAGGCTGTCATCTATGTTTTGGAACTTAGCGATTCTGACAGGTGTAAGGTGGTATCTCAAAGCTGTTTTGATTTGCATTTCTCTGATGACTAAAGATGTTGAGCAGTTTTTAAAGTACCTTTCAGCCATTTGTAATTCCTCTGTTGAGAATTACCTTTTTAGCTCTGAATTTCCTTTCTAAATTAGGTTAAATTTAGGTTTTTGGGCTCTATTCCTTGAGTTTTCTATATATTTTAGAGATCAGTTCTCTGCCTACTATAGGGTTGGTGAAGATCTTTTCCCATTCTGTAGACTGTCATTTTGTCTTATTGACTGTGTCCTTTGTCTTACATAAGCTTCACAGTTTCAGGAGGTCCCACTTATTGATTGTTGTACTTAGTGTCTGTGCTACTGGTGTTATATCTAGGAAGTGGTCACCTGTGCGTTGAAGGGTATTTACCACTTTCTTTTCTATCAAATTCAGTGTAGCTGGGTTTAAGTTGAGGTCTTTGATCCACTTGCATTTGAGTTTTGTTCAGGGTGATAGATTTGGATTTATTTGAATTCTTCTACATACTACCATCCAGTTATGCCAGTACCATTTGTTGAAGATACTATCTTTTTCTCCATTGAATATTTTTGGCCTCTTTGTCAAAAATCAGGTGCTCATAGGTGGATGGGTTAATGTTAGGGTTTTCAATTCAATTCCATTTATCCACAAGTCTGTTTTTGTGCCAGTACCAGGCTGTTTGTATTACTATGGATCTATAGTATAGCTTGAAGTCAGGGATAGTGATTCCTCCTGAAGGAGGATTGTTTTGACAATCCTGAGTTTCCTGTTATTCCCTATGAGGTTGAGTATTGTTCTTTCAAGGTCTGTAAAAAATTGTTTTGGGATTTTCATGGGGATTGCATTGAATCTGTAGATTGTTTTTGCTAAAATTGCCATTTTTGCTTGTTGATCCTACCAATCCAGGAGCATGGGAGATCTTTCCGTTTCCTGATATCCTCTTCAATTTCTTTCTTCAGTGACTTAAAGTTTTTGTCAAACAGCTCTGCTACTTCTTTGGTTAGAGTTATAGCAAGATATTTAATGCTATTTGTAGCTATTATAAAGGGTAATGTTTCCCTAATTTCTTTTTATCCCTTTTATCCTTAGCATATAGGAGGGCTATTGATTTTTTTGAATTAATCTTGTACCCTGCTGCCTGTTACCAGCTGTAGGAGTTCCTTTCCAATTTGTATCCCCTTAATGTTTTTTTTTTTTTTTTGTTCTCTTATTGCTTTAGCTAAAACTTTGAGAACTATATTGAATATATAAAAAGAAAGAGGACAACTTGTCCTGTTTCTGATTTTAGTGGGGTTGCTTTGGGTGTTTCTCCATTTAGTTTGATGTTGGCTGTAGGCATGCTGTATGTATATCGCCTTTATTATATTTAGGTATTTTCTCTATATTCCTGATCTATCCAGGATGTTTATCATGGAGGAGTGTTGGATTTTGTTAAAGGCCTTTTCAACATCTAATGAGATGGCTATGTGATTTTTTTCCCTTTGTTCTAATAGCTGTGCTAATGCTATAGGAACTTGAGAGGAAGGAGACATAAGAACAAGAGATAAACGAGATAAGCAGTGCCAACTATTAAAAGTAAGTTTTTAAGTTTTGTAGTTTGAATGATGATATGAAAAAACCTGGTATATCTCCCGTAGGAGAAAGTGTAGTACAGAATGGAGAATGAATTGATTTAGCCTTTGCTGATGAGTTAATTGTGAGAACTTAGATTTGACTAGAGGTAAACATTACTAGAAGCAAAACTCTTTCATTTTGCATGATGGTATAATTGTAATGCTGTCAACTGTTGCACTGTTATACCTGTAGGTGTGCCTAGTTAGAAAAACTTTCTTTGTTGCTTGCAGAACTGCTTATGCTTTTGACATTAAAACTATGAATCAAGTAGGTAATGCCTACCAGTGGGAAAGTTGGGGGCAAAAGTGGTATAAGGTAAGGGAACAAATTTTGCAATTATTGTAACCATTATTAGAAACTTAAAAAAATAAATCTTATTGTAAAAAATGTTTATGCAAACTATTGAAACAGTATAAATAAAAACAGCTCAGGCTGTCCACAACCACTTGTTTCAAACAAGTGATCATAGTCTTTTCTTCACACCTATTTACACATCCACCCCAGGTCATTGGACCCTTTTGGAGCATGGTCTCCAACAACTTTTCTTTTGTAAACTTCTTTGCTTCTTTATAAAATTTCACATTTTATTGCATTTTGTAATTATAACATAATTTGATGAAATATTCTGTATGTAACATTCCAACTTAAAATATTTTACAACTATTTCTCTCTCTATATATATATAATTCTCTTTCTATATATATGATTATACATATATATATACACAAATGTATAGAAAAAGTCACTCAACATTGTATATCAAACCCTGAGTGAGATGCCATTCAATTACTTAAATGTATGAGATGACTATGTAGAGAACAGATATAGAGAAGTTGGGACCCTCGGTATTGCTGGTGAAATAGCATAGTTAACTAAAATATTTAAATGTAGATTTATCATATGGCCCAATAATTCCACTTATTTGTATATACCCAAGAGATTTTAAAATATATCCATACAACATGTGTAAATGGGTGTTTATATATACCAACATTCTTAATATTAACTAATATATAGAAATAATCCACATGTTCACTATCAGATATGATGGTAAACAAAATGTTGTATATGTCAATAATAGAATATCATTTGACATCAAATGTTGTGAAAAAATACAGAAACATGTCACATCTTGGTTGGAAACTGAAACATTATTGTTTTTGCTAGTTTTATATCAACTTGACACAAGCTAGTGTCATTTAAGAAGAGAGACTCCCCATGAGAAAATGCCTCTATACCATTTTCTTAATTAGGGACTGATGTAGGAAGGCCCAGTTCATAATGGTTCTCTCCCCAGGAGAACCCAGGTGGTGCCATCCCTGGACCAATGGACATGGATTTTGTAAGAAATTAGGCTGAGTAACTTATGTGGAGTAAGCCAATAACTGCCACTCCTTTATGACCTCTGCATCAGTTCTTGCCTCCAGGTTCCAATCTTCTTTGGGTTCCTGCCTTAGCCTTCCTCAAGGGACTGTGAATAAAGATATGTAATCCAAATAAGTCTTTTTCTTCCCAAGCCTTTGGTCATGGTGTAGCATTACAGCAGTAGGAACTCTAACAAATACAATTATGCTAAGTAGAAGTAATCAGTGATGAAACAGCATATAAGTAGAGTTCTTTTCTGCTCTCTGTTGTTCTTAGGTTCTGGATTGAATTTATTTTATGGCCCTAATTTTAAGTTCCTAATAACTGGTATTTTAAATCCTTTCTCTCTTTTTTAGTCACTTGCCCTTTATGATAGCAGTATCTAAAGTATGAAATACATAAAACACATATAGCTAAGTTTGATAAAGAAAGTAAAGAACATATGTGCTTAAAATTATAAAATATTTGGAAAGAAATTAAGGAGTAGTTCAGTAAGCTAAAAGAATCCTCTATTTGTGGGTGAGATTCTAATACTGCCTGCAGTGATCTACAATCCAATATTAACCTCAGAGTTTTCAACAACTTTCTTTTTCTCCAGAAACAACAACAAAAAGCCAGTTTTCAAGGATAAAAAATAAAGTCAAAGAATTCACACTTGCCAATTTCACAATTTACAGAAAACCTACAATTTAAAAAAGCATGTTAGTTACAACAAGAAATGTTGACCAATGGGATACAGTTGGGAAACCAGAAATAAGTTAATCTAGTTTGTTGTCATGAGGGTATCAAATACATTCAATGAAATAAAACAACTTTTTAAACAAGTAAAGCAGAATTCAAATTCCATATAAAAAGAATAAAACTGGAAATTTTAGAATCTTTATCCATAATACAAGAATTAATTCTAAATGGATTTAAATTCATGAACAAAAGTAATAAAGCTTTTAGAGGGGAACATATGCGTAAAGCTTTATGACCTAAGAGTTAAGGATAATGTTTTGGTTTAATTCCAAAAGCATAAACACAAAAATATCAATTAAATTAATTTGCCTTTATAAAAACAAGAACTTTATTTTATAACAATGGGAAAGAAGCAACAAAGTAAAGAAGATAAGCTATAGAATAGTAAAAGTACTGAAGATTATATATGTGTTTATGGTTTATTATCTATAATTTTTAAAATGTCTGAAATATTACTACAAAAAGACAAAGGACCCAACATGGAAACTGGCAAAGACTTAAATAAAC
Source organism: Phyllotis vaccarum (assembly GCA_033318265.1). Classification (NCBI taxonomy): domain Eukaryota; kingdom Metazoa; phylum Chordata; class Mammalia; order Rodentia; family Cricetidae; genus Phyllotis; species Phyllotis vaccarum. Next base: position 105,332,861 of record JARWLC010000005.1, read on the forward strand.
TGTTATTCAGATTTTCCACAAGTAGGCCCATAAGAAGATATAAATATCATGAGAAAAGTGTAACTAAAGCTATAGTGATATACAGATCATGCCTACTAAGATAATTATGATTGTTATTGAAAAAAATTACAGTAAGTCCAGAAAATCACATGTATTCATTATGAAAAATATAGAAAAAATGGGATTATTTTTGTCACATGGCCATAATCTCAGTCAAGAAAAATTTTGAAGATTCACAAAAATGAATTTAGCCATGAGGAATTGCAGCTTATTCCTGTAATTCCAGAATTTGGAAAATGAATGGAAGAAGGATCGGGGCACAAGGTAAGTCTCAACTACATGACAATTTTAAGACCTGATTGAGCATCATTAAATTCTGTCTCAAAAAGCCAACATCTCTATATGTATTTGGATAGATTAATAGATAGATAGATTTAAGAATGTAGCCTACAAAATATGCCACATACGTATGTTTATGAGAATGTGTGTCTTCATTTCTGTTGATGACTCTAGTATGTGATATTTTCAATAGTGCAGTTTTATCATCAGTTTCTTCGGGTAATCAAGAATATTGTCATCAGTCCATTAATGTTTGGAGATCTTTGGCACCTTGCTGTCTAACAGCCTTAAGGAAGTAATCTAGTCCTAAGACTGGGCTTTTTATCTGTTAGCCTGTGGATGAATACAGGAAAAAATGTTTTCCATACACCACAAGGTAGTTGCAAATATGAACTCAAAGGGCTATGACAGCATACACACGACCTGCATAAGTTTAACCCAGACAAAAATTATGACAAAAATATGAGGGACAAGTGTGAAGTTTTACTTTCAGTTATAGAGCTATTGACAATTGGTAGCTGGAAGAAAAAGGAGAGTCCATTTTTTTTTTAAGATGCAGCCCCTGGTGACTGACATCTACAAGGGCCACACATTCATTAGTATAAGGGCAGCACAGACTGATGGATATATTTTTAGAGTATACAAAACTAGTCAAGTAGGAAATGGTATTAAATTTGATCAAAATGCACTGTGTGAAAATTTCAAGAAACTAATAAAAAATGAGAGAAAAAAATGTGAAGTTCATACTTCTCTTACAGAGGAGTCAGGTTCTTTCTTCTGTATGTACAATAGGAATCACATCACTGCCTGTAATTCCAGCTTCAGGCCTCCACAGGTACCTACACTCATTTCACATGTACAAAGTCTCTCTCTCCCTTCCTCTCTCTCAAAATGAACACATCAATAGAACAAAGATGGTGGTTGCCACCAGCATGTGCCTTGGAGCTCAAAGTTTTACCAGAGGCCCATGGAGTCTTAAGAACAACCAATAAATAAAAGTACATCTTAGGGAAAGTTTTTTTTTTTTTTAAAAAAAAAAAAGTGATTTCATCAAATTGGAAGGAAAAATGGTGGAAGAGAACTACATACAGACTTGTTCCTGATGAACAATGGGGAGATGAACAGGAAGATCTGCAGCTCGCTCTCTGTATCTCCAGTAGAAACAGACCTTTTCTGAATTTTCTGAATGGGATGGCCTTAGTCCCTCCCAGGGCTGAGACAGAGGGCTATGGGCAGTGTCTAAAAAGGCCTTGTTGTTAGAAATCACCAAGACAACACTGGAACTCTGCTTAGCCTTCCCTAGCCTAGGTATGCAGTGAAGTGTAAAGGCAACAAACAATAAGGCCATGAGTGCCCTGAGGGAGCAGTGGAAAGTAAGTCAATGATGGAATGATGAAAAAGAAAGAAAAGACCAAATAGGCATGTTTGCAATGGATAATGAGTACTGTGTGTGCTATGAAGTGAGGCAGAAGAGGAGGTGCAAAGAAGGTTCCTGTTATTGCTTCTTGGGAAAAGATAAACTATACTCTATATCAATAGAGCCAGCAATAAACACAAGTGCTTGTGATCATATACATTCTTTCTTTGAGAAAACTGAACATTGTATGACTTGCTGTGACTCCAAAAACTACATCCTAGCCAAGGAAGAAGAGCAGCACCTAAAGAATAGAGACCAATAACTGACTGAGCGTGTGTAGTGGATTTATGAAGTTACATTGTATATAATTGTCCCGCCTATGAGTTTAATAAAAAGTGCTGATTGGCCCAAGAGGAAGTGTGGATGGGGCTTCCAGACTAAGAAAACTCTGGGAACAGGAAGAACAAGCAGAAATGCCACAGAGACTACAGAGTTTCCAGACAAGCCAGAAGATGCAGAGGACAGCTATACTGCTCTAAGAAAAAGTACCCAGCCCCATGGCTGAAGAGGATAAGAATCATAAGTTAGTTAAGGGTAAAGAGCTAGCAAGTTATATGCCTGGGCCTTAGGCTAATCTGCCTAAAATTAATGTAAGGATCTGTGTGTGGGTCTTCGGGTCTACACCTTGAGGCTAGGCCCAAAAGTCTGGGCCAGACACCACTAACTATAAGCATGTCCTGCTGTGTTTACTTCTCATCACTGGGGTCATCTCTCCAGTTAGTTGTGGTGATAATTAAACCATTAGACTATGTCAAACAACAGTTTTACTGTGCTGAGTATAACTTTGTCTAATAATTTATTTCCCTTGGAAGATTTTGGTTGGGCAAACACTTAAAGATATGCAGAATCCCCAAATGTCAGAAAGATGACTAGGTAGAAAGAAGACACTCAGAGATCCCACACAATGCACCAGCCATTACAATGTGTAAGAATGGGATGGGAAATAGAAGAGAAAGAAAAGCAGTCATTTAATATGGTATGTATTTACCTTGTGTGAAGCAGAAGTTAAATCCTTGGGCAACTAAGACCAGAATTATCCCCAAGACTGGAAAAATTTGGTAAAAGCAGTACTAGAAGCTAGTCCTCAGCTACAATGGCAAATATGGTGGAAGGCAAAACATAGGACTATAGAACAATGAAATAGGGCTAGAGGTATTCATATTTCCCACAATAATTTTCTAGGTAAAGGTCAATATGCTGAATTGCAAAGGCAGCTTAATTTGATAATCACATAGAGAATTATGTATTTAGCAGTTTTCAATCTTTGGAACAAGGCTGAAGAATTAGAAAAGTAGTCTGAGCCATTTACTAAGATTATATACAAGGTTCAAAAGAAATATTTATGGATTTTGCAAAGATTATACACACATATATACATATATATATAATATATAAAATTTTATATATATATACACAAAACTAGTTGAATTTTCTCTCATAGAGTAAATGAGACACCAATTTTTGGAGCCTCAACTTTATACACTGATGCAAGTAAATCAGGAAAAGTAGGTTAGAAATCACAAAAAGTAAGTAAAGTGGCTCAATGCCCTTATTATTCAGTTCAAAACTCAGCTATATGTGATTCTTATGGTATTATTGGATTTTGCTGAATCTCTTAATATAGTTACTGACTCTAAAAGTATAGAAATAATTGTTTTACATATAAAACCACTGAATTTATTTTGGATGATTCAGAATTAACTTCACTATTTATTTATCTACAACAAGTAAGCAGAAACAGAAACCATCCATTGTATACAACACATATCAGATCTTATGAGTCTACCAGGCTCTGTAGCACAAGGTGATGATGAAATTGATCAGCTATTAACAAGAAATTTTCTAGAAGCCTAAGAATTTTATAAGATACGCCATCTTAACAGCAAAGATTTAAAAAAAGATTGTTCTACCATTTGGTGACAAAGACATCAAATTATATGGAAATGTCCTACTTGTCCTTTGCATAACCAAACTCCACAGCCTGCAAGAAGTAACCCAAAAGATACACAAATAAATTAAATTTGGCTAGTAGATGTGTTTTATTTTGCAGAGTTTCAAAAAAATATGTAAGTTTACCATGCCATAGATATGTATACATGATTTTAATGAGAAACTGCTTTAAGTTATGAAAAAAAACTATTCTTTAATTATACATTTAGTAGAAGTTATGGCTATTGTGCTGATAATTAATATTGAGAATGCTCCAAAATAATGAAATATTTTGTGTATTATAATAATAATACATATTATAGGTATACTACACAACCCTATAGTTCAAACAGTTATAAAAAAAATCTAATCACACTTTGATATGTTTAATGAATAAAAAGGGGTAATAGAGACATCCCAGAGATGGATTGTACCATGCTTTAGTAACTTTAATTTTTAAAAATGTTAATGAGAAAGGAACAGTTGTGCAGTGACATTGTATAGTTTAAAAATGCTTAATTAAATCAGCCTATATATTTTAAACATGTGTTGACTTCAGAATGGAAAATAGAATATGTGTTATGTTGAAGAAGACACTTTGATTTTGTTTTCACAGGGATGAGGCATAAATACTATCAACATTTCTAAACATTAGGTTAGACTAGGAGAGATCTGAATAGGAGAGATGGTAGATCATTATACAGCTTGGTCTCTGATTCTAAACTAACTCATTAAGACTCACAAATTACTTTCATTTGATCATATTTAAAAAATAAAAATAAATAATAAGATTTTAAATTATGATTTACCAAAGGCACAGTTGTCTTACTGGCATAAAAAATGGTTTTCTTAAACCATGTGTCTTGATGCTATTCTAAAATATTAGACTGTGGATTGCAATGTGGTTGATACTATCCATTTTTGAGGTTTTTCTTTAAATGTTATTTGGTATTAAGATATATAAAATGTTTTAGGTAAATTCATAGGGTTACTATAGTTCAAACTTGTGTTCTCAATCTCTAAGAGTTGGAGTGATTTGGAGCTAATATAAAATACTCAATCAGGCAATGGCAGCCCATGCCTTAAATACTAGTAAAGATAGGTGGACCTCTATATGTTAGTTGTTTTCTAAACTCTAGAGTTATGATAAGCAAGGTGGTGGTGGCACACAACTTTAATCCTACCACCCTGAGACAAAACTCATATACAGATCCTAGTTGGAATGTTTGCACACTACAGAAACTATAGATTGTTATAAATTATTATAAAATGCCTCTACAGGACAGCTAATTTCCAATAAGGACAAGAGCAAAGAACCTTTTTTGTGACTTCCATTAAGACTTTCTCTGTGGATACAACTCTGGTGAGTATTGAAACAGATAATACCCTAGTTATGGTTATCCTATTTACTGGTAAACTTACTGGGGACTTATTATAAAGAAAAACAAAGTTCACCAGCATTTGTCTTTTAGCATCTATTGCAAATACTTTTCATATATGAAGAATAAATATTCTTTCTATGAGAGACAAATCTTCACATTTTATGAGTCATAGAAAACCTTATACTGAACCATTGCCAATGACCCCAGGTCATAATTACATTCTTTACTATAATTGATTAGATCTATTGAAGGCAGAGTCCTTTGTAGGCTTAGTCATGGAAGGAAAGGTATTATAGTGTAACTGGTAACTAAATTCTTTCATGACCAGGAAGTGGCAACAAAGGGATCTGTGCCTTCCCATACTGAGGAAATAGCTCAGTTGACTATAACACCCATCCCAAAGCTAATCACCCCTCTCCCCAAAGAGGAACCATAGTGGTAATATTTTGTGTTTGCTCTAACAAATAAAGCTTGCCTGAAGATCAGAGGGCAGAGCTGCCCATTAGTTAGCTAAAGAGGCAGGCAGTAGTGGTACACACCTTTAATCTCAACACTGGGATCTCATGCCTTTGATCCCAATAACTGAGAAGCACACATGCCTTTAATCCTAGCACTAGGGAGGTTGAGACAGTAAGTGATATAGCTGGGTGGAGAGAAGAATATAAGGCAGGAGGAGACAGGAGCTCATCATTTTGGTCTGGGCATTTGGTAGGGATAAAAAATATCTCTAGTGGCTAGCTCCTTTGTCTGTCTGATCATTCAGCATTTACTCTGATATCTGGCTCATGGTTTTTATTAAGGCCAATTAGAATTCATGCGACATACCATTGCACAGTGAGGACTAATAGAATGGTCACAGAATTTGGCTAACTCATGGTTTACTGGTGGTTCATCAACTACTGATGGAATAAAAACTAATGGAAAACAGTAGCCTTTAGACTGGAGGATGGAATGGCTATTACTGAGGAAATAACCACCAAATCAACACAACATATTAAAGCAACAGCAGCTCCATTGGCAATAAGACAAGCATCTGAGCAAGGCAAAATGAAAATCTATATCCTTTTCAATTCATTTGCATGTGCAATGGTATAGCTATGTTGTCATCAAAATAAGAAAAAAAACACTAACTGGTAGATAAATTGCAAAGATATCTGGTTGGGGCAGGGACATAAATGGAAATGGCAAAACTTAACAAAGACATCATTTTTTATGTTACTCATACAGGTAAGATTGACAAAATGATTGAAAATAATTAAACACTGGACAAATGGGAATCATGTTTATTTAAGACTAGAATATTAAATTTTTTCAGGGAACAAATCTTGAATAAATAAAAAAGAATGGCAGATTATATATTTGAAAAACTTGAAAGTTTACCGCAGCATTTAAAAATAAGAGAAAATGGAGAACCAAGTTAAACCATGACAACCTTATGAGAATAACTATTATAAAGAATCCATAATCAAGTGCACACATTAAATTCCAGAACTTGAGAGGTGGATAAGAATTACATATAAGAATTACAGTAATTTAAATTCAAAAGTCACTTGTAAAAGGCAGACTACATTTAAAGTGTCCTCTGTGATCTGAAAGTAAATATATTTTAAACCTTAAATGTATATATAAGGAGAAAGGGGAATACAGGTATACTTATTCATCCATAGATAAGGCATTTATTTAATTTCAAAGTTAAAACAAATTAAATTGAAAGTTAATATATTTTCTGTTATCCAAACATTTTTCCATAGCAATGATACAACCTTTCAAAAAAGGAAAGCCCCAGGGTTAGGGTTGGGTACAGTTTGGCTTTTATGTTTCCAGGAAAATAAAAGCACACAGCAAAGAATTCTGGAAATCACTGAACAGGTGAAATATGTATGTAATGTTTGAAGAAAAAAGATATATTGTTGAGAGATGTCTCAGGAAAACTATAACCTTTGATATCTCCAAAAAGATGATGGAACCTTATGATGAGGAATCCACATGGATTGTAGTAATGCCATTAAGCTGACAAATACCACCTAAAGATCAGCTTTAGACTACAAACTGCGTCAGACATTCAAATTGCTGAGTTTGTATAAAACTTACATGAATATTTTACAGAACATTGAACTCAGAAATACTTAATCCTAAAACTGCCAAATACAGCCAAGTTGGATATTATAGAAAGCTTGGCAAAATAACTTCATTGTTGTAAATAGTTTTATTGTGTTAGACTTAAAATTATTCCTTTTTATTTAAACAAATAGAAGAAGATGTTGGAGGTTATTTGGTTGTACTGTAAACCCTAGAACTCCATTATTTACTGGAAAAATCTGCTTCTAGCTGTGGTCTGGCTCAGCACTAGTGCACACATTTAATCCAAGAACTTTCTACTTGAAAACATTTAAATCAAATCAACTTTAGGTCAAGGTGCAGAACAAGGAACCAGTTGACAGAAGATAACCATAGAGAGAAGAGGAAGTCAGGGTGATGGAGAGATGCACAGGTATGAAAGAAGGAATATCCACTTAGAAGAGTTTTGTTTTAAATCATAGGGAAAAGCTCTCTTGCCAGGACGTGGGCAGAGGAGGAATGCCAGGAAGGTCCTTTCTCTGCTTCTCAGAATTAGCAGGTGTTCACCTCAGCATCTGGCTCTCAAATCTTCATTGGTAAAACTGAACAACTAAGATTTAGTTCAAAACAACATGATGGGATGAATCCAATGAGCGGTAAGGATTTGCTTAATGACCTCAAAGGACCCACTGATGTTTACCACTGTGTCTATCTGATAAGGTCTGGGGATCCTGCCTGTAGAAGTGTCCTTGAAAAACCATTCAAAATCCAGCTACTTTTTTTTTCAGGTTATAAAAGGACAGTCCTGTCATGTCACCATCTAGGAAAGGCTTCTCTTAGTCAATAAAATTCTTGGTCAACACGGTATTCCTGTGGCCCACAGCATGTTCTAGCAGAGCAGGACCCCACTGGAAAATTGCTTCACTTCAAAGTGTTTAGTAATACCACACTATGTCCTTGCCAGAGTCCAGGACCCTTACAATCACAGTGTACAGCACTCTCTCCAATGATGTCCACAAGGGGGTACAAATGGTAGCTTCCCAGATGCTGGGCTGCAGATTGGCCTCCCTATTTATAGACTGCAGTCCCAGAGGGCTACTTTGTAAATTTGTAAATATGAGTGTTGAAATAAAAGCAAAGTCCCAAAAGAACCCTTTAAATTATGATTTAGTTTTTTATGATAGAATTAAAAAATATTTTAATTACCAAATAATAACAGTTTGTATTTATGATATAATGTTGTATTCTGATATATGTCTCCTCCATTTTCATGCACTTCTTATACTCAACTTCTGCTATCTCCACTCAGTTCTTCATTTCTGAGTTCAAGCTTTTCAGATTCTATATACTAGCATTGCCAAATACTAGATGTCTTGCATTACCTTCCTTGTCTTATTTAATATGTTTTCTCATTCATGTTTCAAATGACAGGATTTGCAACCCTTAAAATGTCCAATGGTTTTTGAAATCTGTACAATATTTCCACTTTTCAGGATGATGGACATTATTGAATCATTTCTGTTTCTAGTATAATTTGATAATGCTGGAACCAACACTGCTGTGGAATATTATCTTAAAATATGTTACATTTATTTACTTTATGTAATATTTGTAATATTTGCAGAGACATGTTGCATTCTTTTATGTTTCATTTTGTTGAACTCTGTGAAGCTGTGTTACTTTGCCTGTCTAAAACACTGGATTGGTCTAATAAAAAGGTGAATGGCAAATAGCTAGGGAGAAGAGGGTTATGCAGGCATGCTAGACAGAGAGAATAAAAAAAGAAAAGAACAGAGGAGTGAAGAGGGAGGAAAAGGAGAAGAGAATATCAGGGGCCAACTAGTCAGTCACTCAGCCAGACATTGAATAAAGAGGACAGAAAAGTTATACAGAAATAGAGAAGGGTAAAAGCTCAGAGGCAAAAGGTACATGAGATAACTTAAGTTTAAAAAAAGCTGTGTATAAATAAGCCACACTAAAGCTGGAAATTCATAAGAAATAATAAATCTATGTGTGATTATTTTGGAGCTAGGTGGTAGACCCCACAAAATAGTAAAACAAAATTTCATTATGGTCTCCATTATGGAGCACAAATATCAACCTAGAGCCTGAGAAATCTGAAAGAAAAAAACTTAAAACACAGACAGGGCTCCATTAAGTGTTTCTGCCTACAGCAAGTCCCTTAACAGCTGGTATGTTAAGTAGGAACAAAAACTAAGCATAAAAATGCTTCCACAGTATAGGAAACTAACGCTCCAGAGCTGGGAGGTTGAATGCAATTCTTGATCAAATGCACCTCCAACTGGGCTATGAGCTTTAAACTTTGCTTTTATGACCTGGGAATTAGGCAAAGTCAGCCATTAAAGCCACAAGACCATTCTCACTATTCCATTTAGCAGTTTTTGTTTATTCCGACCAAGAAAAGACTAGAGATCCACATTAAACACAGATTCAGATGTAAAAACAAAAAACCCTGCTAAACATGTTACATGTACATTTCTCAATGGCATAGGATAAAGAATGAGAAGAAAATGGATTTAGACAGTCATAGAAAAAATGAGTAGTTTTAAAATATTAAAGTTTTTAAAGAGAGAAGTACAATAATATAAACAGTAATAGACATAGAAATGGAAATACATGTAAAATCTGGATCCTTGCATGCTGCTATATTGGCCTTTAATTTTTTGATTGCTGATGAGCAAACAACAGCTGATAAGAAACAGCGATTTTAAAAAAGGACTGATGAATTAAACCATCCTAGATATTTTAAGAATGCCTTAACTTTAAAATGGAACTCAAAAAATGCATTGCTCTGGAAAAGAGGTTTTGCTTTTATTCTTAAAGGATACAAGAGACTGTAAATTCCTTCAAAATTGATATTGATTACATTTGATCAGGGAAGACCTCCTAAATCTTGACAGGTGATATATACCAACAAAGGTTGCATCTGGTCTTCCCAAGACTTGGGCATTATCTCAATTTTCTCAGGGACCCCAAAAGAGATCTTTGCCCACAGATAACAGGAAGCAGCCTAGAGAAAATGAATCCCACATTTTCAACAGTTGGGGCATGGGTAGGTTTTGGTTATTTGGTGAATTATGGATACTTACTATCATTTAGGGGAATATAAGAATATGGAATAAAAACAGCTATTAATCTCAAATATCTTACATTGGCATGGATTTTGATATAATGATACAAATTTATTTTTGTTGCACTGTATATATGTTTCTTCTCTTTTGACAGTATTGTGCTTATGCGACTTTTAAAGTGCAGTATATAATTAAGAAATGAAGCTAGTAATTAATCTATAATAATCAGACTTGTATGAGTTTAAGGTTAAACAAGTATATTTTAGGCAAATGATTTTCAAACATTTCAAAGACCTACAGAATCTGATATTTAAGATGTTTAATAACCTAAGGATTTTCATGAAAATGAGATATGTCTGCTACTAGAAGCACCAATTTACTTCATAAAAGCATACAGGACATTTAAAAAAGTTCCATATGAAGTTTGCTATCAATGTGGCAGGCCTAGCCATTTAGGCAAGAAACTACTTTGTGTTGGTTGATGACAGTATGCTGTACAAATCGGAAACATATGCCCTTAGAAAAGTGCCGGATGAACTTTGACAATACAAGGGAGAACAGTTCTTCAAAACTCTTGCTTCATAGAAGAGTCTACCAGATACTCTAATCCTATAGGCTGAAGATGAATGCCCCAACATTGCAGAGAGTCTACCAGATACTCTAATCCTATAGGCTGAAGATGAATGCCCCAACATTGCAGAAAAACTCCAGTGACTGTTCAGGCAGACAGATGTCTTTGTTGTTAGGTACTAAGACATTTTCCTTGGGTCTTTAAGAAAGTTAAAGACTAACTAGTTAATAATTGTAGTTTTCCTTAGGTATGATAGAAAGTAAATTAGGCATAAAACTTTGGAATCACTAAGATAAGATAGACAATGGAGTATTTTCTCTGAATTTGCAAAATACAAATAGTAGAATTTTGTAATTTTTATTTGATTACTATTTTATGATATGTAGTTTTACTGTGTTAAAGTTAAAATTTTTCATTTTTATTTAGACAAAAATGGGGAAATTTGAAATATTAAAGATGTGTTACATCTATTTATGCTGTAGAAAATTTACTTAATGATGCAAAGACCTATTGCATTTTTTACCTTGCATTTTACTTAATTATGTGAAGCTGTGTTACTTTGACTATCTAAAACACCTAATTGATCCAATAAAAAGCTGCATGGCCAATAGCTAGGCAGGAAAGGGATAGGCAGGGATGCCAAGAAGAGAATATATAGAAGAAGAAAGAAGAGAGGAGTAAGAGAAGGAAAAAAAGGAGAGGAGGGTGAAGGGGCCAGCCACATAGGCATACACAGGATAAGAAGGAAGAAAAAAACTATATATGTATTCACACACACACACACACAGACACACACACACACACACACACACACACACATACACACACACACACAGTCACACACACACACAGACACACACACACACACACACACACACACACACACACACACACACACACACACACACAGAAATAGAGAAAGGAAAAATCCCAGAGGTAAAAAGTAGATGAGTTAATTTAAGAAAAGCTGTCTAGAAATGAGCCAAGGTAAGGCCAGGTATTTATGAGAAAAGTAAGTCTCTGTGTGATTTATTTGGGAGCTGGCTGGCGGGCTTCCCAAAGAATAAAGAGTAAAATCAACAACTACAGAACACAGGCATTCTTTTGCTGATGTCAGTGTCTCTGTACAAACATCTGTTACTGTGGGTGATTTACAATGCAGTACCTCTGTTTTTTTGTGTTCAGGAGAAACTATGTATGTTTTCAATAAATAATGGCTATATTCAACACCTGTACACTAATACAGCATAACAGTTACTCTTTCTGTATAGTCACACGAGTATTTGCTTTCTTTGGGTTAAACAATTTTATTGATCACATTAAACTCATAAGGTACCTAAATCTTAGCATGTGAAGCTTCTGGAAACAGTATAATTACTGAAAACAAAGCTTCCCATGGAAGAATTCTTCTCTTCCACCAGGATGGAGGTGGGACATATCCTAGTAAAGGAATATGAATCAGTGTTCACTGCAATTTCTAAAGAGAAACTGTGATGAATGAATTTTTTCTGCAGGTAGAGTGTTGAAGGATGGTTGGTAGCATCCTGTGGCCATTAGGGTGCCTTGCCTAGCAGAGACTGAAGCTCTGGATAGAATAAAACAGAGATTTTCAAAGTTTCAAATTTCTGACTGTGATTTTCTTGTTTCGGCAACCAAATCCATAGTCCTACTGCCATTTTTCCTAAATGGATATTATGGAGTTTGATGATAATACTATCCTCTCAAGAAAATATTTCCCTATCATCCTAAATAGCAGGAAAGCCTTTTCACCCTACATTCTTCATGGTCCTTTGGCATGTTTCTTAATTGCCTCCTAGCCTACATGCTGTGGTTTGTGTGTGTGTGTGTGTGTGTGTGTGTGTGTGTGTGTGTGTGTGTGTGCGTGCGCACACACGCGCACACGCACGTGCATGTGTGTATACTGTGATCCTAATGTAAGACTGTTGAAAACAGGTAATTATGTATTTAAATATGTGTTATAAACAGAAATTCTGTCACTTTAACAATGAGTAAAATGTTTTAATTCATTAACTACTGTGGGATGTGCTATAAATATTTGTCCCTCCTATTGGTTTTATAAAATGCTGATTGGCCAAAAGGCAGACAGAAAGTATAGGCAGGGCTACCAGACTAAGGAAACTCTGGGAAGAGGAAGAGTCAGAAAGAGATGCCAGCAAATGCAGGGGAAAGGAGACCAGAAAGCTGCTCTGAGAAAAGATACCAAAAGATAGCCACATAACTAAACAAGAATTATGGGTTAGTTTAAAAGTAAGAGATAGCTATTAACATACCTGAGCCATAGGTCAATCAGCATGAAATTAACATAAGTTTTAGTATGATTATTTGAGACTAAGCAGCAATAGGGCTGTGAGTGGGTCAGAGCCTTGGGACTAGGCCAGAAAAGCTGGGGCAGAAATTTCATATTACAATTAACTATTGACTAAATACCTAGTGCCTCAAGTACTTTGCAAGGCATATAGGAGAAAGAGGCAACAAAAATAGCCGAGGTTTCTGCATTCCCAAAGTTTCAACCAAAACTTTACCAACTGGTCTTCGGGAGTGACTTTCAGGTCGTTTAACTCTATGTAGCTGAATTGTTTCAAAGTAAAAGAAAGTGGACTCATTAGAGCCAAGAAACTGATAAGCTACTCTCTGGGCGTAGCAAAGAAAACACTAGGCAGCATTTCATGGATGGTCCATCATCATAACTTACCTTTGCAATATTTACTTGTACATTGTAAGCAAAGCATGACTAAATTACTTTATTCACAAATATTTACATATTCACAAGTATTTGCAGATTTATTCACAAATATTTAAATATTTCCTTAGCACTCTAGGTCTTCCTTCAAAATTATCTCCTTTTTCCCATGCCGATGTTTATGGACTTTTGGTGTCCTAAAAATTATTAAGGTTCTAATAAAGCATTAAATTTAAAAGTATCTTAGGCCAGAAATTTACTTAATGCATCTATCCCACAAAACATCACAGCATTCTAGCTTACCTTAAATGGATTCAGAAAAGGTGTGTTGGCCTACAATCAAGTAAATTATCTAATCTGTAGATTCTGTAGCATTATTAAATGCTTGCATTAGTCACATTTATTGTGACCAAATATTTGCCAAAACCACATAAAAGAGGAAGAGTTTTAGTTCATGATTTTAGAGGTATTAGTGTATCATGAGTAGGGGAGAGGTGATAGTACAGAGCTCCTCATATCACAAAGATCAAGAATCAGAGAAAGTAGGAAGAGACCTGGGTGAGATACAGTTACCAGCATAAACCTCTTTGTAAGAGTCTTTTTTCCTCTGCTAGCTCTGTTCATTGTCTTTGTGGTATCTGAAAGCATTCTCACTGACTGTTCTGTATCTACCTTGCTGATTTTAACTCACATTTCAGTTTAAAGCCTGTTAGGGTTTGAATGTGAACTGTTACCCACAGGCTCACATGTTTGCACATTTAATTTTCAACTGTTGCTGCTCCTTAGGAAGGTTGTGAGTAGGGAATCTAACTGGAGGACATTACAAGCTTTGAGGTTGTCTGTTTACTCTGGTCTAGTTTCTAAGTGTGTATGTAATGTAATTATCTAGCTGCCTGTTCCTGCCAAAGCAAATTCCCCGTTTGCTTACACGTCTTCTCTGCTACAAAGGAAACACAAACAAAAATAAACTCTTTCTCCTGGAAGCTATTTTTGTAGGGTATTATTATCATGGTGACATGAAAATAAACTAAGATGAGGCCTGTCACTTACAGTGGCTTCCACCAGAACAGTTCAGATAAGCACACGTGGCCCAGAAGCTACCCATATAATTCTTTGATATGCTCACTAGAAAAACAAAAGATGTTACTTCCCAGTCTTGTATTTAAACATATTTGAAATGTGGGTAAATGGATCTGTAAGCATATCACTCTATGCCCAGTACAAATGATAAATGCAAGGTACAAAGACATAATATGTAAGACTGAATAACTACCACAGCAGTAAGAATGCTGAGGCAGGATTGCCAGGGGATCCAGGACAGCATGAGCTACAATACAAGAATGGCATGGTGGTTCATTTTAATTGGCAACATCATGAGACTTAGAGTTACCATGGAATCACATATTTAGGTGCCTGGGAGGGATTATATAGATTAGGATAATGAACAAGGGAAGATATAAACCATTCTACATGCTGGTCCAGGGCTTAAAATGAGAAAACGAGCACTAGCATTCATCACTCTGCTCACTGTGTCCAAAGTCCCTCTTTTTTTTTTTTAACCCATAGAGCTGTATAAATGCTCTCATTCTGCCTTCTGTCCTGTGGATAGCTCCCTGTGTGTCCTCTGTGCCCTACACTGTTCACAGTTAACAGTACTTACTCTGTGGCACTCTGAAAGGTTCAATACTCTATTGTTAAAGGAGCCAACACAAGTTCTCCCAAGATTCTGTCCTTTTTAAAACCATGTTCTCTTGGGCCCAGAACTTAGCTGTGAGGCACAGAACATTTGGAAGTGTTTCCTACTGAGACATTATAAATTATCCATTATTTTTGCTTATAAGTATGTGTGCATGCACAGACAAAAGTATTAATGTGCTTTGTGTTGGTTCAGATTGTATTGCTTCATTCCTGCTAATGAGAGATAGAATATTCTCCTAGACCTGGTTACCAAGAGAGTAATGGAAATGTCTTCTGTTCCTCTGCTTTATGAAATAAGGAGTGCCATTAGTATAAAATGAGTTTGGTTTTTGATTTGTTTCAAATTGTCATTTAAGCATCCTGTTATCAGGCTTGCCAAATGTCTTTTGGGGTCATATCCATGCACATTCTCTTGTATTATAATATAGAGGAGAGATCTTGTTACCAGGAAAGTGTGCCAATGAGGGGAGCCAGGGCCAGACATCTGCTAGGCTGAAAAGAGATCCTAGGAACATGGAAAGGTTTCACATGGTAGCAGTTGATAAGTGTTCTAAGAACAAAGTTAGCTTAAAAACCAAGGTTCAAAAGGGAAGTGAGTTAGTTTTCTAGAGAAAGCTGGGTTTTCTGTGTGCTAGATAAACATCTATGCTGCTTTCCAAATGAAACTGATAAACCATTTCATTCTGGTTGTGTTTTCCTAGAGATAAAGTGAGGTCCAGCTCAGCACCAGGAAACTATGAACTGGAAGAGCTTTGAGTGGATAGCATGTTCATGGGAGGGAGTACATGGAAAAATGGGAGAAGACTGGACAGATAGACCCATGCTTTTACGTGTACTTTTTATGTTACACCTAGCCAGGGCTTTACCTATTCATGGAAGCATGTTCTAAGTACCTAAGGTTGAAGGCTTCTGAAAATTACTGCTAGGAGATCCATGGGATAGGGCCACAATTTTTGGAAGATAATAGTGTGTCTGTACAAAAATCTCTTGCTCCAATTTTCCAGAAAATATTTAAAGAGGTATTATTTTGCTAACATGAGTTGAGTAGCTTGACCTTTCATTTTTTTCAAATGATCAGGACTAGAATCCCAAAGCTGTCACTTTTATAATGCAAGGAAGACCATGTAGACTAACAAAGGTTTTTAAATAAAAGAATTATTCAACTATACAATATTATCATTACTCAAGAATGTCAGCAGCTACCAAACTGGAAGTTGTTCCCAGGTGTAAAGAAAGTCCAAACTTAATAGCAACAGCTGTTGAATAATTTGGTCCTGGTATGTCTAAGTATACAGCTGGCGTAGGGAGAGGAGGATGGTAGTCACAATAACCAGTGTATATCTCTCTCTAAAATATGTCAGGCTCAAGTATGTTTCTGAAAGTGTTGTTTGTTGTTGGAGCTTCCACTTACTCCTCAGTGAACTTCTATCAATTTCTACTTTATATATTAATTACTCTTGGACATCTTTACCAATTAGCTCATAGATTCCAATGGCCTTTTCTTATGCCTGTATAGCATATTCATAGTCTGTTAGCCAGGGTCTGGCAAGGAGGAACTACTTAGCAGAGAATTAACAGATAATGGAGATGGTGTGTAATTTGGCATCCCAACTGCTTTGACAACCAGGATGAGTTTGTCAAACTGGACAGTTTGAGTCTGTTTCACAAGCAGAATTCTCCTATCTCCTTATCATTTAAAATTCTATTTATTTTATGTAAAATGTGTTACCCTTCTCCTGAGCACAGCACGGGAAAATTGTATTTTATCTTCCTAGAAGCCACAAAGCACATTCATTCTTTATTCTTACACCTGAATGTAAAAATAGAATAGAGTTACATTTTGAGGGTAAGTGTTGAGTGACTCTGTGGTGATCCAACTTGGTGAGACAGTGGTCATCCTGAGTTGTGTCAGCCCTACTGACTAGTTCAAGACAAAAAACCCACTCAAGTGGTTTTTAAAGCTTTAGAGTTGGACCCCACCTCAGGGGTTTTTCTGATTCTTTAGTACTAGTTTGTAATGAGCCAGGTAAACTGGTATGTACCCACATTTGTCCTACTGCTTCCTCTGCACCCATACTGTGGAAATCTATTCTGTCCTGTTGCTGCCCAAGACTTGTCAAGAAGTCCCCTAGTTAACTGCACACTCTGAGATCCTGAATCCATCTGTGCTTTCTTTGGTTTAATACACATTGTCACCGTTCTTATAAGCCAGGACCAGCCTGTTCTGGAGCACTGAAGTGTTCCCATTTCTATGTGACTTTGAATTTTCCATTTCAAACTGTTTTTATGTGATCTTTAGATTGTGATTGCCTTAAAGGTCAAGAATGAACTGTGGCTGTTATTCATTTAACTTCATCAATATTAGAATCAAGAAGGAAATTTCAGGTCTAGAGTTGAAATTCAGTCTGTAATTTAAGTAATGAAGTCAGCTTTAGACAAGGAAGCAGTCACATCAGACATTCTGTTCTCAAAACATGATGTGATGAGGTGAATCAATGAGAAATATTGCTGAAAATAGAGCCCATCTTGATACATGGCTTTTCAATGCTTGTTTGGTTATCTATTTTACATCCTGGCTGTGGGGATATGTCTGGAAAAAAATACAAACAAACAAAGACTGAAGGAGGTGGATCTGTCCTCTGATATCTCTGACTGTTTTTATTATATTTGAAAATATCCTCACACCTGGCTATAGTTTTCTCTCCTTCATCTTCTCTAAGTCTTTACCCCTTTCCCCTTTGTTCCCATCCCCCAATTCACTACTCCTCCATTTCTGTTCAGGAAAGGGCAGGTGTACAATGGATATCAACAAAACATGGCATATCACATTGCAATAAGAACACCCCCTTGTATTAAGGCTGGGCAAGGTGACTCATTATGAGGAGTAGAGAGTAAAACCCAGAAAAAGTATAAGAGATAGCCCTGTTCCCATCATTAGGAGTCTTATAAGATGACCACTATATACAGATTTAACATATATGTACAGTGCCTAGGTCAGTCCCATGCAGGCTTCCTGGTTGTTGGTTCAATCTTTTTGAGCCAATAAGAGCCCAGGTTAATTGATTTCTGTGGTTTTCTTATGGTGTCCTTGATCCCACTGGCTCATACAATCCTTTCCCCATTCTTCTGCAGGATCCCCCAGGTTCCAGCTAATGTTTGACTGTGGGTCTGCATCTGTTTCCATTGGTTGCTAGATGACAATTGGACTAGTCAACAATCTATAAGTATAGCAGAAAATCATTAGACATCATTATATTGTCTTTTATTTTCCCCTGGTTGTTTTTGGTTCTATCCTAGGTCTCTGGGTCATCGATCCTAAGGGTCCTGGTGCTACAGGCAGTGTCAGGGATGAGCTTGCTCTCCCAGCATGGGTTTTAGGCCAGGTCAGCCATGATTGACTACTCCTTTAATCTCAGGCCATCCATATCTGAGCACATTCCATAGGCAGAGCAGACAGTAGGTTGAGAGTTATGTGGCTGGGTTTGTTTCCCATTCCTTTCACTTGAAGCCTTTCCTGGTCACAGAAAATAACCAGTTTAGGCTGAGTGTCTGCTACTGCTAGGAGTCTTAGCTAGGGTCATTCTTGTAGATTTCTAGAATATTCTCTTGCACCATTGTAGTGGGATTGTGTTCTGCTCCATTGTAAATAATTGTCCTACCTACTGGTTTAATAAAAAACACCAATTGTCTAGAGGCAGACAGGAAGTGTGAGTGGGGCTACCAGAGTAAGAAAACTTTGGGGAAAGGAAGAACAGAGATGCCATACAAGCCAGGAGTTATAGAGGACAACTACGCTGCTCTGAGAAAAGGTACCAAGCCATATGGCTGAACAGGATAAGAATCATAGGTTAGTTTAAGAGCTAGCTAGCAATATTCCAGAGCCATATAGGCTGATTAACATAAAATTAATACAAGCATTTGTATGTTTCTGTAAGACTGTGGGTCTGTGGGTCTGTAGGTCTGGACCACAGGCCAGACAGGCCAGAAACTTCATATTACACACTAGGTTTTTATATGACCCCCAAAAGGCCTCCCCACTTTCCAGTAGTAGCTTTTAGTACCCTCCCTCTCCTCCCCCTCCCACCTGATTTCTCCCCACCCACACTCAGTCCATTTATAAAATCTCTCCTATTTTCTCTTCCCAGGGAGATAAGGCATACTCCTGTGAAACCGCCTTGTTACCTAGCCTCTTTGAGTTTGTGGATTATAGTATGGTTACCCTTTATCTTACAGCTAATATCCATTTTAGTGAGTCCATACCATGCTTGTGTTTCTGGTTCTGGGTTACTCCACTCAGGATGATATTGTCCAAGCTTCATATATTATTGTTTTTTTACAGCTGGGTAATACTCTAATTTATAAATATACTACATTTTTTTACTCTTCACTTGAGGGGAATCTTGGTTATTTTCAGATTCTGGCTATTATAAATAAAACTGACATAAATATAGTGTAGCAACTGTACTTGTGGTATGACTGAGCATCCTTTGCTTGTATGCCCAAGAGTGGTATACTTTGATCTTGTGGTAGATTGATCATTATATTTCTGGGAAACTTCTATATTAATTTCCAAAGTGACTACATAAGTTTGCACTCTAATCAGCAGTGGAGAAATTCTCCCCTTTCTCCACATTCTTTCTAACATGAGCTGTCACTTGTGTTTTGATATTGTCTATTCTGACAAGCATTAGATAGACTCTCAGTATCATTTTGACTTGCATTTCCCTCATGGCTGAGGATGTTGAACAGTTATTTAAGAGTTCCTTTGCAATTTGATATTCTTCTAATGATAATTCTGTTTAGATCACTAACTTATTTTAGTTGGATTATTTTGTTTTTTGATGTCTAGTTTCTAGAGTCCTCTGTATATTTTTGAAAATCAGCCCTTTGGCGGATATGTGGTTGATGAAGATGGTTTCCCATTCTGTAGGCTGCTATTTTTGTCCTAATGACCTGTAGGGGTATTGTATTGTTTCATGGTAAATAATTGTCCCACCCACTGGTTTAATAAAAAGAGCTGATTGGCCAAAGGCAGGCAGGAAGTGTAGGCGGGGCTACCAGACTGAAATCTCTGAGAACAGACCGCTAGAGAGCACCAGAGAGAAGCCAGAGGAAGCCGAGGACAACTATGCTGCTCTAAAGAAAGGTAACGAGCCACATGGCTGAACAAGAATAATGGGTTAGATGAAGGGTAGAGAGCTAGCAAGTGATATGCCTGGGCCTGAGGCTGATCAGCCTAAAACTATTGGAAGCATCTGTGTGTCTCTGTGGGACTGCGGGTCTGTGGGTCTGCAGGTCTGCGGGTCTGCGGGTGTGTGGGTCTGCAGGACTGTGGGTCTGTGAAACTGCGGGTCAGTGGGTCCTAGACCTTGAGGTTAGGCCCGAAAGTCTGGGCCAGAAATCTCATACTACAATTACCAGCTTGATTCTTAGGTCTGTTTGGCTTGACAATCTTTTTCTAACCTTTACTTTAAGGTAATGTCTATTATGTTGAGGTGTGGTTCTTGAATGCAGATCCTGGTTGGGTTTTATATTTATTCTTTTAATCTGTGGATTTTTTTTTCAAATAGAGTCCATTGATATTGAAGGATATTAATGTCCAATGATTTTTAATTATTGTTATTTTGTTGGTAGAGGTTTTGTGTGTGTGTGTGTTTTGTGTATGTGTGTATGTGTCCCCTTCTTTGGATTTTTCAGTGAGATTATTTATTATAGGTGTTTTGTGGGAGTATTAATATCCTGTAGTTTGAGTTTTCCTTTTACTACTGTCTGTAGGCCTGGATTTATGAAAACATATTATTTTAAACCAACTTTTTCATGAAATGTCTTGTTTTCTTCATGTATGGTAATTGACAGCTTTGCTGGCTATAGTAATCTGGGCTGGCATATGTGGTCTTTTAAAATTCACAACACATCTGTCTTGGCTCTGCAGATGTTTTAGAGCAAGTTGCGTGTGATTCTAATAGGTCACCTTTATATGTTACTTGGCCTTTTTCTCTTGCCATGTTTAATTTTTTCCATTGTTCTGCATGTTTAATGTTTTAATTATTATGTATTATGGGGACTTTTGTTGGTCCAATCTATTTGGTGTTTTATAAGTTTCTTTTGCCTTTATGGGCATATTCTTCTCTATGTTAGAAAGTTTTCTTCTATTATTTTGTTAAATATATTCTTTGGGTTTTTGAGATGAGATTTTTCTCCTTCTTCTATTGCCATTATTCTTATGTTTTGGGCTTTTCATAGATTCTTAGATCTCCTGGATGTTTTGTGTTAGGAATTTTTTTTAGATTTAATATGTTATCTGACCTATGGATCATGCTTTCAATGCCTTCTCTCTTCCATCACTGTATTCTGTTAGTAATGCTTACATCTATAGTTTCTGTTTACTTATCCAGATTTTCTATTCCCCCAGAATTCTCTCTGTTTGAGCTTTTTCTTTATTCTTTATTTTTCATTTTCAGGTCCTGGACTGTTTCTTTCACCTGTTTGGTTTTTTTTCTTGGCTTTCTTGACATTCTTTTAGTGATTTGCTTATTTCATCCATTTTGGTTTTGTATTTTTTCAGTTTCTTTAAGGAAATTTTTATTTTCCTTTTGAGGACCTGTATAATCTCCATAAAGTTATTTTAAGGTTCCTTTCTTGTGCTTCATCTGCATTGGATTGTTCAGTTCTTACTCTTACTGGATAGCTGAATTCTGGTGGTGATATTGCCCTTTCTATTTTTTAATTTACTTTTTTTACTTAAACAATAGTTTTCCCATAACCACCAGTACTCTCACTCACTTCCTTCTCCTCGGTCGTCGCTCAGCTACCCCCCCCCCCCAGTATCCCCCATCTATTCCTCAGAGAGGGTAAGGACTCTTTTTGCTCCTCTCTCACTCAACCATCCCATTCTTTCATGTTCTCTTCTCACATTCTCTTGCTTCTTTCTCCCATATGATTCCAATTTACCCAGGAGATCTTATACCCCTTCCCAGGGGATCTATGAATGTTTCCTTTAAGTTCTTCCTTGTTTCCTAGCTGTTCAGATGTTGTGAATTGTAGCTTGCTCATCCTTTGTTGTATGCCTAAAATCCACTTATGAGTGAGTATATACCATGGTTTTATTTCTGGGTTTGTGTTACCTCATTCATGATGATATGTTCTATATCAATGCATCTGCCTGCAAACTTTTATCACTTGTGTATAAGGGGGTATTAATTTTTGTGTTATTATTGTAAGCTGCTATATTGCTGAAGGTATTTATCAGCTAAAGGAGTTCTCTAGTAGAACTTTGGGGGTCACTTATGTATACTGTCATATCATCTACAAATTGTGATAGTTTGACTTCTTCCTTTCCAATTTGTATCCCATGGATCTCCATTTGTTATCTTATTACTCTAGCTAAAATTTGAGGAACTATATTAGATATGGGGTGAGTGGACAGACTTGTCTTACTCCTGATTTTAGTAGGATTGCTTTGAGTTTCTCTCCATTTAATTTTATGTTGGCTGTCAGCTTGCTGTATATTTCCTTTACTACATTTAGCTATGTTTTCTGTATCTCTGATCTCTCCAAAACCTTTATAATGAAGGACTGTAGGGTTTTGTCAAAAGCTTTTTCATCATTTCATGAGATGATCATGTGATTTATTTCTTTCAGGTTGTTTTACGGTGAATTGCATTCATAGTTTTTCATATGTTGAAACATACTTATACCTCTGGGTTGAAGCCTATTTGATCATGGTGGATGATTTTCTTGATATGTTCTTGGTTCAGTTTGCCAGTTTTTTACTGAGTAGTTTTGTATCCATGTTCACGAGAGAGTTTGGTCTGTACTTCTTTCTTGCATCTTTGTGTGGTTTGAGTATCAGGATGACTTTAGCCTTATAAAAGAAATTTGGCATTGTTCCTTCTGTTTCTATTGTATAGAACTATTTTAGCAGTATTGGTATTCATTTCTTTGAAATTCTGGTAGATTATAAGGGAAGTCTTATTTAGGCACCCCTCTACTATTGCTTGGAGTCCTAGCTTGGGACACCTTGTAGGTTCTTGGGTGTTTCCCTAGCACTAGGTTTCTCTCTAACCCCATAATGGCTCCTTCTATCTATCAAGATAGCTATTTTCTTTTTCTCCCTTTGTGTTGTTCTTTCCACTCATCCATCTCATTCTTTCATAATCTCTTCCTACCTCCCCTTGCGCTCTCTCCAGTATGATCCCAATTTATTCAGGAGATCTTCCTGTAATAAGAGGCTTGTTGTTTTTGGCAGGATAGAGGTCTAGAATTATAGTCCTTTAGTTTTAGACTGTTTAGTTGTTTGTTGTTGTTTAGGCTTTTAAAAATAATTTAGATATTTATATTAAGTTTATGGTTTTTGGCCTGATTAAATGTCCCTTTTAAGTTTCTTCTATTACTTAGCTGCTCAAGGTTATGGATTATAACCTACTTATTCTTTGCTTTATGCTTAAAATCTACTTATGAGTGAGTACATACCATGTCTATCTTCCTGGCCTGTGTTACTTCACTCAGGATGATACTCTACAAATCACCCATTTCCCTGCAAATTTCTGGATGTCATTTTCTTTTACTGCTCAGTAGTATTCCAGTGTGTAAAAGCATACAATGTGGAAAAGACGGATTTTTTTAAAAAATGGATGTATCACATTGGCTTTGTATCAGTGCCCTTTCTACTGGCTACTGTGTAAGTTAGCATCTCATAAACAAAAAAGTTTTAGGTACTTTACTGAACACAAGTCAAATTAAGAGATAATAAATAAAAAATCAAAGTTTGATAAAGAAAGTTCCAGAAACTAGAGCAAGAGATGTCAACATGTTAAACTTCCGGGTAATTTAAACCAAGTGCTACAAATTGAGTAATGAGAATAATGAGAGAAAGTCTTTAACTAGGGATGGGGGTAGGGTAATAGAAGGAAGGAGGGGAAAAAGAGATAAATAAGAGTAAGGCTTTTGAAAAGACTTAGGGGAGCAAGCATATTGTTCTATGAGCTTACTTAAATACATATATCATGTGCATATATGCATGTATGCCTATATACATATCTGTGTATTGCGAGTCTGGTATGTGAATGATTTTTTTAAAAAAAATTAGATTATTAAATAACTTTTAAAAAAATTCGATTATTTAACTTACTTAGATCAAGAAATCAGCTGTTAATCTCAAAATGTTTTACATTGGCATGGACTTTGGTTTACTGATACAAATTTAAGGTCAATTTTGTTATGCTGAATGTATTTTTCTACTCTTGTTTACAGTATGTTGTTCATGTAGCTGATTTAAAATTGTAATATATAATTAAGAAATTCATGTTAATAGTCACCTTTGATAATCAAGCTTATAGTTAGGTTAGTTAGGATTTTTAGGTATACAAAGATATATTTCAATTGGATAGGTAATCTTCAAAGACTTCTAAGACCTACAGAATGTGGCATTTAAAATATTTTAAAAACTTAGACTTTTCTGGACAGTGAGACAGATCTGCTCCTGGCATCACCAATTTACTTCAAGAGAAAAATGGGCATCAAAAAAAACTCCATATAGAGATTAGTTTCTTTGTGGCATCAGTTAGCTACTAAACATGAACTTGTTATATTGACTGCTTGACAGTATGCTGTTTAAACTAGACATGCAAGTTCCATAAAAAGGTGACCTCTGAGCTTTGGCAGAACAACCTGAGATGGTCATTCAGGTTCCTACTTTGCAGAGAAAAACTGTCAGACATTCTTCAAGACTCGAGGAGAAGTGACTGATGAACTATACCAGAATAGGCAGAGCAGATTTCCTCTTTCACTGAAATAAAAAGAGACTCTGAGTAGTCTAAAGATGGATGTCCCAACTTTATAAAAGAACTTTGGGTGACTTTCCAGGCAGATAGGTGTCATCTCTGTCCTTTCTAGATTTTGAAAGTTGCTTACACTTCAGATTTACTTAGGTAAATGTATCCTTCTGTGATCTTTGATCTGGTTGACGATCAGATAGTTATAGGTAGAGTTTTTCTTAGTCATTTGAAAATTATATTAGATATAAAACTTTAGATTCATAAGGATAAGGTAGATAGAGTATTTCCTTTAATTTTGCTAAATACAAATAGACTATATGTTGTAACTGTAATTCTTGCTTGATGGCTGTTTTGTTATATGTAATTTTGCCTTGTTAAAATTAAAGCCTTCCTTTTTTATTAGACAGAAAGGGGGAAGTGATGTGGGAAAGTCTTTCTGTATGCTGTGAATAGCAATCTTTAAATAAAGGAGGTGTTTTGGCCCATGACAGGCACCATAAAAAAAATAAGAAGAAAAATCAAAATAAGTAAGAAGAGCAGGGCAGAGTCAGAGACAGAAGGAGCCAAAAGCCCAAAAGATCAACATGTAAAAAACACAGGTGAGCCACGGGCCACATGGCAAAATAGATTAAAAATATGGGTTGATTTAAGATGTAAGAGCTAGCTAGCAGTGTGCCTGAGCCATAGGCCAAACAGCATAAAGTTAATATAAGCATCTGAGTCATTTCTGGGGCCTAATCAGTGGCAGGCAGCTAAGAGGTCTAGGGCTACAGGTCTGTGAGTCTAGACCTCTGGCTGCCCAAAAAACCAAAAAACTAGTAACATTGTAACATGAGTCTGTTAGGAATTTGAGAGGAAAAGAGGAGACAGAGAAGGAGTTGGAAGAGAGAATGAGGATCAGGAATGAAGTAGGTGTGCTTACTTACATGTGAAGCTCCCCAAACAAATGTTATCATAAAATAAAACCATGTAAAATGAAAAAGTCAAGGACTGGTGAGATGGATGGCTCATTGGATAAAATGATTGCAATACAAGCATGAGGACCTGGGTTCAGATCCTCAGCACCCACATAAAATGTTCAGTGACATACACCTGTGATTCCTTTGGTGGGTATTCGTGTGAGTATGTATGAGTATGTCTGTGCAGACAAGCAGAATCCTGGAGCTCACAGGTCAGAAAAATTAGCTAACTTTCTCTCTCTCTCTCTCTCTCTCTCTCTCTCTCTCTCTCTCTCTCTCTCTCTCTCTCTCTCTTTCTTTCTCTCTCTCTCTCTCTCCAAATAAGACAAGAGGCTCAATAAGAACAAACACCTCTGAATTTGATCTCTAGTACCCATATAAAGAGTAGGGCTCAGTGGCTCAAATCTGTACCCACATACTGGGTATGTGTGTCGGAGGGGTAAGTGGTAAAGACTGGAGAATCCATAATGGCCAGGAAGCATGACTATTGGTAATCTTAAGGTTCAGTAAACGACTCTATCTCAGGAATTAAAGTTGGAGGACAATCATCTAAAACACTTGTAGGTGGAGTGTACTCAGAAGGCACCAATACAGAATAGATATTTATTAAAATATAAACCAACACTCACGGTACAGGTAACAGTTTATAATAGCACCTGAACAGGGACTGGAGTCTGGAACAATGGAAGAGTGATGGACGGATGATGGATTCCGATCCTGTCTCCCCAACAGCCAGGAACCAGGAAGAGACCATCTCGTGTTCCAGAAGCCCCTTTTCAAAGGGGTTTCCACGCCCCCTTCAGGGGCCCGGGACCCTGGATAAGTTCTTTTGACCTTATCAGCTGACACCTGAATCCCACACTAGTCTTAGTTTATTTTTCTGTTGTGATAAAATATTTCAACAAAAGCAAGTTAAGGGAGAAAAGGTGTATTTGACTCAGAGTTCAGGTTACAGTCTATCATAACAGGTATTTGACATCAGCAGAAGCTTGAGAGTGGTCATGTGTTATCTTCACTGAGGACAGAAATTAACCCTCATGCTCACTTCCCTCTCAATTCTATGTACTTAGGGATACCCACAAATGGAATGGCCCCATTCATAAGAGTATGTCTTTCTACTTCAGTGTGGTTCACATGAGTCCTTATAGGCATGCCTAGAAGCCTATCTTCCAAATGATTCTAAAATCTGTCAAGTTGTCAGTAGTAGCCATCACAGTACACACTTTTATATCTCTCTCTCCCTCCCTCCTTCCCCCCTCTCTCTTATGCATACTCATGCATACACACAAAAATTGAAATTGAAAAAAGCAACTGGGGAAATCAAGTACAGACAAGGTGATTATCATATTGAAAAGATTATAGACTAAAAAGAAGCTGTACACTTTTTACTGGAATATGTAGGGAAAAAATCCTTTGAGAATAAGGCCTCACTTACTGAAGTGACTATAAAATGAAAAAAAATTGAAAACTTTGAAGCATTTCACTCAAAAGAAAAGTACCTTGTTTTAGTTGGGTTTTTCCTGCTATGACTCTTCAATGACCACAATAACTCTTATAAAGAAAAAAATTAATTGGAGTAGCTTACAGTTTCAGAGGTTTAGTCTATTATCATCATGACAGAACATGGTGGTATAAGACAGATATGGTGTTGGAGAAAGAGCTGAAAATTCTATTTGTTCTTCAGGCAACAGGAAGTAAGCTATGTCACTGAGGTATAGCTCAAGCATAGGAGCCCTTAAAACATATCCCCACAGTGACTCATATCCCCCAACAAGGCCATGCCTACTTCAATAAGAACACAACTGCTAATAGTTTCACTATCTTTGGGGAATATTTTCTTTTATGCCATCATATACCTCTAGATAAATATTTCCCCAAGTTGAGCAGATACTGACAGAGACATGAGCAACTATCTACTCACCTCAGATAAGGAATAAATGACAGAACAAAATACATTGCCTTAATATATAATTGAAGATGGTACTAGTCACAGTGAGTCTGCAAAGCTTAAGAGCAATCTGTAGGCATAGTGAAACAGTATAGCTTAAAAATAAATTGTGCTGAAATAATTTGCGCTGTTATGGAACCTAAGAGTATATTGTGAGCCAGTAAGTTGTGACAAGACATAAGTAGAATCTGAAGCTTTTGTTGGAGCTTTGTGTAAAATGAATACTTAATTGCCAATCTGCTTTTACTTTTCAAGATTAGAGTTCTCAGACTGTTCTGTTATACTCTGTGACATGTGAGATCAGGCATAGCTAAGCCATTTTTTTTTTCCAGGTATATCTGTTCTTATTATTTTGTGTCAACTTCACAATGGAAATAAACTCCCTTTTAAAAATGTTATTGAACTTTCTCAAGTACTGATGCATAAGGACATCATTTCGGTATACTATTAGTTTTAACAAGATACTCATGAAAATATTTTAATTATGATGAAATTTTTTTGTATGTGATTTAGAATTCCAAAATTGCCATGAGGGAATAAACCCAGTAACATTGGTCTTGGCACTGATGCTTTTAGTGTGGTTACAAAAGCATGGGTACCAAAAGAAAAAGATTTACCAAACTTTTTTGCAGAGCTAAGAAATCATTAAACAAAATGAAGGACCAATGTACAGAATAGGCAAAACATTTGCAAACCTAGTCATGTGTTAATACACAGACTGTTAAATCTTGTATGTTATGTACTGACTAAATTCTATTTGTCAAGGTGGCTTTTCATTTGTTCTCTAGACTTTTATATGGAGAATTTGATGTCTTCTAGAAATTGTTCTCTTCCTTTAATTTCTGTACTTCTAAATTTCTTTCACTTTCTCTATTGAATTGACTAGTATATATAGCAGAATATTGAATTTTAGTGTATATACCTCTGCCTTGTTGTTGATACTAGATACATTGCATTTGAAATGTAATTTTTATGTTGCTTCTGCTAAAATACTCTGACAGAACCAACTTAAGAATTTGTCCTAGCTTATAGTTTGAGAATACAGTCAGTTTCTATGGAGTAAGAACAGCAGCAGGAAACTTGGGGAAGCAGATTTCACATTGTGTTCACAGTTGAGAAAGCATAATTTGAGAAATGCTTATGCTCAGATCACTGTATTATATTCAGCCTAGGACCCAGCCCTTGTAAAGGTACCACTCAGGTCTGAACATCAGTGAACTATTCCAGATAATTCTTCACAGATGTGGCTAGAAGATTTTCTCCTCATTGATTCTAAATCCTTTAAAGTTGACAATCAACTTTATGACTCAGTGTATGAGCCACTATTGTACCCTTAAGATCTCTTAATTAAAAAATACGTTAAAGTGGGATCTTACAGTTACTAATTTCTCAGTGTTTTATACTATGTATCAAACTGGATCAAAACCTCTTTTTAGTACTTAATGCAAATAACCAAGTATTTTTTTTCTCTGGGTCTGTTATCATGGCATAGTTTGGTAATGGGTATTTTAACATTAAAGTTGAGTAGATACCATTAAGTTATGGTATATTCTTGATAATGTATAGAAATATTTTGTTTGAAAATACTTTAATAATTTTGTACTAATGTTTGTAAATTTTTATCTTCCTATAGTTTTCTTTTGACATATATGTTCTCTTTTAAAACCAGTCTTAAATTGTAACATTACAGTTACTTAAGAAAAATATTGTGAATTTCTAGAACTTCAGTTCATAAAGAGTTCATGGAACCTGGGGAGTCAGGCTGTTGAAATTCCTCTGTGGAACAATCTGGACTCTGTCTCTCTTTTCTAATTCTTACTTTATATGTTCTCCCATCTGTTTTGAGATAGGATCTTATTGTGTATCCCATATTGACCAGTAATTCATAGTCTTCTCATGGTCCAGCCATCAATTAACTGCACTTGATCTACTTTCTTAATTCTCCTAATTTAAAGTATTTTATCTGAACATATTACACAAAATACATGACTTAAAAAGATGGCATATTATCTCATCTTTACCATTATTTTTTTTCTTTATAGCTTAATTCAAATAAGCTATACATTCAGCAGCAGCCTTCTGTTGAAGTTTCTACAGGCATTCTAAAAATAGTGAAACCCACCCTACATTATGCTGCTTGCTCACAGGTAGCACTTAGGCCACAATCCCCTATTTTCAGGCATATTTAAAAGTTGCTTGCTATCATCTTGATATTGAAAGAGGAGGTTAGCTGAAATAAGAAAATTAGATCACGGTTATGTCTTTAATTTGAAAAATCTAATTTAGTCTTAATTTGTTTAAATGTTGATTTGTAAATCATATATGAGTCTACTTCATCTGCCCTTGTAAATTATTTGCCTTTTCTGTGAGTCCTTAAGATTTTATTATCTATTAACAATCAATCATATTACTAAGATATGCCTCAAAGTTGATCATGTTTCAATGGTACAATTGACATCATGATGCAATTGAGAGTCACCTATGAGGTAAGTGTAGAGGTATATCTGTGAGAAAGTATCTTGATTGTGTTAATTCAGGTGAGGAAGGTCTACCCCAAATGTGAGTGGCACTATTTCATGGATGGGGTCCTATGGGAAAAGGGGAAAAGTAACTGAGTACCAGTAACCAATTTATTCTGCTTCCTGAGTATTAGTACAATGGGATCAGTTTCTTTAAACTCCTGCTTTGACTTCCCTGCCATGATTGATGATATTCTTAAACTGTGGTTTCTATTACTGTGACAAAACACCATAACTAAAATTGGGGGAAGGGTTCATTTGGCTTACACTTATAGAACACTGGAAGTAAGGACAGGAACTCAAACAGGACAGAAATCTGGAGGCATGAGCTGATGCAAAGGTCATAGAAAGGTGCTGCTTACTGGCTTGTTTCCCCTGCTTGCTCATTCTGCTGTCGTTTAGATTCCAGGACCACCAACCAAGGGATTGGGAACTTCTATAATGGGCTTGTGTTTTGCCATCAATCATTAATTTAGAAAATGCTTTCCACTGGGACTGTATTGAGGCATTTTCCTAATTGAGTTTCTCTCCTTTTAGATAACTATAGTTTGTGTATCAAGTTGACATATGATTATCCAGCACAAAACCCACAATAAACCAGGCCCAAACCACAATCTGCATCATCACTGACTGACAACTAGAGACCCAGAAGACTCCCTTCTGGTCCACAGCTGACTAAGAGCTGAATATAGCTAAGAGCCAAATAAGAGCCAACTAAGACCCTACAAAGAACTACCCCTATGACAACTGGAGACACACAGCTCCTTGGCCTACAGCCAACTAAGAGCCAACCGAGAGCTAGCTAAGAGTGAACTGAGGAAGCAATGGGCAGAATACATATAACAATATAAAGAACAAAAAGACACCACCAGAAGAAGCTGGTGGCTCTATAACATCAAGATCTAAGCATAAAAATGAAAAGAGAAAAAAGGAAACGGCATAAAAACAACTGTAGTAGTAAGGTTTCTCGGGTCCCGTGCGCCAGAGATTCGGGACCCACAGATCTGCCGCCGGGACGGCTTTTCCGCGCACCGCCGCCCAGGCCCCCAGAAACGACTCAGACGCTTCTATTAACTTCATGCTGTTTGGCCTATGGCTCGGGCACATTGTTAGCTAGCTCTTACATCTTAAATCAACCCATTTCTATTAATCCGTGGGCCACGTGGCCCCGGCCCGTAGCTCACCCGTGTTCCTTACATGTTGCTCCTTGGGCGGCTGGCTCGATCTGTCTCTGACTCCGCCCCGCTTCCCCTACCCATGCTCTGATTTCTCCTACTTCTTCTATGGTGCCTGCCATGGCCCAAAACAGCTCCTTTATTTAAAGATTGAGATTCACAGCATAAAGAAGGGCATTCCCACATCAAACAACTTTATGAAGATAATAGAAACTTTAAAAAGAAGATATAAAAATCTCCCTTAAAGAACTAGAGGAAAAAATTGGGAGAGATGAACAAATCTCACAAAGAAAATAAAGAAAATCAAGAAAAAGAAAAAAAGTAGGTTAAATAAACATTGCAGGAATTCCAAATTGAAATAGAAGCAATAAAGAAGGCCTAAACCAAGGCAAAGCTGGAAATAGAAAACCTGAAGAAACAAATTGGAAACACAGATGCAAGCATGATCACCAGAATGCAAAAAATTGAAGAGAGAATCTCTGGAGTAGAAAATTTAATAGTGGAAATAGATCTGTCAGTTAAAGGAAACACTAACAACAAAAAAATCATAGCACAAAATGTCCAGAAAATTGGGGATACCAATTAAAGACCAAACTTGAGAATAATTGTAATCGAAGGGGAAGAATACCAAATCAAAGGCACAGAAAATATGTTTAACAAAAATCATAGAAGAAAACTTTCCCAATGTAAGGAAGGAAATGCTTATAAAGATATAAGAAGCTTACAGAACACCAAATAGACTTTACCGCCCCCCCCCCAAAAAATCTTCTCACCACATAATAAAGTCATTAAATGTACAGAATAAAGAAAAAATACTAAGAGCTGCAAAGGAAAAAGGACAA
Organism: Phyllotis vaccarum; assembly: GCA_033318265.1. NCBI lineage: Eukaryota > Metazoa > Chordata > Mammalia > Rodentia > Cricetidae > Phyllotis > Phyllotis vaccarum. The sequence goes on from JARWLC010000005.1 coordinate 105,365,267, forward strand.
ATTACCTGTAATGGCAGACCAAGCAGAATAATATCAGACTTTTCAATGGAAACAATGAAAATAGGAAGATCCTGACCAGATGTTATACAGACACTAAAAGAGCATGGCTGCCAACCCAGACACTATACCCAGAAAAGCTATTAATCCCTATAGATGGAGTAAACAAGATTTTTCGTGACAAAACCAGATTTAAACAATACCTCTCCTCAAATCTGGCCATACAGAAAGCTAGAGGGAAAACTCCAACCCTAGGAAACCAGATACCATTGAAACTACAAACAATCCATAATCCCACAGAAGCAAAATCCAAAGAAGGGAAATACACACAAGATTCCACCAAAAATAACAGGAAAAAATAATCATTGATCATTAATATACCTTAATAACAATACACCCATAAAAAGACACACTCTAACACAATGGATACAAAAACAGAAGCCATCCTTCAGCTGCTTCCAAGAAATACACCTCAACTTTAAAGACAGACACACACTCAGAATAAAGGGTTGGGAAAAGACTTTCCAATCAAATGATCCTCAGAAACAAGCTGGTGTAGCCATCCTAATACCTAACAAAATAAACTTCAAACTAAAATCAGTAAAAAGAGAACAAGACAGACATTACAAATTCATCTCAGGAAAAGTCCACCAAGATGAAGTCTCAATCATGAATACTTATGCACCAAACATAAGGTACCTACATATATAAAAGAAGCACTACTAAAGCTTAAACCTCATATCAAACCTCCCACAATAACAGTGGGAGACTTCAATACCCACTTTCACACTTTCACCCCTGGATAGGTCAACTAGATAGAAACTCAACAGAGAAATGAGGGATCTAACAAATGTTATGACCCAAATAGACTTGATATATACAGAACCTTCTACCCAAAGACAAAGAAATATACAGGTTTCTCACCCACCATGGAACTTTCTCTAAAATTGACCACATACTTGGTCATAAAGCAAATAACAATAGATAGAAAAACATGGCAATAACTCCTTGTATCATATCAGACCACCATAGTCTAAAGCTACAGTTCAACAACAAAAATCACAGAAAGCCTACAAATTCATTGAAACTGAACATCTATCTCTCTGTTGAGCTACCTCTGTGTCAAGGAAGAAATTAAGAAAGAAATCAAAGAATTCCTAAAATTTAATGAAAATGAATCCACAACATACCCAAACTTATGATACACAATGAAAGCAGTGTTAAGAAGAAAACTCATAGCACTAGATGCCTAAATTAAAAACTTAGAGAAATCTCACACAGGAAACCTAACAGCAGTGCTGAAGGCATACATTCTTGAGATTCTTGTGCTACTCAGCCTGATGCCTTACCTAAACACCACCAAGCTTAGCCATTATTGTACAAAGAAATCAGGTTCAAGAAAAGCCTATCTACTCTCCCCATATCTGTTGAATATATCACTCAAAATAAGACAACAAAAGGAGATCAAGGACATACAAATAGAAAATAAAATAAGTTAAACTTTTATATTTGCAGATGATATAATAGTACACATTAGTAACCCCAAAATTCTACCAGTGAAAGTCTACAGTTGATAAACATCTTTAATAATGTTTGGTTGATACAAAATTAACTAAAAATATCAGTAGTCATCCTATATACAAATGATAACTAGGTAATGAATAAACCAAAGTAACATTACCCTCTACAATAGCCACAAATAATATAAAATACATTGGGGTAACTCTAATCAAGCAAGAGAAAGGCCTAACAGACAAGAAAAATGTCTTTGATGAAAGAAATTGAAGAAGATATCAGAAAATGGAAAGATCTGCCATGATCATGGATAGGTAGGACAAACATAATAAAATGACATTTTCACCAAAAGCAATCTACAGATTCAATGCAATCTTCACCAATATTCCAGCAAAGCTGTTTACAGACCATAAAAGAACAATAATTAACTTTATATGGAAAAACATAAAACACAATATAGCTAAAACAATTCTCTGCAATGAAACAACTTCTGGAGATATTACCATTCCTGATTTCAAGCTCTACTATAAAGCTTTACTAATAAAAAAACAACTTTGTATTGGTATAAAAAGAGACATGTGAATCAATAAAATTCAATTGAATAACCTGATATTAATCCACACATCTAAAAATACTTGATTTTGACAAAGGAGCCAAAATGTACAATGGAAAGAAGGAAGCATCTTCAATAAATAGTACTGGCATAACTGGATGTCAACAATAGGTCCATAGATTTTACCATGCACAAAACTTAAGTCCAAGTGGGTCAAAGACCTTGATATACAGCCAGTTGCTCTAAGCCTGATAGAACAAATAGTATGCATAGGCACAGGAGAGCCCTTTATCAATATAATACCATTAATACAGACTCTAAGCACCAATTAGTAAATGTGATCTCCTGAAACCGAGAAGATTCTGTATGACAAAGGAAATGGTAAATAGGAAAATAACAGCCTGTAGAATTGGGAAAATTTTTACCAACCCCATAGCTGACAAAGGACTGATCTCCAAAATATAGATAAAACTAAAAAAAAAAACTAGAGATCAAAATACCAAACAACCCAGTTAAAAATGAGGTATAGATTAAAACAGAAAATTCTCAACAGAAGAATCTCAAATGGCCAAAAGACTTAAGAAATTGCTCAACATTCTTACTCATCAGGGAAATACAAACTAAAACAACCCTCAGATACCTTCTTACCCCTGTCAGAATAGTTAAGATAAAAAACATGGATGATAGTTTGTGTTGGAGAGAATGTAGACTGGGGGAATACTTCTCCATTTTTTATGTAACTGCCAACTTGCACAGCCACTTTGGTAATCAGTATGACAACTTGTCAAAAAAAATGTGAATCAATCTACCTCAATATTCAATGATACCACTCTTGGCATACACCCAAGGGAAACTTAATCATACCACAAGGACATTAGCTCAACTACTGTTCACAGCAGCATTATTTGGAATAGACAGAACCTGGAAGCAACCCAGATACCCCTCAATCCAAAAATAGATAAAGAAATTATAGTACATTTTCACAATGGAGTATTATATAGCAGTAAAAAACAATGATATTATGAAATTTGCAGGCAAATGGATGAAACTAGAAAGTACCATCCTAAGTGAGGTAACCTAGACTTAGAAAGACGAACATGATATGTTTTCACTCATACATGAATAGTAGATGTAAAGAAAAAGATAAGCAGACTACAACTGACAGATCCAGTGAAGCTAAATATAAGTAGACACATGGATTACCCGAGGAAGTGAAAATTGATTAAATCACTTGAGTAAACTAGGTGTAGGGAAGTGAATGGAGGATAAAAAATGAAGGAATGGAATTCTCAAGCTAGGAGAGGGATGGATTGTGGGAGTTTGAAAGAGATATATTGATAGAAAGAATCATTATAGAGTTTGGAAGAAACCTGGTACTGGCAAAATTTCCAGGAATCCACAAGGATGATTCTAGATTATATTACTAGCAGTAGTGGAGAAGATGCCTGAACTGGTCTACCCTGATAATCAGATTGGTGAATACCCTAACAGTCATCAAAGACTCTTCATTCAGTAGCTGCATCAATGTGGGTGACAGCTAGTTCATAAAAGCATTCAAGATTGTGATTTATGTCCGGAAAAGCAATATTTAATCTTGAAATCACACAGAAGTATTTCACATGATTATTTTTTGGTTCTAAACTGACATAATAAAATCTCCAGGGTTGTAAGTCCTATAAGATACTCTCTTCAGACTTAGACAATGTCAAGTTCAGTGGTTATGATATTTCATTTTATCTGAGGGAGAAAAGGAAATCACAAAATCATTTCTCCAGAAATTAGTCAGTATTATTTACTATTGAATATTCTTAGGAAGATTTAGAATTATGCATAAAAAGAAACCCAGTTATGATCAGGAAAGACCCTGGTCTGAGCTCTAAAGCCAGAGAGAAATAAGACTACATATACTTACAGAGGCTGTAATATTAGCCACATATGGTCCAACATGGCCAAAAAACTGATCATCATTTTTAGCCTATAATGTCTTTGACTCCCAAGCTTGAATTACTCACCAATCAATTTTATGTTAAGTAAATTCATCTCTTTAAACTGAAAGTCAATACTTATTCTGAAAGGAGCAAAATTCAGCCACACAGAGGCCATGTCACATGGTAACTAGAACCTGAACATAGCTGCCCTTTAGGTGATTTAGCTTTCACCAACTTCTACCTAAAAAAGCATTTATGTCATTTTAGGGGGGCTGGGAAATACTTTAATTAGAGACTTATGATCAAGCTGAAAGAGTGAAAAAATGACTCAGTCAATACTACACTCTTCAAGAAAGGTTAGAATGGAAGGACTTTGTAAAGTCAGGAAACATATTCTGTAGTTGTACACTTGGTCAAGCATGATTCCAACACTTGTCATGTCATTTTGTCAGTTGGTATCTGTCATATCATTGTGTCAACCTACAGTTTCATTACAGTTTACCAAATACCCTTAGCCACATCTTATTTACACCATGATAGTGGAGGTTATTTCAGAGACTGACATCATTGTCAATTACCTTTTTGCATAGATGTCTACCTGGGTTTGGCATCCATGGTCTTTCTCAGTTAGTATTGCTCTCTAAATGCCAGTAAAAACTTTCTCTAAATGCCATGCTCTCTAAATGCCAGTAAAAACTCTTAATTGTTTTTACTACCCTAAATGTCAACAAAATTTTAAGAAAAACTTAACTATAAAATACCATAAGTTAAATAAAATAGCTGTAATGGAAGTCTTTGCTATGCAAGTTCACATGAGTAGATCACACTTTCTCAAGGTTTATGACATAGACTTAGGCATTGATTTCACTTTTAGGTAAGGCTTGACTGACAGTTTGAAAAGTGAGATATATCACTCAAAAAAAAAATTTAAAAAGAATGGAATAACAAGGTACTGCACAGAGTTCTTGGATGCTCTCAGCCATCCTACAATGGTGGTCACTAGGACAGAAACACCTAGGATGATAAGTAGTTTTCCTTGGCTGTCATATACATCGTGTCCTTGAATAAGTTTTATGCTTAGCAAAAGTGATTACATCTGTTTCTTAGAGATAAAGTAGTCAGCAGTACAAGCTTCTCATTTATTTGTGTCTTTAGAAAACCTAAACAGTTTTAAATGAGATTCAGAAACATTTATATTGCACAGTTGTCATAACTATGAAACATGATATTGGTATGCTACATGAAATATATAAGACCCAGGGGGAATAATAGCCAAACATTTTCTTGTTTTTCTTTGATGACAACTAGCAGACTATAAGAAAAGTAAAATGAGAATTGTAAGTAGTTGATGATAGTTTAAATCTATTTCTATTAAAAAGAAATGCAATGCCTTGAAGTCTGATTGTTTAAATTGATAGTTAATACTTATGAAAATCACGCTGTTGTTGTTTGGTTCTCAGTTTTGCTTTGCCTCATTGAAAAGAGCAGAAATGATAATCATCACAAATTGCTACAAGTGCATTTTTCTTTCAATTTTCTTTGTAACTTACTTCTCTTTTGCAATTAATCTATTTATACCATCTTTAAAAAATAAAGAAAAAGCAATATTCAATTTACCATGTAAGAAGGTACTGTGAATTGCAAAAAGTAATAGATTCATAGAAATTGGTTAGATTTGAATTTAGCATCCCTACTGATTTACTAGTAACCTTCAAAACATAGCATTAAGCCTACTTATTTAAATGTGAAAACTACTTGGCAAAGAGCAGCTGAAATGAAAAGCTGCCAAAGATTTCTAGAAATTTTCAAGAGAAGAGAAAATATTAAGAAGTAGAAAAAGTAGAGAAATATTATAAACTCATACTTTCACTAATCATAACATCTTCAAATAATGTTAAAAATTATAATTTTTCAATAAGATGAGGAAATTACATTTTCTAGACAATAAAACTTAGAATTCTTTTGTCTGGAACTAAATAGCAGCTTTAAAAGTTATGGTCTTCTTTTCAGATACGATGATGCCTGTGCTACAGATATAGTGAAAACCTTAGGGACTATTGTTAAACAGGAGGGGACACTGAATTCTTCTTTCTATTTGCTTTCATTCTTTCTTTTATTCTTCCTTCCCTTTTTCATTTTTTCCTTTTTTCTTTCTTTATTCTCCCTCTTTTTTGAGACAAATTTTCTCTGTGTAGGTTTTGCTTTCCTGAAGACCAGACTGGCCTGAACTCAGAAATCTGTTTATCTCTGTCTTCTGAGTGCTGAGGTCTCACCACTACTACCCAGCTGACTTCAAATTCTTTGAGAGGGAGATTCTTATACATTTCTTCTACCCCTCTCTACTGAAAACAAAACCTATACTTCTGAGTGTAACATTTTAAAATAACATTTTGTAATTAACAGCCATAAAATTCCAGGTTCTTCCAGGCTCTGAGTATTTAAACAGAGAGAAATATGTCTAAAATGCTTTGCTTGTGACTCAGGATTACATTAAATCTCTTACTACAAGCTCACATGGCACTCTCTAAGGCACAATAACACTAAAAACATTTTTATTTTCAAAATATATTTTTCTATTCTGTGCATAACTTTAGACCATAAAAAAGGAAACTTGCAACTTTCTCAGGGCTATGAAGTCAGATTATTTTCTGTAGCCCTAGTCAGTTGGAAAATCTTCCTCAGTGGTATATCTGAACAAGAACTGTTTTTTGTTTCTAGGCCTCTGCTATTTGTTCCCCGTTATCTGCACAATTTCAAGACCCAACATAAATAACAGTTAGCTGGCTGTATGTTTAGTCTTTAAATTACATACTTGTATCATAAAATTGGGATTAGGAGTTTGTGCAGAGTTCATCACTATTCTAGGTTATCAGCCAAATCTAGCAAGAGAGACTGTCACAGAAATTAGAATTCTTTGAACCTTTAACCTTGGCCCAGCAAATTAGACAAAAAGCTACTATGTCCTTGTAAACTAAACTGTTTTTCCTGGAAATAGTTTATTTTAAAATTTGTTAGTAAGGAACCTGGTATACTCTAAAATTACTTTGAGGTTTTTATATCAACTAATAGTATACAACTATCTTGGCAGCTATGAAAATTAAACTATTTTCCGATGTTAGCCTCATCTGTGATCTAAAATAGTTTCTAGGAGGACATTAGTAATCCTTGACTTGTGTAGCATTTCTTTGTATTAATTTTTATGGATCAGAACTCTATATAGGCTAACATTATTGATATCAATTGGACAATAAAGCTTTAGGAGGAGTCATATTCTAGACAATCCACAGATAAAGATGACCAAGAGATTGGAATATAGTCATGAGATAAACACACTAAGATACAGGCAGAAAGAGACTCCCCCAAAACTGCTAGGGAAGAATTACAAAAGCACATGAGAAATTATAGATAGAAGGACATGATATTCCTGAATCAGTAGCCTTATGACCTCGCCTGATGAGGTTTTCTATCAGAGTTTTTCACCCAGTGAGCTGACACTTTTAATATTAATTGCCAGCTTTTGTCCTTATATTATGACTCTTGAAAATTTTTCAAAATAGAGACTAGAAAACAAGGTTGTTAACCTCTAATATAGACTAGACATTTTGTTATGCCTGGGTTTAGGGAAGCAAGGTAAATGAAGCTCCTTGTGAAATCAAAACAACAAATTACTTAATTCCAGCTTACAATGGTAAAGAATATATATAATGTAACCATTCCAAATGAGATGGAAAGGGATATAGTGAAAAAATGCTAAACCAAAGAAAGTCTGAAACACAGCAGGACAAACTCAAAAGTCCTGTAACTCTGTGTGGGGTTTCAAAGGGCTTAGATATCTCTTCCCTTCCAGCTTTGCTAGCTGCAAAACACTTCAGTATCCTGGGCTGGTTCCATTCCTCATTGAAAACTTTCCTTGGTAGATGTCTCACAGTTCTGGCATATATAATACCTTTAAATCTCCAAGGCTTCCACTTAACATTTTTATGCAGTGACCTTTCCAGTCCTCAATGCAGGAATTCCGCTGTCACATGCCTGGCCTCAGTGACACTCCTTAATGGTAGAAGAATTTATATCTCATTTATTCCTGTGTCTTTTATGACTCTAAAGCTAGAAACACATGATGGTGCTGCCAAGTCCTGCTGCCTGCTTAAGATCAGACCTTGCTTCCTTTTAAAATTATACTTGCATAAGCTTTAACTTGTTACTGCTTTTAAGGAACAGATAATGACTCTTAAGTTTTGTTTTTATAAGTTATAGGATTAGCTGAATGGATTCCTACCCTGATGGTACTACTTACTTTATTCCATTTTTCCTTATCACCTTTAGCATAAACCATGACTCAAAAATTAAATTTTCTGGTATTCTTTTCCTCAAATTGTACATTTTATACTTATTACCATGCTTGCTATTTTCATTGTAGACCTGGATAGAAGTGATCACTAATAATCATGGACAGTCAATACAAAGTTGTCTTAAAACCACTTTTGTCAGTGACATTTTTATAAAACTTTTCAGTTTAGCCTCATGCATATTCTTAGCGCAAGGGAAAAAATTAGTTACACTTTTTTCAAAATTCCTAGAGAATAGTTTCTTGACCAATTGGTAATACTATTTCCCTCTGAAAAATGTTGAACTGGACCTCCAAAATCCACCTCTCAACATTTTTGTCTTCCAAGACAATTGAAGCCCATTAAACACAATTTACAACATTCGTTCTCTTTTCTAGTCCAGATTCCTAATGTCATCTAGATCCCTCCCAGGTGCCAGTTTCTGTCTTAGTTACTTTTACTTTTTTATTTCTGTAAAGAGATATCATGACAAAAGTAACATAATAAAGCATTTAGCTTGAAGGCTCAAGTTTCAGAGTATTTGAGGCTATGACCACCATGATGGGAAACATGGCAGTAGGCAGGCCTAGCAATGGAGAGGGAGATGATTCACCAGCTTGTAGCAGAGGGAGAGAGAATGTGTGAACGGAATGTAGTAGACTTTAGAAACCTCAAAGCCCATCCATATTAACAAATCTCCTCTGAGAAGACCACACCAACTCATCCTTCTCCAAAAATCCCAATAACTAGGGACCAGGCACTTAAACATATGAGCCTATGGAGAATATTCTCATTGAAATCGCTGCATTTGGTAATTGCTAAAACACTTTAGTATGACTTTCCTTTAAGAAACACATACCCATCCCTAATGTATGTCTTATTTCCTCAAATGCCTCTATTTCTTTTAGTTCATGTTCTCAACTCTATGTAAAAGATTCACTTTTTATAAATGCTAACTCTGATTCTAAACTTTTTTTCTACAGTGAAGTAAAAAAAAAAACCCTATTCTTACTTTAATGGAGGTTCCTAAACACTACAGAAATTCCTCGGACTGTTGGAGACAGTTCTGGGCTGTGTCTTCTGTTGCACCACTACTGACAGTCCATGTGCCAAAGCTCAAAAAAGAATAGAATTAAATAAATATTTCATCACAGAATCAGAGTTTATAAAATACACATGTAATAGGTAGGAACCCTTGAGTATCATATTCTACAAAAGACAATAAATAGAGTCAATGAATTCAACCAACATGTTTATTAGAAAGTTTTGAAGAAACTCCTCAAGCAGATGTTTCAAGAGAAGATACTGCCCTAGCAGCGAGAATCATGTGCTTTTAAATAGTTCTAGAGAAAAGAGAATAATAGCAGACTGGGGGCCAAGGGTGACATCTCTTCTGCTACTTCATGAGATGTCTAATGTCTTTCAAGCCCCGAGGCTTCATTATAAACTAATATAGCTCTCTAAATTCACAAAGCAGATGATTTATGAAGCATCAACTGACAACACTAGAGTTTTTACAGATCGTCAGGCTTTCTCTGGCTTGCACTTAAGTGTCTATGTTATTTTCTCCTGTACCAGTGCTCCACAGAAAAGGTGACTGCTAGTAAAGAAGTAGGACCAATAGCACTTTTAGCTACTTATTGACTAAAAAGAGATCTTAAAAATTGATGGCACCAAGGATCCCTGCTCAGAAGTTTAATTAATGGCCCATAATAAAGTCAGCTGGAAGAGTCATCTTAAGCTACATGAGCATCTGGAGTTTGATGGATGCCAAAGAAGAAATAAAGCAATCTGGAATACTAAATGGGCAAGGACAAAGTTCCAAATTAAAATTAGTCATATTAAGAAAGTTATGATATATGATAGAAAGGACCCTGCTCCAATCATGGAATTTTATCCTTATAATTTAACATTTTATGTTATTTTTAATTTTGAAATGTATTTTGTACCAAATTTATATTATTTGCCCAGAAGCAACTGGTTTCATTACATGTATTACACCTGCCTTGGTGATAAGAAAGTCTAGAGTCTATAGGTTTGAAAGATCATGTTGACAAATGAATCTAGGTTGATGTTGAACTTTAATGGTCTGGATTGTGGAGGTTCAAGTAGATTGAAAAACTGTGTTAACTATGGAGAGTTATTAATTCTTAATAAAGGTTTAATTACTGTAAAGCTAGTAAAAAAATAAATATTAAAGATGGAAGAAGCCATTGCAGATGGCTTTAAAGAATGGCTTGGAAAATGGAGGGTTAACCACAGTTAAAGGACTGTTTTATTAGGATTTTACAAAGAAACATAAGTTATAAAATGCTTTTCACTCACTTCCCAGTTGTTCAAAGTAGGGCAGCTTCATGACCAGAAGTAATCCCAGAGGTGACAGCTGCGTATTTCCTCTATGCATTGACTAGGTTGTTGCAGTTGCCAAGATGACCTACAAATAAAAGCTGTTTATAAGAAGTCTGAGGGACAGGCAGAGATCTGCAGCAAATAGTACACATACCAAAAGCTGCAGAATCCCATCACATAGCTTCTGGCTTCTTGCTGCCTAAAGGCAAGCTTTACAAGCACACACACACAAAAAGGTTAAAGTCAAGTAGATTTGGAATGGGGTAAAAGAGATTCAAAAATTTCTCAACAAGGGAAAGAAAGAGATTGTAGAGTTGGCAGGAGACACATTGCTGGTAGAGGTATAATGTCATCTGTAAGGACCAGACAAATATCATGACAGCCTGTCCTAATAACTCAGTTAAGAACTAGACCCTAATTCTTGCCACTTGAAATTAGACAATCAATCTCCAACACCCCTAGCAGAAAGGGCAAGAAGGCCTGGTATTTGCAGTACCAGGCCTGAGCCATAACAGTTCAAGCTAATAACAAAATAAGAATAGAACCTAGGACTTGTCAAAAAAAAAAAAAAAAAAAAGAAAACCTTAACCATCCCCTGACTAGCCTTATCCAATTAGAATGTTTAAGTCGGTTATATCTGAAATGACCTAATTGCCCTAGGAACCCCCTCTTAGTGTGGGGATATAATAAAACATTCAGAGATATGGGAGGGATCTATCCACAGTAAGTCTAGGAGGATCACAGAGTGGTGATTCACACCTTTAATCCCAGAACAGGGAGTATCCTGGGAGTGGTGACCTACGCCCTTAATCCAAATTGAGTTCAGGTCATCTTAGTTTACAGAAGGAGTTCCAGGTTCCCAGGCAGGCAGTGGTGGGGCCACATCTTAACTGAGTGAAAAGAGTATTTAAGGTAGGTGTAGAAAGACAGAAGGGCAGAAAAAGTCAGGGGGAGCCAGGCTGAGGAAGCTAGAAGACAGCTGGATAAGATCTGACTATGGTGTTTACTCTCTTTAATATCTCTGACTTTCCCAGAAATCTGGTCCTGAGTTTCCTTTATTTGTGCAACATCTTAGCTATGTTTAAAAGGAGCCCACACATCCCTCTTGTGGTTACCATCATTTTGCCCTTGTGTAGGATGGATGGATGGCCCCAGTGTGCTTGATAATAAATGCTCTTGCTAATTGCATACATGGGTTGTAGTCTTTTGTGAGACTTCTCCAGAGCCCTTACATATGTTATACTGGCTTGGAATTCTCCTCCATACTGCTGACATCTGAGCATTATTTTTTATGATGGGGAAGTTGAGTGAGCCCTATTGGTCTTGGTAAGTGTTGTGACTATTACTATGTTACTATTCTGTTCAATGTGTTCATGTCAATGGGATGACCAAGCGAACTAAGTCCAGGACTGAGTGCTAGGGGGATGTAGTAGCAGGCTGGTACCATGTGGGCTTAGTGACATCTCTACTGCACTGCAGTCCTCAAGGTTGAACTGGAATTAGCAGGTTTCTTCTGTCAGATGGGGCTTGCATACAGCAAGAAAGGCCATCATTTAGACAGAGCTCACTTTACCATGAAAGAAGCCATTGTCTCAGTGCTTACATACTGGTACTGTGTTGTCTATGTCATTTTTATTTGTTTCTGTCTATTAACCTCCTTCAATTTTTTAAAGGATGAGGCAAATAATCATTTTTCCTTCCTCTTGAGCATTTTATTGAATCATATCTAGGATTTTGCAGCAAAAGACAACGACTTAGAGCTTATTGTTCAGGAAGGAAAACTATGCAGAAGAGAAAAAATGAGGCATGGTACTGTCAGGATAGATAGGAAGCAGAGCTAGGCATGGCAAAGATTGCCTCCCTCTGTCACTCCCTTGCTCTCTGGCCTAGAGTGAGGGTGGTGCTTGCTATGGTATACTAGAGAAGCCTGCAGCTTCTGTGGCTTTTGAAGGGATTGGCTTGCACTCAGGCATGGTAGGGACAGAGGTACTGCCCTGCAGTTGATAAGCTGTGGCAAATGCTAAACAGAAAATCTGGGCATAAGTGTTATGGCGAGAGGAGTTGATAATAATTTTTTAATGACTACTGGCTGCCAAGGACAATCTGTGCCAAACTGCTGCTGCTCCCTCCTCCCTTCCTAAACTGGTTCTCAATTGTTAATACAATTTGTGGTTTTATGATAATACCAAGATCATTGACACCAGGCTCTTTTCACCTTAACCCTTTCATGTCCTGACACTGCTTAAAAACTGTTTAATTTAAACATTCTATAAAATTCAAAGATATATTTATAGAAAAATTATGCTTTTTCCATAGTAAAGGAAAAACATATGCGTTTTGGTTAATTGGATTCAATGGGTCACAATATTTGCCATTATTTAGGGAACTGGTTGCATTATTATTGGTTAGTACAATAAGAAAAACTACTGCTAGTTGTGGAAATTCAATAAAAGCTTCAGAAGTTTCAGAGATATCAGAGGGAATCTACCCACTGTCTATGTGGGGAGTTAATAAAAGCTCCAGAAGTTTTGGAGATATAAGAGGGATCTAACCACAGTCAGTCTAAAAGGATAAGAGAGTGGTGATTCATACCTTTAATCCCAGCACAGGGAGTATCCTGGGAGTAGTGACCTACACCCTTAATCCAAACTGAGTTCAGGTCATCCTAGTTTACAGAAGGAGTTCCAGGTTCCCAGGCAGGCAGTGGTGGGGCCATGCTTTAATTACCAAAAGGGTACTCAAGACAGGATAGAAACACAGAAAGGGAGCCATTTCAAGGAAAGTGAGGCTAAGGAAACTGGAAGACAGCTAGGTAAGATCTGACTGTGGTGTTTATTCCCTCTAGTATCTCCAACTTCTTCAGAGATCTATCCATGAGTCTCATTTATTCATGTGACAGCTAGTTTCAGATGTTTCCTGTTGGTACAGGTTTTTATATGTTGATGCAAATGTAAGGTTATTTTTGTTATGGTATTTGCATCTATATTTTTCCACTCTTGTTTGAAAAGTACCTATGCAATGTTCTGAACTGCTGCAAAGATACCACAAAAATGACTTTGATTTAAAAAAAAAAGAATGATATCTGGAAAGCAAGATACTGGAATAATTAAGAAAAAAGAAGGGAAAAGAAAAATGAATTTGTCAATGTCTTGCTGAACAAGAGGGATAGAAATGGAAAAAAACCTGACATGATATTATATGGAAAGTTGTAGAAGGCTAGAGGGGGTGTGAAATATAGTGAATTTAAGAATAAATTGTAAAATATGTTGGGAATTTATCAATATTGGGTTAATTTGGACAATTTTCCATTTTAAAATGCTAATAATTCTTCACTGTAAAATATTTACACTAGAAATGGGATCACGCTATTTAAAAGGGAACAGGAAACTGAAGTCCAAATTATGTCAAAAACCTTCAAGTTACAGGGTTCTATATGATTTGCCTTCTAAAAAAATGACATGGTTAAAACCTTAGCTATTCAGAGTTTCATAGAAAAATATAAACCTGTTTCTTAAAATGGTCAATATCATATCTAAATTCTATAAATTAAAACTGTGATCTAACTGCTCTAAAAATATGAAATAAATGTCTGTAAATATGGAAAAATGCTTACAAAATATGCTTATAGAAAAAAATCAACAGGACCTGAAAAGTCCATTTAACCAATATATCTACAGTTAAAATGATGGCTTTGTTGTTGTTACCAAATTTAAATATATTCTCAATATTAAACTTAGGTTTGTTTGTTTAGCTTAGATATATTTACTAAACAATGGTCTTCAAACCTGTCAAAAACCTGATGAAATGGCATTTAAATTATTTGATAAAAAGTTTACTATGATAGACAGAGACTTCCAGCTCCTAACAATGAGTACCAAGGTCTCCAAAGAAGATATAGAATGACAGGAAAACACCACCTATATTGTTGATAACACTGACCACTTTTAGATACCACAATGCAATTCCTACAGCCAGGACCCAGCCCAGATTATGGACAAGCAAAATAAGGCCAGTCTCCCCCAAATTCCTTCCCAACAGAAGAAACTGTTGTTTTATGGGCCTGATACCTCTGCTTCCAATGCTATGAAGACCACAGGAGCCTAGGATGGTAATCTAGGTAATGGACAGTTCTTGTCATGTATTATTACTAGATTTAGAAGCTGCTTGATCTGCATTTCTGTTTACTTAGATATGATTTATCCTTCTCAGATCTCTGATGGTATTGACAACTAGGCTAACGGTAACTTTGTCAGCTTAGCAATAGCAGACAAACAGATTCTTTCACAAGACTGCTGCTAACTTGTTAGTTCATTGGTTAATACATTAATTCATTAATTCTGCTAGGTTTCTTGTTAAGAAAAGGCAAACAGGTTTGTCTTCAGCTTTATATTAAGGGAAAAACAGGTTTTAAATATAATTTAAAGTCATTGTTTACTGTTTGCTCAAGATTTTACTTTTCCTTTGGTTATCTTCTAAATATAGACTTATAGATGCTTTTCATAGGGCTGAAAACATTTCAGTCAAATCTGTAGCTAGCTCTCTGGACAGAAGAAAAATTTACATGCTTTTTAACCCAAATCTATTGTTTGTTTGTTTTTCATAGAACTCAAAGATATGAGTCTACTCCTGCTGTCTTACAAACACCTGTTGCCTGATTTTTTACAACATAGATTTAAATACAGGTTGATAATGCTAATATATCTGTAACTTTCAAGTCTTCTTATAAAATGGAAATTTATGTAAGTTCAAGAGGATAAGGAAAATCATAAAACTTAGATTTACTTCTTTCAGGTCAAAATAACTCCAGATAAATACAGCCTAAGTTTCTCTACTTGTCTATTCCTGAGGATAATATTTTTCTCTCTCCTGATCTTGGGGTGCCTCTCCTTCCTCAATTACGAAGACTAAAAATCTAAAAATTCAAAATAAATTCATATATTTTAATTTATGTTTCTAGTCTACATTTGTCTGAAGAGGTTTCTACTTGGTTGACATGCACATCTAAACATCCAAATGACTAAGAGCACTGAACTTGCTAAAGGCTAATATGAACCAATTCAGTTGATATAAATGTTGTTCCTTCAGCTTGTCAATGAACCAGATATTTCTAAATTTCCTCCTTTCCTTTGCCTAATATTCTATCCTTCTAGGGCCCTGACAATAATATCCTAAAGTCAACAGGAGATAAATTACAGAAATGAATATGTCACTCCTTATTCCCCACCCCATAATGTTAAATCAAAAGAGTGTTTATTGTCATAAGGATTCTTGTCATCTGAGATAAAGCAATAACTGGTCCTTATCATTATTTCCAAGTTTCTTCTAGATAAGGAACTCTGTCAGCCATCACAGGGCATTTGGCCTTTCTGCTTTGGCTAATTACTGATGACTTTTGCATTATTGATGCCTTAACTAAAGATAATTTTTGGTCTTTATACCATTAAGCTGATAATACTAAAATCTCAATATCAGCCTCTGGACCAAACCTATGATACATAAACTTTCAGATGGCCAACAACCAAATTTGTCATTACTTATAGGAAATGATCTTTGTCTAGGACAACCTCTCCATAGCTGTTCCCATCTCTGTAATCTTGTTCAGATTCCAATGGGAGCTGGCTTCCTGATCCTACCAGATGACACCTAGTGAGCACATGATTCTGGCTTGATTGCTTATGTTAATAATGTTCAGATTTTAAGTCAAAACAAAGACTCTTTGTGTCTTGGTTCAGTTAGTTCCCAGAATAGTCTGCTACTCTGATGATAAAATCTTTTACCAATTAGAAATATTGTCAAAATGGAGAAAGTAAAAGGTTACCACAGCTGTCTTGGTATCTGCCTTTCTAGGCATCAGCTTAGCTGGAACCAGAACTTCAGCCTTGATATTAAAAAATCAAAACTGTAGGGCCATGAGAATGTTAATATATACAAAAGTCAGTACCCTAGGAAAATCTATTGCACATTAAGAAAAATTGCTTTCCTCTAGCTGAAATAGTTATTCTCCTAAATAGAAGAGGCCTTAACCTTTTGTTCCTTCAACAAAGGGGCCTATGCAAGGCTTAGGAAAGCAATGCATTTTTATATTAACAAATTTTATACTAATCATATGAAATATTAAGAGCTCATGGCCCTAATTAAAGAGAAATTGCTAAAGAGATGAGATGAAACATAATATGACTCTCTATTTAGTCACAATAGTTAACTATCCTCCTATCATCCTTAGCTGAGCCTTTAAGCATCTTACTGTTGGCTCTGACTTGTGGACCAACTTTGTATCATTAATGCTTTCATCGGGCTTATTTAAAAATATCTCATGATCTCACTAATGAATTTAAATAAAGAAAGTCCATAAACCAGAAAGAAATATCTCCAAAATTTGAAATGATAAACTATTCAAGGAGAGAATGAAGAGATCAGGCAAATACCATGACATCCTGTCCAAATTACTTAGTCAAGAACTAAGCTTTAATTCCTGCCTCTTGAAACTGGACAAACAGTTTCTGAAAGAGTCACAAACAAAGGAAATCAATCTCCAATTCCCCCAACAGCAAGGATGAGGTGGCCCAGTACATACAGTACTAGATCTGAGACATAATGCTAAAGGCATTAACCAAATAAGTAAAAAAAACAAAAAAAAAACCAAAAAAAAACCCCTGGAACTTGTCCAGACTTGTCCAAAAATAAAAAAAACTGTAGCCTTAACCATCTCCTGACTAGACCTAGCCAATTAGAATGTATTAATATAACTGCCGTTTGTTTATGCCAATTATATCTGAAATGACCTAATTGCCCCAATGAACTCCCACCTAGGTATGCTTAAAAGGAGCCCACATGTCCCTCTAAGGATCATTATAATCTTGTTTTTGTGGAGGATGGGCAGCCCCAGCATGCTGAAAAATAAATGTTGTTGCTGATTACATCATGACTGGTAGTCTTTATGGGACATTTTACAGACCATAACATAATCTTCTAATTATGTGGGAAGACCAGAACTTGTCCTATGACTATATGCTCTCTAAGATTGACTTGGGCGCAGCTTCATGCTACAAGAATCCCACATGCATGATTATGATAAAACTCCATGAAGAATATCAGGAGGCCTATGACAGGTATCTGGAGGAGGTGTAGACCCTGCCAACATATCTCTGAAAGACTTGTTATGCAGCCCCTAACCTCTTCCAGGAGCTGATGAACTGTCTTCAGTGGCTGCCTACACTAACAGTGTCTTCTCACATTTTTGACGTGATTTTTTTCCCAAGCCACCCCAACAGCTGTTCTTGGAAGTAAAGCCATCATCTTTTCCATCAGTGTCATCTCCTGTTCAGCTTAGATGAAGATAATTCCAAGAATGTAGAGTTGAAGTAAATGCCAAGGCAAAAAACAAACAGAGAGAGAGAGAAAGAGAGAGAGAGAGAGAGAGAGAGAGAGAGAGAGAGAGAGAGAGATTTCTCATAAAGGAAAATTCAAAGTTTTAATAATACATGCATTGAGGAAGGTGTTTACTATGGTATATTGGCCCCACTGGTGAGGATGCAGCAATCTTTATAGATTGGATCTTTGGGACTTCATATCCCCCCAAAAGAGCCTGTGGCCCTTAGACCAGACCCAATGATAGGTCCTGAATCCAAATAAATATTTCAGTAGAAGACATTTGAAACACTAATTCTACTTGGTATTTAATGAAAACTCATAGCCAAATATTGGGGAAAAGCTAGAATATCAGAGAGAAAAAACAGACCATAGTCAATTTTAACCCAGCCAACTTCTCAGAATAAACACTATCTTATAGCTGAATCAAAATACAGAAAAATACAAACTTGTATTTTTATAAACATTATTACCTTCCAACCCTTAGAACTGCCTTTTCCTCAGCCTGGCTGGTCACTTATACAGAATACCATGTCTGCCTATGCATGCCTGCCCTAAATACCTTCTTTGCCCAGATGTTTTACTTCCAGGTTCAATTCTTCACCATAATTTCAGAGTTAGGATTAAAGTGTGAGTTGCTACTGTTTGGCCTTGAGCTCACAGAAATACAGAAAGATCTCTGTCTCCTGAGTTATAGGATTTAAGATATAGGTTACCATTTGGTCATTCCCGTGCTGGGATTAAAAGCATGAGTTACCACTCTTTGACTGTCATTGCTTGACTGTGGGTGATTCTGACCTCTGATATTACAGGCTTATTTTTTATTAAATATAAAATATGTCACCACAAACATTTCTGTCTGATTAGTTCAGATACAGAGGTTCCATAGCTATATAGTTTTAAATGTCAACACACCACATCCTAAAATTATCCAGGAAGGAAGTAAATGAATTGTTGACATGTGTGGAGGAGAATGTCTTGATTATTAATTAAGGTGGGAAGATTCACCCAGAATTTGTATAAACTCATTTCATGGCTGTGGGGTCTAAACTGTATAAGAATAATAATAAAAAACAAGCTATCAGCAATCAAGTGGGAAGCATGGGTGTGTTAATTTCTTTCTACTTTTGAGTATGGATGTGATAGGAATATCTGTTTAACTTGATGCCTTGACTACCCTGAAATGACAGGCTGAAATCTGGAACTGTGAGCTAAGTAACCCTTTTTTCTTCTATTGTTTTATGTCAAGATATTTGTCATGGCAGCATAAATAATACTAGGACAGGAACCTAGGGACCCCGTGAGGTAAAATCTGGAAGTCTGAACTCTGATAAATAATCACTTATCTAGAACTGACCTAAGGTCAGATGGCTATGAAGCATTTGTCAGAACAGGTACTTAGAGAAAGGAATAAAAGGGGGCTCTAAGGGTTGGAAAATAGTAATGTTTATAAAAATACAAGTTTGTATTTTTTCTCTGTTTTTATTTAGCTATAAGATTAATTTGGGCCAACTGATTTATTTAGTTCTAAAGGAAACCATGGAAAGACCATTTGTAATGATTTTGATTATTACCCCACTATTTGGAGATAGTATTTTTTTCAACTTCTAAGCTCTCATAAGTCTAAGCCACCATAAATGATAATTGGAAATCTGGTGCATGGAATTCTCACCAATTTTGTTCCAGTAGGTTCTAATTGTAGAGGGAAGGATCATGAGTTCCTAACCAAGATCTCTTACTGTGTGGAAAGCAAATGACATCTTCTAGAGCATACTTAGCCTATGTGTTCATCTTATTTGTTGTGAGCATTAGACTGAATTTGGTCATCTTCTCACTCTGCTGTTGTGTTTTTTGGATAAAGGGTATATTAGAAGCCAGATATTGATATTGGCCCAATCTCCAGTGGTCAGTATTTAAGGTAGCATAGATACCAATATCCCTCCAAGTTCATATAAGACCCATTGTAAACAAACCTGGAAACTAATAGCTTACTTAAGATCAGCAAGTTGGTTAATAAGTAGAATAAGAAGGTGAGTAGTTGTCACCATGCTGATAGCTCCAGGGAAAGAAAAATGACCATTTTCCCTTCATAGTTAGAGAATACAAAGGCTAACTGAGCTCTAAGGTTGGATGCCTAAGTAAAGAATGCCTGTGATATAGCCAGTCTGTAAAGGTGTAGACAAGGGGTGGTAATTGAAGGAAGACATGCCCTGAGAATAAGGAAGGAAGTCTATGTAAAAAGGCAGGTGATGAGAGTCACGAGATATTAACCTGTATAGTCAGACATTGTTGTGGTTCTCATGTAGTATCTTTATGTTTACATGTTATGTAAAAGAGACATTTTAGATCTTCTGTGGTTCACAGATATAATTATCTTCTAGAATTAGGGCATCATTGAAGAAAATTTGGTGTCCAAAATCTGAGATGTGTATGATGAATCCAGGAGTCAACTCTGGAGAGATATTGCAGAAGGGATAAAAATAACAACTCTCCAGAATCCATGTATAATAAGCCAGGAGTCAAATTTACCAGGTCTCTTAAGTTTTTTATTTATTCTTAAGTTTGAGAATTTAATACATGTATACAGTGAAATATGATCATATCTATACCCCAGTTCTTCCTTTTAGTTTCCTTGTGTTTCCTCAACATGCTTCATCTCATTTCATACCTTTTTGTTGTTTTTCAATATCTCACAAATATTGGTCAATGCTTCTCATATATACATAGCTATGGGGTTATCCATTAAAACATGGGAAATCTACCAGTGACTACATTATCAAAAAAGAATGATTCTCTCTTCCCCAGAAAATTAGTATACTAGCAATAGCTTCTTGGTAGACAATAGAACCTAGAGATAATATATCCCATATATGTGGGAATTTTATCTATTAAGAAGTCCTTAGTGAAGCTAAGGAGATGGCTGAAAGATGAAAACATATATCTCCATTCATAGAATCTGAGTTGGGTTCAAATACCCATACTGGGCGGCTTACAACTTCCTATAATCCAGTTTAAGGTGGATCCAAGATCTCTGGCCTGTGGACACCTATATTCACACACACACATACACACACACACACACACACACACACACACACACACACACACAGAGAGAGAGAGAGAGAGAGAGGGGGGGGGGAGAAACAGAGAGACCAAGATGAGACTGTTACATATGTTTTAATAAATCTTTTTTTGTAAAAAATAAAAAAAGAATTAGTTGATTATAAAGAACTTTCTGTGTAGCATCTCATGGGTTTGATTTGGACCAGGACCAAATGGAAGAAAGAAGTTTATTGAGAGTAACTCTTTGAGTCAGTTTCCTCAGGTATCTCTTTAACAGATCACTATTTTCTCAGAGGATCGAGGCCTTTGGGTACAACAGAGATTAAATTATATTCTACTTTGTATCACTAATGTCTTAAAGCCTGGTTTAATATCATTTGGATTCTATGGCCATTCAACTCTGGAAATTAATTAATGAAATAAGGCTAAGCTCACCTCATAGACCTTCTCTGTCCTGTGGGGGAATGCCTTAATCCATCTGGTTAAGGTGGTCAGCTACACTAGGCATAATTAGATTCTCCAGTTTTTGAGCATGTGGGTCAAATCTGTTTGCCAGTCTTTTATGCATAAGATCCTATCTTTTGAACCCCACGGGGAGTGAGCCAATGGGTCTAAGGATCGTTCTTCTGGCATAGCTCCCACACCTTCATTATCTAGGTGGTGGTATTAACTTCTATGAACATTTTTTTCTCATGCTATAGACTCTATTCCTGCCCAAATAAAAGGCCTAATGGAAAGTCCTTAAATTTCTGTTTATCTGGATCAGGCAAGAACTACCTCATAGCATCATTCCTATGCAACCCCAATGATAGGTAATGAGATCTTCCTTTTGTCATATGTTTACTAGTTCTTCATAGTGTAGTAGAGTCCTACCCAATAAGGATGCTCCAAAAATAAAGGAGCCAGGGGTCACAGGACACAGTCATAGCTATGTTTGCTGGGTTATTATTGTTTTTATGGAATTTTTATCCCATCTATTTTTCTTTAAATTTCTAATTTAATGACTAAGGCTCTAGTCATTGCTATTATTTTAGTCAAAATAAGTATTGATCCATGGAGGGAAGGCTTTGTGTATGAACGCATTAGTAAAATTGCTATAACACATTGGCTAAGGAGATCTCATGCTTCATGAAGGAGTGCCAGTCTCTCAAAAGGACAACCAGGATTTCTCAGGACAGTCATTTTGAGTCTTTTCCAGTGATATAAGATTATAAAACTATTTGTTTACTGATACATTTAGGCCTTTTTTGTTCCTCTAGAAGAACAGTGTCAGTGTTTATGGTGAGATGGGATTTTAATTGAATAGCTAGTTTCTACAGGAATAAAGCCAGATATTTTAGGATACTATTGGCAGTTAATTATAGCTTTCATTTGATTTTAATAGCCTTGTCCTTTTGTGTAGGGATAGTACAATTTCATAATTTTCCATAGTACAATTTAATAATAAAGGTCAACTTAGCTATCTCTGGAATCACCAAAGCACCTATAGCTATGGATATGAGGCATACCAGCCAGTCCTTTGGAAAGAGGTCCACTTATTGGCTTAAAAAAACCTATAGGTTGTTAAATATTGCAGACTGAGTAAATACTGACAAAACTAACTTTTAGTTACATATAAATTAAAATCATGGCCAGTTGAGAGGTCCAAATCTGAGGCTCTAAGAATTGACTAATTAAGATCTTGGAAGGCCTTAAGGTTTTCTGGTCCCCAAATCAAGGTTTGTATCTTTCTTACCTGTACATTTTATATTAGCTGATACAGAGACCAGGTAATTTTTTTATATCCTGAGAATTAGATCCTGCAGATGTCCCATAAGTCCTAAGTTTCCTTCAAGTTGTCCAAATGCTTTTAGTAGAGGTAGAAGAAGAAACTGGTAGAAACTGGCCTTACTTTTCTTAGGTTATCACCAATTATGTTGACTGACAACATAATTAAGCCTTATTCTTGGTTACCTTATATTCCTTATCATCCAAAATATTAAAGAGAACCTTGGTTGCTTCTTAACAATCTTTTTTGTATGGTCGCAAAGGAAGAAGATTTTCATATATTGCAAAACTTAACCTTGAGGTCTCAAGAAGTCAAAAAACATTCCAGTGAAGGCCTGGCCAATAAATGGGAAAAATTTTAAATCCTTTGTATAGTTCTGTTCGAGTGAGCATGGTAACATGAGAGGTTTGGTCTTCAAAGGCTAACAGGTATTGGAACTAATAGGAATTAGAGTGTAGAAGGATATAAAAACAGGTATCCTTGAAAAGAAGGAGAATAAAATATTTGTAAACCTCTGAGATTTGGGGCAAAAAAGTATATAGGTTAGAAACCAAAGGTGATGTAAAAATACAGCTACTCAATAAGTTTGAGATTTTTGAACCACTTTCTATTAGGATTTGTGATCTCAAATTAGGGGTGTTAGGAAGGCTATTACAAAAAAACCAATCAACCCTATTGTTTTAAGATGGCTATAAACTCTGTTATTTTTCAAGTTTCAGATGATATTGTTTGTGGGAAAAAGAAAAGTATTTTTAGTAGATTTGGTTAAGGAAACTTGTAGCAGATTGTTCCTCCAATATGTCTCTAGATGGTCTATACTATTGAATCAACTTTAGTCTCTATTAAAGAAAGAATATGTTCTTTGTTTTTTGGCTGTGAGGACAGATATCCCCAGGTGTAAAATGAGGGCTCATCATAGAATAAAAGCAAGGCACTCTGATACTATCTGGAAGGCTTGTGAAAAAAGAACTTCCAAAACAGCAGTGGTCCTTAATTGCCATCCAAGTATCATTGTTTATCCAACATGTTGAGGTCTCCAAGGGCTACAGCTTCTTCAATGGTCTTCAGACCTTTGTTTGGGGACTCTGAGCATCTCATATGGTGTCAAGGATCAGCCTCTCTCCAATACCCATTCAATCCCAGAATTTCCACTATAACTGAGGCTTCACCTTTACCAATGGCCTTCCTTGGCTTTAATGGTGCCAATGTTTAGCTTCTGCCTGTGACCCCTAAAGAATCCTGAAGCTGTCATGCCACCAAAGTCAGTAATACATGGGAAATTCTAATACATTACTAAATTTAGCTACCAGTATAAAATTCAGCTTTGGGACCCTTTGGAACACAGTCTTATGACAAGTGGCTTTATTTACATATCTACTGTAGCCTGTTAGTCATATTCTTCTTGATCTAGGATAGGTTTGTATTCTGTTATCCTGAGGCTTGCCCAAGTATAGTCTGAAATATAGTGGGTTTATTGGTAATTAAGACAGGGACAAGGTGACTGGTTTCACTTCCTATTTGAAATGCCTAACTTCCAAATCTATGAGAGAGTATAAACTCAGAATTACTCAGGGTCTTGGTGGCTCTAAGGATTGCAGAGTGCCCAATAACAATGTAGTCTTTGAAAAATATCATTGTTCTTTTTAGTTTCTTTTAAGTCTTGATTGTAGAACATGGTGCTCTTGAGTACATGTTTTAGGGTTTTGTCAGGTCCAGAGGAACCTTTTGTATTTTCACCTGATTTGAGGGGAAAACTAAGTCATAATCATGAGTCTGTCTCTTGACTCACAATTTGACTAACATATTCCTGAATTTCTATAAATATTTGTCACTCCTATTGGTTTAATAAAATGCTGAATGATCAAGTAGCTATACAGGAAGTAGAGGCAGGGCAACCAAACTATTAAAATTCTGAGAAGCAGAAGAGCAAAGAAGGAGATGCAGCCAGACTCAGAAGAAAAATGACAAGGCTACACTGTGCAAAAAGGTACAAAGCCCAATGGCTAAACATAAATAGAAATATGGGTTAACTTAAAGTATAAGAGTTAGCAAGTAATAAGCTTGAGCCAAAGACCAATCAGCTTATAATTAATAAAAGCCTTTGTGTGATTATTTGAGACTGCAGGTCTAAACCTTGGAGCTAGGCAGGAGCAGAAACTTCTTACTAGACTGAATCTCTGTAAGAAAGTTATTTTGATCAATAAATTACTTGAGAAAACTTGTAGATATTTAAGGATTCAATGTGGGTCTTTTTGAAAACTTTTAAGATACATGAGAAAGGTTTTTTTTTTCAGTCTGACAAGTTTCTGTACCCCATTATTGGATTTCTTCACTGGTGCAATAAATCAGATGAGGCCAAATTAATATGTCCATGTTTATTCTGAGCAAAACATTCCTGGGTGGTCCCAGGAAAGAGGAAAAACCACAAGGAAAAAACAAGAGAAGTGTAAAAGCCAAATTTTAAATACCCTCTAGGGGTGCAGCAACTGTTTGGTAGGCTTTGGGGGGACAGGGTCCAGAGAGGACAATTACAGGGGAGATCCTTCAATACCATTTTGACAAGCTCAGTTGTAATCCTACTCATTGTCACTTACTAAAAATGCCTGCCCACCAGGAGGATAATAATCTTACACTCTCATCAATTTTAGTAAGCCTCTGTTACAATGTGGTTTCTGGCCTGGACTAGTCCCATAGTTCATATCTATATGCCACTGCTTATCTGGACTACCAATCCCAAAGTCTCAATGAAACACAGAGACACATATTAACTTCATGCTGTTTGGCTTATGGCTTAGGCACATTGCTAGCTAGCTTCTTCATTGTAACTCAATCCATTTTCATTAATCTGTCCAGCCATGTGGCCCATGGCTCACCTGTTCCTTACATGTTGCTTCTTTGGGTGTCTGGCTTGATCTGTGTCTGACTCCACCCTGCTTCTCCTAGTTATGCTTCTGTTTCTGACTACAGAGGGTGAAAACAGCTCCATTATTTAAAGGTTGATATTCAAAGCATACAGAAAGACATTCCCACATCAAGCCTCCCTCTTGAATCATCTTATATATCTTGTTCCCATAAATCTCTAAAACCTGTGGTCTTTTCTGTGTCTGTTTGGATTATTCTTACCCTTCTGTGCTGATCATAGCACTGGGCCTCAAAAAATCTTTACATATTTTTCAAGATTCTCTTAGAACTCACTCATCCATTTTAATGTGTCTTAATTTTTTTTAAAAAAAAAGCATAGATCCGCTCTTCCATCAGACCCCAGGTGTGCCTTTATCAAGAACAAAACGGGTAGGCTTATGAGCATTTAGAGTTTGGGCTCTCTTGCCTAAGTTGGGCAGAAAAGTAACATTATAGGTATTTCTACCCTAGATGGAGGCTTTTTTAAATTGTGTTTTTCTTCAGGAAGTATTTCTAAAGGTTTTGTGGGTTTAGCCACAGCATGGCTTGGATTTATGAGTCTTTGTGGCATTTTTGTGTAAACTAGATTTATCTCTAGAACCAAAGAAACTCATACACAAGGAATTTTAGACATTTTTTTTTGCTCCTGGTAAAAGAAATCTAATTGCTATATAGTATGATGATTACTATTTTCTTATAGGGACCATCTTTCTTGATCTCTCAGCTGGTATTCTGACCAAGTCTGCTGTCAGGAAAACATTATCCAATTTTTCTTCAGTATTTGTGGGTCAAACTCATTCCAGTTTTAAAAGGTGTTTCCCTGACAAGAAGAAACACAGGTGGTCATTGACTTTGAGTTTACCCATTTTTAAAATAGCAAAGGGGGAAAGGTGGCCATAACTTCTGAAATAGCCTCCACTTTCTATCTGTATTAAAGGGCTTTCGGTCTGAGAAGCCATTATACTCATATTATTAGCAATCTGCCCAAGGTCAGCATTCCTGGTCCTTATGCTTAGGTTTTGTTTTGTTTTTTAATTTTGTCCAGATAAAAATGTCTTTAAGTTTTCCCAGATGGGAAAAAAGCTGCCTATAAATGAATTCTCAGAGTTTTATCCCAAGCTCAGAGAGACATTTGATCCAAGCTACATAACATAGTCAGGCAATTTGGAATTCTGTGGGATCCTCAATGAAGCCCCAAAGTTGTAATCATCCTCGTTTGTGAACTCAGGATATTGTCTTGAGTGAAAAAAGATAAAGTCCATACATTAGAAAGAAAGAAACATGCATATAGGAAGAAAGAGAAAAAGAAACTCTGGTATGAGGGAATCTGGATGGGTACCAAGAAAAGATGCTACCCAACCAACAAGGTGTGATAAAGATGACATGTCTCCTTTTTCTGCACAAAATGACTAATATCTTCTCAGTGCTGAAGTTCTGTCATAAACTAATCCAATCACCTAAATATAATTAATCAAAGTGGCTTGAATACATATAAGATGTCATAAGTGTTTGACCAGATGAAAAATCGTCATTGGAACCAGTTCCTTACTGCTTAAGTTCTGGGTGTCTTATGTTGCAAATAGAGTACATTTTTTTTAAAAAAATCTCAAATGATGTTTGAAGTAAGTGTTCACATGTGGATTGACCAGCAGCAGAGTGGAGTCATGCCAGATTTATATATATCCAAAGGCAGCTGAAAGACAAAAGTAAATAGAGAAAACAAGAGAATGTGAACATGACATGCGACATGATCAAAAGCTGTAACCTTGTAGCTCAGGGGGAGAGAAAGGAAAAGGTGAGGAGTCTATCTGAAAATTTGTCTGAAAACTGTTAAGAGTGAATGGAAGTCTGAGATCAGAAACAGCTAAAAATGAAAGAGGAAGAAACCACACAGCAAGGTGCTGATGAAATACCCTTATCTGATCAGTTGTTACTGGAGAAGGAAAGGATGTTCTTTTGTGAGTTCTTCATCTCACCAACAAAAAAAATTTAAAACAGACTCAAAAGAAAGTAGAGGGATCACTTTGTTGGTGCTTGAAGGAAAAGCAACAGGGCAGAAAAACTCAAAATCTTGGCAAATCCTGGATAGTGAGAAACATGTAAGAGGATTAGATAGCTGTACTATTCGAGTTAGGGTCCAACATAGCTGTTCACCAGGCCACCATGTACAGCAATAGAGGTCAGGGAGAAATTGTATGGCAGAGGAAGGGTGAGTTTCCAAGAAAGAGAAAGCATGGAGTTCCAGGAAAAACATGCTTAGGCTTTTGGCTGCTATCTGGAAATAAAAAAAAAGAAAAGAATGAAAGTTAAAGAAGTTACACTTAAAGTTAGAATGCAAAAAAATCATTGCATGATAGAATCTCTGCAGGCAGCTGTATTGTGGATAGGGTTTGGGAAGTATAATTACATTATTTTGTTGAGGGATAATTTTTCCTCCCATCTCCTTAGCATGTCTTCAAGTGAATCAGCTTTTCTGTAGTTGACAGGTCCAACTGGATTAACTTTTAAAAGAGGTAACAATAACATGTAATGTTCTGATCTTTAAGATAAATTAAATGTCTTTTGTCTACCTGGAACCAAAGGCAGGACTTAGATTCCCTTTCTCTGACCTGGAAGGAAATAGCTTTTCCCTTTAAGCCTGATCTTGTAAGGGCTGAGAAATTCACCGCAAAAAGGACTCCAAGACACGCTGTCTCTTGCAACAAGCAAGGGGTTTATTTTCCAAGCATGAGTGGGGTTCGCTGAATGCACAGGAACAGGGATCCCCGAGCTGAAATTGAACAAAGCTTTTATAGGTCAGGGGGGTTGCTATGTGCAGGAATGCAGGTAGGTCATGGGGGTTGCTATTCCATGCAGGAATGCAGGAGGCAGATAGCATATAACTCTAAAGCCCCTACTTGGTGATTATGCAGAGTCTAACAACATTTTCTCTAACATTTCCCACTTCTTGTGCAAATATCTAATCTTAGAGATTTTCTTGGCTATTTAAGACCGTATATTGTTGCCTAATAAGCATTAGTTTGACATTTCCAATTTGTTCTTACAGAAAGCTTATTACTCTATTTAGAACACATGGTCCCATAGTCCCTATTAAAAGCAACAAAATTAATGGCCCAGCTAGAGCAGACAGCAGTGTAGTGAGCCAAGGAGACTTAGCAAACCAAGATTCAAATCACCCCTGTCGCACCTCCTGTTCTTTCTGTCTCTCACAGAGGCGCTCTCTGAGTTTGGTCATAGATTCTTTAACCACTCACGAATGGTCTGCATAAAAGCAACATTCTTCCTTTAAAGCCGCACACAGGCCTCCCTCTTTCTTGAACAGTAAGTTTAGCCCACGTCTGTTTTGGAGTACCATTCATGACAAGGAGGTTAAAGAGTCCTACAGAGCTGTCACTGATGTCTCTATGGTTTTTAAATCTTGGTCAATGGCAACCTGCAACTGAGTCACCTGCTGCAACCCTTGAACTATTGCTGTGGTCCCAGTCTCTACCCCAGCAGCAACACCTATTCCCATAAGTATGGCTAAAGTTAATGATACAGGCTCTCTCTGAGATCTAGTTCTGCCCTCTATCCTGTTTTCAAATTCTTCACCCTGATGATACACCATGCTGGGAAATACTTTTACCACAACACAAAAATGAGCCGAGTTGTTGAATACCTGGGTAGAAACACAAGGGGTAAGTCTAGTATTACATGTTCATGTGTCCCTTGAGGTGCGGCCAGGTACTGAGTGTCTCCTGTGGAGTTTACAGGGAAGACTTGTAAGCACGGAGTTTTTCTGATTAGTTCTGGGGCATTTCCTAGGAACATCCCCTGCCTAGAAACTTCAGGGAGAGTAAGTCTGTGATTACCATTACAGTCACAGGAAGAACTAGTGGTTACATTATAAGTTTCATTAACTGCTATTCCTTCATAATATGGTGGGGAGGCCGTCAAACAAAGCCAGCAAGACTGGCTTAAAGCACTCTGGGTGTGGTTAAAAACTGAGTGTGCTCCTAAGACATGGTCATATAAATTATTTGTATCAGGAGCCTATGGATCCCAGCCAGACAGGTGTTAAGTTGGAGCCAACTGTTTGGGCAGAAGGCACCAGGGTAGTCCCCAAGACATGAGTAGGGGGCTGAGGTTTAACAGGAGGCTGGGGATTGCTTGGTTTGAGTACAGGGTTTGGTTCTATTGCAATGGCTGATTTTGCAAACTGTTCCTGTAGTTTCAGGACAAACAATATACCTAGGTCGCTACTGCCTGAATAATGATATAATCTTAAACCCCAGCTCTTATCTAATTCCCATCCTGAGGCCCACTTGCCCTGGTGAGTGAAACTTATCCTGCCTGTCTGGTTTTCTGGTTTCTTGGAGACCTTAATCAAGTCTAGGGGTCCAATGGCAACCCGTTGGTGTCGCATGAATAAATGAGACTCAGGGATAGATCTCTGAAGAAGTTGGAGATATTAGAGAGAATAAACACCACAATCAGATCTTACCCAGCTATCTTCCAGCTTCCTCAGCCTTGCTTCCCTTGGAATGGCTTCTTTTTCTGTGTTTCTATCCTGTCTTAAGTACCCTTTTGGTAAATTAAGGTGTGGTCCCACCACTGCCTGCTTGGGAGTCTGGAATTCCTTGTATTATCTAAAGTGACCTGACTCAGTTGGGATTAACGGTGTAGGTCACCACTCCCAGGATACTCCCTGTGCTGGGATTAAAGGTTTGAATCACCACTCTCTGATTCTCCTAGACTGACTGTGGTTAGAGCTCTGGAACTTCTGGAGCTTTTATTAACTCCCCACATAGACTGTGGGTAGATTCCCTCTGATATCTTCAAAACTTCTGAAGCTTTTATTGAATCCCCACACATTAGTTCCCCATATAGGAGGTCTCATGTCCCCACTTGGTGCAATAATAGCTTTCTGGACACCTGGTGGTCCATGCTCCCCCTGGGCATATGTACCAATCATTGTACCTGCATCATGGCCAGGGGAACTGCCTAGTTTTAGTTGTCTGGGTCCAGGACCCTTCAGCTAATTTGCACAAATCAAAAGTTAAATCAGGGAACCAGGATACTTTAAGTCCAGTCTGGGAGGCCAGAACAAGGGTAGTCCCAGTTTCTGGCTTGGAAATTGTCCAGGTACCGTTGAGTGGTATGTGGGAATTACTCTCCCCCAGAGGGAGGAGGGCTCCCAGCCACATGACGAACCTGTAACTTGAGAGGATTTTCAGTCTTTTCCAGTTTCCAATGGGACTCCAGGGGTGAGGCTGCTGACTTGAGGTAAGATGCATGGATCCAAGATGCAATGCCATCGACTTTGACTGCAGTGGGGGTGGTTAAGAGTACCTGATATGGTCCTTTCCAATGAGGTTTGAGGGTCTGTACTTGGTGGCAATGAACATAGACTAAGGACCCCCCCCCCATATCGATGTGGCGTTCCTCCATCCCCTAGTTGATAGGAGGAGAAAAGTTGTTGCTATAAGAATCTCTGGGCTCTCTCTTTCTAAAGCCCGCACTCTGTCAAGCAAGGGGGTGTGTAAGGAGTCATTAGCTTCTAGAATAGGGGGCAAATCACTTACTGGAGGGGTGTCCCATACAAAATTTCATAGGGGGTTAGGTTACATATAAGAGAAGAGGGGGTATTCCTGGATCTAAATAGAGCATAAGGTAGGAGCATGGTTCAATCTTTTAAGCCAGCCTCCATAGTCAATTTGGTTAGGGTCTCTTTTATTGTCCTATTCATTCTTTCTACCTGTCCTGAGCTTTGGGGTCTTTATACACAGCGTAACTTCCAATCAATCCCCAGTACCCTGGCCACACCCTGACTTACCTGGGCCAAAAACACCAGTCCATTTTTGGACTCTATTACCTTTGGCAGGCCAAATCAAGATAAAAAAAATTTTATGATCTTCTTGACGACAACTTGGACAGTTTCTCTTTTGGTGGGGAAGGCTTCTACCCATCCTGAAAAGGTATCTACAAAAACTAGCAAATATTTAAGTCCATTTCTTGCAGGTTTTACTTCAGTAAAGTTGACTTCCCAGTATTCCCAGGTCATGTCTCCCTTAGTCTTTTTCCTTTGGGTATTTTGGAAGGATAGGCATTAACAATTTGACATGCCCGGCATTCCTTTGTCACATGGTGTGCCAGTTCATTTCTATTAGAGGCTGACAGCAGATATAGTTCACTCTGATCTTGTAGGAGCTGCTTCTGTGACCCCAAATGGGTGAACTGATGAACCTGTTGTAAATAGGTTAGGGCTTCTGATTCTCCTAGTGACGTAACCTCCGGTGGCATCTTGAGGAGCTGTTGGTTCTCTTTGTTTACTAGGAGAAGTTCTTTTGGGTCTCTTAATGCCACTGCTGCTTTTGCCTCTTACCTGTCTGCTTGCCTATTACTCAGCACTACTGGGTCTGAGCCTTTTTGATGGTCTGCACAGTGAACAATGGCCAGCTCTTTGGGAAGCATGACTGCAGCTAAAAGTCCAAGGATCTCTTCCTTGTGTTTGATTTCTCTGCCAGCTGATGTCAGCAGGCCCCTCCGTTTGATAAATAGCTCTGTGAACATGGGCTGTGGCAAAGGCATAACAGCTATCAGTGTAGATAGATGCTCATTTGTCCTTTTCTCGTTCCAGGGTCTTAGTGAGGGCTATTAGCTCAGGCTGCTGGGCAGAGTTCCCTTCTGGAAGTCCAGAAGACAAGATAACTTTACTTTACTCCCATTAACTACTGCTGCTCCGGCTCATCTCTTACCGCCTTGAGGAAGCTGCTCCCATCAGAGAACCAGGTTACCTCCTAATTGGGTAGCGGCTGGTCTCTCAAGTCCTGGTGGATCCTGGTATCTTCCACTAAGATCTCTTAACAGGTGTGCAGCACAGGTCCCATGGCCTCATCCAGTAGCAAAGTGGTAGGGTTTAGGGCTGAAGGGGGCCCAGAGGTCACTCTGTCTTTATCTAGGAGAATACTCTGATAGTCGGTAATTCTGGCATTTGACAGCCATCTATCGAGGGGCTGGCAGATTACACTCTCTAATGTGTTTGGAGCCACAATAGTTAATTTTTGTCCCAGGGTAAGCTGGTCCATATCCTTAGCTAAGAGAGCAGCCACTGCGATTGCCTTTAGACATCGTGGCCATCTGCTAGCAACCAAGTCCAGTCATTTGGACAGATAAGCCACTGGTCTTTTCCAGGGGCCCAGGGTCTGTGTTAGTACTCCTCTGGTCACTCCCTTTCTCTCCTCTACATAGAGTGTGAATGGTTTACTCACATCTGGGAGTGCTAGGGTGGGGGCCGACAGAAGTGCCTTTCTAATTCTGTCAAAGGATTCCTGCTGCTCCTCTTCCCACTGAAAGACAGCATCCCCTTTGAGTAGAGGGTGGAGCAGTGCACCGAGGGATGCAAATCCAGGGATCCATAGCTGGCAAAACCCCGCTGTTCCCAAGAACTCAGCGTAGTTGCTTTCTGTTTGTGGGCGGAGGTATCTGGGTCACAGTTCTCTTTCTAGCCATCATTTCCCATCCCTGAGAGTATATCCCAAGAAGGTCACCTCTTTTTTTGCAAATCTGGGCCTTCTTTGCCAAGGCTCGGTACCCCAGTTTAGCTAGTTCATCCACCAATTTTCTGGTTCCGTACTCAGTTCTCTTGGGTGGTGGCTGCCAACAGTAAATCATCCACATACTATAGCAGGGTGCCTTCAGGATGCTGAATCCTGAAAGAACTTAAGTTCTTATGGAGAGATTCATCAAAGATAGTAGGAGAGTTCTTAAACCCCTGAGGCAAGCCCATCCAGGTTAGCTGGCCAGAGGATCCTGTCTCAGGATCTACCCATTCAAAAGCAAATAAAGGCTGATTGTCCTTATGAAGGGGCAGACAAAAGAAGGCATCCTTTAAATCAAGTATAGTATACCAAGTTCTTTCTGGGTTTAGAGTGCTGAGCATGTTATAAGGGTTTGGCACAGCAGGATGCATATCTTGCACCCTGCTATTGACTTCCCGCAAATCTTGTACCAGTCTATAGTTCCCAGTCCCCAGCTTTTTGACGGGCAGTAAGGGAGTGTTCCAGGCTGATTGACAAGGCTTTAGTACTCCCAAATTAAGGACTTTCTGTATATGAGACCTAATTCCTTCCTGGGCCTCTTTGCTCATATAGTATTGTTTGATTAGAACTGGAGAAGCAGAGGGCTTTAAAGTCACTACCACTGGTGGCTTGTTTACTGCCAATCCCAACCCAGCAACTTCTGCCCAGGAGTCAGGGAACTCCTCAAGCCATATCCAAGAGATAGGCCCTCGGGACTGCTCTGACTTTGCATATAGCTGATATTCCTCTTCAACTGACATGGTAAGGGCAGTTACCACAGGTTGGCTCACTAGTGGGTTCAGAAACTCCACTTCTGGTCCTTTTGGGTTAAATGTAATTCTTGTTCTTAGTTTGGTGAGCAAATCTCTTCCCATAAGGGGGCCAGGACACTCAGGAATAACTAGGAAAGAGTGCTGGACTTTCCCCTTCCCCCAGTCCATAGTTCTCTTCATAGTCTAGGCACAGTATTGGCTACTGTTGGCTCCCTGGACTAAGAACCTGTTACTGGAAAGTTGTTCTAACGGAGCCTGTAGGGCAGAGTAAACTGCTCCTGTAGCCACTTCGAAGTCAATTGGTGTCACCTCCACATCAAATGTTACCCTAAGATCAGGGAAGGGGTCTGGGCCCTGGCAATCCTAGTCATCATTTCCTAGGGCTAGCATGGCATGCCGACACCCTTGTGCTTCTTTCTTTTTAGGGCAGTCTCTAGCCCAGTGTCCTATTCCTTTAGAGTAGTCACATTGATTTGGGTCTAGAGGGCGGTAATGTGGATCCAGGTTATTCCCTCCATTTCCTTTCTTAAACATTTTTCCCTTCAGTCGTGCCTTCAGCTACTGTGGCCAGGAGTTTTGTTAATTCTCTTGTCCTTCATTTTTCCCTAACCATCTCTATTCCTTTTCTTGCTCCTTCCTCTGCTCTTTTTCTTCCTCTGTTTCCCTTTTATAAAAGACTTTTTCTGCTTCTTTTATCAAATCTCTCAAAGTCTTGCAACCCATCTAGGCATTGCAGCTTATTCCTGATATCCAGAGTCGATTGACCAATGAAGGCCATAGCAATCGAAGCCCTTTGTTCCTTGGCTTGGGGATCAAAGGGGGTGAATCTATGGTAGACTTCCATTAGCCTTTCTAAAAAGACCATGGGTGATTTGTCTGGCCCTTGAGTAACCTCCCTTACCTTGGGCAAATTGGTGGGGTGGAATGCAGCTGCTCGGAGACCCACTACCAGAGTCTGGTGATAGATGGACAGATGCTGCCTACCTGTCCCAATAAGGATGGCTCAGTGGAAAGAAATTATCAATGATATTCTGGAGTTGAGTGGGTCTCCTATCATGTCCAGGAACCAATTTCCTGGCTTCTAGGAGGATCCTATCTCGCTCTTCTGTGATGTAGAGAGTCCCCAATAGTTGCTGGCAGTCATCCCAGGAGGGCTGATGGGAGAACATGAGGGATTCTACCAGCCCAGTAAGCCTAGAGGGGTCTTCAGAAAAAGGAGGGTTGTTATTTTTCCAGTTATATAGGTTAGAGGAAGAAAAGGGCCAGTACTGAAGGGCAGGCATTTCTCTCCCTTGTCTGTTATCAATCTGGGGTCTGTAGGGCCAGAGAGGGAGAGTAACTACCACATCTTGAGGGCTCTGGGCTCATCTGCTCCATGTCCCTTGGGCCAGCCCTTGCTTAGAGGGTGCTGCCCGTGGCTCCTGTGGCTGAAAATCAAGAGAAGGGAAAGGGGTCGGTAAGGGGGGAAGAGGGGTATGGGCTACTCTGGGGGATAGGGAGGAGGTGGGATGTCTGAGTTCAGAGAGATTAAGTCAGGCTTGGAATTAGGCAAAACTGAGTGTATGGGTGCATAGAGTTTAGGTGCCAAGGGTGCCAAGGATTGCTCCTGCACCTTGGTTGGAAGGATTGCTGCAGGTCCATGTTGTTCTGAAAAGAGAAAAGGTCTCACTCATCCTCATGAGTCCTCACGTAGATCCTGCCAGACTATGATGTAGGGTTGTTGGTCAGGGTGGCCACATTGACCAGGTTGGAAGATAACAGCTTTGACCACCTGGATCAGTGGGAGGTGGAAGAACTCCTTGATGGGCCAACCCACCTTGAAGGAGGGCAATTTGGCTGAACAGAAAGTCTGCCATTTTCCCTTCTTCATGATCAATGAGAGATTGTGTGCTCTCTCTCAGACTTCAGACCAATGATTCAGAGTCAGAGAGAGAGGAGTTGAAGTTGTCTGTCTCATGCTTGCCAAGTCAAACAAAATGAAAATAGTGGACAATAACACACACAAGACAAGAAACAAGGACACAGAATGTTTCCAGGACTTACAAAACACAAAGGACACAGTTTCCACTGGCCTGAAACCACCAGATCTCTGAACTACTGGCAATAAAGTTACCGAGTCAGAGTCAACCAGATAGGACACATCCAGGTGACCCTAGAGGTCCTTCCCCTCTGAGGGGTCCCTCAAAGTTGTGGCTTGCAACTTCCTGACATGTCTGTCAGTTGCAGTCAGGGAAAGCTCAGGAGTCCCCCTGACAGCCACAGTCAGTCTGATACCCTAGGCAATCACACTCTAGAAAAGAAAGGCCTTACTTACCCTGGAAGATGGCTGTTTGAGTCTCCTATATGGGCACAGATCTTGGTGGGACCTCCAAATGTAAGGGCTGAGAAATCCACCACATAAGGAGGACTCCAAGAGACCCTGTCTCATACAAGCAAGGAGTTTATTTTCCAAGCATGCGTGGGGCTCGCTGAATGGGCAGGAACAGGGAGCCCCAAGCTGAAACTGAACAAAGCTTTTATAGGTCATGGGGGTTGCGACATGCAGGAATGCATGTATAGGTCATGGGGGTTGCTATTCCATGCAGGGATATAAGAGGCAGATAGCATATAACTCTAAAGCCCCTACTTGGTGATTATGCAGAGTTTAACAAAATTCTCTCTAACAATCTCTCTCTTTCTCTTTATGATATTCTTGTAACTGTGTTAGGGGCTCAGACTGACAGAGCAACATAGAGAAATTTTTAAAATAATCAACCATAATCCAACTTTAGAGCCAGATTTTCAATAAAGAAAAACAGTTCTAACATTATCTACATTTAAAAAAAATATGATCCCCTGCTCACTTAAGTCCAGTGACTATAGCTCAGAGATCAATTCAAAGCCCTAACCATAAATGCAGTCACAGCAACTATGAGTCTTGACTGTCTACTGTTGCAAAGAATATTTAAATTGTTTCTGTTTCAAGAATATTTAAACTGTTTCTGTTTCAGCTCCATACTTGTAACAAGACTTAATAACTTATCAAAAAACAAAGATAAAATTTTCCAGCAAAACAAGCATACACATCTTTCGTGAGAAATAGACAAAACTTTCCAATGAAGTTATGACATGTCTGTCTTTAACCTTAGTCAAGATGGCTCCTGTTCTGCCCGGTATTAGTGACCCCCAGAAAAATCCCCAGAACCACACCAACTCCATTTACTTTAGCTGCAGCTGAGTCCTCCTGACTGTCACACAGCCTTGCCAGAAGCGCCCCCTCCCTACTCAAAGCAGGGCTTTTAAAAACAAAGACCACAGGAATGCCATTATCAGGCTGGGAAGTGTGGGTCTACTTTTTATTGGTCCCAGCCCATAGAAAGTTTCTCTAATATCATTACTTCATCATCAGGTAGACAGCTGCTGGCTAATTGGTTGTCTTAGATGGGGAAAAGATATTTGCAGCTGGGGCAGAACATCCTCTGATTACCCAGCACCTTAGGAGCTTGACCTTTGGGGTTTAGAAACTTCTCAGGATGGGGAACTAGAAACTTCTCAGTTCTCAGAATAGCTCCAGGCCTCAAGATGAAGGGACTTTAGTTTTCACAGTACCTATCTGTTGTATGAGGCTTCTGGCCCAGACTTTCAGGCCTAATCTCAAGGTTTAGGCCCGCAGACCCGAAGACCCACAGACCCACAGAGACACACAGATGTTTACAATTGTTTTAGGCTGATCAGCCTCAGGCCCAGGCATATAACTTGCTAGCTCTATACCCTTCATCTAATTCATGATTCTTCCTGTTCAGCCATGGGGCTCGTTACCTTTTCTCACAGCAGCACAGTTGTCCTCTGCTTCCTGCGGCTTCTCTCTGGAGTTCTGCTCTGTGCTTCCTGTTCTCAGAGATTTTAGTCTGGGAGCCCCACCCACACTTCCTGCCTGCCTTTGGCCCATCAGCGCTTTTAATTAAACCAGTAGGTGGGACAATTATTCACCATGAAACAATACAATACCCCTACATATCCCCCTTTCTCCTTTTAAAACAAAAAGAACTCCAAATCTAATATTCTTTCCCCCCTTATGAGTCATGGGTTAGATGAAGGGTAGAGAGCTAGCAAGTTATATGCCTGGGCCTTAGGCTGATCAGCCAAAAACTAATCATGTGCATCTGTGTGTCTGTGTGTCTATGGGTCTAAACCTTGAGGCTAGGCCAGGAAAGTCTGGGCCAGAAACCTCCTACTACACCTATCCACATGATCACACTTCCCCCAAGACAAATGCAACACATAATCTCAAACATTTGAAATCAGTCAGAAACACACTCACATGGCCACATCATTCACATGTTTCCATTGTATACACAAAAGAGACTTTTTAACAGAAAA
The DNA here is from genome assembly GCA_033318265.1 of Phyllotis vaccarum. Classification (NCBI taxonomy): domain Eukaryota; kingdom Metazoa; phylum Chordata; class Mammalia; order Rodentia; family Cricetidae; genus Phyllotis; species Phyllotis vaccarum. The sequence continues at coordinate 105,403,725 of JARWLC010000005.1, forward strand.
ATTGACATTATGTCTCTCAGGAAACATTCATGCTTCTCCAGAGCTCAGAGACAGTACTGTAGAGATAACTAGAAAATAGGTAGGGAAAGAGAACCGTTCACCTGAAGTATGGCAGCAGTGGTGGCCACAAGAGGGAGAATACTGGGAGAAAGAGTAGCAGCTAGCTTCTAAGCCAAATCCAAATTAACCAAAAGGGACTTTTCTCAGTTCCCTAGCCTGTACTCCTCCTACAAACATTGTTTCAGGTGCGTATAAATTTTGGACTCACTACATAAGGATATCAAATAGGCCTATAATTTTAAAATTGCTCTAGCCATTTCAACAATGAGACAATCACACAAACACAATAAAATTCATATAGACAAGGACAAACAAGACATATGACCATGCACAGACTTCAAAGTAAGGCACAGGCCCAACATCCTGCAGTCCTTAAGGTTTATCTTTATCAGCAGATCAGTAGATGTGTACCTGGAGACCATCTGTTCTATTGTTAATATCCCCTATGCTAGGATTTCCAGCTCATGGAAGCTACCTGATAGATGCACTGTCCCCCATGGCACTACCAGAGCACAATGCATGCAGAAGGCATGCCCCTTTCATCCACTTACATGATCAGGCATGGCTATGTAAACCTGTGCCCATCTGTGCCCTTATAACTCAAAGGATCTGCATGGCTTGTTCTCTTTTCCCCTATATCCATCTTCTCTTCTCACAATCTTTCTAAATAAGGTCTAGTGTGAGTTACTAGGATAATGGTTTATTCCCCATGTGTATTAACAACACCCTTCCCAAGGAAGGAATGTTTGGAATGTCAGGTATGTGTCCCCTTAAACATTTGCACTACCATGAGTAGTGTCTGTTTACAGGCTTTTCTGGGCCCCACATAGATAGGTGGTCAAGCTATTCTGGACCCTACCTTGCTAGGTAGCCAAGTTGTTCTGATCTCCACAATATCACACCTTTTCAGAGTCTGTGTGAACTCTACAGGCACCAATTTCCCCACAGTCCTCTATTTACAGAACTGGTACAATTCCTTATATTCTCTAGTACTCTTAATATTTAATTTGTCTCTTCAGCAATTCTATCTACTATGTAGCCAGTGCCCTACACTAAATATCCCATTTAGGGTTCCTAAACTAGTAGTCATTTTTCTAATGGGGCTCCAAGTCAAACATATATTTGCAAAATGCTGCCATTTATTAAAATATCTGGGGGATCCTTTTTGTAAATGACTCTGGAATGTGCTAGGAGCCACCCATAGTCTGTTTATGCTGCTACAGCAAAATATCATAGGCCAAGTAATCCATAAACAAAGTACATTTATTTTTTTATAGTTTGGAGGCTAGAAGGCCAGTGGCAGGGCAGCAGTGTCTGCTATCTTTGGGGTTTGTGTCTAGGGAGGGTCTGATAATTTTTTGCTTCCAGGATGGGGATTTTTTTTTTCTTTTACTGTGCAGAGAAGGCAGCAGGGCCAGAAGAAAATGCTTTATCTTATTCCCTCCGGCCCTTTTATAAGATACTAATCCACTTGAGAGGGTAGAACCTGCATAGCTTAATTCCTCTTCTGAAGGGTCTGCATTTTAGTGTCACCAAATAAAAGAATTAAATTTTTACATAAATTTGGAGAGGACTCATTCAAGTCACTGAACATTCAAAAAATTTAATCTGAATTATTTGACTTACTACAAGTCTAAAACTGAGCTTTGGCTACTTTCAAACATCAATAAAACATTTATAAACACACTTTCTATAGCTACTAGAGTTTTTGAATGGAGTTACAGGAGGATATTCTATTATTTTATTTCTTTGAGAGATAGCAATACTGGTGATATAAATACAGCTAACTTCCTTCTTCCTTCCCTTCACCTCCTTCTCTGTCTCTTTTTCCCTTCTTCTCTCCAGCTCTCCAACTTATCTCTTTTTCTGTCAATGATAGTAACTGAAAGTTATAAAAACTTGTTTTGTCTTCATAGATTAAACTGATAATTGATATTCCAAAAATGGTGACTTGGCAGCTAGTCTAAAAAGATAGGAAATTTCAGCATCACTATGACTTGTCTTTGTTTACTGAATTTATGCATTGTGTGTTGGAAGTCAAGCTCATATCTTTACCTCATTCTAAAAACTGTTACATGGAATTAATTTTATATAGGACATTTTGTCCCCTCCCCAAAGAAGCACAAACCTGAAATGTTTGACACAGTTAAGGAAAAAAAGCAGAGTAGCTCAAAAGTAAGTTTACATTAGTGTCCTTGACAGAAAAGACGGGGACCTGAGCTATGAGACAAATGGGGCACAGAGGGGTGTCAGACATTTAAACCTCAAACACCCGGCTAGTGTACTCCTCACAGATGTTGTGGCTCTCAGTGAAACCTTTCCAGGAATGTGAGGCTATCAGCATGTGGAGGCTTCTGGGAGAACTGGACATTACATCATGGTCCTTCTAAAGGTTTGTTGAATTACAATCAGTACAATTCTCAAATTGAGTTATGGTGTGGTTAAGAAATGCTGTTCTCACACACACTTGAAAACCTTTGTCATTAAATAAATGTTTAATATGCATTTATTTTAATTTCTACAAAAAGTATAAAGTGATTAGGAATCTAATGTTTGACCCATGCCTCCACCAAAAAGTCTGAACATGTTGAAATGAATTCATTCCTTTCAAAATTAAAAGGTATGGTTTTTACAAATGAAACCTCTGAAATTTTTACCTAAAACCATTTGCTAAGAAAAAAAAAAAATCTGCTGTTTGCAAAGTGGTACAACCCTTGTCTTCTAGTGTGAATTTCAATTGGCTTATAAAGAACAGTTTTGTTATTTGTGTTTAAGTTTATGTTTGTATTTGTAGGAGCAGGATATGCAACACTGTCTTCTCTAGTCACCCCTCCCTCATATCCCCTGTCCCCCTAGTCACTCCCTCCCTTACATTCACTTCTCCTCTTGTCACTCACTCCCTCCCTCAAAGTCACCCCTCACAAAGTCACTACTTTACGTTCCACTCTCTTCTTACTTATATTCACCCCCTCTTCCCCTAATCACACCCTCTTCTCTTGGAGCACCTTAATGGTCAACATTGTGGGAAAAATTCTATAGCTCGGGAAACAGAGGAGGGAAAGCATATCTAGTTTTTGGCATTCAGTGGGTTTTAATTGCACTGTGTTGATCTTTGGAGCTGTAGTGCCCAAAGTACCACATACTGTTGGATGGAATAGTGAGAGTTAATGGTGGATTTTTATTTAGACTCTAAGAATTGGATCTTTTCTCTTTTATTTATTACTATTGGCCCAACATAAACTTATAAGTTCCTTTAAAAGTGTGTCTTAGTTATTTGCATTGTATATTTAAAGACACTCATTTGTGATGTCAAAATGCAAATTACCCCAAAAGATTTATTTGCAGATATTTGCAGAAAATTCAAAGGGACAAAGATCTGGCCTGAAGTAAATGAGTCTTTATTTTACCCTGGTAGAATGTGAGATGCTAATATTTAATTGCAAAAATAATATAATATATTGATTAGCATCAATATTGGAGTATAATAATTTTGACTAAGGTCTTCATGAGGAAGTTGTGTGTGTGTGTGTGTGTGTGTGTGTGTGTGTGTGTGTGTGTGTGTGTGTAAAAATTCCACATGTGTGAATGCCTATTGAAATCAGAAGGTTTTAGATCTTTTTAGACTGAAATTATAAGTGGCTGTGCTTACTGCTGTGCATGATGGGAATCAAGCAGGGGACGAATACTATGGATCTATCTTTCCAGTCAAATGGCTGAACAAAATAGATAGTGTTTCTTTAAAATTCTTTAACTTCTGCTTGATCCTTAGTTTTAGCAGGACCCAGAATTCAGAATCAAAAGTATTCTCTTACCTGATACAGGTAGTTAATTCCTAAAAGCTGTTGTTATTCAGTGATACAGCTGTAGTTCATTTGCAAAATAAAAATGAAAAGAAGCAGTAATCACATGGTCAGCTTCCACAGTGTCCAAGTTTGGTTACAATACTAGGTCTGTTCTTCAACTTTAAAAGCCTGAAAATATATTAAGGATTTATTGTCAGAGCTTTTCTTATAATCATGACACTGGTGATTAAGATTAAATTTATTATTAATAATGAGATTTTAAATTGTAATATAGGCAATGTTGTCTCCTGGGAGTGATAAGTATCATCTGCCTGCAGGAAAAGATGCAGGGGAAATAATACAATGAAAGGCTTGCTGGATAAGGCAAAGGCTCTCCTGATTCCCTATATTCCTTAAAAATTTTATTAAAATGTATTTCTCATGAAATTAAAACCAACCACTTAATGTATTAAATACAATGCTTTTAGTATATTTTATGAGTTAGGCTTACATAATTATGTGCTTTTAAAGTATTTTCCTCACTCCTGAGAGAGATGATATGTACTTTCTGGGTCTAGTCAGTAGCCAATATGATCTGTCTAAATAGATTTGCCTACACTGGCTGTTCCATACTCGGGATCATACAGTAAATAGTACTTTGTATTGGCTTCTTTCACATATTGAAATATCTTTAAGGCTTGTCTATATAACATTATATATTAAGTATCAAAACACTGTCATTTTATGATTTAATAATACTTCATTGTATATACATAGAGTTTTTCTATTAATTCACCTATACAGACTTTAGTTGCTTCTGATTTTCAACTATTATTGACATTTTTATCAGCACACATGTATGCATCTTTGTGGTACTAGGGATCAAACATAGAGCCAGACAAATGCTTAACTACTGAGCTATATATTCTACTTGCTGTGTACATAGGAATAGAATATCTGAATCAAATGTTAATCCACGATCATTGTTTAACATCTCAAACTCTTGTCCAAAATGGGATGATAATGCTACAATCTCAACAATTCCAATTTCTCTGCTTTTTCTCTAATACTTGTCATATTTTTCAGTGCCAAAGTGTATTTCAACATGACTTTGGCTGGCATTCTCTACTAATTAATGAAGTTGAGCCTCGATGTACATATGTCTTGGTTATTGGTTTGCCTTTTATTTGAGAATCTGAATATTTTATACTTTATGACAGTTTATGATTAAATTTAAAAATACTGTTACAGAATTGTTAAGGGTTCTTTATAAGTTATGGCAAAGTCTCTCAATACACATAAGTTACAAATGGTTTCTATATATCAGTGAGTTTTCATTTCAATTTTCTGTAAATAACATTTAATAATAGTGTTTTAATTCTAGTGAGAACTATACACTTATTATCTATCCTTGTGCTTTGGTATAAGCTAAAGTTGCTACTTAACAAAGTTCTTGCTATTTTTTTTTTATAAGAAGGATGGTGTAAAGATTTGGATATTTATTTTTTTATCCCAGCTGTGTGGTCCATTTTGAGTTAATCATTTAAAACCAACATTTTGAAGATGACATCTGGGATAGAGGAACAGGTTAATTATTAACCTCAAGTTTTCTGATACATAAATGTGAATATTTTATTCAAAATAAGTATTTTTATACAGAATGTTCTGATATGGTAATCCTATAACATTTTCTACCAGAACCTCCCCACCTACCTAAATCTACACTCTTTATCTCATTAATAACAGTCATCTAAATATAGAAATAATAATAGATTAAATAAATACAAGCAAATTAGAATAGGACAAAACAAGCAATCAGAAAGAAAAAATGGTTGGCAAATATAAAGTTTAAGTACAGATGCAGAGACATACACATGCATGCATACACATAGAAATTCTATACAAACATAAAACTGGAGCTCATAATATATAAACAAAAGACCTATAAGATAAATAAAATGGCCAGACAAAGGATATGTGATAAAAACCTCAAAAATACCATTGAATTTATTTTGTGTTAGCTATCTACTGCTAAGCATTAGTCTGACACTTAAGAGTGGTTTGCATACCTAGTGAGATTGCACTGAAGAAAATTAATTCTTTCTTTGTGAACAGGAATCATTTGTAAGTAGCTTTTGCATTAAAGATTGGGGCATATCTTTACTTGCCCTCTCAGCACTGGGACTCTATCTGGCTTAAACTTGTACAGGACTTGTATATGCTGCCATAGTCTCTGTGAGTTCATGTGTTTTTCAGACCTGTTGTGTTTAGAAGGCTTTATTGTAGTTATGTAATGTATATTTAATAAAAATAGTTTGAAATATCTGAGGACAGAGCCATCCCCAGACCAGGCAGTCAGAGTCACACCTTTAATACTAGTTGTAGAAAAGCCAAACCAGGACATGAGATAGCTAGGCCGAGAGGGAGAGAACTGAGTTCAGCTTTCCCAGCCAATTCCTTTTTAGTAGAGGACGGAGAGTTTGGGGTCAGAGTATTCAATTTATGAAGACAGGCTTTGTGAGAATTGGCTGTGATTTGATTCTCTATATTTCTGATATTTAGCATTTCCTCAATATCAGGCTCCAGGTGTCTATTATAATATCAAATAGAATTTGTACACTATCAGAATCTAAAATTTAAAACACAAATTCACCAAAAAAAAGCCACTTACCTGTAACTATTGGCTTGAGCTATATATGACCAGAGCTACTACCTGGCTGGCTAGATTTTCTATTTGGAGTTAACATCCAGCTAGCCCTGCCTTTTAGGAAGTTTTTGGTATACATGTTTCTTCTCCATGATTATCTGGGTAAGTTTTTCAGATAGCGCCTTTCACTCTCCCGATAGATTGGGATTTTTGTTTGTTTGTTTGTTTGTTTAGTTTGGCCCCCAACTAGGCTGCTACCACATTAGGTAGCTACCCCATTTTACAATCATCATCTGAATCATCATTGATATTATGTTTGGTAAGTCAATTGAGATTTCTTTAAAATAAACTAGTTTAAGACACAAAGATATTTTTATTCCACATTTGAAAAAACAAGAAAAATTACAAAAGAAGGAATTTGTTCTTTGTTTGTTTGACAATACTCTAGATGGTTTGAAAATAAAGCAATTAAGGGAGAGAATACTGAATATAGATAGGATTACCATAATGTTTATTATAAATATTATTTGTTTGTTCATTCTTCTTTTAACCCTAATATAGTTAGTTTATATGAGCACCAAATTCATTGATATGAGAGACCAGATACAAGTATTAGAAAACCTTATTAAAACAGATTTGGAGATATTCAGACCCAGAAAGAGGAAAATTTAAAGAAAAACCAATCTCAACATTGCATTTTTCAGGTTACAGGGAAGCAGCCTAAGGCTTTTAAAAATCCAACCTTAATATAATCAATAACCTTACAGAAATAGCCAAAAGATATAAACTGTGTAAAAGGGAAATGGACTCCTGTACCAATGTTAGATTTAAAGACATATAAGGAAGCAATAGTCACATATGGCATGCATTCTCTATTTAAAAAGCAAATGTTAAACTCATGGGCAACTTATAATATAATTACCCCTAAAGACTTGACAGATAAAATTACAGCAGTTTTAGAGGCTAGACCTCAGTTAAAATGGAAGACCTGGTAGAAAGATGAATTGAAGACCATTGAACAGCACAGTAGAGCTAGAGGTATCAAAATCTCCCAAGATCAACTTCTTGGGGATAGAGATTATACTAATGTAGAAAAGCAATCATTATTTGATGACTTCACCCTGTTTATGCCAAATGGTAGCCTTGACTAGAATGCTTGGGAATAGAATTGAAAAAGTAGGAAAGAAAATGAAATTCTTTATAAAAGTAAATCAATGGCCAAAATAAACCTTTGCAGATTTTTTTTTTTTACAAAGAATGACTTTAGCAGTAAATAGAATGACACCATATTCAGAAGCTAAAAAATAATAATTCAAACTCTGATTTTAGAAATGCTACCTCACAACGCAAAAGATAATTAGGCTATTAAAGGTAGGATCAGCACCCTTGGAGGAATGGATCTGGGAATCTTATAACAATGGTGATATTTGGGTAGGAGAGGTTTAAAGAAAATCAAAATGTCAAATGTGTAAAACAGGGTCACTTAAAAGGGGACTGTGAATAAGGCATTTCTAAAAACAAGTATTTTATTCAGAGTAACCCCCAACAGATTTTTTCTTCCTCCTGGAGTATGCAGAAAGTATAACAAAGGCAGGCATAATGCTAATGAATGTAGGTCAGCAAGGGACAGACAAGATAACTTTTTGCCTTTAGGTAATGCCATGAAATGCCTCTAGAAGTCCCTCATAAAATTCAGTTCAGTCTTATCCTGTCATTGTGGAGGAAACACCTTCCCAGAGCAAATAAAAAACCTAAAGCCTATTCTAAAAATTCCATACTGCTTTGGACAATAGAACAACTATAGAAAAAAAAGAAAAAATTGAAAAAAACAATAAAGCAAATATTTTAGCAAAGTTTTATAAATTAACAAAGATCAAAGTAGAAAATACAAACAAAAAATGTTGAATGTTGTCATTGAAGGTCTGTTAGACATAGGTATACATGGAACAATAATTTTGTCAAAATATTGGCATTCAAATCAGTCCCTTTAGGAGGTAAATGCTCAGTTTTGGGGGATTGAATTGTTATCCCAGTAAAAACAGTATAAGATGGCTCAAATTTATAGGGACAGAAGGAGATAAAAATTAAAGTCATATGTAGCTAACATTGCCATAAATCTATGGAAACAATATTTATTACAACAAAAGAATACTCAGATTAGCATTACTTCAATCTCAGACATGAACCATAACCTAACATATGTTTCTGGGTAAAATATTAAAAGGTAGTATGAAAAACAATCACCCACCATTCAGGCTGTACAAAAACAAGGTACACAGCTGCTCATCTATCAAGAGCACCATCAGCTCTGCAATAAACTTGGTTAACAAATAATCCTATGTGGGTTTAGCATGGCCTTTAAAAAAATTTCAGGTCTTAGAATATTTGGTACAGGAGCAGTTAACTACTTAGCATATTGGAGAATTGACCAGCCTTTGGAATTCTCCTGTGTTTGTTATAAAAAAAATCTGAAAAGAAAATGGTATCAGATCTTATAGTAGGTTACAGGTGATTTAACCAATAAGCTCTACAATCTAAAATTCTTTTGCCTATTCTGTCACCTAAAGATTGACCTATCATAGTTACTGACTTAAAAGCCTGTTTCTTCACTATACCTTTACAAGAACAGGACAAGAAAAAAAATTGTCTTTACTGTGCCCACTTATAATAATTCTTGGCCTGAAAAGAGCTAGCAATGGAATATTCTCTCACAAGGAATTTTAAATAGCCCCAGTCAGTGCTAATATTTTGTTTAACAGCTATTAGAAGTCACATGTAAGCAATTTCTAAAAATCTATCATTTACTACTACATGGAGGGCATCTTTTTGACTGACTCAAATATAGATACTTTAGAAGAAATGAAAAAAGGCTGCTTTTGAATTATAAATTACTTCTGAAAAACACAAAAGAGATTCTATTAATTATTTGGAATATAAAGTAGGTCTACAAAAAATTAGAATGCAAAAGGTACAGATCAGGAGAGATTGTGAACTTATAAAGTTTCCAATGATTGCTAGGAGATATTTTCAATATATGGTCACTTATTGGAATAAGAAATTATGAATGTTATAATATGTTTAAAATCACAGATGGTTTACAGGACTAAAAAGTCTAAAAGAATTGATAAAGCTGCGAGAGAATTGGTTTTGGTAGAGAAATTATAGAATGGATCATGTGGATTCAGACCTAAATTGCACTCTGTTCAATTTTAGCCTCTAAGCATTCAACTGGCATTAATACAAATGAAAAATATTATATTGGAATGGATATTTTTACAATATAAACCAAGTAAAAAATTAAAGATGAATATGAGAATAGTGCTTGATTTGTTTTTTAAAGGAAAATTAAGATTGTCAATTGTCAAGAATGGGACCAGCAGAAATAGTTATACCTTTAGCTAATACTGACATTGACAAATTATGAATGAAAAATGAACCTTGGCAAAGAGCTTTCAGTAATTTTTTTGGAAGACATTAACAGCAGATATTACCAAAGCAAAATAATTCAATTAATTATGGAAACAAGCTGAATTCATCCTCGTGTTATATGGGAAACATCAATTTCTGAAGCCCTTACATTTTATACTTAAGCAAAATATTAGAAAAGGCAAGTTAGAAAGCAGAAAATATAAGTAAAGTGGCAAAAGCCCTTATGATTCTGTCCAAACATCAGAAGTCTGTCTATGCTCTTATTATGGTACTAATGGATTTTAGAGAGCTTCTTCACATAGTTACTGACTCTCAGTATGTACAAAGAGTTGTTTTTCACATTGAAACTGTTGATTTTATGCCTGATGAGTCAGAACTAACTTCATTCTTTATTCTTTCACAAGAAATAATCAGGAATAAGAGCTATCTCTTACATATAACACCCATCCTGTTCCATATGGGTCTGCCAGGCCCTCTAGCAAAAGGTAATAATAAAATTAATAAATTATTAATAGGAAATGTGCTAGAGCTTCAGAGTTTCATAAAAACATTCCATCAATAGCAAATGATGGAATTTTAAAATTAATTTAAAAAGAATTTCTCCATTACTTAGCAACAAGCCAAAGAAAAGTGTAAAGGATGTCCGACCTATTCCTCCTATAACCAAACACCATTAACAACAGGAATTAATTCTAAAGATATACATTAAAATAAACTTTTGCATATAGATGTTTTATTTTATGTAATTTGGGAAATTAAAATATGTACACCATACAATAGATGCATTTTCTGGATTTCAGTAGATAATAGCTTTGAATTCAAAAAGACTAATTCTGTAATCACACATCTGCTACAAGTTATGGCCATCATGAGAATACCTGTACAAATTAAAACTGACCATGTTCTTGCATATGATTCTGGTAAAATGAAATAGTACTTTTTTTGCTTGTTATAATGTAGAGCATACTACAGGTATACTGCACAATTCTAGAGGGCAAGCAGTCATAGAAAAATCTAATTAAAATGTAAAGGTTATGCTAAATAAACAGAAAGGGGAAACAAAGACCCCCTCAAATAAGTTACATAATGTTTTATCCGCTTTAATTTTTCTGAATGCTAATGAGATAGGAACAACAGCTGAGGAAAGACATTGGGCTGTAGAAAAATCTACTGATCTAAATCAGCCTGTCTACTTCAAAGATGTGTTGACCTCAGAATGGAAATCAGGATATGTGCTACATTGATAAAGGAGGTTCACTTTAGTTTCCACAAGTGAAGAAAAGCTATGGATATCATCAAAATTAACAAAGACCCTATTTAAACAGGAAAAATGTCTTGATAAGGAAAAATTATGACTCATCCACAGATGTGACCACTTTTTAAGTTGTAAAAAGTACTCACCAAACTGGTATCAGGGCAGAGTTTAGTTGTCTTTATGGAAAACTAGAAATAAGAATCTGCAATAAGTCAAAGTACTTTGGACATTTAGACATCTAAAGTAGAAGGAAAGGCTATCCAGAAAAAAATTTAAAAAGAATAATTGGACCTCTTGGTACCATTATACTCTGCAGGGTAAAATTTCACTA